>OX465377.1:1922350-3122350 GCA_950004255.1 Mesopsocus fuscifrons
AATTAAATGTTCTGAAATATAATATGTCTTTTTTACGTGATAAACTAAGAGGCTACGTTGTGATTTCACGATCGATAAATATCCAATAATTTCCTTAAAAAAGCAGAAGAAGGACCATGCTGGTGCCACGTTTTTGTATCCCTTAATCCAAAAAAATCTGATTATGGAAATGGGCCTCCCCTCAGCTCTTCAACTCCTATAACATAAGAATGGTGTCGCGTGGCGGACAAAGACTGCACAGTGCAGGCGGCACTTTCCTCGCGCTTTTGTCTGCTGCTTGTCGCAGACGTTGTCACTTGTTTCCCTCTGTTCTTCTGCTTCGACGGCCCATCGACGGCCTCCACACCATTAGAAATGAAAAGCAGCCAGCCCGACACGTTCCGACATGTTCACCCGAATTTATAGTCATGCAAATCATCCGCATGCACTTTTCTCCAGACACAGTAATGACTGTCTTCTCCTATCGTATTATTTTCTGGAAGGTATTAGGTATAGGTATGTCATAATTTAGTAGGTCTCGTAGGTGCATGCTAGTAAGTACCTACAGTAGTCAGATGATGACCATTTAGGCCAACCATACCTTCCATTTTCTGCACACTTTATGAGGAAACTATTGGATATTTAAATGGTCTGATATAATATGAATTTTTAATGACCGCGGGAATTATAACTGACTATTGGTAATTTTTGTCAACAAAAAATTTGTCCGAAATTAACCGATCGTAAAAATCACAACACAGCCTCTTAATTTCGGCCGTTAAAAAGACATATTATATTTCAGACTATTTAAATGTCCAATAGTTTCCTCATAAAGTGTCCTTAAGGGGCCATGCAAAATCTCTCCTTATACAGAGATTTTGCCATAGAGGGGGTTCGCAGTGAGTCAGGGTTTCTCAAAGAACCGTTGCCTTCACTCGTTATACACAGGTTCTCGTTATAGAGGAGTAACCACTGATTTTTAATTATCTTTTTTAATGACAGTACTTCTAGTCTAGTGGAACAACACACGTCTGGGAACCTGGGTTCGAATCCCGGTACACGAAATAATTTTTTCTTCGTAGAAAATCGATACCTACCTCACCAAATATTCCTTTAGGCATGGAGTACGATACACACTTGGCGCATCCTATCCTACTCCATGCTATCAAAAACGGTGGCGCAGCGGCTACATGGGCGGGTGCCTTTAGACTGTTCCTGTTTTGCGACTCGGGCCAGTTGACAATAAGGATGACGCCGTCCGGGTTGTCAAATCAAGTTTCGGTGAAAATTTAAAATGTACGGCCTGGGCAGTGGCCCCATAAGGTCACCATGATATTCAACCACTTTCTCTAGGTCGTCGGTCACCGGTCATTTCTTGGGTCCTCGCTACACTGCAGATAGAGTCAGTTAAACTGAGGCTATATAGCACTGAACAAGTCCCAGACGTGGGAAAAAGACAAAATTATCAGTGGGTAATCTGCCGTAAAGAGGAACACCATGGTCTAGTGCGGCTAAATTTCGGAGGACAGTGAGAGTTCGAGCTCAGGCGGGACTAAATTTTTTCCTCTTAAATTATCCATTTATCTTGGGTAGTGCATGGATGACGGAGCCTGGTGGTTCGGAGCCCGTCTTAAACTGTAGGCCCCCATATGGTCGGTCTGCAGAGTGTTTCATAACCACAGCCCGAGGGGTTAACCACTCGTTGAGAATCTCGTTGGGAATCATTGGAAATCTCAGGGAATCTTGGAATTTTTTTTGGAGTGGTTACCCCTTCGGGGTTCATTTTTCTAAGAATATCGTTGGGAATCTTTGTAAATCTTTATAGAATCTCAGTGGAATCTCAAGGAATCTCTGGAGTGGTTACTCCCTCGCCACAGCCAGAATGCATACACCAGAGATAGTTAGTTTCCCTTATTGGGAGTACTCTATACTTTTTTCTCTGTAAATAAAAAAAAAAAAAAGTTACCTACCTACTGGGTCTCTTACCACCCCTCTACTAACTACATATGGAACTGGATCACAGTGGTAATTGCCCGACCGCCAATGGTGTGGCTGCTCTGAAAGCTAAACATAGGATGCTATATTCGAACGAAAAACAAATGACTACGACCACTATATTTAGCTTTCAGTGACGAACGAATTTCTTCGAAAGATGCAATACAGTATGCCATACTATAGTCCAAGTCAGGCTGGGAGGATAGGTCCCGATAAGTCATAATTTCTTGCAAATCTAGGGCTGATCAAAACTTCTTTTTGAGCAGGGAAATATCTGCTCATGGTCGGATTGGCATTTTTAGCGTATGGTAGGATATGAAACCCAAATCCGGATCGGCGTCAACTGAAAATTTTCAAGAAATTATGACTCATCGGTCCCAGCTCCCAGCCTGACTTGGACTATATAGGTACCCACGGATACATACGAATTTACCTAGTGCAGAAACTGTGGTGGGAACTTCGTCGGTAGGTACATGTATCATGTGATTTATGTGAACAAATATCCCGTAAAAGGCGCAGAGCTTGTAATGTTGGTGATGTAATGAATATTTAAACAGATGAAGGCCCTGTTGAATGTTTGCGGAGCAAAAACTAATGGCTTCCGCGCCCGCAGTAACTGTACTGCAGTGTTACCATCTTGCTAGTTCTCATATTAGTGTGCAGGCTTACATAGCTAACAGTACAGTGCAAGTGTTGTGTCTCACATGCTAGACATCCTAGAACTCCGCTTGTTTTTTTTATGGATGTGAGCTTAACACCGCAGGAGGAGAAAATTTTCCTTACGCTGGAATTAGAACCCAGTCAGACCTAACAGGACAACAATCTGAATCCTAGACCATTTGTCCACTGAGGGGCACAACGTAGCTGCCTGCTTACGTTACCTAAACAGAAGAATAACTCCAAAGAGTCGAGTTTTCTCTCAGCCGATGAAGGCTGAGCAAGATTGTCTGGTTCATAGCTCGTGTGTGGGGAACCAACGTACGTTAGTACAAGATATAATTCTTCTTTGTTTCCCTGCTTTAGCAGCAGCACAATAGTGAAAGGTGTGATAGAGCATATCACCACGGATATGAAGTTGAAGTAGGTCGAAGCCTGATAAGGATTGTTAGATATATGCCATAGGATAACAAAGAAAAAGAAGTAGGTACTTAAATTTGGAAAATAATTTGTTGTAATTAAAAAAAACTCTGTTGACTAGTTTACATGTACGGACAATTTAGACAATTCTTTTGGTGACAAAAAGCATTCGATCGTAAAATCACAACATAGCCTCATGAGTAATGACGTTAAAAAGGCATATTATATTTCAGAATATTTAAATATTCAATTGTTTTCTCACAAACATAAAAAATAGCGAATGTACTTTCAGCCTTAATAGGTAGACAGCTTTAACTCTCTATAACGAAATCCTCTCTAATACGAGTGAATTCAACGGTCTCTTGACTTTGTTAATGACAGAACTTACCGTATATAAATAACAAAAAAAAATTCATTCAAGGTAATCTCATTTATTTGAAAAAAAAAAAAAAAACTCGAATAAAGTACTAAAAAAGTTTTTGGCGGTTTCCCGCCTTTATTTTGTCGTGGCAGCAGAATGAATTGGAGCCGTCATGATGGCAGCTCCGAGTTGTGTACGCAAACTCAAAACATGGCCGATAGTTTGACAGCCGAGCAGGAACAGGTAAACAATATTACTATTTCCTAGTTATTTGCAAATTATTAAGTCAATTATTAAATTATTTAAACATATAGAGGTATATATTTAACGTAGATTATGTTTAAAGTAGAAATAGTTGGAAGGTTAGCGTTTTAGGTTGAGGAGCTGTGTGGGAGGGAGGGTCCTGCATTGAGAATACATCTCTATTGTCCGATCTAGTATGATATTTAATTATTTTATCCAGGATTAAATGTTGAAATTATTTTAGGGAACGTTGGATTTTTGGGATATTTTATTGTAAATTTTAATCCGTTAGTTATTCGACTTTTAAGAAAGTAGGTAGGTACCCACTTAAACAGGAAGGTACCTACGCAATACCGTTCTGGTAAAGCGGGCAGGCACTACGGACGTAGTTACTACTGTCAGTTCTGCATACTCGAGTAGGTTAGTAGATATTGTGCTGGTAAACTTAAGGGTCCGCTATACCTGACGGTGCATTTTTTGCCGCCCATAAGATTAACATTGCGAGCGGCGATTCATTTTCAAGGTTTACCCTTGGTTGGAAAGACACAAAATTTGGCCTGTACCTAGCCCTAACAATGTTCTAGGGAGTGTTCGAAGCAGATTTCCCAATTTCTCACTGGTTTCTTTTATTGCAACTGTTTTGCAAATGCTAGCATCGCATACCGCAAGAAAAGTGCTGTATCTCGAAAACCAGTAAAAAAAATGGGAAATTTGTTTCGAACACGACCTAGAACATTGTTAGGGCTAGGTACAGGCAAAATTTTGTGTCTTTCCAACCAAGAGGAAACCGTGAAAATGAATCGCCGCTCGCTATTAATCTTATGGGTGGCAAAAAATGCACCGTCAGGTAGAGCGGACCCTTAAGTTAGGTTTCGACCTACCTCTACCTACTCCTAAAGGCATATCTAGAAGCAAGGGGAAAGACCGAAGTGGCACGAAAACCTAGCAACGATCATTTACAGAATGAATATCCTTACTTCTACTCGGGTGCCATGGCATGAGTCACATTTCCTCCGATAAAACAACATTCCTGTTCCGACTCTGACTAATCGTTTGTAGAATTAATGTCGCACCTAATTGCCTGGACATCCCGTCCGTTCTTGTGCGTCAATTGTATTGACAGCCATGGCCGAGTAGTCAGGAATATTGTCGAAGAACACAGAGAGAACGGTGACACCGGTTTGATCCCGGCCCTGCGAAATATTTTTCTCTGATGTGTTCAGCATACTTAGAATGTATATCGAGCCTGTGGTGGTTCGGAGCACACCTAAAACTGTAGGTCCTCATGACAGCTGAGCACGATAGACAATGGGAAAAAATCTGTACCTCAGGAGATCATTGGATTTTGATGGTCGACTTAGTTCCTGTATTATCGCTAGGTGAAAATATCGGAAGTGACGTCAGCTTTGGCTACTTCTGCTAAGCTCCGTATCTTCTGCTACGTATCTCACTGTAAGCTAACTGTAGGAACCATCAACTAAAGATATCGATATATCAAAGTCTGACAAGGACACAGCTCTGTCTCAACTATGAAACCGGAAACAAAATTTTCAACCCGCTACCTCTAAGAAGGGAGAAGACCTTTGGAACAAATTTAGGTTTCTAGAACACCGTTTAGAAGTCCTTTATTGCGGCTGATATACAGATTCTCCAAATTCGATACCATGCAACAGCCTCATTGTCTTTGTTGCAGGCGGTGTCAGAATTTGAGGCGGAGACTCGTGTAGAGCGCACAGTCGCTCTCAGATTTCTGCGGGCGCGGAAATTCTGCGTGGGACGCGCGGTAGCACTGTTCGCGCAGCATGAGCTTACACGTAGACGAGAAGGTTTAACGCAGCTACAACCTCATAACGATCCTCTATGCTCTGAGCTTCGCACTGGGAAATTCACTATCCTGGTAAGGACTCCGTAGAGAGCTCGGTTCAATCCCATCTAAGTTTTTCTGATCGGCACCTCTGATATGTTCAGCATGTCGAGGTGGTTCAGAACCCACCTAAAACTGTATAGGTCCCCATCATAGCGCATGAAAGTGTGATACCTAGTTTGAATTGGTTGGTTTTAGCCTGGACGTGACGGTACTGGAGCCGCCATTGCTTTGTTCCGTGCGCACTATCACCAGCCCTCCTCTACGTCACATCAAACCACGCTACAGGTAATGTTGCAAACTGCTATTTGTTGATGTTTTTTAATGGCAGGTGCCTGAGGTAGCGTTGGATTGTTATTTGCTCTGAAATATAATATATCTTTTTAACGGTAGAAACTAGTAAAGACGACTTTCACCAGTTGTTTAGAAGTCCTGGAAAACCTAAACTTTATCTTGCCGTTAAGAGGACGCTATACCTGACGATGCATTTTTAGCCGCCCATAAGATTACCATTGCGAGCGGCGATTCATTTTCAAGGTTTACCCTTGGTTGGAAAGACACAAAATTTTGCCTGTACCTCGCCCTAACAATGTTCTAGGGAGTGTTCGAAGCAGATTTCCCAATTTCTCACTGGTTTCTTTTATTGCAACTGTTTTGCAAATGCTAGCATCGCATACCTCAAGAAAAGTGCTGTATCTCGAAAACCAGTAAAAAAAAAATGGGAAATCTGCTTCGAACACTCTCTAGAACATTGTTAGGGCTAGGTACAGGCAAAATTTTGTGTCTTTCCAACCAAGGGTAAACCTTGAAAATGAATCGCCACTCGCAATGTTAATCTTATGGGAGGCAAAAAATGCACCGTCAGGTATAGCGGACCCTTACGAGCGCTGTCAGCAGGATGGTGAAAAACACCAGAATTTCTTGTCGGGAGGATAGAGTTATCGTGAACTTTTAGGGGACACTGTAGTAGACTTTAGTAACTAATCAAATCCACCTTTTGTAATTTTATTTAAATTTTTAACATTTGGAATATTGTTTCAGGGTATTGTATATCAACTAGACGCAGCTTTGGCCAGCCCTGACACGCAGACGAATGGACTGGTGTTTATATACGACATGTCCAACTCAAAATACTCAAATTTTGACTACGACCTCAGCCAAAAAATACTCACCATGTTGAAGGTAAGTCATATTATTCAATGTTTAAAAAAACGTGGCACCAGAATGGTTTTTTCTTCATTTTTTTTGAGGCTAGTTACATATTTGTATGTTCTGTAATGTAGTGTGATTTTATCTTCAGTTTGCTTTCTAATTCTAAATCGAGTTAAGGTTTTTGACTTTTTTTTTTTTATTTACAAAAAGCAGTTCATCATAAAATCACAATATGTTAAATTATTATGTTTCCTCAAAAAAGGATTGTTAAAAAATGGGACATATAGGAAAAATGAAAAGGTTTTTAACAGCAAGCTTCAGTATTTGCTTTAAAGGTGGCACCCCTTGTCCGAAGTTCGCACATCGAACACTTGATATTTCCTAGGGTGGCAGCCCTGTTTGGAGTTTGCGCACTGAACGCCCGAAGCGTTCGTTTGCGCACACGTTCGCCAACTGGAGCACGGACCACAGGTCGCTTCATCAGCCGTTCAGACGCGGCGTTCGCGATCGATAACCCTCTTTTCATTTGTTTCCTACGTATTGTTGAACGCTTAGTTACTCCAGAAAATATTTTTCCCTTAAAATGTGAATTTGACATGGATGTTAAGAAGGAATATACATTTGCTATTTGTTTACGTTTTTTTTTTCGGACATTTCTTTGAGGACAGAGTGGGAGGTTTATATGTTCTGAAATATAGTATGTCTTTTTTACGTCTGAAATTAACTGGCTGTTTTGTGATTTTACAGTTGTTGAGTAATTTTGGAGTTTTTTTTTGTCAAAAATTAATTGATCGTAAAATCGCAACATAGCCAGTTAATTTCCAACGTTAAAAAGACATATTATTATTTTTCTGAACATTTAAATATCCAACAGTGTTTTCAAAAAAATTGTCGAAAAGAACGTAAAGAAATAGGAGACGTGTATTCCTTCTTAATGATTGGGGCATTTAATTTGAAAGGTAGACGTTTTCCGATGGCTTGACCTCCATCGCGTGTTCTTGCTCATTGGCAGACAACATCGGGGTCTTTTTTGGCACATGAACGTTTGGTAGATTTGCGTTTTTTACTCGTTTCGTGAGTAATTCTGCCTTTTCCCGTGGAGTTATCGTTCGGAAAGTTATGAAGAAATTTACCAATCGAAGGTAAAGTAAACTTTTGAGTATTTCACCAAAAACCACCCGACAAATCAACCTTACCTGCTACCTACCCTTGAAAATTTTTGTACATTTTCCAGAGAAAACATAGATTTTCTCTCAAGTACCTACTGCTGTTGGCTTAACTCAAGTGGTCTACGCTTTTTTATTTTTTATCCTTTTTTTCATTTGTTTTTCCTTTGATACTGTGGTAACTAAATATTATTTTTGGATACCTGCCGCTAAGTTAGCCCTCACTTTCTCGAAATAACTGGAGGATACCATTGACACATACAAAACAGGGTTTCCAAAATTAATTTTTGTTCGCAACAAGAAGTAGACTTAAGAGGACGCTATACCTGACGATGCATTTTTTGCCGCCCATAAGATTAACATTGCGAGCGGCGATTCATTTTCAAGGTTTACCCTTGGTTGGAAAGACACAAAATTTTGCCTGTACCTAGCCCTAACAATGTTCTAGGGAGTGTTCGAAGCAGATTTCCCAATTTCTCGCTGGTTTCTTTTATTGCAACTGTTTTGCAAATGCTAGCATTACCATTACCTCAAGAAAAGTCCTGTATCTTGAAAACTAGTAAAAAAATGGGAAATCTGCTTCGAACACTCCCTAGAACATTGTTAGGGCTAGGTACAGGCAAAATTTTGTGTCTTTCCAACCAAGGGTAAACCTTGAAAATGAATCGCCGCTCGCAATGTTAATCTTATGGGCGGCAAAAAATGCACCGTCAGGTATAGCGGACCCTTAAGAAGAAGGGGTCACAATGATTTAAAAGAGTTTAGCAACGACAATTCACATTTGTGTAGTCTATCCACCCCTGCATATGACTGACGTCACTCTCATCCAAGACTGAGGTACCTCTAGCTTGAACTAGGAATCTAGCTGTAGATATAAGGAAAATTGTAAAAGTCTGGGTGGAACCGACTATCCTGCACTTATTTTTAACTGGAGGTTAAGGCTGAATATAAATTCGCTATTTTTTACGTTCCGTTTTCAAACTTTGTGTGAAAACTATTGGATATTTAAATATTCTGAAAAATAATCTGTCTTTTAAACGTCATTACGCATGAGGCTATGTTGTGATTTCACGATCGGTTAATCTTGGACAATTTTTTTTTGTGACAAAAATCACTCGATCGTAAAATCACAACATAGCCTCATGAGTAAATGACGTTAAAAAGAATATTATATTTCAGAATATTTAAATATCCAATAGTTTTCTCACAAAGTTTGAAATCGGCACGTAAAAAAATAGCGAATGTATGATGGCCCTTAAGGCTGAATATACATTCGCTACTTTCGACTACACGTACTTGGTTCGCAATGCTAAGTACTTCAAGCCCTACTCCAAAGTTACAGGGCGAGTGGAAAGTGTTTATAGGGGGATGTAAACCTGAAACTCTTTGTCGTGAGGTAGTGTTGTATTTTTGCATGAAACGGAGTTATAAGCCCACAGGAGCGATTTTAAACAGTCAACTACCAGTCCACATGTTTTTTTGACAGATCGCGAAAACACAACACTACCTCATGCGGAATATTTTTTTGAAAAATTTCGGACTAAAAAATGTATGATTTTATTGTCACATTTAGTAGAAAAGCTTGATAAATGTTTGTACTATTTACCGTAGCCATGTTGCATTTTGGCAATTTTTATTTCACTTACGGAAGTGGGTAATTTCAACAGCATTTCTCTACTTTTCTCCTGTAAAAGCTAAACATAGTGTCCTACTTTTACTCGTTCGTTTCGCGTTCAAATAGCACACTATGTTTAGCTTTTAGAGTAGACACAATCAATAGGATATTGCAATTACCAGTCTCCGGTTGTACTATTTTGTAAACATTAGTTTTGTCGAATATTTACTTTCGCACAGTGGTTTTGGCGGAGTTCGTCGAGAATGTATGGTGGCCGTTAATACAGTCATTTTAACAGTTTCCTAAAATATGGAAGGGATAATTATTCTGCTGCCACGTCTTTCAGGGTTGTGTTGAGAGTGTTGTGTTGTTGGGTTTCAGGGCGGGTACCCTGCCAAGCTGAAGAAGGTCTTGATAGTGACGGCACCTCTCTGGTTCAAGGCGCCATTCAACATCCTCAGGCTCTTCGTGAGAGAGAAGCTCAGAGATCGTGTCTTCACCGTCAGTCAGCCGCAGGTAAACTTCATTTCAGTTGAACTGTCGTGGCACTAGAGCGTTTAGCACCACGTCTTGTTCCTCGTGCCACTTCGAATTTTCAATTTAACAATGAAGTTTTTTAGTGTTTAGTTTACCAAAATCAAAATTATTTCTATAGTTCAGTTAACAGAGAAATCGGCTGGATAATCTGGATATCTGGATCATACGAATAGGGGAACTTGTAAAATCCACCCACACGGCTACCAATAGGCTAGTTAACATGGAGGTAGCAATTTTTACCATCAGAATTGCGGCAAAATACCTTAGTGAGGTACCTAACCTAACCTGACCTATATACTGAATACGTTTATATGGCCTGGTGTTGCAGTTGCCGATTCACATACCAGTGGAGAGCTTACCGGTGTCGCTGGGCGGCGCGCTGGTCGCAGATCACGCCGCCTGGCTGGCTACGTGTGCGGCGCAGGCCGCCTCCCTCTCCCTGCCCGCCTCGCTGTCGATGACCAACCGCCATGACGAGGACCCGCCGCCCAACCCGCCCAACAATGACCCGGTCAGTTGCTTGATAGTAATCATGATCCAGGCTGCGAGCCGGGTAACACTGGTTCGATCCCAGCCCGGAAGTCGGGAGATCTGCCTCGCTAATCTGAACAGCAACTTATGGTTGGAGGAGGAAGTCCTCTACCCTTGTCCTCTGTGTCCTTCGTGTGAAGAAGGAAGAGTCGAAGTAGCACCCTGATTTGATTTGTGCCCCATCCCGACTGAAGTAATGCAGGAATGCGATCCCAGTCGGGGTGGGTTTAAAGTGAATATACAAAATGCAATAAAAAAAAAAAAAAAAGTAGTGGCTCCTGAGACGATGACTTTCTGTTCTCTCTGGCTCTATCCTGTTCTGTCTGACATTACCCTGTTCTGTCTAGCGCTACTATATCCTGTTTTGCTTGAAACTGTCCTCTTCTGTTTGATACTACCCTGTTATGTCTGACACTGTCATGTTCTTTTTGACACGCTCTTGCTCTGTTGGAAACTATCCTGTTCTGTTCTGTCTTATGCTGTCTTGTTTACAGGTGTGCGGGTCACCGGGCGCAGGCAGCAGCTCAGCCAGCAGTGGCTTCTCAGACGACGACTCCCTTCACACGGACCCCGCCCTTACTATCCACCAATTCGTTGAGCACGTCAAATCGAAAGGCAGGCAGGGCCTGGTCGCAGAGTACGCAGAAATACGGCAGCGCCCTCCTGACGGCTCCTTCAATATCGCCAGGTAGCTTTAAATCGGAGACAGCCGAGTGGTCTAGCTAGATGGTAGTCTTTAATGCAACACTGAGAGGTTCGATCCCGATCCTGCCAATATTTTTCTGATCGGCATTCACCTCTGATATGTTCAGTGATACGTATACCGAGGTTGCGATGGTTCTGGTGGGGAGCTGGTATTTGGTAGTGCTGCCAGCTGAGCACGATGATTAATAATTCTTGAAATGTTTTAGTTGCTAGTCTTGTCCCTACCACCGATCTAGTACGAATTCCTGTTTGTAAAATGAGATACGTTTCTTTTTGGTGTTTAGAATGCGTCAGAATCAGAGCAAGAACCGATACACAGACGTCCTGTGTTTCGACCATAGCCGCGTATTACTGTCGAAAGACCCTCACTCCGAAACTGACCCTGATTCCGACTATATACATGCCAACTACGTCGATGGCTACAAGCAGCGCAATGCCTTCGTATCTACACAAGGTAGTGATTCTGACTATAATATAACGGCTATTAGCTCCGTAATGCGTTCGCATCTATACAAAGTGAAGGTAGTGATTCTGACTAGAATATTGACCAGTACTCGACGTGAGACTGGGCAAAAAAGTGCATACGTTTTTTCAAAAAATCATTGCTAAGCAAACAACGACTTTTTTCAATAAGTAAAAAAAAAGATTGCTCTAAATTACTGTTGGGCAATAAATCACTTTCCAGTTTAGTACCTTGGTACTATGTCTTCAACTGAAATTACATGGTTCAATGATTTTTTTTTTATTTTTCATTTCAGGGCCGCTACCGAAAACGGCAGCAGCATTTTGGCAGATGATTTGGGAGCAGCAGTGCCTAGTGATTGTGATGACGACCAAAGTAGTGGAGCGTGGAAAGAATAAATGCTTCCAGTACTGGGAGCCCGAGGAGGAAGGTGTTAGCACGTACGGCCACCTCCAGGTCTCCACGAAGCATGTCGAAGCGGGCCCGGACTTTACCGTGTCTACGCTTCACCTCCTCAACACCAAGGTAGCTCTACTTAGAAGGTAGCTTTTGTTATAACAAAAGTTTCCAGTGCTGGGAATTCCCGAGGAGTACTGTTAACTGTACAGGGGTTTATCAGGGTTTGAGGCTCACCGGTACCGGCGACGTCCTGAAGCGAAGGGGGTGGCCACCCTGATGACGATGATGTTGAGGGAGCACGGTACCGAGAAGGGGTTTTATATAATAACAGGGTACAGGTAGGTAAATCACAGATTAACAGTCAATGATTACACAGTAGGTAAAAATTATAAGGGGAACTAACTGGCATATGTTTTGAACGGGAGACGGAACGGAACTGACAGATTAGTGATTAGACTGGGCAGAACTCTGTCACCACAACGGTTGGACAGGCTGTGAACTGTCTACGTACAGTCTCCACGAAACAGGTTAAGGTGGGCGCAGACACCAAGGTAGCTCTACTTAGAAGGTATAGCTTTGCTTACAATAAGAGTTCCTAGTATTGGGAACCTTAGGAGGGAGGCGTTACCTTCAGGTCTCCACGAAACATGTCGAAGCCAAAGTAGCTGTAGTTAGAATAGGTGTGCATAGTTTGAAGGCAGCCAAGGTAACAAGATGTGCCAGAATATTGAGCCTTGAAGCAAGGGGATCTGCGATCTAGTCCCCACTTGTCCAAAATTTTCGTATCCCTTCTAGAGCTGTAACACCATTTTTAGTATTTATTTCACTTGACAGACGGAAGAGCAGCGAGAGATTGAGCACTGGCAGTTCACGTCGTGGCCTGACTACGGTAACCCTGGCAGTGCAGCGCAGCTGCTGCACTTCTTGTCGTTAGTGCGCGCGGCGCAGCGCCGCAGAGTGGCGGAGCTGGGCGACACTTGGGCGGGCAACCCGCGAGGGCCTCCCATAGTCGTCCATTGCTCTGCTGGAATCGGACGTACAGGTAAGTGGTCTTAGAGGAGCGCAGAGAGCCGGCACGCACCCAGTCCTTTCGAGGTTTTTCTGTTAGGCCCTCACCTCTGATGTGTTCAGCATGTCAAGTGAAATGTATATCGAGGCTGTGGTGGTTCGGAACCCACCCAACTAACTGTCCTCTGTTTTCAGGGACACTGATAACTTTGGATATCTGCATCTCACGGCTAGAGGACGCAGGCACGGTAGACGTGAGAGGTACCGTTGAACGAATTCGTTCACAACGAGCCTTTTCGATACAAATGCCGGACCAGTACGTGTTTTGCCACGCCGCTCTCATCGAGCACGCTGTTCGATCATCACTCATACCTCCCATGGACCTGGCCTTCCTTGGCGTTAGCGACGAGGACTCAGATTAGCTCTTCCATACACCCTTAACAATTAATCCATAATCGTGAAACACGTGGCAGCAGATTGATTCCCCCCCCCCATTTTTTTGAGAAAACCGTTGGGTATTTAAATGTTCTGGATTATAATATAGGTCACTCGAAGGAGTTAATCACTTTATTGACATATTTCAGAGAAAACTACGAGTGTAAGATTTTTTTACTCTGAACTTTTTTTTATCATCCTGTGTCAGGTTTTGTCTATGTCTATTAGATTCCAGAATAAAACATAACCCACAGTTTCCTCAGCCTCAGCCAATCGCGGGTTTGCTTCTATATCTCTAGTTTTATTACTGTTTCTTATTGGTTCTATAATACGACAAAACATTACTTCCCAAACTTGACCAAAAAAAAAAAAAAAAAAAAAAACGCACCTAGAGAAAGCAACACCGTAAACAGAGTATGTCTACCATGATTAAGGTGAAAAAAATGTGGCACCAGAATGGTTTTTTTTTTTCAATTTTTTGAGGATACAGTGGGATATTTAAATGTTCTGAAATAATAACAATCAGACTTTTTTTTTTTTTTCACGAAAATCACTCGATTGTAAAAAAGACAACTTAGCTAACTGACGTTAAAAAACTTATATATTTCAGAACGTATAACTAAATATCCAACAGCTTTATCAAAAAATATCGACTGGCTTGAGAAAGAACTGGTTTCTTTATTTCTTTTGAGGAGACCGCTCTCACAATTATTTCTACTAATCGTTTTTTATTGACGTGCACTCGGTGTGAATGAATAAATATTCAGTGTACTCTGAGTGCAGAGGGGGCATGCACTAGTGCAGTTTGCAAATTTACACTGTCTTTCTCTGTACATACTTTCAGGAGACGACTAGAAATCTAGAATATGTATTTATGTAATGTTAAAAGTGGTCCAACACGGTGCTTCCGAGAATGCCGTTCTGGTGGGATGCCGATTGGTGTCAATGGTTGTTTTTAGAGGTCACACCGGTTCGATCCAGATCCTATTAAAATTTTTCTGGTCGGCATTCACCTCTGATATGTTCAGTATGGCAAGTGAAATGTATATCGAGGCTTTGGTGGTTCAGAACATACCCTGTCGTGTGCGGAGCACGATCGTCCCCGCTGCCATTTCATCCCCTCATTCCCGGAAGCATCGTGTGTGACCAACTTTACAGCTCTTCCCCGTACTTTCTCTATAATAAATTGACGATATTGAAATTACATACCACATTACAGTACATTATGTAATGGTTTGGTTATCTAACGTTTTCTGAGAGCGGTTTTATTTATTGTATGTGCATATCGAAAAATCGATTGTTTGTATCGATATCTGTGACGAACGTTTACTTTATATTGAATGTGAATTCGTACTATTTGTAGCTTTAGGTACCGATCCATGTACCCTTATGATAATAAAATCAAATCATTATTTAATTTATATTGAGATTTAATAATAACGAGCTAAAGCGCAGGCTCCGCCTGCCCTTAACCTCGCCACTGCGTGGGGCTAGACACCTGGGCCTTCGGCCTCATGGTTTGTTTTGTTTTTCTATGAAGGTCGTCCATTTAGCCGCGGCGCGCTGCGGCTAGATTGACGCCCTCTAAACTTTTATTAAACGAACGGCGTTAGAGCAAATTTACCTCACCATACCTACCTACTTTTTAGTGAAAAAAAAAAATCAAGGGTCCTACAATATCCGCAATTAACCTTCTCACTCAGTATCAAATTTTCGTTCTTTTTATTGTGATTTTATTAAGATTCAGTTTGCAAAATGCGTTTCGAGTTCCGACCATTCAAAAACGTGGTTTCTCATTTGGAGCACTTTTTTAAAAAGAACGGCCATAGGTAATTACGAAATTCTACTCTACAAATGTTTAAGTAGGTACCTAACGTTGTTTTAAACAAAAGTATAACTAAATTTCAGAATAATCCGTCAGTAACTGGGATTGGAGCCAAATCGATCGAAATTCAGTCAAAGACTGCTGTAATTTTCTAGGTACTAATTGTAATTTTATTCCAAAGAACCCTCCAAGATCTATTTCCCAACATACTTATTAATTCCTAATGTTATAGATTGAAAACTCAGCTCTTGTTGCTTATCCGACTAATCAAAAACACGAATTTTTAATTATTCTTAAGTACCTAATTCTCTACTTTAAACTTAAAATCCCTCGGCCATGATCATTGACAGGTGCACATCAAATTTCATCAAAATACTTATATAGGCTGTGTGTTTGTTATAGAGAATATTCGTTATAGGGAGTTTGTTACATGTTAAAGAGAATGTTCGTTATAGAGAGGGACCTCGTTATAGAGAGAATGTTGTAGATTATAAAGTGGGGGTGTTCGTTATAGAGAGGGACCTGGACCTCGTTATAGAGAGAGTATTGTAGATTATAAAGTGGTAATGTTCGTTATGGAGAGGGACCTCGTTATAGAGGGAGAGTTGTAGATTATAAAGTGGGAATGTTCGTTGTAGAGAGGGACCTCGTTATTATAGAGAGTGTTGTAGGTTAAAAAGTGGGAGTGTTCGTTATAGATTGTTCGTTATAGAGAGACACCTCGTTATAGAGAGAATGTTGTAGATTATAAAGTGGGGGTGTTCGTTATAGAGAGACACCTCGTTATAGAGAGAGTTGTAGATTATAAAGTGGGGGTGTTCGTTATAGAGAAGACACCTCGTTATAGAGAGAGTGTTGTAGATTATGAAGTGGGAATGTTCGTTATAGAGAGGGACCTCGTTATAGAGAGTGTTGTAGATTATAAAGTGCGAGTGTTCGTTATAGAGAGGGACCTCGTTATAGAGAGAATGTTGTAAATTATAAAGTGGAGTGTTCGTTATAGAGAGACACCTCGTTATAGAGAGAGTGTTGTAGATTATAAAGTGGGAATGTTCGTTATAGATTAAGACTTCGTTATAAAAAGAAGGTTGAAGATTATAAAGTCCGAGTGTTCGTTATAGATTAGGACTTCGTTATAAAGAGAAGGTTGTAGATTAAAAGTGGTAATGTTCGTTATAGAGAGGGACCTCGTTAAAGAGGGAGAGTTGTAGATTATAAAGTTCGAATGTTCGTTATAGAGAGGGACCTCGTTATAGAGAGTGTTGTAGATTATAAAGTGCGAATGTTCGTTATAGATTAAGACTTCGTTATAAAGAGAAGGTTGAAGATTATAAAGTGGTAAGTAATGTTTGTTATAGAGAGAGACCTCGTTATAGAGGAAGAGTTGGATTATAAAGTGGGAATGTTCGTTATAAAGAGGGACCTCGTTATAGAGAGTGTTGTAGATTAAAAAGTGGAAGTGTTCGTTATAGATTAAGGACTTCGTTATAATGAGAAGGTTGTAGGCCTAAATTATAAAGAGGGAATGTTCGTTATAGGGAGTGAGTGTTTGTTATAGAGAGAGTGATCGCCAGGACTTCCTTACCGTATATACTTACCTAATACTTATCGGTGAAAAAGAAAAAAATAAAATATAAAAAAAGAAGTCCCGTCAGTATTCGATCCCTGGCCCCCACACATGATAGGCTACTGTTGGAACCGCTGCACCAAAACCACATAACTAAGTTGGGAAGCCACAGTCCCATATAACCAATAGCTTACGTTTTTTGTAATCTCTGTCTCATCTGTAAGTGAAGTGAATCAAGTGTCTGTATCCACTCCTATAATGAAATAGAACTGAGATCTCGAAGCTTGCCCGACTAATGAAAAGCACGAATTTTGAATTATTCTTAAGAAATTTTCTACCTATCGAAAAATACTTTAAACTTAAAAGGATCCCTCGGTCATGATCTTAGACAGGTGCACATCAAATTTCATCAAAAATGGATCATCAATATACCTACTTGTATAAGTATAGAGGCTGTGTGTTTGTTATAGAGAATATTCGTTATAGAGAGTTTGTTACATGTTAAAGTGAATGTTCGTTATAGAGAGGGACCTCGTTATAGAGAGAGTGTTGTAGATTATAAAGTGGGAATGTTCGTTATAGAGAGGGACCTCGTTATAAAGAGTGTTGTAGATTATAAAGTGCGAGTGTTCGTTATAGATTAGGACTTCGTTATAAAGAGAAGGTTGTAGATTATACAGTGGTAATGTTCGTTATAGAGAGGGACCTCGTACTTATCGGTGAAAAAGAAAAAAATTAAATTAAAAAAAAAATCCCGCCAGGATTTGATCCCTGGCTCCCACACATGATAGGCTACTGTTGGAGCCACTGCTCTAAAACCACACAGCTGAGTTTGGAAGCCACAGTCCCATATAACCAATAGTCTCTGTCTCATCTGTAACAAACTCACTTTTCTATGACAAATTTTGAAAAGGTTAATTTCTAAATCGTCAAAAATTCAATAGTTTCGTCTTTAGTAGCTTTATTTAATTAAATAATATAAAAAATTAAATAGTTTTTATTTTTATATAATTCTACGTTTTTCCAAATTCCTTTGGCATTTCCTTTGACCGCCCTTGGCGTCTGCTAGAAATGGCGCGAAATCAAATATCCGAAAATAAATCAGTTTTTTTATTATTTTTTAAATTATTTTTTTTTCTGTATTTTCTCAAAACATTTTATGCATGTATTGTATATCAAATTGTAGCTTAAACCATGACATCCATTAATATACCTTTTTATTTCGTTCATCTTTAGAATTCGGTTTGATATGTTAGTTTCTGTAGAATTTTTTTAGTGGTTTTCAACGTATGATGGTCAATGATGCGCTTAGAAATGGATATTTCTTCATAGTTTGGGGTAAGCTTTGGTGTGTCTTAAAGCCTGATTCATTCCTAATAAGAAATGTATAAAAAACTACAATGTTATCGGTTTGGCGTGCGTTTAAATTGTAAAACTAAACAGCGCTACAAACAAAAAAATTTCCGAAAATCATTTTCCTCAATCAAAAAGTCGTTTATTTCGTTAGCTGGCACGGTTTAGTTTGTGTTTATCTTGTAGTGCATTTCATGAGGAATAAAATGAGCTATTCAGATCAACTGTAGCTCGAAAGATGCAAAAAGCCACAAAGAAACCCCGAAACCCTACACTACCCCATTTTCTTAGAGTTCCGCAACTCGTAACTTTTGCACGGCCTCTTAAGGCTCAGCGATTTTACGTTTATTATAACTTGACATGCGGAATCTCTGTAGTGGAGAACACAATTTTGGGACACCGAGAGGATTTTAATATAGTGGGATAATTCTTATAACACCAAGTTCCCTATAGTAAGAGTGCGTCCCACCATGCACAGTTAAGAGGAAACTGGAGATTTTCGGCGTGTTTCTCGTAACCGAGTATGGTGGGACGCACCCTTAGTTCTACAGGTACTGGGGTCGCGAACGAGTCGGGAACGCGCCAGTGACAAGAGACATAGAAATGACCGTATGTCATGTCATTGGGGTGAGTCCGGTTACCCGCTGACAGCGCCATCTTGGCCGCTTCGTTCAAGGTTACACACCAATTAAACCAATTAAATACAGCCAAATACCGTCAATTTTTAGAAATATATTGAAATATAGACTAAATCGTTTTCTGGAAAGTTTAAGTAGCATTCTACGTCTTTTTTTGTTGTAAACAAAACCACAGATTCCATGAAGTTCACAAGATAAACATTTTATTATATAAATAAAGATACTTTCAGTAAATTTAAACAGAAACCGAACACATAATCAATGCATTTTATTACAAACTTCCAATTTGTATAATAAAAGTATACAGAAGAGGAGTTTAAATTATGTCACCTTTTATGTCAGCCTTGTCGCCTTCCAAAAAAGCAGGCGACATAGCAGCCGCCAACGCGTGACTAACCCATTGTTCTATGTCTCTTTGTCAGCTATCTCACAATGTCCCGACTCACCCCTGACTATTATGTCACCTGTCATGGCGCTGTCTCAGTCCCGACTCACCCACCAGGGCCGAGGAAAAAATGATAAATAAGCGTACACCGACTTTCAAATTACATAATCATGGTTTCGCAGGCGCAACGAAATCCACACAGTCCACAGATTTTTACTTTCCCGTATATGCGAAGTCTTATGAAGGAAAGTAGGTATTGTGAACATGCAGAAAATCTGTGTTGATTTTTTCATCGTAACAAGGTAACAAGTTAGACGAACGATAGCAGGTACCTTCAGTGGGAAACGGACGGATGACCAATCTTTCTACTTTAAACTCACTGTAACGAACATTCTGGGAAATTTCAAGGTTCTTAAGATAAAGGCGCTCTTATTTGTTCTGATTATCAGTCCCGTGCTATTGATTGCTGGGCATGATCATACAATTTGTTCTATAGTGGGGATGTACCCTTCACTATTATCGTTTAATGAAAATCGCAATCAAAATTACCTCCGACAGTCGATTTTTCCCCCAGCCAGGTACCTATATACCCATAAGGGCTGGGTAGGCCCATGCAGGGCCGAGCAACCATGAAAAATCTCGAGACATCGGGGTTTGATCAGGGGTCCTCTGGCTCCATCTGTGCCCTAATCCAGTTCATCTAAAATTATTTAGGCAATATTAAATTTTTTATTGTTGAACAATAAACAAACAAATCATCCCTCATGGGAGTCGAAGGAAGATGAACCGACAATGACTCAAGCACATGTGCACGGGGTGAATATATAGGGGTCGAAAATAACACATTATAGGTAGGTATAGTATAGGTTTCAGACCTCGGTAGGACAGAGCCTTCCAAGGTATGGCAACCTGGCAGAAGGGGTGACTTCAGGCGGCTATCACGGCAGATTTCTTAGCGTGAGAGCTCGCAACTTTAGCGCAGCAATTCATTTCTCGATCTTCTAAAATCTTGTTCTTGTTCTTGTTGAAATATTCATGCGTCACTACCGCCCGTAGCCCTGCATATTCCATCAGATAAGTAATACCTAGGTAGGTCCCTATGACTAGGCAGATTGGATATGGGCGCGTTCTTAACTAGGTACCTACGCTGTATACTTATCTACTGTTGATAAAAAAAAAACCGAAAAGAATACTTATAGGTAGCCTTGTGATACCGATACTGATAATATCAGGACCCAAAGATAATACTGATGGCATAAGAAGGAATCTGAAATTGATTTTAGTCACAGTCCGAAACAACACAGAGCAGTCGTATACCTTTATCCGCACAAATTCAGTAAGGTATCTTACGTTTACTAGGTAGGTATACCTATGTTTCACAGTAGGTATTTGTGTCGCTGTTGTGTAACGTTTTCTCTTATATAAGACTGAATGACTGAATATACCTACGTTTGCTATAACGCTTTTTTTTAACAGCTATAGGATGGGAAAGTAGGATTTGTGACCCTTGTTGGACCCCTTTGTTTCTTCCTAATTTTAATTTTTGTTTCTTTTTTATTTAGTTTTCTGACACAGCAACGATGAAATCCAATACAGCGGCATATTTGGCTGTGGCGTTTTTACTATCGCTCATATCGCCCAGTAAGTTATATTTTATCCTACCTATTTATTTATAATCTGTAAAAAAAATCTGGATTTGTAATTACCTATACCTACTCAGGTATAAAGATAAGTAGGCACCTACCTAGGTAGAGTAGACACTCAGTGTTGAGCAATACGATTACCTATACCTACATATAGGTCAGGTATAGGTAGGTAGGTACCTTACCTACTGCAATTTTTTTTTAATTTTCCATACCTATTTAATGTAGATAGGTACTACAATAGGGATAGGAAAGTCATGTGATCGTCCACAAAATCGATTTGAGTTATTCATTGCAAAGCGCCGATCAAAGGTCCCGGATCCCAAAAAGTTTTTTTACGTGCTGATTGAATGTGTGAAATGTACCTACAGAGAGGTAGAAACCAAACTATTTGCCAATTTCATCCAAATATGTAAAACACATTTTTTTCTGATTTCCAATTATTGGTAGGTACCTATATGAAAAAAATCAGGTTTTAAATTTATTTTCTCAAAATCAGCATAGGTATACAATTAGGTATTCTGTTCATTTTCGCAGAGGTTAGAGTTTATATTGTGCGTGAAAATATACCCCATCAGCGGCATACCTGGGAAAGTTCGAACTTCGATTATTATGCGACCCCTCATCTTGGCGTGATTTCTTTGATGTTGCTGCTGTTGTGGGTATTCAAAATACTCCGTGCATGGGGCTTCCACAAGCAAGTTATGTCGTCAAAAAAATCCCAAAGTATTTCCAAGCTCTCTCCTCCCTCCCCTTAAGTTGCGTTTAAAGAAGTTCACGAAATGTCCCATATGAGGTAACAGGCAAGTCAACCCAAAAGATGGGAAAGTTTATGCGACCGTTGTCATACCCCTTGTTCGTTTTTCAGGTTCCCAGCTGCAATGCTACTCGTGCTTAGAGGGGAGGATTAACGTACTTGGTCTGACAGGCGTTGTTGTGCCTTTGCCTAGCAAGGACTGTGATGGCTACAGTGATGACGTCATGGTGCAATGTCCCCAACCACAGCCTGCCTGTCTGAGCGTAACCATATCCGCAGGTGAGTCAACGGGAATGTTACTTTTTAGTTTCTCTTCTAGCCAATATGGCAAGAAAGTGTTGTTTTGTTGCAAAATTTTTAAGGTCGAGATTTTAGGTAGGTATCTCCATGATCCTGGGGTCCATATTGAGTCCAAAAGTGGTTTCTGGAAAAAGTCTTCATCTTCTTCTTCTTCTTTTTTTTTTTTTTTTTTAATTGGAAAAAAGGCCACATCACAAGGGCTAGGGCTATATAAGGCCGTGCTCGTCTGTCTGTCTATCCGACCGGTGTTCCACAGCCTATAAGTATATAGGTAGGTACCGTTCATCCGAAATTGATGGCGCTTGTTTCGCACTTGTCTCAAATCACGGTTGAGGTACCTATAGGTATTCAGGGTGTTTCCGGATGACGGGAAAAAAAATATGGCGGGTAGGTCCACCCATATAAACCATTTTTGGCTAATACATGTGGGGTCGCAGGTCCTTCCTAACTGAGATGCAGGGCCGGAACCAGTCAACTTGACAAATGGTTTTTTGCCCCTTTCTCGCTAACAACTTATAATAGCGAATAAAAAGTAAGTGCAGTTTTGGTACCATTTTTAAGGATGCCGCATCGAATGGTGGCATCGGTTTTTCAATATTCAGTTTCAAAATGGCGGATTTAAGATGGCGGCTATCATTTTTTTCTCCGATCTTAATAAAAATTGATGGTTAGGGGGTTTCAGGCATGCTGAAAATGAAACTGAAAAAAGTTTTTGAAAATTTGAAGACTTTTGTTTTTCTGTCACTTATAATTTCACGAAACTCATTTGATTTGCATGAAATTTACAGTGTAGTAACTGATATAGACCTATAGGTACTTATTGGAAATCTGTAAAAAGTTTTCAAAAAATCTTACCTGCTTCAAAATGGCGGCGTCCTGAAGTTACTCGTGAAGTATTAGACATTGTCCGATTTTGGTGAGTTCTTTTCAGAATCTCAATCAGCGAGCGTGAAGGGATGTGTTGACGTCTCCAAAGGCTCCCAATACATCTGCGACAATCTATCTGGGACTGTTTCAAAAGCAATGCAGGCGTCTACCGATTGCAGGACATGTACCGACGATGCCTGCAATGCAGGGACCTCACTCACGGCCAGCCTTGCCATTATCATGTCTCATGTTGTTTTGTATAAAATTTTATTTTAGGTAATGTAATGTCTGCTTTAGGTAGATAAAATTAAAAATAGTCTTATAAATTCTGGCAACTGATTGTTTCCTTGATCTGCAAGGAAGGATGATACCTAAGTATATACCTATACCTAAGTACCACGTCAGGTAGGTATGCCTACCCAAAGGTACCTTCATTCCAATCAACACGTTCTACACTTTAGGTAGGTACCTACCTATGCTGACTAACTCCAAAGAATTCTCCAAAATGACAGGGCGACTCAAAGGTGATGCAAACCTGAGACTCTTTGTCAGTCAGTCAGTCATGCAGTTGGACAGTTGGATCAAATTATTTAGGCAATAAGTATTAAATTTTTTAATGTTGAACAATAAACAAATAACAAATCATCCCTCGTGGGAGTCGAAGGATGATGAACCGACAATAAATCCAGCACATGTTGTGCACGGGGCTAATATATACCTAGGGGTAGAAAACAACCCACTAAGGGTGCGTCCCACCATGCCCAAGTAAAATTAAACTGGAGATTTTGTCCTATATGTTTACCATGTTAAATTTAACTTTTAGTTAAATTTAACATGGTAAATCTCCAGTTAAATTTTAACTGGGCATGGTGGGACGCACCCTTAGTAAGTATAGATACTTATAGTAGGTTGCAGGAAACCTTGGGGGGACAGAGGGTTCCAAGGTATGGCAACCTGGCAGAAGGGGTGACCTCAGGTGGTCATCACTGCAGATTTCTTAGCGTGAGAGCTCGCAACTTTAGCGCAGCCTTAGAAAACCCACGGCTTGCTGTGCGCTGCCTTCACACTGACAAACAAATTTCCGCGGTTATGACGTAATTTTGACGGCTTTTTCATTCGACAGTCGTATACAGTAAGGCATGCAGAGTTTTTCCTACAAAATATGAATTATAGGTATTAGGTATCTTTGAAAAAAATCTTGTTTTTGCAATTCATTTCTTGTGCATTGTTCTTGGAACCAAAACTAAGTCTTATTTTTGTTCCTGTTCTTACACAGAAATTTTTCATGCGTCACTATTTTTCTACGCCCTGCATATATTTCATCAGATAAGTAGGTAGGTAATACCTAGTTACGATTGACAGACAAACTGTAAAGCCTTGGTGAGATCGATACAGGAACTGATAATTTTTGGACGAGAAGATAACAC
Organism: Mesopsocus fuscifrons; assembly: GCA_950004255.1. Lineage (NCBI taxonomy): Eukaryota > Metazoa > Arthropoda > Insecta > Psocodea > Mesopsocidae > Mesopsocus > Mesopsocus fuscifrons. The sequence continues at coordinate 1,946,643 of OX465377.1, forward strand.
TGGCGACGTAGAGAAGCAATTCAGAATTGATTTTAGTCACTGCGCGAAACAACTCTGCACCTGCGTCATCACTCTACACAAATTCAAGGTACGTTTATTACCCAGGTATGCCCTTCGATCAGTATCAAGAAGGTTTCTGAGGCTGCTCACATTGGTTTTTGAGAGATAAGGGCATCAATAGAGCCACAAAGGAAGAAATTCCTTTGGTCCTTTTTCTCCTTTTTAGTTCAGGCAACCTTTCAGGTCTCCTCCCGCCCCCGCCTCCATTTTTTCTTCCTGTTTTTTAAATTTTTGTTTCTTTCTTCTTTTAGATAGGTAACTGTAGGTACCTTACACCGCAGCAATGATGAACTCCTGTATAGCGGCAAATTTGGCTGTGGCGTGTTTACTTTCGTTTGTTGCACCCAGTAAGTACTTTATAATATTTGCTTAAAATCAGACCCAAAAACTACCTATAGGTAATGTAATTAGGTAGAAATTTTATTTTTACTTATAGGCTGAATTTCACCACTTTCTTATATAGGTAGTATCCGATAGTGTCTCCTAACGAGAGGATTTAACGAACGGATTTACGTTATCGTATGTTTAGCTTACGACAAGTGCCTTGCGCTTGCAGTTGTTTCTCTGCGATCGCATTTGTCGTAAGCTAAACATACGATAACTTAAATCCGTTCGTTAAATCCTCTCATTAGGACACACTATCGGATACTATATGAAAGTGGTGAAATTCAGCCTTAGAGAAATCTGAGTTCTATCAAAGTCGGGGAAACATCTAACTGAACTGGACTGTAGGTAGGTACCTACTTAATTACAGAAATGTGGTTGCAGTGACTTACGGGAAAATTACATACCTAATTAGGTACTACAAGACGAAACATTTCATCCTTACTCAATAACTCGTATGATATAAGCAATTCCACCAAAACCGGTGAACTAGTCCTGGACCCCAAGACATTTGTGTATTTTTCTTTCAGGTTACCAGCTGCAATGCTACTCGTGCGTTGTTGGATTACCCTCAATCGATCTATCTAGATTAAATGGCGTTATAACACCAACACCAACCAGTCTGTGTGCAGATTATAATGAAAATCTGAAGGTTCAGTGCCCTCAACAACAGCCTGCCTGTTTGAACGCCTATGTAACCGTAGGTGAGTCCAACTTGACTATTTCAGCAACTAGGCCATTTCAAGAATTATCCATCGCCCTGAGCTGGAGGTGTATTCCCTTTCTCGAACGCCAGCAAACCCACCCAACTAACACCTTCTAAATTTATTGTAAGAAGATAAAGCACGCCATGATGCAATATACGGGGAACAGTTCTTCTTACAATAAATTTTGAAGGTGTTAGTTGGGTGGGTTTCCTGGCGTTCGAGAAAGGGAATACTCCTCCTGGTAGCACTACCAAATACCAGCTCCCCACCCATGGGGGCCTACAGTTTTAGGTGCGTTCCGAACCTCAACAGCCTCGATATACAATTCACTTGACATACTGAAGAAATCAGAGGAGAATTAGGTATACAGAAAAGCTTTGACAGGATCGGCATCGAACCGGTGTGACCCGGCTTTCTTTTAAAAAAATCTATAATTGTGTATTGGGTTTGTTTTATAGAGGGTCTAAACAGCGATGCCCAGACAGCAGCTGTGAAGGGGTGTGTAGACGCCTCTGGTGGGGTCAAAAATATCTGCGACCGTCTTTCTTCTGCTAAAACAATCCAAGCGACTCTAGGCTGCGAGACCTGCGTCGACGATGCCTGCAATACAGGGACCTCACTCACGGCTAGCCTTGCCATTATTATGTCTCATGTTTTTCTGTATAAAATTTTGTTTTAGGTTTAATTATCTCTTTTCGGTAGAGGAAAATTAATAAGTAACACTTCTTTATATCTTCTGTCTACTGATTTTTTATCCTTGGCGGAAAAAACAAATATCATGCACAGGGTTAATAAATAATCCCAGCAGGTGAATTCCCTTTCTCAAACGCCAGAAAACCCACTCAACTAACACCTTCAAAATTTATTGTAAGAAGAACTGTTTTCCGTATATTGCATCATGGCGTGCCTTATCTTCTTACAATAAATTTTGAAGGTGTTAGTTGAGTGGGTTTGCTGGCGTTCAAGAAAGGGAATACCACTGCTGGTGTATTCCCATTCTCGAACGCCAGCAAACCCACCCAACTAACACCTTCAAAATTTATTGTAAGAAGATATGTTCTCAGTATATTGCATCATGGCGTGCCTTATCTTCTTACAGTACATTTTGAAGGTGTTAGTTGGGTGGGTTTTCTGGCGTTCGAGAAAGGGAATACACCTGCTGGTCTTAACTTATCTGTGATCATTTGAACAGGGTGAGTATTGAGAAGGTGACTATGCTTATAGGTAGAGTGATTAAACATGGGGGTCGATCCTATATGGAGCGAATGTATATTTTGTCTTTAGTGCCCATCAACATTAGCTGTACGACTGATAAGCGTACTTTTAGTAGGTAGGTATGTACCAGCAATAAAAAAAGCGGTAGTTACCTAATCTACAGTACCTAGCTTCAACTGAGAGCCGGTCATTTCCACTCAGCCCATCACTGAATTCAAAGTTCAAAGAACCATGGAGAAAATTACGATTGCAGTAATATTCAGCATTTTCTATATCGAACCAAGTAAGTCAATTTATTACGTAGGTACGTAGACCCATGACCGGGCAAGATTGGATAAGAAATAAAGGGTTCGACAATGGTCGCACTTGACTTTCTCGCAATTTTTATCGAAAATTTGATTTTTTTTTTTACGTGAATAAATGTCAGAATTTTAACTTTTTCTAAAAAGTATTTTGCCTCACACTGGACGATACTTTTAGGCACCTGCATACCGAATTTCAAACATAGGTATCCGTCAAACACTGAAGTGTCGTTCGACGCGCAAAGTATATGTTTTCTATTTTGCATGTCACCGTCTTAAATTTTAAGTAAATGAAAATCTATTGAAAATGCCCTTGAAGCATCTATCTGAGACCACTTTCACCAATTTTGAAGGAAATCCGTCGATTAGTGTTGTTGCAAATGTGACCTAACCAATCAAAAACGTGATTTCCATTTTTGGAAAATTTTTCCTACGATAATGCCAATATTGGCCCAAATTTTTGGCCCATCTCAAAAAGAATAAAAATGATCCTGGAGCATCTATCTGGGAACACGACTGCAAAATTTGAAGGTTCTTACTTTATTACCGTACCGTGAAATGCGTCTTGAGTAGACAAAATCGAGATTCTAGCTTTTTTTCCTATTTTTGACTTTATTTTGCCTATATTGGCCGCAATTTTGAATTTATTGAATATTTCTTCGACAAACCTTTAAGTAATGTTATTAAGCACAAGTTTGTGGATTTTTGTGAAATTCCGGCTAATACTGTTCATGGGGCCAAGATTTTCACGTATGGGCCAATTTTGGCCCAAATTTTTGGCCCATCTCCAAAACAGTAAAAAAGATCCTGGAACATCTATCTGAGAACACGACTGCAAAATTTGAAGGTTCTAACTTTATTACCGTACCGTGAAATGCGTCTTGAGTAGACAAAAACACGATTTTGAATTTTTTTTGACACTTTTTTGACAATAGTGGGCGCAATTTTTGAGTAATCAAAATTAAATTAAAAGTGTATCTCGGAACTGATTTTAGACATCTTTATTCCAAATTTGAGCCAAATCGGTTGACTGGTGTGACCTCTAGCCGCGCTACAGACAAACGGACGGACGTACGTACGTACGTACGTACGTACGTCGGACGGACATGACGTATCTAGGACCTCTGAAACGACTTTTGCAATGAAAATCTCAAAATCGAAATTTCGCACGATAACATAACTTTCTCAGCCCATGTATTACATACGGGCGAGAAAGTAAAAATCTTAACAGGTAGGATTAGATCTCTGGTCCTGTTGCTTAATAGCTCAGTCACAGCCCTCCCTACAGGTTTTCTGTTACATTGGCCACATCCGATGCGTTTTGGACGGCGCCCTGGCTCCCTGGCTGGGATGCGGGGTTGGGGATGTCAACTCAGGGATGGCTGGTGCCCGCACACGATACATCCAGCCCCGCATCCCTGTGATTTGTCTTTTGTTTGGCAGAAATTGATGAGACCTTGATTTTATTGTGATATTCACAGTCTGTCTCTTGATTAATTTTAATAAATGTACCTACTCAAAACAGTTCTGACTCCAATTTGCAAAAAAATACACAAGGAAACTAATGATGAACAATAAGCTGTAAAGTACCTATAGCTGGAGGTGTATTCCCTTTCTCGAACGCCAGCAAACCCACCCAACTAACATCTTCAAAATTTTTGGTAAGAAGATAAGGCACGCCATGATGCAATATACGGGGAACAGTTCTTCTTAAAATCATTTCTTCCCATACTAATATCTGTGCTAATATCTTGCTAATCTCCTTGGAATTCCAAGATTGGGACGGCATCCCTTCAAAACTGTCCATCCCTCCCCACTTCGAGGGCGTCCAGGGATGCATCCTCGCCAGGACGCCGTCCAAAACGCATCGTCTGTGGCCACCTTTAAGTTTTGACTGTCACGACATACGTAATTTTCTATCATCGTCAGAGTATTCCTGAGTATTATGACTTCAACCGCTATCTCGTGATAACTAAGTGCCAAGTGTATTTACTTATACGTCAATTTCTTGACGTTTTCCGGTGACGCGACTTACATAACGTTCCATTTCTCGTCAGTCTTTTGAAAAATGCACGTTTGACGTCACATATTATTACTCATTTCACCTTACTGGTTAAGAGGACGCTATACCTGACGATGCATTTTTTGCCGCCCATAAGATTAACATTGCGAGCGGCGATTCATTTTCATGGTTTACCCTTTGTTGGAAAGACACAAAATTTTGCCTGTACCTAGCCCTAACAATGTTCTAGGAAGTGTTCGAAGCAGATTTCCCAAATTTCTCACTGGTTTCTTTTATTGCAACTGTTTTGCAAATGCTAGCATCGCATACCTCGCATACCAGTAAAAAATGGGAAATCTGTTTCGAACACGACCTATAGAACATTGTTAAGGCTAGGTACAGGCAAAATTTTGTGTCTTTCCAACCAAGGGTAAACCTTGAAAATGAATCGCCGCTCGCAATGTTAATCTTATGGGCGGCAAAAAATGCATCGTCAGGTATAGCGTCCTCTTAAGAACAAGGGGCCACAATGATCTAAAAGAGTTCAGCAACGTAGATAAAAAAAAATTATTTTCGGAACTCAATAAGGTATAACCTGAAATTGCAGGCTTAGGTCTGAAGTGTTACTCCTGCAATTCGGCTGGTTTGCATATGGATCCAGGAGTGCCTCTGCCCCGAGATATGCAGGAATGTGGGAACGCTGGACCTAGTGAGGCAATGCTGACCAAATGTGACTCTCCTAGCAACAAATGCGCAAAATACGAGTACTCCAAAGGTAAAGATAATTTTTTACCATTTTTTGTAAATCACATTTTTGTGTGCTATAGCAAAGAATTTCTAATTCGCGCCCTATACCCTGCTACGTAGCACTAGGCGCCAGGCCCCGTTTTCGATAGCATGGACAAAGAGAATTTAGAGGACGCTATACCTGACCATGCATTTTTTGTCGCCCATAAGATTAACATTGCGAGCGGCGATTCATTTTCAAGATTTACCCATTTTTTTACTGGTTTTCGAGATACAGCACTTTTCTTGAGGTATGCGATGCTAGCATTTGCAAAACAGTTGTAATAAAAGAAACCAGTGAGAAATTGGGAAATCTGCTTCGAACACTCCCTAGAACATTGCTAGGGCTAGGTACAGGCAAAATTTGTGTCTTTCCAACCAAGGGTAAACCTTGAAAATGAATCGCCGCTCGCAATGTTAATCTTATGGGCGGCAAGAATGCACCGTCAGGTATAGCGTCCTCTTAATATAATTTCTGACATGGGGTAGGATAGGGAACGCAGCACAACCGGGCGGATGCACCGCATCGAAATCTAGCTTTTACTTTTACTATAATCGCAGCCTACTCCACGTATTAGGTACTCTATAGCCCTATACTAGGACTATATTATGTAGTGCATAGAAAACAACATACAAACTAAAAAAAATGATAAAAAAAATAGAAATATACCTACACCAACCAATAATCTAGGCTGTAATTTTCCGATAGCTCTTGATAAGTATCGATCAATTATGTTTGTGATTATTATCGCAGATGGTGTAAGAGTCATGTTCCGGGGATGTACAGATAACACATTCTGCACAAGGTTACAGCTATCACATTCTCCATCACAGGCCTATTCCTGTGTTACCTGCTCTAAAGATAAGTGCAACACAGCTTCTGCAATGCGCCACAATGTTATTTATGTAGCTTTGCTGTGTGTTTTGAAATCTGTGTTGTAGTTTTAGGCAGTGGCGTAACTAAGCATTTTCGAAGGGGGGCGGCTTTGCCTCACCGGGCCCCCCACCCCACCCGCCCCCCCCCCCACCCCTGCAATATATATCTTTTTTCGTCCAGTTACTTTGGCTAGACCTCTTTGACGTCTCCCTCAGGCGCTCCACCCCAAAAACAATACCAAGTAACCGAGCGACAGAAGCGAGCGAGAAAAAATTTTGAGATCCAAATAGTTAGCTGGGATAAATCGTTTATTTATTTATGCACTTGCCTTTTCTAAACCGTGCCAATCGCTTACGGCGGACCGCCCTGACCCCCGAAAAAGGAAACCATTAATCGAGCGAGCGAAGCGAGCGAGAAAAAAATTTGAGATCCAAATAGTTAGCAGGGATAAAACCGAGGGGGTAACCACTCCAGAGATTCCTTGAGATTCCCTGAGGTTCCATAAAGATTTCCAAAGATTTCCAACGGTATTCATAGGAAGATGAACCCCGAAGGGGTAACCACTCCATAAAAATTCCAAGATTCCCTGAGATTTCATAAAGATTTCTAATGATTCCCAACGAGATTCCCAACGAGTGGTTAACCCCTCGGATAAAACGTTTATTTTTTATTCTTGCCTTTTATAAACCGTGCCAACCGCTTACGGCTGGCCGCCCTGAACCCCGACAAACGAAGTCAGTATAATCGAATGGCGAGCGAAGCGAGCGAAAGGAAAATTTTATCAAAACAGCTAGGAAAATATGACTTCTTGTTTTAAATCTAACATAGGAGCCTTCGGGCTCACAGGCCCCGGCCCCCTCGGGCCCCCGGCCCTCTGAGCCCCAAGTCCGCCTGGGGCTCCTCCGGGCCTCTCCGGGCCCCCCCGGGCCCGGGGCGGACCGCCCCCCCCCGCCCCCCCCCCCAAATTACGCTACAGGTTTTAGGTGGATGTTTATGTTTTTAGATGGAATAAAATGTTTGAAGTTTGATTCATAAATTGGTATTTATTTATTTATTATATAATAAGAACGACAGTCGCCAAAATAATAGGTACCCAGCCATGGGCGTAGCAGGAGGCTAAACCCCCCAGACCTTCTCCTCACCTGGGGGGAAGGCATGGCTATATGTGACGTTATGTGTAGGTCAGAAAAATCCCGGGGGTGGCTAAACGGTTTCTGGGGGTGCATGGGCTCCCCCCCCAGACCCCCCCCCCCCCCCCCCTTGCCACGCATATGTACCCAGAGCACGATTTGGTCCTAAAATATAAGGTTGGCTTTCACCACTCATTTAACGACCAGTTAAATTTATAAACAGTGTGAGGTATAAGAAGGAGGTTTAGAGGAAGGTTTGCCTCTCCTCATAAGCTAAACATATACGCTCGATCTATTTATAAAATTATTTATCTCTCTGTTAAACCGTGCGAAAGCCACCTAACTGTCAATTAAACAAGGGATACGACAATTGTCATATTCTGTGTATAACGAATAAAATGTCAATTTAGTGTCTATAAAGAGAGTTCGCAATAGAGAGGGTCTGTGAAGGGTTGCGTTTGCTCGTTATAGAGAGAAGTGTCAGTAAAAAAGTCAACAGCATTTATATCTACAGAGTCTCCAAATAGGGCCAAAATTACGAATCTGGCGAGCGGTAGGCGCACACGAGGGTCCTGCCCACAGCTATAGATAAGGAACAATAATTAGTCATCGGCGATGAATCAAGAAGTGAGAGAATCAGCTCTTTGATACGGCGCTTGCCGCACAAACACTCAACCCAGTGATAGAATCAAAATTGTAATTGATCGAAGGATATGAGTCATATCTTGTTACTTGACCCACTGCCGCTGCCCTACGTCATACCGGCGCATACGGACACATATTTTTATCACATTTATTAAGACTGACGTCCTACCTAGGTGCTAGGAAACTGACAGAACCTTCCAAGGCATGGTAACCTGGCAGCAGGTGTGACAACAGGTGGGCATCACGGCAAATTTCTTAGCGCGAGAGCTAGGAACTTCAGCGCAGCCTTAGAAAACTCATGGCTTGCTGTGAGCTCCCTCCATAAGGCGGCACTACCCAGTCCTACTGGGTACCTGGTACCTTGGGAAAACCCGACTGTCCCTCGCCTATGTAGGTAGGTAGGTAGGTATAGGTAATTACCATACCAAAGCATAAAAACTAGTAGGCACTTACACATTTTCTTATTTATTATTAAACAATAATTGTTACAATAATTTTCTTTCATCATTTTATATCCACTGCAAAATGGTGCATGAAGAGGATGGGTAACAACCAAGGTATAGTTCCCCACATTAATGTACCTTCCTTTGCTTCAGACCTTTTTTCATAATTGTCTTTTACCTGATTTACCTGGTGAACACAGAATATTCAATATCAAGATTCAGATATAAGAAGAGGAAATTCTTCAGGAAGTGGTGGGTTCGAATCAAAGCGTAACAGAATTTTCCACCTCTAATGAAAACCGGTTTCAGTTTTCTGCTTGGTTTCAGCCGACTCATGAAGCTCTATTACGGAACTTTTTATCACGCGTGATAACTGCGTGATAAACATTTGCAATGCTATTTTCCCTATGTTTTCGTGATAACTGCGTGATCACGCGTGATAAAAAGATCCATAATAGGGCTCCTGTTCCGTATCAAGCCAACTAAGCCCCACAAAAAAAAGTCCAAAATCACCCGATATTTAGCAGAGAATCAGAGATGTGCCTGTGGTCAGCAGCATAGGCGGAGTAGTGCCTCGTTTCCTCTTCACCATCCCCCTCTGCACAAGAACTGGAGTCGTTTATGCAGGCCATCATGGCTGCTATGCCAGCGTGCGGGGGGTGCTGACTTTGCGGGGAGGTTTCTTCGGAGGACCAGGCAGGACTTCTGCAAGCTTCTGGAGGACTCTGCTGCTGGATCGTGAAGGGCCAGGTCTGGAACAAGGAGAAAGAGTAGGGGTAGATGTTTTGGAGGAAGCTAGGAGTGTTACAACTAGAACTCAAGAATTATCCATCGTGCTCAGCTGGCAGCACTATACCTAATACCAGCCCCTCACCCAGCGTGTTTTTGGACCTACAGTTTTAGGTGGGTTCCGAGCCACCACAGCCTCGACATATATATTTCACTTGAACATGAGGTGAATGCCAATCAGAAAACTTTAAATAGTATTGGGATTGAACCGGTGTGACCCGGCTCTGAGGGCTTGGCTATAGGTTAGGTTGGTTTCGACACTACAGGTTTCTTATTGACTTTATTGATGTTATTTGTATTGTATATTGAAGTTTGTATGTAGGTACAGCCGAACATTAGGCTGATAGGTAGATATTTGTGAACCCAGGGAATACCAGATTGCCTTGGCCTCGGTCTAGCAATGGTGGTTGTGCCATTGAAACATCCTGTGTGCGACAGTCCTTGACAAATTTAGGATAAAGTCATACGCGATTCGTACGGGTCAATTTAGGCACTGTATACGGGTAGGTATTGTGCTTGGGATGATAACTAGACCAAAAATTCGAACCCTACCACTTTTCCACAGCTAAGATGAGACGTTTCACTGCTCCCACAGCCAAGATGAGACTTTTTACTGCTCCCACAGCCAAGATGAGACATTTTACTGCTCCCACAGCCAAGATGGGGCATTTTACTGCTCCCACAGCCAAGATGAGACATTTTACTGCTCCCACAGCCAAGATGGGGCATTTTACTGCTCCCACAGCCAAGATGAGACATTTTACTGCTCCCACAGCCAAGATGAGACATTTTACTGCTCCCACAGCCAAGATGAGGCATTTTACTGCTCCCACAGCCAAGATGAGACATTTTGCTGCTCCCACAGCCAAGATGAGGCATTTTACTGCTCCCACAGCCAAGATGAGACATTTTACTGCTCCCACAGCCAAGATGAGGCATTTTACTACTCCCACAGCCAAGATGAGACATTTTACTGCTCCCACAGCCAAGATGAGACATTTTACTGCTCCCACAGCCAAGATGAGACATTTTACTGCTCCCACAGCCAAGATGAGACATTTTACTGCTCCCACAGCCAAGATGAGGCATTTTACTGCTCCCACAGCCAAGATGAGACATTTTACTGCTCCCACAGCCAAGATGAGACATTTTACTGCTCCCACAGTCAAGATGAGACATTTTACTGCTCCCACAGCCAAGATGAGACGTTTTACTCGTCCTGGCTGTGGGGAAGTGGTAGTGCCCCTATGGTTTGGTTAGCGTTTCTGCCACAATCTAGAGGTCATAGATATTGAATAGACACGATTTTGGATGAAAATAATATGCTGTTCCTGCGTTGTCTGTCTCGGAAAGTGAGATAATGGTTCTATCTCACCACCGTGAGATCGTTTCACTACTGACTCACCACCATGATATAGCGACCGTCAAGACACAAGACGCTACAAAGACAGCTCACTAAACATAGAGGTGTTCGTTATACAGAGGGATAACAGTATATTATATCTTTTTAACGTCCGAAACTATCCGGCTAATTTTCCGATCGAATTTTTCTTGACAAATTTTTTATTTTAAGAAAAGAAATATTATATTTCAGAACAAATAAATACCTAATAGATTCTCCATGCACCTTTGAGGGAGGATTAAGGTGGAGGATCGTCTCCATTTACAAACACGTGAAGAGAGGTTGAGTGACACATCCTCACTATAACGGAAAGAGAAGAAGAGAAGGAAGGGCCCTCTAACAACGTGTAAACACTAACTAAAACAACAAACCCTCTTTACTTTTGTTTATTTTTTTGGTACCGAACTGACAAACTTCATATAAGGATCCGAATAGGACTTAACGGTGAAAAAAACGTGGCAACAGAATGGGTGTTCCACGTTCTGAAATATAATACGTCTTTTATCGTGAGATGGGTTTTCTAAGGCTGCGTTAAAGTTGCGAGCTCTCACGCTAAGAAATCTGCCGTGACGCCCACATGAAGCCACCCCTTCTGCCATCTTCCGACACCTTGGAAAACTCTGTTCCACATATAATAGGGTTCGATCCTAAAATGACAACTTAAGGCTGAATATACATATTATATTCGCTAATTTTTTACGTTTGGACTGCAAAATTTGTGAGAAAACTATTGGATATTTAAATATCCTGAAATATAATATGCCTTTTTAACGTCAGTACTCACGAGGCTATGCTGTGATTTCACGATCGGTTAATTTTGGACAATTTCAAAAATCACTCGAACGTAAAATCACAACATAGCCTCATGAGTAACGACGTTAAAAAGGCATGTTACTTATATTTCAGAATAATTAAATATCCAATAGTTTTCTCACAAAGTTTGAAATCGGAACGCAAAAAAATAGCGAATGTATGGTGGCCCTTAAAAAGAAACACTATGGTTCAAAACCAAAAAAATCTGTTTTTGCAGAAAAAAGTCATGAAGAAAAATATGTTAACATACACATACACAATAAACAAAACTATTGCGGAAACACAAAAAGATATATATTATCTCATGTCTTCCTCGATAAAAATGTCCATTAGGTACCACAATGAAATCCTATGGGGGCAAGCTTACAGGTGAACCATGTGTCCACGCTTTATGGCAAAGGCCTACGCGAGGCCAAGGCCACTGATTCCATGAGTAGCTTCAGGCACAGGCGCATCAGGTACAACACATGTTGGCAGTCGCTCGACACCTTCGCTATGAACCTCATGTACCTGTTCCTCACGAGCCTCCTGGTCTGGGGCTCCTCCGCTGAAGAAGAATGCCGGAGACAGACTATGTCGTCTTTTTACGAAGAACTAGGGTGCGCTCCAAGAAGGGAGAACGGTGCCCCCTGCCCTACGAGCTACGACTGCACCGATCGTGAGTTTAAGACTGTCTATACAAGCAACTGTTGGATATGTTCTGAAATTTTGCTAAGTTGGTATTTTACGAAAAGTGATGGCTGTCAAAAAAGAAATTGTCAAAAATTACTCGATCGTAAAATCTCCACTAGTATAGGTGTAGCTTCTGACGTAACGACACTCCATCACAAAAACCTTTTTATTTCGAGCGATCCCGTGACAAACCTAACCCTTCCTATAGCAAGCAAATTTACAAGGGCACTCGACGGTCGTTTAGAGAGACTGTACTGTAAGGCTGGATTTAGCTAATTTCGGAATGGAATTTACCCTAATTTTTTTCTGTAAGTTAAACAAGGTTGCCATGCGTTGCTAGGGAAACAAAATTCCGACTTTATTTACCTTAGCAACGCATGCCAACCTTGTTTAACTTACAGAAAAAAAATTCGGGTAAATTCCATTACGAAATTAGCTAAATCCAGCCTTAGTCTTACTATATCCATTCTATAGATGACAACAGAGACCTGAAGAAGTGCTACTTCCAAGGAAAAAGCTACTCCGTAGGGGAGGAGATCTCAGGTTTGCGGAATGATGCCTGCGCTGCTGGTTGTAGGTGCCTTTCAGGAGAAGAAGGCTCACCGCCGACCTTCAACTGCGCCAATGTGGAATGCCCAGAACACTTCGGGCCTCCTCCTGCGCCGGGGTGCCGCCATGTCTACGAGCCCAAGAGCTGTTGCGCAACCAACACCACCTGTGGTGAGACACAACCGAGGGGGTAACCACTCCAGAGATTCATTGAGATTCCACTGAGATTCCATAAAGATTTCCAAAGATTCCGAACGATATTCATAGAAAGATGAACCCCGAAGTGGTAACCACTCCAAAAAAATTCCAAGATTCCCTGAGATTTCATAAAGATTTCCGATGATTCCAAACGAGATTCCCAACGAGTGGTTAACCCCTCAGAAACAACCTGGGTCTAGTCTGGGTTCGAATCCCGATGTAACCAATATTTTCCGCATGGAAGGCCAAAAATACGTTCGCTATTTTATTACGTTTTTTTCTGCACAATATTTATGAGGAAACTATTAGATATTTAATATGTTCTGAAATATAATGTCTTTTTAACTGCCGATATTAACAGGTGATTCTACGATCGAGGGATTTTTGTCAATAAAAAATTTGACCGAAATTAACCGAACGTGAAATCACCCAACAACCTGTTCATTTCTGCCGTTAAAAATACATATTATATTTCAGAACCGTTAAACATTCTCATAAAGTGTGCAGAAAAAATGTAAACAAATAGGAATTTTTTGTGTCTTAAGGTCCTCCTGCAGAAGGTGAGACACCAGTGACGTGTACCTACGGAAACGAGACGTACCTGGACGGGCAGAAGTTCTACCCAGCTGACGAGCCATGCAAAGTGTGCCTGTGCATGGCTGACTTCCAGGGCAAACCTGAAGAACCTTACTGCTTTGACATTCAATGCAACACCCAGCTGCGTTCTTTGAGAAACATCAACGAAGGCTGCGTACCTGTCTACTACGGCTATCAAGGCTGCTGCCCTATCGAATGGATGTGTCGTAAGTGAAATTTTTAGATATCAGTGTCGATGAAACCAATCTCTCTGCAGTTTTTCCACAGCATGGCCATCATCACTTCCTGGGAGAATTTATTCAGCTCAATCCCTGGTGTGTGTTGTATAGCCATGGGGACCACTCCCGAGAAGGACTAGTGCCACTGTTCCACTTATCCTCCCCCCAAGACAAATGGAAAATCCACGACGTAAAATCTCGGCCCATCAGAATTTGAGCTCACAACCAAAGTGGGGAGGTTGAACGAAGACTCCAGAAAAACCTTTTGAAGTATTACTGTTTCTTTTCCAGCGGAAGACAGCAACAAGGTACGGAAAGCGAGGACGAAAATCAGGACCAGGACTATAGAGAGCTGCAAATTTGGGGCGCTGACGCTACAACCCGGCGACATGCTAGAACAGTCTAACACCAATATTGAGTGCAGCTGTGTTCTGCCTCCGTACCTTACGTGCATATCTCGACCATCGAGCTAGCTTCTCTGTCAAGCTTTTTGACATACCTGAGGCTACGGATTCAAACAATAGGTTATTAGGTATAGAACGGCCAGCCTGAAATGCCTGGCCCGAGGGCATTCTGCACTGTTCACCTTACACAGAATGCCCTCGGGCCAGGCATTTCAGGCTGGCCGTACTATAAGTATATAAGGTAGAGGTATAGACAGATACCCAGGTAGGTATCTGCCGACCACATTAATTGGGACTAGCAATTAAATCTATTTCGAAATTATAACGATATATTAAAAGTACAAACTTTAGAATTAGTGTAAGTTGGGAAAGATTTAGTCTATGCCCATAAGCTGTAGTCGGTCATTTCAAGGGAAGATAAATAATTCTTTTGGTCAGGTGCCACATGGGTACATACTGTTCGGTACATGTCAACCAGGATATCCAGTAAACTCTGATCAATAGATCTCTTCTGGCAACCGACTTCTTCCTTTAGAATGAACAAATACGAGTCTCCTTGGCATTTTATGAAGATGTAAATAATCCAAGTTTAAGAAGCAAGTGGAGCAATTCACAACAAACGGAATGAGGGGTACCATATGGCGGGAACAGTGCCAAAACGAAATAAGTCAGCTGCCGAGACGTTGCACCAATGAGGTTTTGAGTTTCGAGGGAAGATTCTTCGTGGCGCAAAGCCAGCATAGACAAAAGCTTCGTCAGATAAACAAAGCAGACACTTTCCTCGGCAACTTTTGATGGTCTGTGCCGGGTGTGTCCACCTGGGCCAGACGGGAGGGGGGCGGGTGCTGCGCTGCTGCAGTAACGGCGTGTGCTCAACACCTAGGCAACAACACGGCCACGGCCTAGTGGCATTCAGGGTGGCACCTTTCAAAAGGGGGTGATTTCGTCAGAATCACTCCCGACAGTTGAGTTTTTCCCCGAGCCTGGAACCGACACGACTGGGTTCACCCAGAACCAGACAGAAAAATATCGAGAACTCAAGAAAAGAGCCTCAGTGCGCTGTCACTGTGAAGCCGGCCGGCAGCTAAATTTAGAGGTTCCGTAATAAAGGCTCCGATTGTGGTCACACTTTGCTTTCTCGCCAAAATGGACCAACACAGGTATAGGTAGAGAAGAGGTATCGCGGACAAATAAACCGTGGCCCAGCGCCGGCCACTGTAAGATGGGCCAGTACGTACCACTCTGGCCTTCGAAACCAGCGTTCTGCAGTGCTGCTGCCCACACAATGGCCTCTACCACCCTAATAACTTAGAAAAAATTACTTTGCGCTTTATCACCATATAATCAAAAAAGTACGACCGGTTTCGGGTTTCCCCATCATCAGGTAATACAAACTAAATCAAAAGCAGAAATACACAAGTTTAAATACCCTACCTACGGGTCAGGAGGAGGAGTCGTGGACAGTTTGGCTGCCAGGTCAATAAGAGGGGAGGGGGTGGCAAACACAATATCATTACCAATGTTCTCCCTATTTAACACAGCTTTCCTTATTTCTAAATTCTCCAGGGCATTCAAGAGCCTACCCTTATTACAGTTATGCAAAATTTTGAAATCGCTGAAATTGCAGGTATGGTTTTCCTCGGTCAGATGTTGAGCAAACATAGAATTGCACGGGTCCTTACCTACGTCCCTCCTGTGTTCATTCACTCTGTCTTTGAAATTCCTACCAGTTTGACCTATATAACTTGCATTACACTCATTACACGACAGTTTGTACACACCAGATTTGCGAGCTTTATCAATTTTAGGCTTACAGTTAATCAGAGTTTTCCCAATGTTGTTAAAAGAGGCGTCAGCTACTTTCTTCCCCGTGACATTTTTGACTAAATGACCTACTTTTTTGCTGATACCTCCTATATGTGGTACTTTACAATAGGAAATACTAGTAGGGTTCACGTCTTTGCCATAATACAACATGGAATTGGCAATTTTTTTTTCCTCCTCCCCCTCCCCCTCCTGACCCGTAGGTAGGGTATTTAAACTTGTGTATTTCTGCTTTTGATTTAGTTTGTATTACCTGATGATGGGGAAACCCGAAACCGGTCGTACTTTTTTGATTATATGGTGATAAAGTGCAAAGTAATTTTTTCTAAGTTATTATGTCTAAATATCACAAAGTGACTGTGGAGAACATTAACCATATTCTACCACCCTACCCCATACACGATCAGTGGGCCATTTGTAGGACCAGGCTGGGCGATATAGTAGCAGCGTCACCCAGCTGACGGTGGCTTACTCTGGCTGAGTATCGCCCATATTTGAGGTGTTAACAGAGCCCAAGAATGGTATAGAAACCAAAACCAACGAACAGTACTCCCTAAAAAAAAAAAAAAAAAATATCAGAAAACTCACCAAATTGAGAGGGTGCACGACAGGGGTGGGACTTCCGTCATCGGTGAGTATTGTGCGGAGGTGTGCGATATAGCTCGTGGCGAGCCGTAAGGTGTCTAGCTTAGACAGCTTGGTGTCCGGGGGCACCCAGGGTAGCGTGGTCTTCAGCCGGGAGAACGCCTTGCTCAGGATCCGCATGCGGGCTCTCTCCCGAGCGTTCGCGGCGTTCCTCTGCCCAGGCTTTTCTCGCCCGCAGTCATCGTCATCATCGAAGTCATCGGACTGCGGAGTCGGACGGCGGTGACGCGGCATGACGTCGGGAGACCTGTCGCAAAATATACATGGGACAAAGTGTTGATTTGAAAAAACTCCGGCGAACACACCTAGGTGACTTTGAACTTCAAAATTACTAGGATCATTGCAGGTCGATTCCGGAATGATTATTTAATGGTCGTTAATTTTGTCGTAAACTTTGCGTTAACAGACCCGGAGTAGACCTGCTGGCATAATTTGCTGCACGAATCATCTTTTTGATAAAAATTTTTTGAATACCGGGCATTTATATGTAACATAGAAAAAACAACCTCGATAGCCGACGGTCCGAAGATGATTGTCTTCAGGGGAATACTGACTGAAAGCTGGGCCACACCGGTTCTATCCCGATCCTATCAAATTTTTCTGACCTCTGATATGTTCAACATGTCAAGTGCAATGTATATCGAGGCTGTGGTGGTACAGAACATACCTAAAACTGTAGGTCCCCGTCTTGTACTAACTCGATAGGCGGGGAGCTGGTATTTGGTAGTGCTGCCAGCTGAGCACAATGGATAGAGATGGATATCTCTTGAAATGGTCTAGTTCCTCGGCTTGTCCATCCCCCACCCTCTACTACCTACCCCATACCTAGTTACATTCAACCCACAGAGACAGGTTCTACCTAAATTCAACAAGTCAAAAAATTAACTAAAAAACTTACCGCGCATAAAAAATAAATCCAAAGGTCAAAAAACGAACCGAATCCGTGACGAATTTTCAAATCGTGCACCGTATGAATTGAACAGCTTTCGTGGAGCTTTCAGCAGCAGGAGAGGGGGTGCCAACGTAAGGAGGAGCCAAACACACAAGTCCACATAATCTGACGCCTTATGTCACACAAAAACGGGTGTGCCATGAGGGTCAGTTCGGGAGGAATCATCTTAATGCTGATGATCAATTGCCCAAAATTAACTTGGAGGCGGAGCTTACTATTTTTTCGGAGTCCCAGTTTTTCTAGGATTAAAATTTTCTCCTTCATTTCAAAGTAAGTATAGGCTCTTGATTGAATGTCGCGAATGCGTTTATAACCGAGTGATAATTATTTCGGCACAAATAACAATAACGTATTGAGGTAGTTTGTGACGTAACATACACATTATTTAAGGGTCCGCTATACCTGACGGTGCATTTTTTGCCGCCCATAAGATTAATATTGCGAGCGGCGATTCATTTTCAAGGTTTACCCTTGGTTGGAAAGACACAATATTTTGCCTGTACCTAGCCCTAACAATGTTCTAGGGAGTGTTCGAAGCAGATTTCCCAATTTCTCACTGGTTTTCGAGATACAGCACTTTTCTTGAGGTATGCGATGCTAGCATTTGCAAAACAGTTGCAATAAAAGAAACCAGTGAGAAATTGGGAAATCTGCTTCGAACACGACCTAGAACATTGTTAGGGCTAGGTACAGGCAAAATTTTGTGTCTTTCCAACCAAGGGTAAATCTTGAAAATCAATCACCGCTCGCAATGTTAATCTTATGGGCGGCAAAAAATGCAAACTGATTGTTGGCCGAAGACAAATGAATATTTGGTGTGACATCCATGCTACTATGCTACACCAACAGAAAATTGCTGCTATACCAGGATTCGAACCCAGGACCTCCGTCGTGCGAGTCTAGTGCTTTCCCTCTAGACTGAGGCTGCTTGAAGGTGTATTATTTTAGTAGCTTAATATGGCACTTCCGTGTGCGTAAATCCGGGCTGAGCTTCTTCCTCTTAACTACTCACATTAGTGCCAGGTGGGCTATGTCACAGCTCTACACAGCAGGGCCGTATTCAGGATAAAGTTAATTTCGGAATTTACCGGAGATCTAAAGCTCGCCACACACACGTCCTGGAATGGGGTGCTGGAATGGGGTGCTGGAATGGCAACTCAAGGATGGCGGGTACTCACAAAAAACCGACATCCCTCCCCACTGACGATAAAAAAATGATTATTTTTTATTCATCGCTATTTTGTAAATAACTTCTGCTACGTGAAAATAAACGTTATGGTTTTCTCTTCCTATTTTTTGAGGAAACTGTTGGATATTCATTTGTTCTGAAATATAATATCTATTTTCCGATGAATATATAATTTTTGACAATTTTTTTTAGAGACAGAAATCTCTTCATCATAAAATCACAGCAAATCAGACGTTATCGTTAGTCGAGTTAGGCTGAATATCACCACTTTCCGATAGTGTCTTTTACGAGAGGATTTAACGAACGGATTTACGTTATCGTATGTTTAGCTTACGACAAATGCCTTGCGCTTGCACTTGTTTCTCTCCGAACGCACTTGTCGTAAGATAAACATACGATAACTTAAATCCGTTCGTTAAATCCTCTCGTTAAAAACACTATCGGAAAGTTGTGAAATTCATTAATAATTAGTCGTTATCCGAGACGTTAGCTCGGCGTTACCGATCCGTAATAGCTCTGCACTGCGTATAGTGAAGTTAAGTTTAAGGGTGTCTATACGTAGTCGTGTTTGTTTACGTTTTTGTACATTTTACGAGGATACTATTGGATATTTAAATGTTCTGAAATATAATATGTCTTTTTTACGGCCAAAATTAACAGGCTCTGTTGTGATTTTACGATCGGTCAATTTCGGACACATTTTTCACTCGATCATAAAATCACCACAGAGCCTGTTAATTTCGGCCGTTAAAAAGACAAATTACATTTGAGCAAACTACAGAACAGAACGCCAAATAGCGAATGTACGTTCGGTCTTAAAACTGGTGAAACAACAGAACTACGATGACGGATTGCCCACTGAAAAAAAATCATAACCAGATTTTGTTTCACCAGATGGCGCGAAAAAGGCGAGAACCTTCCCAGGAATCAAGATCGGTTCACGGATGAATCAAAAAGAAACAAATAAAGCTATCACATGAACACCCTAACAGCCCCTTCTGAGAACCATCCCCCTGCGCCCCCTACAGGAGGCACATGCCACATTTCAACGCCTTAAAAACGGCCTCCTCTTAAGATGAGAGGCCTTCCTTAACAACCCAATAGTAAGACGTTTCTTTTCTCACGGAACGGAACTCATTTGCGGGTTCCGATTCAAATACCTTTACCGATTAACAGATGAGCTATAAATTAGTCTGGGGGTAAAAATTGAAATAGTTAGGGGTGAGTGGACGCCAC
The DNA here is from genome assembly GCA_950004255.1 of Mesopsocus fuscifrons. Lineage (NCBI taxonomy): Eukaryota > Metazoa > Arthropoda > Insecta > Psocodea > Mesopsocidae > Mesopsocus > Mesopsocus fuscifrons. The sequence goes on from OX465377.1 coordinate 1,966,682, forward strand.
TTGACTGGAACCAAAAATTTTCCTCCCCAAGGGACCTGACCAAGAGGGCTCTATTCTCCACTTGTTGGAATCTTTTTTTGGGGAAAATTCGACTGTCTGTTCTGACCAAATCATCCCCTTGTGTACAGAGGGCACCCTACATCCCTCTAGGCCCTGGCCCTTCCCTATCACCGTAGGGCTAAGAAGTATTGCTTCAGGATACCTGAGAGGTTTGAACCTAAAAGGATAACAATAAAATTTTATTTTTCATTTTATTTTTCCATAAGTACAGCCCTCCTTCAAACGAACAGTAGTAATAACTTACTTATTTCGGTAAGCATTGAAAACGCACTAGACTAAGACAGAAAAGGGAATTGTTGAGAAACAGCTTGTAGAGGTCTTACCTACGTTTAACATACTGGCACCCTCGTTAGTAACAAAGGTTCCAAGTTAAAAAACCCACAAACCAAAGCGAACAGTCCAAAAAATTTCTTCAAAAATTAAGGGCAACCACACATTTTTTTGAACATTTTTTGAGGACACTGTTGGAAATTTAAATGTTTTACAACATCGCAACACAGCCAGTTAATTTCTGACGTTAAAAAGACATTTTATACTTCAGAACATTTAAATATCCAAAATGTTCTCAAGAAATTGTTGGAAAAAACGTGCTACAAATGGGAAATATATAGGATTGACATTTCACTAAAAGAAACTCCAGAATATCACTTAAGGGTCCGCTATACCTGACAATGCATTGTTTGCCTTCCATAAGATTAACATTGCGAGCGGCGATTCATTTTTAAGGTTTACCCTTGGTTGGAAAGACACAAAATTTTGCCTGTACCTAGCCCTAACAACGTTCTAGGTCGTGTTCGAAGCAGATTTCACTTTTTTTTTTACTGGTTTTCGAGATACAGCACTTTTTTTGAGGTATGCGATACTAGCATTTGCAAAACAGTTGCAATAAAAGAAACCAGTGAGAAATTGGGAAATCTGCTTCGAACACTCCCTAGAACATTGTTAGGGCTAGGTACTTACAGGCAAAATTTTGTGTCTTTCCAACCAAGGGTAAACCTTGAAAATGAATCGCCGCTCGCAATGTTAATCTTATGGAAGGCAAAAAATGCCTCGTCAGGTGTAGCGTCCTCTTAATTCTTTAAGTACCTTTAAGTAAGTACTGGGGGGGAGGGGGGGAGTAAGTCGAATGTTTATAAAAGTGTAACTAGCGGTGTTGCCATGGTTACCTAGTGGAGAATAAACAGTGGTCTACCTAGAGGAAAATAAAAAAAATTCGGCAACACTGCTACATTCTACCCTTGCGCTCTAGGTCGCCATTAGTCAGCGTATAAGCAGGTTTGTATGTTTCGGTTTCATTATCAAACAGAGCTGGGTTTGGCGCAGTGTTGCCTCGGTTACCTAGGGAAGTATAGCCCTGATCATAGAGAGGGCAGCAAGGAACAGCGAGGCACCTCAGGAACGTCCACACGTCGTGATAGCTCCAGTCCAGCAGAGGGTTCACTCGCATCACCTGTGGCCACCCGGGGTCACATACCTGCAAACAAAACACGGTGTGAAATGATTTCCAGTACCTTAAGGTGGAACACACGTACTTGGTTTGCAATGTTACGTACCTCAAGTCATTCTTCAAAGTAACAGGGCGAGTCAAAGGAGTTTATAGGGGGATGTAAACCTGAAACTCTTTGTCGTGAGGCTAGGATGTATTTTGGCATGAAATGGAGTAATAAGCCCACAGGAGCGGTTTTAAACAGTCAACTACCAGTCCACATGTTTTTTTGACAGATCGCGAAAACCCATCGCTACCTCACGCGGAAATTTTTTTTTTAACTTTCGGGCTAAAACACGTAGATTTTATCGTCACATTTAGTAGAAAAGCTTAAAATGTTTGTACTATTTCACGACGCCATTATATTGTTGACAAATTTTTAGTTCACTTATAGAAGTGGGAAACTACAACACCATTTCTCTACTTTTTCTCCTCTAAAAGCCAAACACAGTGTCCTACTTTCACTCGTTCGTTTCGCGTTCGAATAGCACACTATGTTTAGCTTTTAGAGTAGACACAACCAATGGCGATATTGCAATGACCAGTCTCCGGAAGTAGGTATTAATACGTAAACATTAGTTTTGTCGAATATTTACTTTCGCAGTGGTTTTGGTGGAGTTCGTTGAGAATGTATAATGGCCCTTATGGCAGTCTACGCAGTCGTGTTTGTTTACGTTTTTTTCTGCACACTTTATGAGGAAAATATTGGATATTAAAAAGTTCTGAAGAGGCCAAAGACAGCACTAAAAGGCAACAAACCTGTATAATCACGCGAATTTCTTAAATAGTGTCATAAAGAAACGTCACTGTACCTACAGTCCCAACCTAGAACACTCCCCGTACCTGAATAGTCTTCAGTTTCTGAGAATAAGGATCAGTGCGGCGCGTGCCCATCCAAACAGCCTTGACATGCGGCTTGCGTTTGAGCAAGCCCTCCAGCGCAGGCTTGATCGGTCCCGCAACGTCATCGATCTCCAGCCCGTAGCGCTTGACGCAGTCGTCTATGAAGATGGTTATCTCGGGGAAGGGGTCCTCACAGCGGACGTAGAGGGTCTGGACAGGGCCCGCAGAGTGCGAGGTAGAGACAGCCCATACCAGATGGAGCAGTGCCGTGCAGTCTTTGCCGCCGTTGAAACTTAGAACTATTTGTGAAGGGGAGTATTCTTCGAACGCTTTTTCAATGACCTGCAACGAAATAAATGGTTTTTGTAAATTCTCACTGTCAACAGACGCTATAGTCCAGCTCAGTCTTGGATGAGAGGAACGCCAGTCATATCCAGGGGTGGATAGACCAAATAAATGTGAATTATGAAAGCCCAGTGTTTTATTAAAACGGATACACCTATACGTATACGTATACACTCTCTAACAAATTTCATAATCATGGTTTCGTAGGCGCAGGGAAATAGTGCACACCCACTTTCAAATTACATAATCACAATATTTGCAGGCGCAGTTAAGAGGACGCTATACCTGACGGTGCATTTTTTGCCGCCCATAAGATTAACATTGCGAGCGGCGATTCATTTTCAAGGTTTACCCTTGGTTGGAAAAACACAAAATTTTGCCTGTACCTAGCCCTAACAATGTTCTAGGGAGTGTTCGAAGCAGATTTCCCTGGTTTTCGAGATACAGCACTTTTCTTGAGGTATGCGATGCTAGCATTTGCAAAACAGTTGCAGTAAAAGAAACCAGTGAGAAATTGGGAAATCTGCTTCGAACACTCCCTAGAACTTTGTTAGGGCTAGGTACAGGCAAAATTTTGTGTCTTTCCAACCAAGGGTAAACCTTGAAAATGAATCGCCGCTTGCAATGTTAATCTTATGGGCGGCAAAAAATGCATCGACAGGTATAGCGTCCTCTTAAGGTTTGAAATCCAGTGTAGACCTCCAAAAGTTCACTTCTCACCACCCACATACCTGGGCTTTTATGCCAGGTTTACCCGTACCGGGAGCTACAGGTGCTGTAGCGTAAGGTACACTGCCATACCTTGATGGAGTTGGCGAGGAGTTTGGCAAGGGGTGAGCTACCCTTCGCCAGAGTTAGCACTCTCTGCGCGTCGTCAGGGGTCAGACTCAGGTCCAGAAGTTCGGGGGCCAGCCCCGCAACCAAAGAGGACCTCGCAGCGCATAAGTCATCAACGCTGGTGCTCTCCAACGTAACACGTGTATGCCAGCTCCCGTCAGCAGTGCAGTAGGGGTAGGAGCCGAGTGCCACCCGGTCTATGAACCTAGAAAATACGAAAATGAGCATGTTGTATGCTATCGAATTTGGAGAAACTGTATGTCGGCCGCGATAAAGGACTTCCAAGCGGTTTTGTAGTACTCTAAATTTGTTCTCCCTTCGTACATACAGCGAGTTGAAAATTTTGATTTTCGGTTTCATAGTTGAGACAGTAGAGTAGCCAAGAACTTACGAGTCAACAGTTTTGTTGAGTGCTGGGAGAATAGCCATCTCATCTGCTCGGATTCGGAGTTCCTGTGAGTAAAACTGTATCCCTGACTTTGAAAGTACGTCTCGCACTAGTGAGAATCCCATCTCGCAGAACTCGGGGATGCCAGGCAGGATGAAGACGTTGCCTGCGCGCACGACGGGGAAATGAGACGCGGAAGTGCTAAGTAAGGACGCGTTCTCGGGAACCTGTACAAAAATACAAACGAGGGTTATGTTAAGACGCTCCACACGATCGTAAAACAAGTGGCAGCAGAATCATTTTTCATCCCATTTTTTTAGATACTTAAATGTTCTGAAATATAACATGTTCTATTAACATCAGAAATTTTCTAGCTATGTTGTGATCTTATGATAGAGTAATTTTGGACAAATTTTCTAGTTACAGAACACAAAACAACCAACAAATTGCTGACGTTAAAAAGACTTTATATTCTAGAACAGTTTCCACAGAAAATGGTCAAAAAAACTCTTATGACCGTAGACATAAAGCTGTTTGTTGAAGTTTTTACTGATTTTTCCGATGAAACTGTTTCTTGTTCTGAAATATGCCTTTTAACGTTAGAACAAATGTAGTTTATTTTTACGATCGAGAACTTTATTGTTCTAACTAGCTTCAGAATGTTTGTTGATATTCTTCCTAAATTAATGAAAAAACGTCCACATCCCCTGTGCTCAGCAGGGAACAGTACCAAATACGATCTTCCTAGCTATCATGTCAGTACACGAAGGGGACCTACAGTTTTAGGTTGGTTGAGAGCTACTACAGCCTCCATATACATTTCACTTCACATGCTGAACATATCAGAGGATTGATCGGATTGGAATCGAACCGAGCTCTCAGTGTTTCTCTAATGACACCCATCATGACCACTCGGCTATCGATAGTGACACACGATGCAAGAACAAGAACGGCATTTCCTGTCCTTGTTCTCGCTAAGCGACTCTTGCTCTTGTTCTTGCAGTAAAAATCCTATAATGTTCTTGTTCTTGCAGCCAAAATCAACTCTTGTTCTTATTCTTGTTCTTGCATACAAGAAATGAAAGAACGAAAGCAAGAAAAGAAATTATCGTGCATCACTAGCTATCGAGGTAATTGATAAGAATCTACTGACCTGCGCCATTTTGCCGGGGTTCTTACAGTCCATGAACTTGTTTATAGCCTTCGCCATATTACTACTGCGGGCAAGGGGAACCCCCAGCGCCCTGGCCACGCCCTCATACGTGACGTCATCATGAGTCGGACCAATTCCGCCACAAGTGATGACGTAGTCACAGGACTGGGCGTCTCGTGCCACTTGCTCCGCGATTGCTGCCACGTCGTCTGCAACCACAGAGATCCGGACCACACGAATACCCGCCGCGTGAAGTCGCGATGTCAGGAAATGGGAATTGGTGTCAACGACCTGCGGGGTCAAAGAAAAGAGTCAAAAAATGGGAAGAAAAACCTGTTCTGGTGCCACGTTTTTTTCTAACCTTAATTTCTTACCTGTCCTTTGAGAATTTCGTCACCCACCACCACAATGGCGACTCGAGTGGCGGCCATGACAGTTTGGCTATTTGCACTGCAGTTCATTGAGACGATCAAGAGCGTTGTTCTCGTCTTCTTGCGTCAGGGGCGGCTGCGAGATGACAATCTGCGGAGTCTGGCGCGGTTTTTCCGACGGTTTCTCCTGTTTTTGGTTGTTGAGGAGTGATCTGACCTGCACCAACTGCGCGTCCAGCTCTACCGTCTTATTCTTCAGCTTTGGTGCTAACTGTAATAAACAAAAGATTACAACAGTGGAACTAAGCAATGAAGATTTCGAGATTTCTTCAGCTCATCCTTGCCTATCTAGCCCTTGATGGGTACTTGGCCTTCACCTCCAGGAGGTGTATTCCCTTTCTCGAACGCCAGCAAACCCACCCAACTAACACCTTCAAAATTTATTGTAAGAAGGACTGTTCCCCGTATATTGCATCAAGGCGTGCCTTATCTTCTTACAATAAATTTTGAAGGTGTTAGTTGAGTGGGTTTGCTGGCGTTCGAGAAAGGGAATACACCTGCAGCTTCCTCAGGAAAGTGCCACTAAATAACGTCAACAAACAGTATTGTGTTTACAGTCGTACGGAAGAAAGAACTGAGCTTACCTGCTTGAGATTTAACTTGACTGGTTTCGCTTTGGACTTGACTTTGAGACTCTGGGCTCCTGCTACTTTGAAAACATCCTTCTTTGGCTTATTCTTCCCCATCGTAGAAATCTAACAAGAACTGTACAATCTGAAACAATAAGAAACTCCAGTTAGTGAGGATTTCACCATTTCGTAAAGTCTACCATAGTGTCCCCTAAAAGTTCACTTTCACCATTCTACCGATAGCGCCCGTATCTCAACGTCAGCTAGTGGACTTATAACCTCAAGATAAAGTTTTTGGCTACTTAATATATTTGTTAATTTTATCTGCCAGATAGGAACTGGTGAAATGAACTCTAAGACACAGAAAAATATACAAAGCTAGAGAAGAGAACTTTGTGCGAGTATTACCTCCATGGTTGGGAGGTTACCACAACAATAGGTAATCAACTAAAAAATACAAGGTCGAGTACTTGAGCAGTGTGGTGGCTTACATAACTACTTATAGTACAGATAACGAGCTTCTGGTTACAGTCATCACCTGATATAGAGACCAATACTTCCTCACAAACAGAAACCCACTACTAGCGGCTACCACACAATAGTGAAACACGTGGCAGCAGAATGAATTTTCTTTCTTTTTTTTTTTTTAAGAAAACTTCTGAATATTTATTGTTCTCTAATAGGTGGCTAACTAAAACAGCTAAAGTACTCAAACTCAATGACTACGAATAACACACCATGTTTAGCTACTACCGGAAACGATAAAAATGGTTGTGCAATTACCGGCATCAAGAGTATAGATAGTACGGCACAGGTGATACTTACTGTAAAGATGGACCCGAAGCTACCGAAGGTCCCCACAAATTTTTTTAGACGCTGGCTCATCGACCTCCTCCTCTTCTGACTTGATCAGAAAATCAGTCGGAGGGGTGAACGAAATTTTCACCATGTCTTTTTTGGGGGAAACATTCCTAACGTACTGATAGCTCATAGTAACGTCATTAAACTGTAACCCAGTGAAGCTCTCAAAGTCTTGCTTCGCTGTTTCTTCTGGGTCCGACCCAATCACAAAGAAATAGACGTGGATTTTAGGAACCACCCTCGTAAGCTCTTCTTCTGTCACTTCGTGAGGCGAAAATACGTTTTTGAAATATTTGACGAAGTCCAAAGCTAGCGCAGGGAGGTTCATCGCAACATGGACTTTCCCAGTGAACTCAGCATCTTTTGCTAGAGTGATTAGGTTCTTTTTAACGTCAGTCGTAATAAAATCTCCGCCATCTTTATTAAAAGTAGTGATATTTTCTTCCTTGACTTTATTTAGCTTAATATTATGGTTGAGCCAAGTGTAGCAGTTCGGGTTCAAGTCATTAGCGTAAACTGTGCACTTTTTCTTAGCACATGGGATAGCAAAAGGCCCGACCCCGCAAAATACATCGAAAAGGACGTCGCCTTTCGATAAACAATCCACAATTCGCTGATGTTCAGTCGAAAGCCTCGGGTTCCAGTAAACTTTCGAAAAATCAAACTCGAACGCAATCCCGTTTTCTTTGACTTGCGCTACCATGTTATCCTCCCCACAGATCACCTCCATCGCGAAATTCCTATATGTATTGTCAATACTCGTCGTCTTGTTGACAACCGTTCGGGCGTTCGGAATTTTGTCCAGAAGAACTTCCCCGATGACTTGTTTATAGTCCAGTAAATGGTCCCGTAGGTTTAAATGAACAATATGCCCAACTCTGGAGAAGCTCCTTGCTATTTCTACCCCAGCTGGTATAACCGCCCTCAGTATGTCATCAGCGTTCCAGTTATCGTAGCTCAGTTCAACGTCAGTTTTGCTAAAATGGTTTTCAGTTACTCCAAATTCAGTCAACTTATTTCTCGCTTTTTCTTCTATATCAATCCAATTAGTTACTTTAGTCGGGTTCAGGAGAACGACAATCTCTTCACCGGAAATGATCGGCTTTAGCTTTGGCATTTTCAGTAAAAAAGGCTTCACTACCGGCCTGATATTTTCGACAAGCGTCCCACTGATTTTCAAGCAGGGTACCTTGATAATTTTTTTGAACAGGTCCCGGTCCAATGTCTTGATTCCTGTTGCAGGCAGAGGCTTTAGAATATCAGTCTTCATTTCTGACGGAAATATTAAATGATTAGTCATTTTCCGAGCTGGGTTTATTGGTGCAAGGTGTGACGCACGGGTTTTTGTAAACAATCTTCTCGCGAAGCTGCTCAGCATGGCAAATATCACTAGTTTGTGCAAAATTGTTGCATTGTTTTAGTCTAAGTTCTAGAGCTATCAAATAAAGTGATATTTACCTGCTTCATATGGAGTTAGCAGGGAGACGGATATTTTAAACTGGCCACGTGCAAAAATTTTGAAATTTCACGATTTACCGACTGTAACAACAAAAATGGCGACTGTTGTCTTCTGCTTGGGATCTAGTACCACGTCAAAAAGGCGGGAATGAAAACTTTTAGAAAGTTATACATTTTTTGATAAAAACCGATACGAATATCTACCCATATTTATGTTTTATTTTAAGCTTTGCAGCATGCTTGTTTATAACTTATTGATGAGGTAGATTGGAACCAACCCCAGAACCATTATATAAGTAATAATTGGTTTACCTACTCGGACGATGAGCGGTTTTATTTGTATTAGAAGTACAATAGAAGTGTTGGTGTACACTAAGGTATGCCACATGTATGCAATATTTATTCAGTAAAGATTGTTCCACTAAAATCTCCTTTTGAACATCATTAGAAAATCCTTTCGTCAGTACTAGATCACTAGGTAGGGTGTAGAATAACTATAACAAGTAAAATAAATACAAGACAAAGTCTGGGGCATTAGGAGTGTGTAATAGCGAACGAGAAGAAGTAGGTAAAAGGTACAGGATACAGGTTTGTTCAGGTTTCTTGCGCCAGCACAAAATGTTTATTTAATTTCAACGAAACCCTTCGTATAGGTGGGTTATGGACTCATGGCTAATATATAAAATAATATAAATGAACAGAGTAAGTTGATACTTCTATACCTGTATTATTGCAGGTAGGCAGATAGTATAATATGTCATTAAAGTTACCCAGTAAATAAGTTTTCGGAACACTAAGATCCTGAAGTTGTATATCTGAAACACTAGGCAATAAAAATGAACTTATTCATACTAACGACACCATTCACGAGTCATTCAAAGTGGCATACCTAATCTAAATTATTAGTGGGTACCTACGTAAGTAGGTATAAATGCCGTAATTTCACTAATCAGCTACTTTTTAAAATGCTCTTTGACCAACTTTTCGACAGCTCCTAGGTTTCCCAGCTTGGACACTTTCGCTTGGAATTTGTTCCCGTGCATCAGCCCCTTCCCTCCAAGAAGCTCCGCTATTCTGAAACAATATATTAACTACCGGTAAGAAATTTATACACCTATACCAAGACATAAGATTTATATCGGATACTCAGTGGTTCGACATTGAGTCAAAATTGACACTCATGTTGGGCTAACTGAACTGAAACTTTACTGGACGAACTCTTCTACCTAACTAGATTCTCTGAAAAACAACTCACTTTGGTCCTAAAGTAGTTATGGGATCTTTAGCTCCAAACAGAGTGACAATCCCAGCACCCTCCCCAACAGTGAGCACAAGCAGGGTCTCCCCAATGGCCGAATCATCCCTTACAGCTCTCAAAAACGATTCGATGAACTCCTGATCGCCTTCTTTACAGTGATTGAAGTAAAACTCCGGCCGCGGGTTCAAAGCCAAAAACACCTGAGCTTGATCAACAGCATACCTTTTCAGAACGTTTGAAAATTTTTTCGTCGTAGTTTTAACATTAATCTGTAACTTTTCGACGAGGTCTACGTGTTGATCCGGTTCATTGTTTAAAAGTTTCGTTAGTTTTTGTTCTCTTTCGAGTGTTTTGGCGAGGTATTTTAGAACCCGACCACCAGCGAGAAAGAACAGGTTCGTCTTGTTCTTTTTGCCTTTTTCAGCATACAGCAGTTTAACAGCTTGTAGCTGGACTAGGTTTTGGACGTGGGTCCCACAACATAAATCGTCTTCCATTCCAACTATCTCGACTATTCTGATCGGTCCTGACACGTCTTCGGGCAAACCTCTCGTCCGGGCTCCTTCCAACGCAGCATCCCCCGGATTGCACATTTTCACCTTTACCGGAACCTGATTCTGAATTTTTTCGTTCGTCAACCTTTCGATTCGTTCCATTTGTTCGGTGGATAATGATTTTGTGTCAAGTTCGATGTGGCAGACGTCAACCCCAAGCCACCAGGATGTTGTGTCGATTTTATATTCAGCGTTAATTACTGCTGTTACCAGGTGCTGACCTGAAAGTGGAACAGAACTCGTAAAGGACTCGATAGCCGAGACTCCGATACTACCAAAGTTTTTCTGATCGGCATTAAGTAACCTCTGATGTTCTGCATGTCAAGTGAAATACGTAGTAAATCGAGACTATGCTGGTTCGGAACCCATTTAAATCTGTAGGTCTCCATCATGCACTAACGAGGGGCCTGCTATACGATGATAAAGTTCTATGCAAGACAATAAGACGTTCCTCGTACCTACATTTTAGAACAGTCGCTTGTACCTGAATGCTGCTGCATATGATCTAATCGTCTTTCCCAGTCAAGCACCTGCTTCACCTCTTTCCCAACTGGTATCGGCTTCCGCACATAGTGCACCGCGTCCGGGCCACGCCGCAGTACTTGGTACACGGGAACATCGTCCAAGTAGCCGGTATCGTAGGGCTGCCCTCCTCCTTCGGGGAATAAAATCGTATCCTCGCATATAACCTCGTAGCTTTCCTCCTGTCCGTTCTCTATCTTATCGCAGGACTTCACGACAGTGGAAAACTGAAACATCGACATGATTACAATCCACAATAACAGCGCGGATAGCGAAGAGGTCTAGGTGGTTGCCTTTATAGGTGCTATGTCACAGAACCCACCTATAACTGTAGGTCCCCATCGTTTACTAATACGAAATAAGGGGACCTGGGTATTTGGTAGTGCTGTCAGCTGAACACGATGTTCCTGAAGTGGACAACTAGGCAGCGCTTAAGATGTAGCTGTAGCCAGATTTTTAATAAAATTTCACGACCAATACTTACAGTTTTGACGAAACTATCCTTCTGACAAGCAAATACCATTTTTAAAGTAAGAAATCACAGAAAATTCGGAAAATATTTTTTTTTGATAAAAAATTATAAAAGTAAACAATAACAAGCTTTCTGCTACCACGAAAATAAATACAAAAATAAGAAATGTTATTTTTTGAATAATTCTGGCAAAAACGTTTTTATAAAAATTATTAATTATTTAATTATATATAAATTATATAAAATTTTGGGTTATTTTTGCTGAATGTAATATTTCAGTTGGAATATGTCACTTCCGTTTTGAGCCACGTCTTCCCAGCATGCATTGCGTCGTGCATGTTGTCTGCAATCTGTGTATAGAGTACTGCTAGTCTACTTTCCAGCATAAAATATTTAAAATTTAGATAATTTACTATGAAGGGACTATTTCTCATTGCCCTTCTCGCTTTCCCTGCTATTCTTCTATGTTTCACTGGGGGTAAGTTCTAAATTAATTCCTTCTTTCATTTAAATCGAGTCATTTTCTGTCGTAACCGTTCGTTGGACGTGGCACTCTCCCTACTTCATCTGAACTAGTTTTTAGGTAAATTCTGTATTAATTTGGGGTAAAATTTGGTTAATGCGGTCTCTATTTAATGTATTTTGTGTGTGTATCTTTGAGATTTAGTTGGATGCTTGGGTTGCGTTGTAGGTCACACGAACTGTGTCATATTATAGAAAGTCAGACTGCGGTAACAGCCGTGCTATTCAGTTTTTATGGTTACTTTATCACTTTGGACCAGTCTGTCATAGTGTGAGTGGTTTTTCGTAATTTTAATTCCGTTCAGTGATGGTTAGGATTAAGAAAGAAATGCAGCGCACATATGTGTAAGAGATGCTAAAGAGACGTGCCAGGTCCGAGTGCGTGGAGGAGTGTACGGGGTTGAAGATTCTATAACTGCCCTTGAAGAAAAACCCCATGATATTATGTGAGACCCCAGCCAGATGTTCGTTTAAGGGTAGTCATACATACCTTCTTAGCCGTAGGTACCGGTAGAATCCTGTCTCGTGGGACTGGGCGCCTTATCGCTCACTTCACATAGACCGTTTATGCACGCAGGGGATTCCCCGCTACCGTGAGTACTGTGAGAAGTTCAGTCAGTATCTTCATCTAGTGTAACTATTCTTTGTTTTTTTTTGCGAATAGTCAAATTAATTGCATTGTAAAATCTTTATGTACTGTTATTGGATTAATAAGGCATTTCTGCGGGATACCGAGTGGACAACAGGTAAATTATACGGTAAAAAATGTGACAAACTGTTCTGACGTTTTGATTCCGTTAAGAACAGAATAATTATGATTTTTAAATTCCTGACTGCCCTGGGATGGTTCTAGGTGCTTAAAATTGATATGAAATTACTTAGTACATTGTTATGAATCGATTGGGAGGGGTTTTTATGAAAAAAGACCCCGATCCCAAGATCCCGTTTATGAGCTGAATTTTGATTTTTAAATTCCTGACTGCCCTGGGACGGTTCCAGGTGCTTAAAATTGTTATAAAACTACTTAGTACATTGTTATGAATCGATTGGGAGGGGTTTTTATGAAAACAGACCCCGGTCCCAAGATCCCGTTTTTGAGCTGAATTTTGATTTTTAAATTCCTGACTGCCCTGGGATGGTTCCAGGTGCTTAAAATTGATATAAAACTACTTAGTACATTGTTATGAATCGATTGGGAGGGGTTTTTATGAAAACAGACCCCGATCCCAAGATCCCGTTTATGAGCTGAATTTTGTTTTTTAAATTCCTGACTGCGCTGGGATGGTTCCAGGTGCTTAAAATTGTCATAGAACTACTATGTACATTGTTATGAATCGATTGGGAGGGGTTTTTATGAAAAAAGACCCCGATCCCAAGATCCCGTTTATGAGCTGAATTTTGATTTTTAAATTCCTGACTGCCCTGGGATGGTTCCAGGTGCTTAAAATTGTTATAAAACATTGTTATGAATCGATTGGGAGGGGTTTTTATGAAAACAGACCCCGATCCCAAGATCCCGTTTATGAGCTGAATTTTGATTTTTAAATTCCTGACTGCCCTGGGATGGTTCTAGGTGCTTAAAATTGTCATAGAACTACAATGTACATTGTTATGAATCGATTGGGAGGGGTTTTTATGAAAAAAGACCCCGATCCCAAGATCCCGTTTACGAGCTGAATTTTCATTTTTAAATTCCTGACAGCCCTGGGATGCTTCTAGGTGCTTAAAATTTTTATTAAACTACTTAGTACATTGTTATGAATCGATTGGGAGGGGTTTTTATGAAAAAAGACCCCGATCCCAAGATCCCGTTTTTGAGCTGAATTTTGATTTTTAAATTCCTGACTGCCCTGGGATGGTTGTATGTGCTTAAAATTGATATAAAACTACTTAGTACATTGTTATGAATCGATTGGGAGGGGTTTTTATGAAAACAGACCCCGATCCCAAGATCCCGTTTTTGAGCTGAATTTTGATTTTTAAATTCCTGACTGCCCTGGGATGGTTGTATGTGCTTAAAATTGATATAAAACTACTTAGTACATTGTTATGAATCGATTGGGAGGGGTTTTTATGAAAAAAGACCCCGATCCCAAGATCCCGTTTATGAGCTGAATTTTGATTTTTAGATTCCTGACTGCCCTTGGATGGTTCTAGGTGCTTATAATTGTCATAGAACTACTATGTACATTGTTATGAATCGATTTGGAGGGGTTTTTATGAAAAAAGACCCCGATCCCAAGATCCCGCTTTTGAGCTGAATTTTGAATTTTAAATTCCTGACTGCCCTGGGATGGTTGTAGGTGCTTAAAATTTTTATAAAACTACTTAGTTCATTGTTATGAATCGATTGGGAGGGGTTTTTATGAAAACAGACCCCGATCCCAAGATCCCATTTTTGAGCTGAATTTTGATTTTTAAATTCCTGACTGCCCTGGGATGGTTGTATGTGCTTAAAATTGATATAAAACTACTTAGTACATTGTTATGAATCGATTGGGAGGGGTTTTTATGAAAACAGACCCCGATCCCAAGATCCCGTTTTTGAGCTGAATTTTGATTTTTAAATTCCTGACTGCCCTGGGATGGTTGTATGTGCTTAAAATTGATATAAAACTACTTAGTACATTGTTATGAATCGATTGGGAGGGGTTTTTATGAAAAAAGACCCCGATCCCAAGATCCCGTTTATGAGCTGAATTTTGAATTTTAAATTCCTGACTGCCCTGGGATGGTTCCAGGTGCTTCAAATTGTTATAAAACTACTTAGTTCATTGTTATGAATCGATTGGGAGGGGTTTTTATGAAAACAGACCCCGATCCCAAGATCCCATTTTTTAGCTGAATTTTGATTTTTAAATTCCTGACTGCCCTGGGATGGTTGTATGTGCTTAAAATTGATATAAAACTACTTAGTACATTGTTATGAATCGATTGGGAGGGGTTTTTATGAAAACAGACCCCGATCCCAAGATCCCGACTATGACCTGGTTCTTATACAGGGTGGTTCAGACCACCCGTGCAGCTAGTTTTCCAGCGAAACCGGACATGATAGGGGGATGAAATAAAAATTTGGCATTCTATGTTGAGGGTGATCTATTTCTGGAAATTAGTGACGTTAACCATAGGCGTCCGTATGGGGGAGTTTCAGGGGGGTCATGGGTGAAATATCGGAATTTTCAAATGTAAAGGCATATCATGTGACCCATCAAAAGAAAGGTCTTGGAAAGCCTAACTTACATCACTTGTCAGATTATACTTAGCTCTCATAGTTTCAAAATGGCGACCGTCCGCGTGACCATATTTCCCTTCGCTGTTGTAGAGGACCTGGGCGTAGTAGGTAGTTGAACGTGAAATGATAGATAGTCATTTATGCCTACTTTCATAATATTGAAGTCATTTTGATACCTTTGCCGCCAACTTGGTTTCGGAGCCATCTGAAGCTTTGACAAGTCGTAACAAAAAATAGTCAAATATTAAATGGTATTTTTTATTCAACAGATCGAAAGCGGTATTTAAGGCCAACAAATTATGTATACGTCTTTAGTTAGCGCAAAAAATGCGAGAAAGTCAAGTGCGACCATTGTTGGACCCTTTATTACCCTTATTGGAACATTGCCAAGGTACCTATTTACAAATAAGGTATTTAGGCCACCCTTCAAAACATTGTACGTAACTCTTGGTTTGTACATCGTACTTACTTAATTAATTTTACTTTCCCATATTTACGAAGTATATAGGAAAGTATTGTGATCGTACAGTAAATCGATATTTAGGTTTTCATAGCAAAGTGCCGATCAGAGATCCCAGACCCCAAAAAAGTGTTTTTTAAGCGTTGTACCTACCTATGTATGGGTGGGTTTCAAGGCAGACTTGCTAGAGTGGGAGCTGAGAACGTTAGCGCAGCCGTGTAAAACGAGTGGTTTCCCGTGATGAGCTTGTGTTACAAAGCAGCTTTTAGAAAAACGTCATCCACCGCCCTTTTCTGAACGCAACTGAACATGTTTATATAGACAACCAATGAAATGCTCGGGCGAGAAAGTAAAATAAAGGGTCCGACAGCAGTCGCACTTAACTTTCTCGTCCCATATGAAATTTTATTTTTTTATTTTTTGAGATTTTATGAAATTTTTTTGCGGGCGTAATTTTCACTCAATCCAAAATCGGTTGAAAGTGACCCACGAGCATCTATTTGAGATCAGTCACACCAAATCTCATGACTGTCATTTTATTACTGTACTCCCAAATGTGTTCCGACCATTCAAAAACATGGTTTCTCATTCTCAACTCACTTTCAACACTTTTTCGACAAAAACGGCCGTAATTTTGATGATAACAAAATTCTGTTCGACAATTATTTAAGTTATGTAGTTTTACACAAAAGTACCAAATTTCGCGAAAATCGGTCAATAAATGTGAATGGCGCAGAAAGGATCGAACTTTGGTCCAAAACGGCCGTAATTTTGTACCAATTCAATTGTAGTTGCAAATGACGTCGAAACATCTATTTGTCAACACAATTACCAATTTTCAGTGTTATAGATTGAAAAGTGTACCGTCGGCGCTTGTCCGACTAACCAAAAACACGATTTTTGAATTATTTCGGCGTTTTTTGGCAGTAGCGGCCGCAATTTTTGACCAATCAAAAAGTCCTTGAAAACGCCCCTCGGCAATAATTTTAGACAGGTCCATACCAAATTTCATCAAAATCGGATGAACGGTATAGGCTGTAGAGAAGTGTACGGACGGACGGACGGACTGACTGACGGATGGACAGACTTTTTCCAGAAACCACTTTTTTGGACTCAGAGGACCCCCAGGATCATGGGAAACCCAAAATCTCAATTTCGAAATTTTGCACGAAAACAATACTTTCTCGCTATATATGGCTAGCGAGAAAGTAAAAACACAACGACCAGGCGGTTCCGGGTTGCCTAGCAACAGACACTGCTACCAAAAAATTAAATTATGCCGAAATAAAAGCCAAAAATCGTGACATTGCGATAGACGACCTAATCTCTTTTAGAATTTTGAAAAGAAATATTTGAGATCCTGAAGCAGAAGCAGAAGAGCTGATGGAACGACAGCCTTTTTATGGCGTTGCAACGGCTATCAGTATTTGAGTGAGGGGTTTGCGAAAAAAAATGTGTAGCTGGTAATTTTGGTATGCTGCAGTGACTATACTTTAGCCTACTCTGCGTTTTCTAACTTCATTTCCACCCCTATTTCTCAATTATTTTAATTTTGGGGCTGAAATGACTCCCTTTGTAGTGAAAGAATATAGCCTACCCTGAAATATGACGGCTGACAACGTTGTTGTAGTCAGGTATGGGGGTAACTTGGTACGAGTTTCCTACCGACCCAAGTTCAAATCTCGAATTGAACAGCAGTGTTTTTTTTAAAGTTATTGTCAATGTTGCCTCTTTTATCAATGTCATGAATTCTTTTAGACATTATTAACCATGCCTCTTCATTCTACGGATAAATATCGAATTCTAATGTGTGTAATAACATTTTGAAAGTGATTGGGAATTGCGCGGAATTCAGTCACGTGGTCACTTCTGAAACATGGCGTCAAATGGCGTGGTACTAGATTCCCGCCAATAAAGTTTTACCGCCCATATAACTTTTATATTACATGAATTTGTTTATTACCTGACTTTTTCTGAAGAATGGAGAGATATTATGTTGGTGAATTACTTCAAAACTTCATAACACTCATAAAAGAGGCATTACCTACTGACCAAACAAATAAACAATATGTGTACACTGCTACTCAGATCACGATTTCAAGTTAGGTCCGTAGTGATGACGTACAAACTTACCCCTTTGACTAATAATAAGCACATCGTCACCTATCATTTTCCCGGGTATGCTTTCTGCATACACTACCATCGGTATACCATACAACATAACAAGATGAATTTTCTGAAATGAGTTTAAGCGAAATTTGTTGTCTTGAGTTTTTTCTACTTTTTCTTATATTGCTGATTATTCAAACTATGTAGGTTGGCTAGTAGAGGGGTGGGGGGACAAGACTAGCAACTAGACTGTCAGGGAGACAGCTGACGAGGTGTATGAGGATCCTCTGGAAGAACAGGAAAGGTGGTTGGAATGGGGATCAAATCTCAACTTCCTTCTGCTTTCCACCCCCATGTCTTGAAAGTTCGATGTTTGACTATTCTGCAAGATACCGATGTTGTGTCCCACCCAGATACCCAGATACAGAATGGAGGAACAACATTATTTCTCTTAAGCTAAGCAGTAGTGCAACAACATTAAGTTAAACTACGGTTAATGTAATTCCAGGTAGCCAAGATGACAGTAACAGCAGGATTATTGAATTTGAAAAAAGATTGGTGCCCTAATCTTGAAATTCAGGCTTGAAATAGCCCTCAGTTTCCATGGTAAACCGAAGGTAGCCTCTGATGAAATGCTAATAGCTCTCCTAGTTTTCACTTCAGATAGGAACTATTATATATCCAAATCTTTAAATGATTGCTCTAAAACGTCAAAATTCAGCTAGGCCATATAATTTGTGGCCTGGGGGGGGGGGGGGGGGGCGTATCTGGTATACGAACAATTTTTGAAAGAGAAAAATACAAAATACTCTGGATGGATAAACTCCTTCACCCGTGTCGATTCGATCCTCGGCCCTGTGTCTCACAGCACTGCTAAAACACATATTAAGCAGTCAGAGAATGTTATCAAAATGCAACTATGCAATATAGTTTGGGGTGCAGAGAGGCCTATCGGATACAGCGACGCCTCTGTTTGGTAGAGCATGCAGGATAGAGGAAACTTCACTGCTCTTAAGATTCGATCCTAGGCCCAATGTCTAACAGCACTGCTAAAGCACATATTAAGTAGCCTGAGACTGTTATCAAAATTCAGCTAGGCAATATAGTTTAAGGTGTAGAGGGTTCGATCGGATATAGTGACGCCTCTGTTTGGTAGAGCATGCAGGATAGAGAAAACTTAAGTGCTCTTAGTATTAGTATTATATAGTTAAAGTTAACGAGTCCGAGTTTTATTAAAAAAAAATTATTTTTTATTCCAAAAGACACACACATTCACAATACTTGTATACCCTTAAGTCTAAACAGGAAAAGAAACGATGACTACGAAGTGTCAGCCCGAAGTGCCGTGGAGGCGTCGAGAAATTTCTTTTATAGGAGAGGGTGCAGTAGGTGTGGTTTTCTGGAAGCGTCGGTAATAAAGTTGTTGACAAATGTCGATGGGTTGTCGAAAGATGAATAAAGCAGTTGACGGTAATGTCGTGCTTTGTTTTAGAGACAATTGAGTTTTATTGGGTGTGATGCAGCTGTCTATGACTCTGTAGGGGTGTGCTGACGCAGCTGTCTATAACTCCTCCCCCCTTAGAGAAGGGACGTCCTCGTCCTTATGAGGGATATCGTACGCGTGCCGGGTGCAACATTTTTTTATGTCGTCATAATTCGCCCAGATGAGTAGTGACAGAAGGATGATGATACAAAAGGTACCGCAAGCGAGGGCTGTGAAGGCAGCGATCGATGTGATTAATTGTTCAGGCGGTGTGTACGTGTTGAGACGAGTCGCATCAAGCAGTAATTGAGTTGGTGACGTTAGGTGTCGAAACTGAAGGTCCACTTCATAAGTGTGATTGCTCAGTAGTTGAATGGAAGGTATAGCAAATTCACGCGTAGGGGTTGTGTTGTAAAACGTTTGCGTTCCAATGATTAATCGGCATGGTGAGTTGATAAGTGCTGCTTCAGCGAGAAACTGGCGGTTGATTATCCCATGACAGTCTTCGAGAACTTCCTTCTTGTTACGTGTGGCAATAAGTACTTGATTGTTTCGGAGCACTTGGATGATTTCATAATTGTTTGTTGTTTTAGCAGTGTTGCACGTATCAGGTTGATTCAGTTTGCACGTAGTCTGCACCGGCGTAATTTGACAAAAATACGCATCATGGTAATCGCGACAGTCTTCGTCCGTCCAGAAAGTTGTGTCGTTAATGTGGAAGATGTATTTTCTCGGCGGCATGATGAGGATTCCATCTTCATTAGGTATAGGATAGATTTGGGAATAGTTGGCTGAGTAAGGTTTAAGGATAGGAATTTTAAAAAGGAACGCTATTGTGTCACCGGTTCCAATTACAGTTAACTTAGTAGCTTCCAGAATTTTGTATAAATGTATAGAATTCGGGTGAAGCAACTGCTTCGGATCATAGATCGTTTCTAAGAACTTATAAATATCAAGTAATTCTTTTGCGCTTAAAAATTCTAAACTAGGGAGTTCCGCTAAGGCTAAGGCTATAGTACGTTCTATCATTAATAAGACATCTAACAGTAAATCGGCATGATAAATCTCGTTCTCAACAAGGGAGCGTAGCTCTTCCGTTGTTGTTAATTGAACCAAGAAATGCAACGTATGATTAAAATTACTGTTGACAGTTTCAATGTCTTCAGCTAATCTACGAGTTACGTGGTTTGCAAAAGAAGTCAATTGATCGATCTTTGCAATATGTGCTCTTTGCACAGTATATAACTTATCAAGATTATCTTGAATTGTTTTTACATCATTAGCGTCGGCGTTTCCCGTAATGAACTTGATTGCCGTACCTAAAATATCAAACAGTCCACGTTTGGAACGTTTTCTATCATTATTATAAATTTTGTTCAGTTGTTGATAAATTTCACTCAACTTTTCATCTAATTCTATAACTTTTCTTTGTAGTAACTTATCATTTAAATCAGTTCCTTCAGATAATAGCTTACTATTAATTTTTTTACGTATTAATTCTAGGTTAATTCTTAAATTAGCATGACCTAAATTAATCTTAGTTAAATTTACATAAAATAAAAAGTTATGATAATGGTCATGAAAAACTGCTGTCCCAATTGGTTCTTCAAAGTATCCTGAACATCTAATGCTCACGACTTGAAGGCCCTGGCTCAGGTGAGGAAGTGGTAGGAGTAGGAGTAACCTGTAATAAAGGAGTTTTCCTTAGTCTTTTAACTGTTTTGATATTGGCAGTTGTTTCTCTACCTTTTTCAGTTAAACCTGCTATTTTAGCTTCTTCTTGATGGGTAACCTGTATTCGTTCGAATAAAGGGTCGGTTTTTCGAGGTCGATTTCTTTCTACATAAATTTCGTGATCTTCTAAACTTGGAGGTTCGTCTCTGTTTTCGTTTCTACGTTCAAGAACTTGTTCTGCTTGTTTCTTATTCTTATTATAGATGTGATCATAGAAGGGTAAAATTTCTTGTTTTCGTTTAGCATTGTAGGATTCATAAACAGTCATGTCTAAGTCCGCGTCAATTAATCGTTCGTAAGGTCCGTAGAGAAGGTCAAAAGGAGCATAACCTGTTGATGAATGAATTGATTGATTATAGATTAAGATTGCTGAAATCATTAGATTATCAGGTGTATCCTGAGGGTTCTTTATTCTTAAGATTCGTAATTTTTCTAACAGAGTGGAATGTAGTCGTTCGATAGGAGAGTTTGAACTAGGATTGTTTACTGTAGTAAAATGGAGTTCGATTTTGAATAAGTTACAAAATTCTTCAAATGTTTTATTTTTGAATTCTCGTCCTTCGTCAGCAACTATTTTTTGTGGGTAGTTATGGTGGGAACAATAGTGTCGGAGTTTTGATAAAACGGTGAAGCTTGTCCCTTCTTTCAGGTAATATGCTTGGGCGTATCGTGAAAAAAGGTCTATTATTGTCAAGAATTTACTGCCTTGGAAAGAAAAGGTGTCTATGTGAATGGTTTCAAATGGTCGTTTAGCTAATAGAGGGCCGGAGAATTTTGGGTTGTAAGGGTGTCTTTCGTATTTGGCGGCAAGACACACGTCACATGTGTTTATTATGTGGGTTATAGTTCCGCGAATGTTGGGCCAATAGAATTTATTTTTCAATTGGTTATAGGTTTCATTTATTCCATTGTGATTTTGTTCGTGGTAGTTGGAAACGACTTCTTTTTGGCTTTCTGGATCAATGACGTCTTTACAGTAAATGTTACTCAAAGTTACCTTTACGGTTGTATTAAAGTTAGTCTTAAATAGGTCAATGAAAGGTTTTCGTAATTGTTCATCTTGGATGTAAACACCATAGGTTCGGTCAGGAGCAAAATATTCTTTCAGGAAAGTCAAGATGTTGTCTTCAATGTTTTGTGAGTTGATCGTTACTATGTGAGTCATTCGTTTAAATGGTCGGATTAGTTTTCGTTTATATTCATCACCTAATTTTAAAATGATTCTATTGGGATAGACGTTAACGGGTCGTTCTGTTATTGGCATTGCTTTTCCATCGTCATCATTTGTCGAGTGTACTGTAGCTAAACTTTCTTCAACTTCCTCGGTATCAATTTCCATTGGTTGTTCTGTAGGTTCTAAGAAGTTAAGTAATTCATCTAATTCGTCGTCACTCATATAAGGTGGTTCGTCGACATTAGGTGCAAGTGAGTCAAGGGATTCGCGAATATTTTCTCGAATATTTAACTCAATTCGCGAAAGGGCATCAGCAACATAATTTTCTTTACCTTTGCGATAGGTAATTGTGAAATCGAATTCTTCTAGTTTTAATTTCCATCGGATAAGCCGTGAATTGGGTTCCTTTAGTTTTGCTAACCAGACCAGAGGATTATGATCTGTTTCGATTCGGAACGATCTCCCATAAAGGTAGGGTCGAAAATGTTTGGTAGAATCGACAATTGCGAGTAGTTCCTTTTCAATGGTGGAATAGTTTCGTTCTGCTGAATTTAAGGTACGTGAGTAATAAGCGATTGGATGATTTCTTTGTGTCAACACTGAGCCTATCGATACATTACTTGCATCACAGGTAAGGGTAAAAAGGGGTGCGTTCTCTGAAAAATCGGGGTATGTTAAGATGGGTGCGTTAGTTAACACTTCCTTACAAGTGTGAAATGCTTCTAAGTATGCGGGATCGGCGGGGTTAATTTTCGCGTCTTTTCTTGTACATTTGGTAAATGGTTGTACCAAGTTAGCATAGTTACTGATAAATTTACGGTAGTAACCTACTAATCCTAGGAATGAACGAATTTCTTTAAGGGTACGAGGTAATGGATAGTTTATGACTGCTGTGATTTTATCGGGATTTGGTTTTATTCCTTCAGGAGTTATGACGTGTCCTAAGAAGGCTACTTCCTTACGTAAGAATTCTGACTTACTTAGTTCTACTTTTAGGTTATATTGTCTAAGTTTGTCAAAGATGAGTTTGACGTGTTGTAGGTGTTCATTTAGTGATTTTGAAAATATCACAATGTCATCCATGTATACAAAACAGAATTTATGTAAGTATTCACGTAATACGTTATCCATAACCCTTTGAAACGTTGAGGGGGCGTTCTTTAATCCGAACGGCATCCTTAAATATTCAAAATGACCATTGTTTACAGTAAAAGCAGTTTTTTCAATAGATTGGGGATCCATCTCAATCTGCAGGAAACCTTGTGCGAGATCGAGTGTTGAGAAGTACTTACATTTGCCTAGGTTATCTAATATTTCTTCAATGCGGGGTAAAGGGTATTTGTCTTCTATAGTTTTCTCATTTAATCGGCGGAAATCTACTACCATACGAAATTTTCGTTTCCCAGAGGCGTCCATTTTCTTTGGAACAATCCATACGGGGGCACTGTAGGGTGAGATAGATGGTCGAATTATTTTATCATTGAGCAACTTTTGTATTTGTCGCTGTATTTCTTCTTGCATAGCTTGTGGATGACGAAAAGATTTAACGTACACAGGTAGTTCATCAGTTGTACGAATAGTATGCTTTACAGCGTTACTAAAAGTTAGATCTATATTCTCGTGGTAAAAGATGTCGTGATACTTTTTACATAAGGTTAATATAGCGGTTTTCTCTTCTGAATTAAGATGGTCTGTTCGTAGAGCATCGGAAACGTTAAAGTTCTTTGGTTTAGTCTGAGGAGGATTCATGACGTCGTTAGTAATAAGAGGTTCCACAGGAATTCGTTCCTGGAAATTTACTTCAACTTGCATAGGAAAGGTACAGTAACCATTGGTAGCTGTGTGTAAGCTTTCAGGTACTGTGATGTCATCATTAATTATTGTTTCGGGAAAAATTATGTCACCATTTTCGATAGTTACTGGAATTTGTAAAAAGTTATTTGTTTTTGGATTATTATAATTAACCTCTTTCTTAGTAAATTCAAATTGGAAAGGAATTTTTACGTTATCTATTGTAAGGGTATTAGTTTCATAATCTATTTTCGCGTTTAATCGTTTTAAATCTTCACTACCTAATAGTGCGTCAAATTTTGTATGCCAGTCGACAACATGTAAATGGATATTGTCGTGTATGCCTAGTTCTTTAAGTAACGGAATGAATACATTTTCGTCAGCGTGTATGGTGTTACCTAGACCAGTCACAGTGAATGCTTTCTGGTATAGATAAGTTTGGAAATTCTCATAGGTTGGTTGACGGTTTATCACGGAGTTAGTGGCTCCAGAATCTATTAACACCTTTAAATTTAAGTGGGGTAGATAGAAGAAGGGTAATTTTGAGGCTACTTTGATAGTATTTAGGTCTATTTGATCTATTTCGGTTTGGTATCTTCGGGTTCCGGGGAAAAATCCTGATGATTCGCTTCCGCTTCGTCTTCGTAATCAAAATCTTCATAGTTTATCTCGGTGGGATCTAAGGGCAGATCAGGTGCTACTTCACAATTATGTAGTTCTTCTACATGAATTCGAGGTTGGGTTGGAAACTGTGGGCGTAAATTTTGGTATTGTCCGGTATGCACTCGGGATTGAACTGACATTGGTTCAGGGGCAGGTTGTTTCCTTACTATGTCAGAATGGGGACGTTGGGTTCCGAACACCTGTTTGTGTGTCGGGAAGTTGGGTTTAGGAGGCGTATAATTTGGTTTAGGGGTTGGAAATAATGGTTTGTTCCAGTTTGGTTGCGGAGGGTTCCACTGATTTAGAGGTTTGTTATTGAAATTATTATTGAAGAAGGGTCTTTGTTGATTGAATGGTTTTAGGCCAAACTGGGGTTTATTTTGGTTTTGTTGTTGCCAATAGTTTGGTTTTGGAGGTAAGGCAGGGAAAGCAGGTAACATTTTCTTTGTTTCCTGGGATCGTCTGAGAAATTCACAATAATCCCATTCTTGTCGCGAGTTTTCCAGTTGTCGGCATTTATTTAGACATTCTTCAATTGACACTAAATCAAAGTGAGAGAGATGACTGCGATATGGTTCAAGCAATCCTTTACAGAAGGTTTTAAGTGCCAAGTTCGTATATTCAAGCTTCTTAAATTGTAGCCAAACACCTTGTGTACTATATTTTAAATAGGTGTTTTGCATTAAGCTATTATAACGTTTCATGAGTCGTCCGTAGTACGATAAATAATTTTCACCTCGTTTTTGAAGGCAGTGAGTGAGATCTGCAACGAGGAGATCCTCACTTCGCTGATCACCATATTTTGTTAGTAATGCAGTTTTTATTTCGTGCCAAGTCGAACAGCTTTGGTAGGAAATGAAATCGCGCGCTTCTCCTTTTATTTTAGATCGAATGGCAAAGTCGAGGAGATATTGCAAATCAGGAGTTAAACGGTTCGCTACATGATTGTTCAGATTTTCTATTTCACTTATGAAAAGAGATAGATTTTGTCCAGGTTCATATTCGGGGATAGCATGAATCAAAATGTTCAACTCACCCTTGTTGAAAGGTACAGGTACTAAGTGTGGATCAAGGGAAACACCACCCTGAGCCGGGGTTGGTGGCGCAGTTGGGACTGCAGGACCCGGGTTAACATTCGTCGTATTCATCGTAGCTATCGTCCTAGCTTTTGTGGGAGGTTTTCTTTTACCTTGAATTCTTTCTGTGGCTTCTCGCTCTTTATCTTGGGTTGTGGATTTTCGTTCTTTTGTAATGTGAAACATACACTAAATTTCCCACAAACTCTAGGGTTTTTCGTATACAATAGAAACACAAATTTTTGCATTCGTAAGCGTTCTAACGCTAATTCTTAATACATAATATCGTTGAACATTCAAAATACATTCAAAAAGCAATTAATCATTCCAAATAAGTACAATGTTAAAAAGTGACACGACCAGGGGAAGAGGGAAAGGAAAGGACTTACAGCAGGAGCATCTTCAAGAGTACTTGTAGAGTCGAAGTCCCGTCGAACGTTGGTCGAAGTCCCGTAGTTCAATGATTCCGATGTTCTGGTTGAACCGAACCGTGAGCCCGGAGACAGTCCGCAAATCCGTGCTGGACGTGCACTGTCGACTGGAGATCAGGCGAACCCGCAATACCGACGACAGCCACCCACGAACGATCAGAAAGTCTTAAAGTCCAGGAACACGGCCACCGGAATCCTGTCCGCAGCGCCAGTTAAAGTTAACGAGTCCGAGTTTTATTAAAAAAAAATTATTTTTTATTCCAAAAGACACACACATTCACAATACTTGTATACCCTTAAGTCTAAACAGGAAAAGAAACGATGACTACGAAGTGTCAGCCCGAAGTGCCGTGGAGGCGTCGAGAAATTTCTTTTATAGGAGAGGGTGCAGTAGGTGTGGTTTTCTGGAAGCGTCGGTAATAAAGTTGTTGACAAATGTCGATGGGTTGTCGAAAGATGAATAAAGCAGTTGACGGTAATGTCGTGCTTTGTTTTAGAGACAATTGAGTTTTATTGGGTGTGATGCAGCTGTCTATGACTCTGTAGGGGTGTGCTGACGCAGCTGTCTATAACTATATAATTTAAAAATCAAAATTCAGCTCATAAACGGGATCTTGGGATCGGGGTCTTTTTTCATAAAAACCCCTCCCAATCGATTCATAACAATGTACATAGTAGTTCTATGACAATTTTAAGCACCTGGAACCATCCCAGCGCAGTCAGGAATAAAAATCAAAATTCAGCTCAAAAACGGGATCTTGGGATAGGGGTCTGTTTTCATAAAAACCCCTCCCAATCGATTCATAACAATGTACTAAGTAGTTTTATATCAATTTTAAGCACCTGGAACCATCCCAGGGCAGTCAGGAATTTAAAAATCAAAATTCAGCTCATAAACGGGATCTTGGGATCGGGGTCTGTTTTCATAAAAACCCCTCCCAATCGATTCATAACAATGTACTAAGTAGTTTTATATCAATTTTAAGCATCTGGAACCATCCCAGGGCAGTCAGAAATTTAAAAATCAAAATTCAGCTCATAAACGGGATCTTGGGATCGGGGTCTTTTTTCATAAAAACCCCTCCCTATCGATTCATAACAATGTACTAAGTAGTTTTATATCAATTTTAAGCATCTGGAACCATCCCAGGGCAGTCAGAAATTTAAAAATCAAAATTCAGCTCATAAACGGGATCTTGGGATCGGGGTCTGTTTTCATAAAAACCCC
Source organism: Mesopsocus fuscifrons (assembly GCA_950004255.1). Lineage (NCBI taxonomy): Eukaryota > Metazoa > Arthropoda > Insecta > Psocodea > Mesopsocidae > Mesopsocus > Mesopsocus fuscifrons. The sequence continues at coordinate 1,993,822 of OX465377.1, forward strand.
TCCCAATCGATTCATAACAATGTACTAAGTAGTTTTATATCAATTTTAAGCACCTGGAACCATCCCAGGGCAGTCAGGAATTTAAAAATCAAAATTCAGCTCATAAACGGGATCTTGGGATCGGGGTCTGTTTTCATAAAAACCCCTCCCAATCGATTCATAACAATGTACTAAGTAGTTTTATATCAATTTTAAGCATCTGGAACCATCCCAGGGCAGTCAGAAATTTAAAAATCAAAATTCAGCTCATAAACGGGATCTTGGGATCGGGGTCTTTTTTCATAAAAACCCCTCCCTATCGATTCATAACAATGTACTAAGTAGTTTTATATCAATTTTAAGCATCTGGAACCATCCCAGGGCAGTCAGAAATTTAAAAATCAAAATTCAGCTCATAAACGGGATCTTGGGATCGGGGTCTGTTTTCATAAAAACCCCTCCCAATCGATTCATAACAATGTACTAAGTAGTTTTATATCAATTTTAAGCACATACAACCATCCCAGGGCAGTCAGGAATTTAAAAATCAAAATTCAGCTCGTAAACGGGATCTTGGGATCGGGGTCTTTTTTCATAAAAACCCCTCCCAATCGATTCATAACAATGTACATTGTAGTTCTATGACAATTTTAAGCACCTAGAACCATCCCAGGGCAGTCAGGAATTTAAAAATCAAAATTCAGCTCATAAACGGGATCTTGGGATCGGGGTCTGTTTTCATAAAAACCCCTCCCAATCGATTCATAACAATGTTTTATAACAATTTTAAGCACCTGGAACCATCCCAGGGCAGTCAGGAATTTAAAAATCAAAATTCAGCTCATAAACGGGATCTTGGGATCGGGGTCTTTTTTCATAAAAACCCTTCCCAATCGATTCATAACAATGTACATAGTAGTTCTATGACAATTTTAAGCACCTGGAACCATCCCAGCGCAGTCAGGAATTTAAAAAACAAAATTCAGCTCATAAACGGGATCTTGGGATCGGGGTCTGTTTTCATAAAAACCCCTCCCAATCGATTCATAACAATGTACTAAGTAGTTTTATATCAATTTTAAGCACCTGGAACCATCCCAGGGCAGTCAGGAATTTAAAAATCAAAATTCAGCTCATAAACGGGATCTTGGGATCGGGGTCTTTTTTCATAAAAACCCCTCCCAATCGATTCATAACAATGTACTAAGTAGTTTTATATCAATTTTAAGCATCTGGAACCATCCCAGGGCAGTCAGAAATTTAAAAATCAAAATTCAGCTCATAAACGGGATCTTGGGATCGGGGTCTGTTTTCATAAAAACCCCTCCCAATCGATTCATAACAATGTACTAAGTAGTTTTATATCAATTTTAAGCACCTGGAACCATCCCAGGGCAGTCAGGAATTTAAAAATCAAAATTCAGCTCAAAAACGGGATCTTGGGATCGGGGTCTGTTTTCATAAAAACCCCTCCCAATCGATTCATAACAATGTACTAAGTAGTTTTATAACAATTTTAAGCACCTGGAACCATCCCAGGGCAGTCAGGAATTTAAAAATCAAAATTCAGCTCATAGACGGGATCTTGGGATCGGGGTCTGTTTTCATAAAAACCCCTCCCAATCGATTCATAACAATGTACTAAGTAGTTTTATATCAATTTTAAGCATCTGGAACCATCCCAGGGCAGTCAGAAATTTAAAAATCAAAATTCAGCTCATAAACGGGATCTTGGGATCGGGGTCTGTTTTCATAAAAACCCCTCCCAATCGATTCATAACAATGTACTAAGTAGTTTTATATCAATTTTAAGCACCTGGAACCATCCCAGGGCAGTCAGGAGTTTAAAAATCAAAATTCAGCTCATAAACGGGATCTTGGGATCGGGGTCTTTTTTCATAAAAACCCTTCCCAATCGATTCATAACAATGTACATAGTAGTTCTATGACAATTTTAAGCACCTGGAACCATCCCAGCGCAGTCAGGAATTTAAAAAACAAAATTCAGCTCATAAACGGGATCTTGGGATCGGGGTCTGTTTTCATAAAAACCCCTCCCAATCGATTCATAACAATGTACTAAGTAGTTTTATATCAATTTTAAGCACCTGGAACCATCCCAGGGCAGTCAGGAATTTAAAAATCAAAATTCAGCTCATAAACGGGATCTTGGGATCGGGGTCTTTTTTCATAAAAACCCCTCCCAATCGATTCATAACAATGTACTAAGTAGTTTTATATCAATTTTAAGCATCTGGAACCATCCCAGGGCAGTCAGAAATTTAAAAATCAAAATTCAGCTCATAAACGGGATCTTGGGATCGGGGTCTGTTTTCATAAAAACCCCTCCCAATCGATTCATAACAATGTACTAAGTAGTTTTATATCAATTTTAAGCACCTGGAACCATCCCAGGGCAGTCAGGAATTTAAAAATCAAAATTCAGCTCAAAAACGGGATCTTGGGATCGGGGTCTGTTTTCATAAAAACCCCTCCCAATCGATTCATAACAATGTACTAAGTAGTTTTATAACAATTTTAAGCACCTGGAACCATCCCAGGGCAGTCAGGAATTTAAAAATCAAAATTCAGCTCATAGACGGGATCTTGGGATCGGGGTCTGTTTTCATAAAAACCCCTCCCAATCGATTCATAACAATGTACTAAGTAATTTCATATCAATTTTAAGCACCTAGAACCATCCCAGGGCAGTCAGGAATTTAAAAATCATAATTATTCTGTTCTTAACGGAATCAAAACGTCAGAACAGTTTGTCACATTTTTTACCGTATAATTTACCTGTTGTCCACTCGGTATCCCGCAGAAATGCCTTATTAATCCAATAACAGTACATAAAGATTTTACAACAAAAAAATACTGTTATTCGGTTCTGGGGGTCTCACATAATAGTCCTAAAAAGATCCTTGCATGGTAAAAGGGTCATTACGCTGCCGTGAGGAATTGTCTGGATTATTTTATTGTTTTTCCGTATAATTCGTTATTTTTCTCTTGCCGCCCTGTAGAAACACCTTAAAAAAGTGATAATAGTATAAAAACATTTTACAGGGGACATGCATTAATTATTCGACGAAAAAGAAATAATAATAGTGATGAGAAATATTATGAGACTGAACTTCTCACAGTACCCACGGTAGCGGGGAATCCCCTGCGTGCATAAACGGCCTATGTGCGCGATAACAGGCCCAGTCCCACGAGACAGGATTCTACCGTAGGTACCTACTGTAGGGGTCAGACGTTCAACCCTTAAACAACCCTCAGTAGGCATCGTAATATGCCTGAGGTAAATTGTTTATCGTTTTACAGAAGCGAGTCTCGTAGCCAGGGCAGAGGAAGATGACGTGGATGCAGACGATGACGTTGACGTGGAAGGAGAAAATGAAGACACGGCTGTGGTGGACGAAGGTGGAGAAGAAGAAGATTTGACACAAACAGGCGCTTCCCCTGATGCTGACACTAACATATTGTTTACCAAGCCCGTTGTCAGCCCTCTGGGTCAGTATTTGTTGTCAATATTCTTAGAGCCTCACCGAGAGAGGTGGTTCTGTTCCACTCTCCACCAAAGATTTTCTAGGATGCTCACGCAAACTCAATAAAATAAATATTTCCGTTCTCAGGAGGGCAGGGGAACCTGTCCAATTTCTTGTCTGAAAATTAGATTGATTGGCTCTTTTGGTGTTCTTTTGTACACCCAGCTCTAATACATCCTTGGACGGTTCCAAAGACCCATTTGTATACATATACTATATACGAAATGATCGTTAATGATTTTTTCAGGGCAAAGACCGTGCGCCGCTTATGTGCAGGCAGGAAGGTGGCCTACAAGTATAGGCCGTTGAAATAACTAGAAATAACTTTAAATTTTCTGTTTACAGAGCTACCAGCAGGGCAAGTGGTGGAGTTCCTGGTCGGGTTCCTGAACCGCGGGCAGCAAGACTTCGTGCTGGAGACGTTGGAGGCCTCCTTCCGCTACCCCATGGACTTTTCCTTCTATATCCAGAACTTCACAACCTACGGCTTTAACCGGGTGGTCAAACCCAATGAAGAGTCTACCTTGTCCTACAGCTTCCTAACGCCTGAAACCTATGCGGGCCGCCCTATTGGTCTCAACGTTCACTTGAACTACCGTGACGCTGTAAGTTCGACATGTTTCTAATACTTAGCTACGTAAGAAATTAAGGGCGACCACACAATCGTGTTTGTTTACGTTTTTTATGCACACTTTATGAGGAAACTTATGTTCTGAAGTATAATATGTCTTTTTAACGTCATAAAATATGAGGCTACGTTGTGATTTCACTATCGATTAATTTTGGAAATTTTTTTTGTAGACAAAAATTACTCAGTCGTAAAATCACAACATAACCTCATAATTTCTGACGTTAAACATAATATTATATTTCAGAACATTTAAATATCCAATAATTTCCTCATAAAATGTGCATAAAAAACGTAAACAAACATGATAAAGTGGTTGCCATTGACGGTGAATAAAAAGGCGGCAGTAGAACCGTTTTTTCTTCCCAAACTGTTGGATATGTTCTGAAATATACTATCTCTTTTTGTCGTCAGGAACTAAGATGCGAATTCACGATGAAACAATTATTTTATACACATTTTTGTTGACCAAAATCACGCGATTGTAAAATCACAACTTTTTAACGTCAGAAATTAAGGTCGACTACAAGTACTTGGTTCGCAATGCTACGTACTTCAAGCCCTACTCCGAAGTTACAGGGCGAGTGAAAAGTGTTTATAGGGAAATGTAAACCTGAGACTCTTTGTCGTGAGGTAGTGTTGTATTTTTGCATGAGTTATAAGCCCACAGGAGCGATTTCAAACAGTCAACTACCAGTCCACATGTTTTTTTGACAGATCGCGAAAACACAACACTACCTCACGCGGAATATTTTTTTTGTTACGTTTCGGACTAAAAAATGTATGATTTTATCGTCACATTTAGTAGAAAAGCTTGATAAATGTTTGTACTATTTACCGTAGCCATGTTACATTTTGACAATTTTTATTTCACTTACGGAAGTGGGTAATTTCAACACCATTTCTCTACTTTTTCTCCTGTAAAAGCTAAACATAGTGTCCTACTTTCACTCATTCGTTTCGCGTTCAAATAGCACACTATGTTTAGCTTTCAGAGTAGACACAATCAATACGATATTGCAATTACCAGTCTCCGGGAGTACTAATATGTAAACATTAGTTTTGTCGAATATTTACTTTCGCACAGTGGTTTTGGTGGAGTTCGTCGAGAATGTATATACAGTCTCAACTGGTTACCTATGTTGTTATTTTACGATTGAGTAATTTTGGACAACAGTGACCTCAATAAGCGGTCGGAAAAAAACCAATCTTCGCTGAGCATAATTCACCAGGAAAAATCTCGACAAGTCGGGACTAGATCTTGGCCCCTCTTGCTTCTCCTGCCGTTGCGCCAATCCAGCCATAGATAAAAAATAAATAAAAATTGAAACTCAGTCGACAAATACCTATAATATTCGTATTTTATTCTTTCAGGAGGGTAACTTGTTCGGCGAGGCCGTTTTTAACGAGACCATAAACGTGATTGAAATTGAGGAAGGCCTCGAGTTCGAGACGTTCTTCCTGTACGTGTTCCTAGCCGCAGGAATTGTTCTGATGTTGGTTGCTGGGCAACAGTTCCTCACGTCTGTAGGCAAGAAGCGCGTCACCAAGAAGCCTGTGGTGGAGATTGGTACTAACAACGTCAATGACGTGGACTATGAATGGCTGCCTAAGGAAATGCTCAACACACTGAGTAAGTTGCGCACTCGGTTGATTATAGTTTAGATAAATTTTAGGGGCGTCTGCGCAATTGCGCAATCGTGTTTGTTTACATTTTTTTTCAACACATTTTATGAGGATACTATTGGCTATTTAAATGTTCTGAAATATAATAATATGTCTTTTTAACGGCCGAAAACAGGCTGTGTTGTGACTTTACAATCTGAATATCTTAATAATATCTCATATCCCATTCCTACTCATAAAAGTAAGCTCTAAATTAAAGGGTTGACTACCTACTCTAACGAAAGAATAGGCTACTATAGTAAATATTTAAAATATTGTAAAATCACAACACAGCCTGTTAATTACGGCAGTTAAAAAGACATATTATATTTCAGGTCATTTAAATATGCCATAATTTTCTCATGAAGTGTGCGGAAAAAACGTAAACAAATAGCGAACGTATGTTCGGTCTTAAGACCTCCCCAATTTTCAGCTAGGTTCAATTTCAAAATTTGGTCTCTATGGTTTGCCTCACTCTTGGATGAAAGTGTAACGACACCCATTGTTTTAAAAGAAACACAGGGTTTATAAACTTATTTTTTGTTCAGAACAAGAAGTAGACTTAAGAGGACGCTATACCTGACGATGCATTTTTTTGCCGCCCATAAGATTAACATTGCGAGCGGCGATTCATTTTCAAGGTTTACCCTTGGTTGGAAAGACACAAAATTTTGCCTGTACCTAGCCCTAACAATGTTCTAGGTCGTGTTTGAAGCAGATTTCCCAATTTCTCACTGGTTCCTTTTATTGCAACTGTTTTGCAAATGCTAGGATCGCATACCTCAAGAAAAGTGCTGTATCTCGAAAACCAGTAAAAAAAATGGGAAATCAGCTTCGAACACGACCTAGAACATTGTTAGGGCTAGATACAGGCAAACTTTTGTGCCTTTCCAACCAAGGGTAAACCTTGAAAATGAATCGCCGCTCGCAATGTTAATCTTATGGGCGGCAAAAAATGCATCGTCAGGTATAGCGGACCCTTAAGAAGAAGGGGTCACAATGATCAAAAAGAGTTTAGCAACGACAATTGACATTTGTGTAGTCTATCCACCCCTGGATATCACTGACGGTTCTCTCATCCAAGACTTAGGTGGAGTATATAAAGTTATTGCGTTAACTTCTAGTCGAGAATATTGTGTGGCACAGAGGTCAAACGTATGGGGCGTCCAGGTTCGAATCCCGGGGGCTGAAAAAATTTTCCCTACGTATTGCTGTCTCTCGGTACTGGATAGGAGGAATAACCAGCACCTTACCTTGTGGTGGCCTTTATTTAAAACTAACCTATTTCTCAACTTTTTTCCAGACAAAACATCTCCAAAGTCATCTCCCCGTGCCGCCAAAAACCAAGTCAGCCCCAAGGCAGGCAAACAGAACGCCGCGTCCAAGCAGCAAAGCCCGCGCCAGAGGAAAGTCAAGCGGACTGCAGGGCGAGACGACTGACGTGACTCCAAACCTTGCCACTGACTGGTAGAACTGAATGATTGATTGGACTGACGAGTGAATGAATTGTGTGACTGGGAGTGACTGACAGAATAGAATGACTGTGACTTAAGGCTGAAAATACAATACTGTTTGTTAAGGAAACCCCTGAATATTTTTTTGATCTGAAATATAATATGCCAGAAACTAGTTTGATTTTGTCAGTAAAAAAAAAATGTCAGTTAACAAACAACTTTGTGTATTCAGTCTTAATATGAGCGTCTGTTAGCTGATTTTTTTGTCACTACCTTTATTTTTATCTGGAGCTTTTAATATATTTTTTGTTTGAAAACTCATTTTTAATTATATTTTAATATTTACATGACTTATTTAGTTTCAAACGCGTGAAAAATTGGCGATATAATGATAAGTTTGTTTTTGTAGCAAAAAATATATTAAAAGCTACTGAATTCGGGAAAATTAAAATCCAGTATGGTAACTTCGTATTTTTTGCTTCTTTACAATAAACAGTAACAGTGTTTGTTCGTAAATTGCCACTGTAAAACTAGATAAGTTCTGAAATATAATGTCTTTTTAACGTCAAAGCAAACTAGTTTTTGACCTCGGAAAGACATTATATTTCGGAACATTTAAAGAGACATCAGTTTCTTTAAATAATGGGAAGAATAAATCATTCTGGTGCCACTTGTTGATACAGGTTGAAGGATTATCCACTCACTGACTTTTTTTTTGTTTTTGTTATGGTTATTTGTTATTTGGGGTAAGTAGTAGGTATGCCATTTTTTTTATTTTTTTTTGTAATTCAGAAAAAGCTATTGTCACTGTATTTTATTTTTTAAATCCGTTACTACAGGAGGTGCAAAACTGCGGGTAGGTTACCGGTTTAGCTGAAAACTGGGAAATTTGGGAATACCATAATGTGATTGGTTGACACTTGGAAAGTTTAACTGTTTCAGCCATTCACTGACTCACAGCACCGAAGCAATTTTTCAGTGCTTGTAACTATGTACACATTTTACTGACATCTTTCCGACGAAACTAGTTTAATGTGTTTTACACTACACTGGTGTAAAAACGTGTATTATATTTTAGAACAAAACAAAATATCCTATACAGTTCCCGCGGTCAACTTAGAACAAATTTTTTATCGACACAAATCAATTATTGGTCGTAGGTAAAACATACCCAGTTAATTACTGATTTTAAAAATACATATTATATTTCAGAACATTCAAATATCCAAAAATGTCCTCAAAACTGGTTTGGAAGAAACGTAAACAAATGGAAAATTTCCACATTATGCATGCAGTAGAACTAAGTGCACGAGCATTCCACTACGCCTGCAAAAACCGTGATTATGCAATAAATAAAAGTGGGTGTGCACTAATTCAGTTAATACCTTATTGCACTGGGTACAAAACCCTGTAAAGTTGTACCCGGGGGGGTTATTCCATATCTTCTACGTGGTCCATAGCTTCCACAATCTGTTATAGCAGTGGGTTGACAACTAGAATAGCCCCCTGCCCTGTCCTGTAGTTTTACCTATGGCATGCTGTATTTAGGACGGTTAATGCGCCACCATTCATAGTTCTTCAGTGAAAGCTAAACATAGTGTCCTATTAGCAGTTTCTAGTTCGAATAGGACACTATGTTTAGCTTGCCTGGAGAACGAATTCCTACGAATGGTGGTGCAATAACCGTACTAAATACAGTATGCCATTGTTACACCTACCCATGTTTTTTATATCCAGTAATAAGACCATTTAGATTGTCATCATGCCATGAATGTTAAAATTTTAAAAATCTATCTGGACTATAAGAAATATGGTGGAATCCACCATGGATGAATGGATGTTGACATTTTGATGAATGAACAGGTAGTTGCGACTTCTTGACCGCCAGTAGATTTTTGAGCGAGCTCTTGTTGCCATGTTTATTAGAGATAAAGTCGTATTTCAGCAGACTGACTTTTGGAATTTTCTGCAGGTCAGTTTCCGTAAGCTAAGTACGAATATGGGTTGTGGCAGGTACTGTCTCATCACTTCTATCCAGTGACTTATTAGACTTTGAAAGTAGTCGGAGAGACATGCCTCTGTTTTTCGAATGTTGTCTGAAGTCGGAAAAATTCAACATGACGGCCAGGGAGGAGTGGTTACCTTTATGACTGTGATCCTTATGTGTAGAGTGAATGATTGTATACTAAAACGCTGCCGTGTGAAGGACCAAGTCCATCTAGCCGAGCCGCGGTGTGCCGCGGTTTTCGGAAGTATGGGATAGGATAGGAGACTATCTATCCTACTCTATGCTATCAAAAACGGTGGCGCGGTGCGCCGCGGCTAGATAGACGGGCCCCTTGTGTCATTGTACCATCTCGGTGGCTCGTGGAGTGCCAAGGTTCTACAAAACCTTCTACCTGAACGATTTTTACTGTTAATTACATTGCTCTCTTCGCATGTGGGTTCATGTGCGAGAAAGTAAGAAATTAACTTGTCAACTTTTATATTCAACATGCCTTAGCTTTGTAGCAGGGAACTGAGGTATGAAGCAAGAGGAGCCAGGTTCTAGTCCCAGCTTATGCCAATATTTTCCTTGGTAATACTCGCCTGTTCCTGGACCTACCCAGCCCTGATGGGTATCTGGCTTTCACCGGCTGGGGGAAAACTCGACTGTCCGGAGTGATGTTGGACAATTAGATTGGAGTTTTTTTTTTTTTTTTTTTTTTTTTTTTTTTTTTTTTTAAGAAGAAGTTTGTGTCTTGTAAAACTGTACGCGTACGTCCCACTGTACCCGGTTGCGAGAATACTGGAGATTATTTCCCATGTTTACCATGTTAAATTTCAGAGAAAATCGCCGTTTTTCTCTTAACCGAGTAATGGTGGGACCACCATAAGGCTGCGTTCCATCATGCCCAGTTAACAGTTGTGAAACATTCGTTAAATTTGGTTTTCAACATTGGATTTTAACCGGAGTTTAACAGTTAACTGGGTATGGTGAGCCGGTACCCTAAACCTGCATTCCACCGTACTCAGTTAGTATTTTAACCATCGCATCGTTAGGTTCCTATTAGTTCATGTTAAAAACCGACTTTAACGGTGGTTTAACACTAAACCGAGTATGGTGGGACCTAGCCTACCGGTCAATTCCACCATTCCAGTGTAAGGGTGACCATACCCATACAGTCGCTATTTGTTTACCTTTTTTTGCAAATTTTAAGAGGATACTGACGGATATTTAAATGTTCTGAAATATAAATGTCTTTTTAACGTCATAAATTAACAGGCGATTTTACTATCCGTTAATTTCGGACAAATGTTTTGTTGACAAATATCACTAGATCGTAAAATCATAACATAGCCTGCGAATTTCGGCCATTTAAAAGCCATATTATATTTCAGAACATTTAAATAACCTTTAACGATAAGTATTTTTTCATTAAAATATACCAAGCAAAGGCTTGTTGTTTAGCTTACGGCAAATGCAAAACCATCCAAGGGAGAGATTGAGAGCATGGCGTTTCCTCTTCTCATAAGCTAAACATATGCTTAGTGTATTTCCTATACAATTTCCCTTTTTGATGAATGATGATGAACTAATTCATCTCGTGGCTTGTAGTCATCATCAACACCAAATGAACCCTCGTAGCTCTCAGCCTATAACTTCTTCTTACATATACCGTAGTTAGCAGAGGGTTGGGGGGGGGACAAGCCCAGCAACTAGACCGTTTTCAAGAACTATCCATTGTGCTCAGCTGCCAGCACTACCAAATACCAGCTCCCCAGCCATCGAGTAAACGATGGGGACCTACAGTTTTAGGGGGGTTCCGAACCACCACAGCCTCGATATACATTTCACTTGACATGCTGAACATATCAGAGGTGAATGCCGAGCAGAAAAACTTTTTGGTAGGATTGGGATCGAACCGGTGTGACCCAGCTCTCACTGCTCCTCAAAAGTCGTCCAGTTAGTCCACTCGGCTATCGAGGCCGTTTACAAAACCGTAACTCAAGCCTCCCACCCAGCTGGTCGGACAACTTACTCCCCAAAACCAAAAAGAGTCGGACTCGCGAAGAAGGACGCCTTTGCAGTTCTCGTAGAGTCGTAGGCGTCACATCTCGAAGCCAGCTCGAGTCTCCCGTCCAGGTTGCAGTCATCTTGTCTTCCAGAAGAAAGGAGGTCCGCACTTCCGAGGGATGGATAGAACGAGGATATAGAGCAGCGAAGAAAAACACATCGAAACTCCCTGTACCTCCCTGCTATAGTTCTCATGTCCCGAAATTAAGAGGACGCTATACCTGACGATGCATTTTTTGCCGCCCATAAGATTAACATTGCGAGCGGCGATTCTTTTTCAAGGTTTACCCTTGGTTGGAAAGACACAAAATTGTGCCTGTACCTAGCCCTAACAATGTTCTAGGGAGTGTTCGAATCAGATTTCCCAATTTCTCACTGGTTTCTTTTATTGCAACTGTTTTGCAAATGCTAGCATCGCATACCTCAAGAAAAGCACTGTATCTCGAAAACCTAAATTTTCTGTCTTTCCAACCAAGGGTGAACCTTGAAAATGAATCGCCGCTCGCAATGTTAATCTTATGGGCGGCAAAAAATGCACCGTCAGGTATAGCAGACCCTTAACCACAGCAAAATTAAGTTTTGCTCTTTAGGGTGGGTTCGACCATACTCAGTTAAATCTAACTTTAGGTTAACGCAGTGCATACCGAACGGAATTGAACTTGACACTGGCAGTTAACTGAGCAGTCTTAAGGGAGTCTGAAAGTCACAGTGGTAGGAAAGCTGCCCTTTTCCCTTTTTCTCTCAAATCAAAAATTATAAAATTTATATGTTAAGGGTGCGTCCCACCATGCCCGGTTAAAATTAAACTGGATATTTACCATGTTAAATTTAACTTAAAAGTTAAATTTAACATGTTAAACATAGGGCAAAATCTCCAGTTTAATTTTAACTGGGCATGGTGGGACGCACGCTAAATTTGTTTATTATTTAGTTGGCTATCAGAGGTTTCAAGATAATTTATAGGAAATAACAACGAACTGAGAAAAGTCACTAAGTAGATACCTAGAGGTACGTAACAAGCAGATGCCTAATATGGAGAAAACCTGTATTTTCTCAGTTGTTGATTTTCATCTATACAAATTACTTTCAAACCTCTGAGGGTAAATTTTTGGTTTGGTAGTAAGGGAAACAATGACTTTCGAACTTCCTTAATATTGGGCTTTAGATGATGATGCATTTCTCTCGTATGATCACAACAAAGAGTGACGAATTCATGTTAATTTTTCCCCTTGGCTGGAAACAGCCTAAATTTCGCCTAGTTTCAGTAACTATACCTAATAGTAGAGTCATAGCTTCCCCAATTTCACAGTCATTTTCTTGGGGTTTCCCTTCAAAAACAGTTGAAATAGAAATGATGACCGGGAAACTGGGGAATGTTCAACTGTCCTTTGCTTCCAGTTCAGGGAAAAAATTAATGTTAGTTATACGGGAGACACAAATGCATCAACAAGTAAAGCACAAGCTTAAACTATAGGGATGTCCGAATTTTGCATACCTGCTTAGGTTGCTTTTCATTTGCTTTAAATAAAAATTCAATCCAGAGCAATGAAGATGTGCCTGTACCCATTTTGGAGATTGTCTATAGTAACGGTTGCAAATATGCAAATGTGCAGTAAGTACAGCACACATGCAAACATGCAAAATTCGGGATAATTAGTTTCTATGATTGCAGTGATGGGGAAAAATAATGAAATGGATGTATCGGGTTAGGTTTGTATTCTTACAGTGAGCATGCGCAGAAGAAGCAGTGAAGACGTGGAGATGTTCAGTCCGTCCGCAGCTTCTTCTGTCTCCGGCAATTCTTCTCACTGGTTGAAGCTCCAATCTATTCAGCAGTTGGCGGATCATCCACTGGAGAAGGTGACGGAGTTGAACCTCCCGGTATCATTGGTACTAGCGAACCTCCCGGTATCATTGTTCCTGGTGAACCTCCGGGTAGCATTGTTCCTGGTGAACCTCCCGGTAGCATTGTTCCTGGTGAACCTCCCGGTAGCATTGTTCCTGGTGAACCTCCCGGTAGCATTGTTCCTGGTGAACCTCCCGGTAGCATTGTTCCTGGTGAACCTCCCGGTAGCATTGTTATTGGCAAAACTCCCGGTATCAAACCTGCTGTCGCCGCTTCAGCGGTGTACAGCAGCAGCGCGACGGCGATAACGCACAGAGTGACGATAGTAACGAACTTCATGTTGAGAGAGGAGAGACGTTTGAGCAGGGAGCTGGCAGAGGCTGCTTATATATACCACCTTTTGAGGCCACAGATGGTGGCAAAAGCTCGTGTGCTTCTCCTATTGGCTACAGCCACCTGCTTGCGTATAAGAATCGCTATCTGCTCCGCCAATACACGAAGGTCTTATAATCGAAATTTCGATTTTGAGATTTTCATTGCAAAAGGCGTTTCAGAGGTCCCTGATACCAGAATAGTGGTTTTTAGGTCATGTCCGTCCGACGTACATCCTGTAACGGGTACTGGCCACTTAATACTTATTTCAAATTCTTGTGTTCGGAAAAAATAAAAGGTTGACTGAGGAAAAAAGAATTCGTTGTGATTTTCTGGATTTTGAAAAAATATTTTATTTTCATACTTTCTGAAGGAAGCTCTAGAAGACTGTCATGAACCTGTAATCGCCGTACCTAATGCTCCAGGACCACTTTGATCACTTTTGAGGCCCAAAAATGTTGGCCAGAATTGGCCCATAGGTACCTATGTGAAAACCTTGGCCCACGAATTTGCTGGAATTTCACCTTGTGCTAAATAAAACTGCTTAAAGATTTGTCGAAGAACTTTTCAATCAATACAAAATTGCGGCCAATATAGGCAAAATGAAGTCAAAAAGTGGAAAAAACTAAAATTGCGTTTTTGATTGGTTAAGACCGATTTGACGATACACTCACTAATAGACCGATGGTATTGAAAATTGGTGAAAGTGATACCAGATAGATGCTTCAGACTCTAGCCATATAGGATGGCGAGAAAGTATTGTTTTCGTGCAAAATTTCGAAATTGAGATTTTGGGTTTCCCATGATCCTGTGGGTCCCCTGAGTCCAAAAAAGTGGTTTCTGGAAAAAGTCATGAGATTTTGCATGAGTGATCTCAGATAGATGCTCTCATGCTGATCTCATCCGCACTAATCCTAGGGTGCGTCCCACCATGCCCAGTTATAAAACAACTGGAGATTTTCTCGGAGAAAATCTTTAGTAACAAAATCACCAGTTTAATTGTAACTGGTGATGTACCATGTTAAATTTAACTCAGTTGTTTTTTAACTGGGCATGGTGGGACGCACCCTAAGGGTCCGTCCCACCATGCCCAGTTAAAATTAAACTGGAGATTTATCATGTTAAATTTAACCTAACTTAAAAGTTAAATTTAACATTGTAAAGGTTATGCCTGCAGCTAAGGTCTTCTCTCAGTTATTGAGACATTTTCTGCTGAATCTACCTGTCCGGACCTTATGTCCACCAACCCCTCACTCGATTGCCGGGCGTAATTCTCCTTACGTACTGAGGGCACGAGACGTATCCCACTGACGATGTGGCTCGCAGGTTGCTTAGTGTCAGTACACGACAAACAACTACAGTTTTAGGTGGGTTCAGAGCGACCACAGCTACAGTATACAAGACATGCTCAATATATCAGAAAAACTTTGAAAGGATCGGGATCGAACCGTTGTGCGCCAGCTCTCAGTGCTCCCGTAAAGTCAGCCACCTAGACCACTCGGCTATATCGAGGCTGTTGGCACGTTACCCACAAAGTTGTTGCAAGGGCACCCAATTTGGAGTTGCCTAGGCAGCAGCAGCTTCCTCAATACAGAGAAGAGATGCCTGACTATATTGGAACCTACGTCAAGACAACGTGCTCAGCCTTGAGTCCCTTACAAAGCTTCGGTAGGCATCAGCAGCTGAGTCAATAAAATGGATCTGCCTCGTGCTACCTAGCACATACCTGAGATCTGCTCAGCTGAAACCTTAATTGGAACGGGGCCTCTCAACGTAGGTAATGCAAAACTTCAGGGCGTAGCTGTATAGCCTAACTATATTTGCCCCCCCCCCCCCCCCCCGCCATCGATAAATTGATCATATTAGGTATTAGGTACATATTATCGAAAATTATTGTACCTGACCTATAGGTATGTGTTCTTCAAAGTCTAACCTGCCTTTACGGAGCACAATAGCTCTAGGTATAACTGTTCATGATGTCACTTTTAAGAATCCATGTTTAGATGTCATAGCTTTGTAATGGCCGATTTTCCACATGTTCTGTTCGGCGCCAACAGGATGACCTCGTCATCTCGTCAATATTCTTTCTTTGAGACTTTTCCCTCGTACCTATACCTCCGTAAAACAGGTATAGATCGAAAGGAAAGGAGGACGGGATGAGGGCTTCCAAGAGGTAAGGTACAGTAAGCTGCCAGATAAGGGGTGGCTTCATATGGCCTGCAGAGCTGCTTAAACTACATATACTTAAGACTAGGTATACTTTCGAAACCCACAATTTTCTCAGAAGAAATAAAGAGTCAACAACAGCATTATTGTCCTACTTATCTTCATGTTGGGCAAGTGGGAAAACACAATACTTGCATGACTGAGGTCCTGGGTTCGAATCTCGGCACCAGCAATTTTTTGTTGGTATATCATGGATGTCACACCAAATATTCATTTGGCGATAAAAATGATCTGCCTGCTGCTATAAACCTAGCCCATACCTCAGTTCTGAAGGCATGGGATACACTCAGACCTTCTCCTCACCTGGGGAGGTAGGCATGGCTGTATGTGGTGATATAGGTTAGACGAGGGGGTAACCACTCCAGAGATTCCTTGAGATTCCACTGAGATTCCATAAATATTCCCAAAGATTCCAAACGATATTCATCAAAGATGAACCTCGAAAGGGTAACCACTCCAAAAATTTCCAAGATTCCTTGAGATTTCATAAAGATTTCCAATGGGTGGGCCATCAAAGTTTTTGAAAAACGGAACGTTCTTCTCCACCGTCATCTCGTAGCTACAATAACTTGAACCCCGCGTCCTACTTGCAGTCGGACTTCCAAAGAAAGAAACCAGGAAGGTACCGCACAAAAAAAAAACCATTTAGCCCTACAGGTCTAGCTATAGGTAGTAACGCGGGTGATGATGTAACTGGTTTCCCTCATAGCGACCTCCCGATTGGTTTCCACAGTTGTGCCCCCAAAGACAAGCTTTCAACTATATTTCAACCATGTTTAGCTTATCCAAAGTACATGACCTCAATAGCTAAGTAATACCTAAGTTTACACATGTGTTGTTCGGCGCCAACAGGACGGCCTCGTCAGGATTATTTCTTTGAAACTTTTTCCTCGTACCTATACATCAGAAAAGAGGGGCGAGGCAGAGCCTTCCAAGGTATGGCAACCTGGCGGAATGGGTGACTTCAGGAGGGCATCACGGTATAGATTTCTTAGTGTGAGAGCTCGCAACTTAGTGGCTACTTAGGGAGGCAGGCCATCTAGCCGCGGCGCAGCTGTCAGGAGCGTGGGGTGGGGAAGGGAGCGCGGGCAGGAAGCTCTGTAACTGCAAATCCGTCCGCACTCAATTTTGTAATTTTTATTTTTGTATAACCCCCACCCCCTTGTGGTATTAATAACGTGATCTTCAGTCTGAGGTACCTATTAATTTTCATGCAGTTAATGTAGATTTCACCAGACTAGTTTAAAGGCCCCGATTACACCTTACAAAAAAAATGGTCATAATATTTTATGATCCTATTTTTTTAGGATCATAAAATTTTAGAAAAACTGTAATACACTTAACAATAAAATTATGATCACATTGCGTTGACGTTTGTGCCTCACTGCGCTTATCGCGATTGCAACAGTCTTTAATTTTTTCGTTATAAAGGAATTCAAACTCCTCCACTTTTTCTATCAGTAATCGGGTCATTTCCATCGACCACTTCACTTCAGTCGCCATTTTGAACAAACTGACCAAACAACAACAAACAGCAGCTGAGTCAGTAATATCCATCTGTCTCGTGCTAGCTAGCACATACATATTTATTGCGAAAAAAAATCCCTAGGTGTATAGGTACTACTATACTTTTCGAAGGGGCATGATTCAGGTATAGTCTATAACGTATAACAGCGGGTGATGATGTAACTTGTTTTTCTCAAAGCGACCTACCGTCTCCTTTCCACAGTTGTGCCCCCAACAGCAAGGTTCCAACAGAAGTGCCCATGTTTAGCTTATCCATTCTACATGACGTCAATAGCTAATAGCGTATTTTCCACATGTGTGGTCCGGCGCCATTAGGTCGGGCTTGCCAGTAGTAGGTATTTATTCGAAACTTTATCCTCGTACCTATAATTTCCTGCTATAGGAACTTCTGTACAAAAGACCAAAGTATAGGTACCCATTTTTTTTTTTTTTTTAGTTCTTCTGAGCTGATTATGCATTTCTACCACCAGTAAGGTTAGCACTGCGAGCGCGCACTATTTTTAATTTTTCCCCTGGTCAGAAAGACCCTAGACGTAGCCTCACCTACGCCCCAATTTCCTAATAGTTTTCGAGATCTCCTCGATGATTGCTGCATCTTGGAGAAAATTGAAAATAATTCGCAATGTAAATCTTTTGACTGGCAGAGCTAAACATCACCTTTTCAGGAAATTATTATTCTGGAATATCCGAGATAGGTATTAAATTTCAGAACATCTTGTATACCTATACCTAGGAGGTATCCGACAGTGTCCTTGAATAATAAGACTCATTCTGGTGCCACGTTGTTTTTCGCTGTTAATAAAACAGCCTTGATAGGTGAATGGTTGTTTTAAGAGGAACAACAAGAGCCAGGTCACAAGAGTTCGATCCTGATCCTATGTAAATTTTTTCTCACCGAAATTCGCCAATGATATTTTCAACATCAGTAGGAACGTTGAGTCTTCTGTAATTTGGAACTCACCTAAAACTGAAGGTCCCCTTCATGCACTGGTGGGAGAGCACGACGGAAGTTACAGATACTCGAAATTAATGGTATTCGCGAAACACTTCGAATGAACTGCCGTCTGGTGGCGGCGTGGAGAACTAGGTGGTGTACTCGTATCCTAGTTCTCCACGCCGCCACCAGACGGCAGTTCATTCGAAGTGTTTCGCGAGATTCGCGAGATTCGCGAAACACTTCGAATGAACTGCCGTCTGGTGGCGGCGTGGAGAACTAGGATTCGAATGAACTGCCGTCTGGTGGCGGCGTGGAGAACTAGGATTCGAATGAACTGCCGTCTGGTGGCGGCGTGGAGAACTAGGATACGAGTACACCACAGAGCCCGGTGTCCCGCGAATCTATAGGTAGTAATGGAGTATAGTTGCCCCCGTACCTAGCAGTAGTTACCTACGACAAATTATTAGCCTTTGAGCCCCTTTCAAAGCATTGGTAGACATCAGCAGCTGAGTCAATAAAAATCTGTCCGCCTCATCCAAGTAAATTTGTTCAGCACATAGTTACCTAAGGCTGAATTTCACCACCTCACGATAGTGCCTTTTAACGTTCGAATAGCTATCGATTCGAAAAAGCAGACATCCTCTCGTTAGGTTTTGTTGTGTAAATAGAATTCGCCTGCTTTGTTTATGTCAAATTTATTTCAACAATTTCAATCTAAAAGTGGAAATAAACGTGAAAAACCCCCTATTTTTTCGGAGAAAGAAGTTAAAATGTTGATTAAACTACATTAGACTACACCAAATGAGTCGCAGGTATGAAAATTATCGTTTTCGCTAACGCACGGAAAATCCACTCGAAAGCTAACGAAACGATAACGGTGCATGGTGAAAGCCGTTAACATTTTTTACCGATACGATAGCGCTATCGTGTACACGATAGTCTTCACGTTAAAGTGGTGAAATCCAGTCTAAGAGAAGAGGTGCTCAACTAAAAAGTTAATGAAGATGTGCGCCTGCAGAATGTTGAATATACTAACCTGTACTTTAATATAGTCTGACAGTTTACAAGTATAATCGTAAAATTGCAGGCGTCACGATAGGGTAGACGAGAAACTGTTCTACACAAGGGCGTCATTTGGCCCTCTTGGGGGGGCACTTGCCCCCCTCCCAAGAGGGCTGTTGCCCCCCCAAGTAGGCTGTTGCCCCCCCAAGTAGGCTGTTGCCCCCCCCCAAGAACGATTTAAATAAAGGGTCCGACAACAGTCGCACTTAACTTTCTCGCCCAGAATGATTTTTTTTTTTTTGGGTTTTTTGAGATTTTTTTGCGGGCGTAATTTTTAAGCAAACGGAAATCGGTTGAAAATGACCCACGAGCATCTATCTGAGATCACTCGTACCAAATCTCACGTCTTTCATTTTATTACTGTAGTCCCAAATGCGTTCCGACCATTCAAAAACGTGGTTTCTCATTCTCTACTCATTTTCAACACTTTTTTGACAAAAACGGCCGTAATTTTCAAGATAACAAAATTCTGTTCGACAAATGTTTAAGTTACGTAGTTTTAAACAAATGTACCGAATTTCATGACGATTGGTCAATTTATGTGAATGGCGCCGAAAGGATCGAACTTTGGTCCAGAACGGCCGTAATTTTCCACCAATTCAATTTTAGTTGCAATTGACCTCGAAACATCTATTTGTCAACACACTTACCAATTTTCAGTGTTATAGATTGAAAAGTGTACCGTCGGCGCTTGTCCGACTAACCAAAAACACGATTTTTGAATTATTTTGGCGGTTTTTTGACAATAGCGGCCGCAATTTTTGACCAATCAAAAAATTCTTAAAAATTTATCTCGGCAGTGATTTTAGACAGGTCCCTACCAAATTTCATTAAAATCGGAAGAACGGTATAGGCGCTAGAGCACTGCACGGACTGACGAACGGACTGACGGACTGACGGACGGATAGACTTTTTCCAGAAACCACTTTTTTGGACTCGGGGGACCCCCAGGATCATGGGAAACCCAAAATCTCAATTTCGAAATTTTGCACGAAAACAATACTTTCTCGCCATATATGGCTAGCGAGAAAGTAAAAATTACATTTTCAGTGAACAACGTAAAAAAAATAAAAATAATTAGGATGATTTACCTACCTACCCATGAGTTACATCCTGTGTTTTGAAAGGTGCCCTATATCGGGCAGACCCTAAGATACCTATTATAAATAGGTACCTATGGGACCCATATAGTATAGGTATAGGTAAATAGGTATAAATGCTAGTGACTAGTGATGCACGAAAAGCTGAAGCAAATCAAGAGTAGTTTTGGTTGTAAAAACAAGAACTATAAAATAGAAATGATTTGTAAGGGCAAGATTTATCGCAAGAATTCGCTTGGGGCCTATACACGCTCTGATGAGGCCTACAAAAATTTCCCATGTAATAAATAATTAGTGAATTTAAAGTTTTTTCTGCAAAATATGGAGATTTTGCAGAGATTAGTGAAATTTTCGGCTCACTCGCAGACAAGTTGGTTTCTTGTGGTTTTTCTCCCGTTCCATGCTAAGGGTGCTAAGGGTGCGTCCCACCATACTTGGTTAACGTTAAACTCCAAGCAGTTAAATTTAAATTATTGCGGTAAAAATCTAATTTAACTGGATTTAACCGAGTATGGTGGGGTTTTTAGTCACTACTTGCCCCCCCCCCCCCCCCCAAGAAAAACTGAAATGACGCCCCTGCTTCTGCACACATTTTTTCAGGTTTTATGCCAGGTTTACCCGTACAAACAACTCAGGTAAACCTACTAAGAAATGTAGAAGAAGCCCAGAAGGTAGAGAAAAGAGGAAGACTAGCTCTTTTTCAAAGGGGTGGTCAAAAATTACCCCCCAAAAAATTTTCCCGAGCATCAAATCAGGTGCAAAATGAATGGGACGTGAGTGTGATGTAATAGATTATTAGTCTGGAACTAGCTGGACAAAGTTACACACAAACAAAACAACAAAGGCAATTATTAGAGGAAAACCAATCACAGACTGCTTTGTTCATTAGAAACTGTATGTACCTACTGCCCCTTGCTCCATGCTGGCCCTCCAGGGAGTTACGTCACCTGGACGTCATATTGTGAACAGCCTGATAGCCGAGGGCTCTTCAGAGGAACACTGACAGTTCGAGTTCGATCTAGTGATGCACGAAAATTTCTTGTCTTGCTTTTGTTCTTGCACTTCTTGCATGCAAGAACAAGAGCAAGAACAAGAGTTGATTTTGGCTGCAAGAACAAGAACAAGAAGTGACTTGCAAGAACAAGAACTCTTGCAAGAGTTCTCGCAAGAGTCGTGCATAAACTGCTAGTCTACTTTCCAGCATAAAATATTTAAAATTTAGATAATTTACCATGAAGGGACTATTTCTCATTGCCCTTCTCGCTTTCCCTGCTATTCTTCTATGTTTAACTGGGGGTAAGTTCTAAATTAATTCCTTCTTTCATTTAAATCGAGTCATTTTGTGTCGTAACCGTTCGTTGGACGTGGCACTCTCCCTACTTCATCTGAACTAGTTTTTAGGTAAAATCTGTATTAATTTGGGGTAAAATTTGGTTAATGCGGCCTATATTTAATGTATTTTGTGTGTGTATCTTTGAGATTTAGTTGGATGCTTGGGTTGCGTTGTGTGACTTGTCATATAGAAAGTCAGACTGCGGAAACAGCCGTGCTGTTCAGTTTTTATGGTTACTTTATCATTTTGGACCAATCTGTCATAGTGTGAGTGGTTTTTCGTAATTTTAATTCCGTTCAGTGATGGTTAGGATTAAGAAAGAAATGCAGCGCACATATGTGTAAGAGATGCTAAAGAGACGTGCCAGGTCCGAGTGGCGTGGAGGATTGTACGGGGATGAAGATTCTATAACTGCCCTTGAAGAAAAACCCCATGATATTATGTGAGACCCCAGCCAGATGTTCGTGTCATACATACCTTCTTAGCCGTAGGTACCTACTGTAGGGGTCAGACGTTCAACCCGTAAACAACCCTCAGTAGGCATCGAAATATACCTGAGGTAAATTGTGTATCGTTTTACAGAAGCGAGTCTCGTAGCCAGGGCAGAGGAAGATGACGTGGATGCAGACGATGACGTTGACGTGGAAGGAGAAAATGAAGACACGGCTGTGGTAGACGAAGGTGGAGAAGAAGAAGATTTGACACAAACAGGCGCTTCCCCTGATGCTGACACTAACATATTGTTTACCAAGCCCGTTGTCAGCCCTCTGGGTCAGTATTTCTTGTCATTATTCTTAGAGCCTCACCGAGAGAGGTGGTTCTGTTAAACTGACCACCAAAGATTTTCTAGGATGCTCACGCAAACTCAATAAAATAAATATTTCCGTTCTCAGGAGGGCAGGGGAACCTGTCCGATTTCTTGTCTGAAAATTAGATTGATTGGCTCTTTTGGTGTTCTTTTGTACACCCAGCTCTAATACATCCTTGGACGGTTCCAAAGACCCATTTGTATACATATACTATATACGAAATGATCGTTAATGATTTTTTCAGGGCAAAGACCGTGCGCCGCTTATGTGCAGGCAGGAAGGTGGCCTACAAGTATAGGCCGTTGAAATAACTAAAAATAACTTTAAATTTTCTGTAAACAGAGCTACCAGCAGGGCAAGTGGTGGAGTTCGTCGGGTTCCTGAACCGCGGGCAGCAAGACTTCGTGCTCGAGACGCTGGAGGCCTCCTTCCGCTACCCCATGGACTTTTCCTTCTATATCCAGAACTTCACAACCTACGGCTTTAACCGGGTGGTCAAACCCAATGAAGAGTCTACCTTGTCCTACAGCTTCCTAACGCCTGAAACCTATGCGGGCCGCCCTATTGGTCTCAACGTTCACTTGAACTACCGTGACGCTGTAAGTTCGACATGTTTCTTGTACTTAGCTACGTAAGAAATCTTGTTTGTTTACGTTTTTTTGCACACTTTATGAGGAAACTTATGTTCTGAAGTATAATATGTCTTTTTAACGTCATAAATTATGAGGCTACGTTGTGATTTCACGATCGATTAATTTTGGAAATTTTTTTGTAGACAAAAATTACTCAGTCGTAAAATCACAACATAGCCTCATAATTTCTGACGTTAAAAAGACATAATATTATATTTCAGAACATTTAAATATCCAATAGTTTCCTCATAAAATGTGCATAAAAAACGTAAACAAACATGATAGTGTGGTTGCCCTTGACGGTGAATAAAAAGGCGGCAGTAGAACCGTTTTTTCTTCCCAAACTGTTGGATATGTTCTGAAATTAACTATCTCTTTTTGTCGTCAGGAACTAAGATGCGAATTCACGATGAAACAATTATTTCAGACAAATTTTTGTTGACCAAAATCACGCGATTGTAAAATCACAACTTTTTAACGTCAGAAATTAACTGGTTACCTATGTTGTTATTTTACGATCGAGTAATTTTGGACAACAGTGACCTCAATAAGCGGTCGGAAAAAACCAATCTTCGCTGAGGAAAAATCTCGACAAGTCGGGACTAGATCTTGGCCCCTCTTGCTTCTCCTCCCGTTGCGCCAGTCCAGCCATAGATAAAAAATAAATAAAAATTGAAACTCAGTCGACAAATACCTATAATATTCGTATTTTGTTCTTTCAGGAGGGTAACTTGTTCGGCGAGGCCGTTTTTAACGAGACCATAAACGTGATTGAAATTGAGGAAGGCCTCGAGTTCGAGACGTTCTTCCTGTACGTGTTCCTAGCCGCAGGAATTGTTCTGATGTTGGTTGCTGGGCAACAGTTCCTCACGTCTGTAGGCAAGAAGCGCGTCACCAAGAAGCCTGTGGTGGAGATTGGTACTAACAACGTCAATGACGTGGACTATGAATGGCTGCCTAAGGAAATGCTCAACGCACTGAGTAAGTTGCGCACTCAGTTTATTATAGTTTAGATAAATTTTAGGGGCGTCTGCGCAATTGCGCAATCGTGTTTGTTTACATTTTTTTTTTCTACACATTTTATGAGGATACTATTGGCTATTTAAATGTTCTGAAATATAATAATATGTCTTTTTAACGGCCGAAAACAGGCTGTGTTGTGACTTTACAATCTGAATATCTTAATAATATCTCATATCCCATTCCTACTCATAAAAGTAAGCTCTAAATTAAAGGGTTGACTACCTACTCTAATGAAAGAATAGGCTACTATAGTAAATATTTAAAATATTGTAAAATCACAACACAGCCTGTTAATTACGGCAGTTAAAAAGACATATTATATTTCATGTCAATTAAATATGCCATAATTTTCTCATGAAGTGTGCGGAAAAAACGTAAACAAATAGCGAACGTATGTTCGGTCTTAAGACCTCCCCAATTTTCAGCTAGGTTCAATTTCAAAATTTGGTCTCTATGGTTTGCCTCACTCTTGGATGAAAGTGTAACGACACCCATTGTTTTAAAAGAAACACAGGGTTTATAAACTTATTTTTTGTTCAGAACAAGAAGTAGACTTAAGAGGACGCTATACCTGACGATGCATTTTTTTGCCGCCCATAAGATTAACATTGCGAGCGGCGATTCATTTTCAAGGTTTACCCTTGGTTGGAAAGACACAAAATTTTGCCTGTACCTAGCCCTAACAATGTTCTAGGTCGTGTTTGAAGCAGATTTCCCAACTTCTCACTGGTTCCTTTTATTGCAACTGTTTTGCAAATGCTAGGATCGCATACTTCAAGAAAAGTGCTGTATCTCGAAAACCAGTAAAAAAAATGGGAAATCTGCTTCGAACACGACCTAGAACATTGTTAGGGCTAGGTACAGGCAAAAGTTTGTGTCTTTCCAACCAAGGGTAAACCTTGAAAATGAATCGCCGCTCGCAATGTTAATCTTATGGGCGGCAAAAAATGCATCGTCAGGTATAGCGGACCCTTAAGAAGAAGGGGTCACAATGATCAAAAAGAGTTTAGCAACGACAATTGACATTTGTGTAGTCTATCCACCCCTGGATATCACTGACGGTTCTCTCATCTAAGACTTAGGTGGAGTATATAAAGTTATTGCGTTAACTTCTAGTCGAGAATATTGTGTGGCACAGTGGTCGAACGTATGGGGCGTCGAGGTTCGAATCCTGGGTGCTGAAAAAATTTTCCCTACGTATTGCTGTCTCTCGGTACTGGATAGGAGGAATAACCAGCACCTTACCTTGTCTTGGCCTTTATTTAAACCTAACCTATTTCTCAACTTTTTTCCAGTCAAGACATCTCCAAAATCATCTCCCCGTGCCGCCAAAAACCAAGTCAGCCCCAAGGCAGGCAAACAGAACGCCGCGTCCAAGCAGCAAAGCCCGCGCCAGAGGAAAGTCAAGCGGACTGCAGGGCGAGACGACTGACGTGACCCCAAGCTTTGCCACTGACTGGTAGAACTGAATGATTGATTGGACTGACGAGTGAATGAATTGTGTGACTGGGAGTGACTGACAGAATAGAATGACTGTGACTTAAGGCTGAAAATACAATTCTGTTTGTTAAGGAAACCCCTGAATATTTTTTTGATCTGAAATATAATATGTCAGAAACTAGTTTGATTTTGTCAGTAAACAAAAATGTCAGTTAACAAACAACTTTGTGTATTCAGTCTTAATATGAGCGTCTGTTAGCTGGTTTTTTTGTCACTACCTTTATTTTTATCTGGAGCTTTTAATATATTTTTTGTTTGAAAACTCATTTTTAATTATATTTTAATATTTACATGACTTATTTAGTTTCAAACGCGTGAAAAATTGGCGATATAATGATAAGTTTGTTTTTGTCGCAAAAAATATATTAAAAGCTACTGAATTTGGATAAATTAAAATCCAGTTTGGTATCTTCCTGTTAAGCAAACAGTGTTTTTACGTAGATTGCCACTGTGAAACTAGATAAGTTCTGAAATATAATATGTCTTTTTAACGTCGAAGCAAACTAGTTTTTGACCTCGGAAAGACATTATATTTCGGAACATTTAAAGAGACATCAGTTTCCTTAAATAATGGGAAGAATAAATCATTCTGGTGCCACTTGTTGATACAGGTTGAAGGATTATCCTCTCACTGACTTTTTTTTTTGTTATGGTTATTTGTTATTTGGGGTTGTAGGTATGCCATTTTTTTATTTTTTTGTAATTCAGAAAAAGCTGTTGTCACTGTATTTTATTTTTTAAATCCGTTACTACAGGAGGTGCAAAACCGCGGGTAGGTTACCGGTTTAGCTGAAAACTGGGAAATTTGGGAACACCATAATGTGATTGGTTGACACTTGGAAAGTTTAACTGTTTCAGCCAGTCACTCACTCACAGCACCGAAGCAATTTTTCAGTGCTAGTAACTATGTACAGATTTTACTGACATCTTTCCGACGAAACTAGTTTAATGTGTTTTACGCGACACTGGTGTAAAAACGTGTATTATATTTTAGAACAAAACAAAATATACTATACAGTTCCCGCGGTCAACTTAGAACAAATTTTTTATCGACACAAATCAATTGGTCGTAGGTAAAACATACCCAGTTAATTACTGATTTTAAAAATACATATTATATTTCAGAACATTCAAATATCCAAAAATGTCCTCAAAACTGGTCGGAAGAAACGTAAACAAATGGAAAATTTCCACATTATGCATGCAGTAGAACTAAGTGCACGAGCATTCCACTACGCCTGCAAAAACCGTGATTATGCAATAAATAAAAGTGGGTGTGCACTAATTCAGTTAATACCTTATTGCACTGGGTACAAAACCCTGTAAAGTTGTACCTGGGGGGTTATTTCCATGTCATATCTTCTACGTGGTCCATAGCTTCCACAATCTGTTATAGCAGTGGGTTGACAACTAGAATAGCCCCCTGCCCTGTCCTGTAGTTTTACCTATGGCATGCTGTATTTAGGACGGTTAATGCGCCACCATTCATAGTTCTTCAGTGAAAGCTAAACATAGTGTCCTATAAGCAGTTTCTAGTTCGAATAGGACACTATGTTTAGCTTGCCTGGAGAACGAATTCCTACGAATGGTGGTGCAATAACCGTACTAAATACAGTATGCCATTGTTACACCTACCCATGGTTTTTTATATCCAGTAATAAGACTATTTAGATTGTCATCATGCCATGAATGTTAAATTTTAAAAATCTATCTGGACTATAAGAAATATGGTGGAATCCACCATGGATGAATGGATGTTGACATTTTGATGAATGAACAGGTAGTTGCGACTTCTTGACCGCCAGTAGATTTTTGAGCGAGCTCTTGTTGCCATGTTTATTAGAGATAAAGTCGTATTTCAGCAGACTGACTTTTGGAATTTTCTGCAGGTCAGTTTCCGTAAGCTAAGTACGAATATGGGTTGTGGCAGGTACTTCTATCTAGTGACTTATTAGACTTGAAAGTAGTCGGAGAGACATGCCTCTGTTTTTCGAATGTTGTCTGAAAGTCGGAAAAATTCAAAATGACGGCCAGGGAGGAGTCGTTACCTTTATGACTGTGATCCTTATGTGTAGAATGAATGATTGTCTACTAAAACACTGCCGTGTGCAGGACCCAGTCCATCTAGCCGAGACGCGGTGTGCCGCGGTTTTCGGAAGTATGGGGTAGGATAGGAAACGCATGTGCCACCTCAGCCCGGCCAAGCTATCCTACTCTATGCTATCAAAAACGGTGGCGCGGTGCGCCGCGGCTAGATGGACGGGGCCCTTGTGTCATTGTACCATCTCGGTGGCTCGTGGAGTGCCAAGGTTCTACAAAACCTTAAACCTGAACGATTTTTACTGTTAATTACATTGCTCTCTTCGCATGTGGGTTCATGTGCGAGAAAGTAAGAAATGAACTTGTCAACTTTTATATTCAACATGCCTTTATGCCAATATTTTCCTTGGTAATACTCGCCTGTTCTTAGACCTATCCAGCCCTGATGGGTATCTGGCTTTCACCGGCTGGGGGAAAACTCGACTGTCCGGAGTGATGTTGGACAATTAGATTGGAGTAATTTTTTTTTTTTTTTTTAAAAAGAAGTTTGTGTCTTTTAAAACTGTAAGGGTACGTCCCACTGTACCCGGTTGCGAGAATACTGGAGATTATTTCCCATGTTTACCATGTTAAATTCCAGAGAAAATCGCCGTTTTTCTCTTAACCGAGTAATGGTGGGACGCACCATAAGGCTGCGTCCCATCATGCCCAGTTAACAGTTGTGAAACATTCGTTAAATTTGGTTTTTAACATTGGATTTTAACCGGAGTTTAACAGTTAACCGGGTATGGTGAGTCGGTACCCTAAACCTGCATTCCACCGTACTCAGTTAGATTTTAACCATCGCATCGTTAGGTTCCTATTAGTTCATGTTAAAACCCGACTTTAACGGTGGTTTAACAGTAAACCGAGTAGGTATGGTGGGACCTAGCCTACCGGTCAATTCCACCATTCCAGTTTAAGGGTGACCATACCCATACAGTCGCTATTTGTTTCCCTTTTTTTGCACACTTTAAGTGGATACTATTGGATATTTAAATGTTCTGAAATATAATATGTCTTTTTAACGTCATAAATTAACAGGCGATTTTACGATCCGTTAATTTCGGACAAATGTTTTGTTGATTAATATCACTATTTTGTAAAATCATAACATAGCCTGCTAATTTCGGTCATTTAAAAGTCATATTATATTTCAGAACATTTAAATAACCTTTAACGATAAGTATTTTTTCATAAAAATATACCAAACAGAGGTATGTTGTTTAGCTTACGGCAAATGCAAAACCATCCAAGGGAGAGGTTGAGAGCATGGCGTTTCCTCTTCTCATAAGCTAAACATATGCTTGGTGTATTTCCTATACAATTTCCCTTTTTGATGAATGATGATGAACTAGTTCATCTCGTGGCTTGTAGTCATCATCAACACCAAATGAACCCTTGTAGCTCTCAGCCTATAACTTCTTCTTACATATACCGTAGTTAGCACAGGGTTGGGGGGGACCAGCCCAGCAACTAGACCGTTTTCAAGAACTATCCATTGTGCTCAGCTGCCAGCACTACCAAATACCAGCTCCCCAGCCATCGAGTAAACGATGGGGACCTACAGTTTTAGGTGGGTTCCGAACCACCACAGCCTCGATATACATTTCACTTGACATGCTGAACATATCAGAGGTGAATGCCAAGCAGAAAAACTTTTTGGTAGGATCGGGATCGAACCGGTGTGACCCGGCTCTCACTGCTCCTCAAAAGTCGACCACTTAGTCCACTCGGCTATCGAGGCCGTTTACATATACCGTAACTCAAGCCTCCCACCCAGTTGTAGGTCAACTTACTCCCCAAAACCAAAAAGAGTCGGACTCGCGAAGAAGGACGCCTTTGCAGTTCTCGTAGAGTCGTAGGCGTCACATCTCGAAGCCAGCTCGAGTCTCCCGTCCAGGTTGCAGTCATCTTGTCTTCCAGAAGAAAGGAGGTCCGGACTTCCGAAGGATGGATAGAACGAGGGTAGAGCAGCGAAGAAAAACACATCGAAACTCCCTGTACCTCCCTGCTATAGTTCTCATGTCCCGAAATTAAGGGGACGCTATACCTGACGATGCATTTTTTGCCGCCCATAAGATTAACATTGCGAGCGGCGATTCATTTTCAAGGTTTACCCTTGGTTGGAAAGACACAAAATTTTGCCTGTACCTAGCCCTAACAACGGTCTAGGGAGTGTTCGAAGCAGATTTCCCATTTTCTGACTGGTTTCTTTTATTGCAACTGTTTTGCAAATGCTAGCATCGCATACCTCAAGAAAAGTGCTGTATCTCGAAAACCAGTAAAACAATGGGAAATCTGCTTCGAACACTCCCTAGAACATTGTTAGGGCTAGGTAGAGGCAAAATTTTGTGTCTTTCCAACCAAGGGTAAACCTTGAAAATGAATCGCCGCTCGCAATGTTAATCTTATGGGCGGCAAAAAATTCACCGTCAGGTATATCGGACCCTCAACCACAGCAAAATTAAGTTTTGCTCTTTAGGGTAGGTTCGACCATCCTCAGTTAAATCTAACTGGAGGTTAACGCAGTGTATACCTATCGGATTTGAACTTGACACTGGCAGTTAACTGAGCATCGTCGAACACAGTCTTAAGGGAGTTTGAAAGTCACAGTGGTAGGAAAGCTGCCCTTTTGCCTTTTTCTCTCAAATAAAAAATTATAAAATTGATCTGTTAAGGGTGCGTCCTACCATGCCCAGTTAAAATTAAACTGGAGATTTACCATGTTAAATTTAACTTAAAAGTTAAATTTAATTAACTTTTAACTTAAAAGTTAAATTTAACATGTTAAACATAGGACAAAATCTCCAGTTTAATTTTAACTGGGTATGGTGGGACGCACCCTTAATTTGTTTATTATTTAGTTGGCTATCAGAGGTTTCAAGATAATTTATAGGAAATAACAACGAACTGAGAAAAGTCACTAAGTAGATACCTACAGGTACGTAACATGCAGCTGCCTAATATGGAGAAAACCTGTATTTTCTCAGTTGTTGATTTTCATCTATACAAATTACTTTCAAACCTCTGAGAGTAAATTTTTTGTTCGGTAGTGAGGGAAACAATGACTTTCGAACTTCCTTAATGTTGGGCTTTAGATGATGATGCATTTCTCTCGTATGATTACAAAAAAGAGTGACGAATTCATGTTAATTTTTCCCCTTGGCTGGAAACAGCCTAAATTTCGCCTAGTTTCAGTAACTATACCTAGTAGAGTCATAGCTTCCAATTTCACAGTCATTTTTTTGGCGTTTCCCTTCAAAAACAGTTGAAATAGAAATGATGACCGGGAAACTGGGGAATGTTTAACTGTCCTTTGCTTCCAGTTCAGGGAAAAAATTAACGTTAGTTTTACGGGAGACACAAATGCATCAACAACTAAAGCACAAGCTTAAACTATAAGGGATGTCCGAATTTTGCATGCCTGCTTGCGTTGCTTTTCATTTGCTTTAAATAAAAAGTAAATCCAGAGCAATGAGATGTGCCTGTACCCATTTTGGAGATTGTCTATCTATAGTAACGGTTGCAAATATGCTAATGTGCAGTAAGTACAGCACACAAGCAAACCTGCAAAATTCGGGATAATTAGTTTCTATGATTGCAGTGATGGGGAAAAATAATGAAATGGTTGTATCGGGTTAGGTTTGTATTCTTACAGTGAGCATGCGCAGAAGAAGCAGTGAAGACGTGGAGATGTTCAGTCCGTCCGCAGCTTCTTCTGTCTCCGGCAATTCTTCTCACTGGTTGAAGCTCCAATCTATCCAACAGTATTTATTTGCGAACCTCTCGATACATCATCTGGTACTGGCGAATCCGGTATCGATGCTATTGACAAACTTCCTGTCGCCTCTTCACCATGCCACACTGGCGAACGTTCCGGTATCAAACCTCCTGTCTCCGCTTCAGCGGTGTACAGCAGCAGCGCGACGGCGATAACGCACAGAGTGACGATAGTAACGAACTTCATGTTGAGAGATGAGAGACGTTTGAGCAGGGAGCGGGCAGAGGCTGCTTATATACCACCTTTCGAGGCCACAGGTGGTGGCAAAGGCTCGTGTGCTTCTCCTATTGGTTACAGCCACCTGCTTACGTATAAGAATCGCTATCTGCTCCACCAATACACGAAGTTCTTATACATATAATCGAAATTTCGATTTTGAGATTTTCATTGCAAAAGGCGTTTCAGAGGTCCCTGATACCAGAATAGTGGTTTTTAGGTCATGTCCGTCCGACGTACATCCTGTAACGGGTACTGGCCACTTAATACTTATTTCAAATTCTTGTGTTCGGAAAAAATAAAAGGTTGACTGAGGAAAAAAGAATTCGTTGTGATTTTCTGGATTTTGAAAAAATATTTTATTTTCATGCTTTCTGAGGGAAGCTCTAGAAGACTGTCATGAACCTGTAATCGCCGTACCTAATGCTCCAGGACCACTTTGATCACTTTTGAGATGGGCCAAAAAAATGTTGGCCAGAATTGGCCCATAGGTACCTATGTGAAAACCTTGGCCCACGAATTTGCTGGAATTTCACCTTGTGCTAAATAAAACTGCTTAAAGATTTGTCGAAGAACTTTTCAATCAATACAAAATTGCGGCCAATATAGGCAAAATGAAGTCAAAAAGTGGAAAAAACTAAAATCACGTTTTTGATTGGTTAAGACCGATTTGACGCTACACTCACTAATAGACCGATGGTATTGAAAATTGGTGAAAGCGAAACCAGATAGATGCTTCAGACTCTATAGACATATAGGATGGCGAGAAAGTATTGTTTTCGTGCAAAATTTAGAAATTGAGATTTTGGGTTTCCCATGATCCTGGGGGTCCCCTGAGTCCAAAAAAAGTGGTTTCTGGAAAAAGTCTGTCTGTCCGTCAGTCCGTCCGTTCCCTGCTCTAAAGCCTATACCGTTCATCTGATTTTGATGGAATTTGGTATAGTCCTGTCTAAAACCACTGCCGAGAGATATTTTTAAGGAATCCTTGATTGGTCAAAAATTGCGGCCGCTATTGCCAAAAAAATTGAAAAATCGTGTTTTTGGTGAGTCGGACAAGCGCCGACGCCGGTACACTTTTCAATCTATAACATCGAAAATTGGTACTTATGTTTAAAATTATACGCTTTGAGGTCCTTTGCAATGAAAATTGAATTGGTTAAAAATTACGGCCGTTTTGGACCAAAGTTCGATCGTTTCGGCGCCATTCCCATTTATTGACCGATTGTCATGAAATTTGGTACTTTTGTGTAAAACTTTGTAACTTAAACATTGGTCGAACAGAATTTTTGTACTTCAAAATTACGGCCGTTTTTGTAAAAAAAGTGTTGAAAATGAGTTGAGAATGAGAAACCACGTTTTTGAATGGTCGGAACGCATTTGGGACTACAGTAATGACATTAGTAGCTTTGCATTCGAAAGAGTGATGGTCCCTGGTCCTGTCCACATATTTGCCATTATGGTTCACCATAGCGTACGCTATTTGAACGGAAACTCTCCTAGGAAGCTTGGACAGTTCATGAACCGTCCTTGTACCTACCACGGCTATACGGGAAGTATATAGTCATTTCCCGCCTATGAATAGGCCACAAGAATCAAGATCACGCAAGGGCACGCTGGGCACGGGAAGAGGAACCTATGCGTGACTGCTGCCACTTTTTGTAGGAATGCGGGACCGACATTGCTCTACCCTCTCCGAGGCTTCGGGGGATGATGAAGGTCGCCACTACCATCATGCAGGTACCAGGTCTTCCCTGATGGGTTTATCGCGTGTTCGTTCCCAGGAACGTGAGACCTTCCTGCTGTCATAAAATAGAACGTCCATCATGTGTTAGGCATTCATGTATATTGACAAAAGCATCGAGGTACTACAACGATAGGTACCTACAATGAGGCACAAAGGTACCCAGCGGCAGGATGCCAGCCCGGGCTGAGTGTCACCGGCTTTTCAGCGCAGTTGCTTCAGAGGTCCGAGCTTTTCAGCACGTCACCACCAGAAGGCTAAGACTGAGGAGTGCCGGCATGGTACCTGGTTTATATAGTAAAATCTGACTCAGCACAAGCCGTGTCCAAAGCAAAAGTGAATGGCCATGTGGCCGGCGTTGGTGAGTTGGGACACAGCTTGTGCCGAGTCAGTTGCACAGTCAGTAGGTACTTACACCTACAGTTCTATCTATGAATGAGACTCAACCCGAGATGGCATCCTGCCGCTGGGTACCTTTGTGCCTCATTGTACCTACCGTTGTAGTACCTCGATGCTTTTGTCAATATACATGAATGCCTAACACATGATGGACGTTCTATTTTATGAATGAGCTGTGGACCGCCACAGGTTAAATTTAAAGCTGCCCGTCCACTGGTCCGAACCTACTGTGTGTTCATTATTATATTATACATGCTAAACAGTGAATTCGTAATTTCAAATCTTCAAATACACGCTCTTTTTATTTGTTTACTTTCTAGTTTTGGTCAAAATGAAATTAAATAAAGGGTCCGACAATGGTCGCACTTGACTTTCTCGCATTTTTTGCGCTACTGAAAAACGAAAAATTTGATTTTTTATGTAATTATTTTTTATTGGCCACAGTTGTGATGTGCCCACAAGGATATTTTGCACACACCTAGGCAATAATATTACGCATGTGCATACCGAATTTCAAGCATATATCCATTGAATGGTGAAGTTTCAGCTTACGGGCAAAATACTTGTTTATTCTTTTATTTATAACGACCGTAATTTTTGGAAAATCAAAATTCAGTTGAAAAGGAGTCTTAAAAATCTATCTGAGATCACTTCTACCAAGTTTCAAGATTATCGCTCCGTTAGTGCACTGTCAAATCCGTTCCGACCAATCAAAAACGCGATTTTAGTTTATTCCACTTTTTGACATTATTTGGCCTATATCGGCCGCAATTTTGAATCGATTACAAAGTTCTTCTACAAATGTTTAATTAATGTTATTTCGCACAAAATTATTGGTTTTTGAGAAATTTCGGCGAATACTGTTCCCGGGGCCAAGGTTTTCACGTATGGGCCAATTTGGGCCCAAATTTTTGGCCCATCTCAAGAAAAATGAAAGGGATCCTGAAACATCTATCTGGAAACACAAATGCCAAATTTAAATGTCCTTACTTGATAAATGTAGCGTCAAAAGCGTTCCGAGTAATCAAAAACACACGATTTTTAATTTTTACTT
Source organism: Mesopsocus fuscifrons (assembly GCA_950004255.1). Lineage (NCBI taxonomy): Eukaryota > Metazoa > Arthropoda > Insecta > Psocodea > Mesopsocidae > Mesopsocus > Mesopsocus fuscifrons. The sequence continues at coordinate 2,028,793 of OX465377.1, forward strand.
TCTCGCCCGTATGTAATACATGGGCTGAGAAAGTTATGTCTTCGTGCAAAATTTCGATTTTGAGATTTTGGGTTTCCCATGATCCTGGAGGTCCCCCGAGTCCAAAAAAGTGGTTTTTAAAAAATGTCCGTCCGACGTACGTACGCACGTACGGACGTACGGACGTACGTACGTCAGTCTGTCGCGCAACTGGACGTCACACCGTTCGTCCGATTTTGCTCAAATTCGGTATGTAGGTACCTAATGTAAATATCTGGACATGTTTTTTGATAAATTTTGATAACTCAAAAATTGCGCCTGCTATGGTCAAAAAAAGGCAAAAAATCGTGTTTTTTGACAGTTAAGAAGGGCTGGAAGCTACGTATATCAAGTTGGAACCTTGAAAATTTGCGAAAGTGTTTTTGAATGGATGCTTTTAGGTCTTTTACAATCACTTGGAGGTGGACCAATAACTTGGCCCAGTTTTGGCCCAAACGCGTTGGTCGTCACTCCGGTAGCACTTTTCGATCGATTTCAATAAAAATTGGTAGGGAGGTGTAATTTAACCTAGTTTGATGTTTTACCGAACGAAATTTATCCAACATAATAATTATGGCCAATATTGGCATTATCGTAGGAAAATTTTCCAAAAATGGAAATCGCGTTTTTGATTGGTTCAGACGGATTTGCAACAACCCTAATCGACAGATTTCCTTGAAAATTGGTGAAAGTGGTCTCAAATAGATGCTTCAAGGTCATTTTCAATAGATTTTCAATTACTTGAAAATTAAGGCCGTGACATGGAAAATAGAAAACACGTACTTTGCGCGTCGAACGACCGCGTTGGTCGTCACTCCGGTAGCACTTTTCGATCGATTTCAATAAAAATTGGTAGGGAGGTGTACTTTAACCTAGTTTGATGTTTTACCGAACGAAATTTGTCCAACATAATAATTATGGCCAATATTGGCATTATCGTAGGAAAATTTTCCAAAAATGGAAATCGCGTTTTTGATTGGTTCAGACGGATTTGCAACAACCCTAATCGACAGATTTCCTTGAAAATTGGCGAAAGAGGTCTCAGATAGATGCTTCAAGGTCATTTTCAATAGATTTTCAATTACTTGAAAATTAAGGCCGTGACATGGAAAATAGAAAACACGTACTTTGCGCGTCGAACGACACTTCACCATTTGACGGATATGTTTGAAATCCGGTGAGTAGGTGCCTAAAATTATTGTCCAGTGTATGGCAAAATATTTTTTAGAAAAATTTAAAATTTTGGTCCAAAAAAAAATAAATTACGTAAAAAAAATTAAATTTTCGATAAAAATTGCGGGAAAGTCAAGTGCGACCATTGTCGAACCCTTTATTTTTTTTGACATTTTTTTGACAATGGTGGGCGTAATTTTTGAGTGATCAAAATTATATTAAAAATTTATCTTGGAAATGATTTTAGACACACATATTCCAAATTTGAGCCAAATCGGTTGATTGGTGTGACCTCTAGCCGCGCTACAGACGAACACACGTACGTCGGACGGACATCACCTAAAAACCACTTTTTTGTGACCTCTGGGTCCTCTGAAACGCCTTTTGCAATGAAAATCTCAAAATCGAAATTTGGCACGATAACATAACTTTCTCAGCCCATGGATGTATTACATACGGGCGAAAAAGTAAAAATGATATTTTAATGTTTTGTAGATACTCAATAAATTAAATAATATTACATTTAGGGAAACATTGAATATTTTGAGTTATTGACGAGTCCCTACGGTTTTTAGAGAGGCTGTCACGAAATTTTGGCGATAGGACCCACCGCCGGCGGCTTAGTTATCACGAAAAGATCCATAATAGCTGTAGTGAGACGCCTGCGGTAGGTATCCAAATGGCGTGTTCCGCAGAAAAGCAGAGTTAGGTATCACAATTATTAGTGCAAGATCCGTAATAGCCCTCTAGCAGGGCTATAAGACCTACCGTCTGGTTTCCACAGTTGTGCCCCCAAAAGCAAGGTGTCTACTATAAGAAATAAGAAAACATGTTTAACTTATCCATTCTATACGACCTCACAGGTATAATAGCCTGCGCCATGCAACAGGATGGCCTTACCTGCATGAGATACTTATACCAAACTTTAAACTATAACTGCTTCTACCACACCTGCATACGTATACATAGGTGCATACCTTACATACCTAAGTTCATTCACTACGTACCGTTCTTACACAAGCAATAAATAAATAAATAAATAAATAAATAACCACTTATCCGGAAAAGCTCACAGTGTGTGGCAGGCCCGTATCCAGAAAGCGGTCACGGGGGGGGGGGGGGGGGGGGTGTTAGGGTCATGGGGGGGTTTAACCCACTAACCCCCCTCCCCGTGGATACGGCTATGGTGTGTGGGACTTTGGTGTGTTGATATCTATTGCGGTGTATATCGCTCCTTGAAAACAAAACAGTTGCATCTGCAAAAAGGTGATTTCGCAGGAGAGCGTTTCAAAGTTTTTGGATGTGTTTTTTATTTAATTACGACTTTGGTAATGGAATATCTTAAAGATTTTTTTTTACCGAAAAAAAGCTTTTTTCTTTTTCATTAATTCAGTATGACTAACTAGTCCATGAGAGTCAATATTTATCAACAATTTAATTTTTTAAAAATCTTGTAACGGTTTTACCTTCAAAAAGGCCACGCGTGCATTGGCCCAAATGCCAATACAACACTTCTACTTTCTGTGCATTGAGGCTTGGAGGGTAGAAAATAATACGGAATTATTCACTGTTATCAATTTTTGTAATACAAAGTAACGGTGAAATAGGAAACCACAATAAAACAACAAATAGGCACTTAGAAAATAAGTAAAACGTAAAAAAAGAAGTCTAATCGGCTTCTGTTTTCTTATAGATAGATAAACTATTGCCGCCCATAACATTGACTCTGTGAGTACCTAGTAAATTATTTTTAACAGAAAAAATGAATAAGTCGAATATAAATTTACTGCTGTCAGTATTAGTCTTATGGGCGGCAAAAATGTAGGTAGGTATCTATATAGGTCCGCACTCTTCAGGGCTTTGGTTTTTCTCTTCGTCATTCAGAATAGGTACCTACCTACTCCAGATAGCGTCTGTATTCATATCGGCATTGTCGTATGTTCGCTGCTTTTTTGCTAGTTTTAAAATAAGCTCCGTCCGACGTTTCATTTTCTGAAAACATAAATTACCTATTATCAATATTATTAGTTATCACAATGATCAGCCCTTAATAGCATGCAGCAAAACTATCACTAAAAACTCAGATTGACAGTCTAAGAGTTGCATCTATCAATACAACATTTTTTTCATGATGGCATGGAGCCGGGAATTGAAAGTTAAAAAGTTGCATCTACCAATATAACACTTATTACAATATACTATGGGAGGTCTCAGGAGCACAGAATTTACGGTAAAGAGTTATATTAGCCTACAAAACAGAACATCCGATGATACAACAGTTTACTCACCAAAAATTGTGGCGTTTCCCTCTGGTTGTTACGAGGCAACAGGTCCAACGGCGGATGCAACTGTCTTTTGCTTCAGCCGGCCTAATTTTCGCGCTAAATTCAAAGAGTTGCAATGCCACCTAGCGGTAAATATCCGACTTACAGATATAACACTTCTACCAAAAAAAAGAGAAAAAAAAATAAAATTTTTTGGTGTAATAAAAAAAAAATCGATTTTTTGCAGATATAACTGTTTTGTTTTCAAGGAGCGAATATATACTTCCAAAAGTCCTCTCACCGCCCGCACACCTGGAGGAGTATTCCCTTTCTCGAACGCCAGCAAACCCACCCAACTAACACCTTCAAAAGTTATTGTAAGAAGAACTGTTCTCCGTATATTGCATCATGACGTGCCTTATCTTCTTACAATAAATTTTAAAGGTGTTAGTTGGGTGGGTTTGCTGACGTTCGAGAAAGGGAATACACCTGCTGAGCTTTTATGTGAGAGGTTTACCTGTACCGGTAAAAACCTCTCAGAAAATTGAGATTTTGGTTTTCCCTTTATCTCATTTTCATCTGACTGGCTGACGATATTATACTCCTGTAAACCCCGTTCCTGTTGTAATCACCCGGCGCGTAATCACATTTTTATTTTTTTTAGGGGGGGGGCAAGGTTCAAGCAAGCCAATAGTCGGTAGGGTAAGGGTAAGGGTAAAGAACGTCAACTTAGGTAGGGGAAGACCGGGTAAAGCGGAATGGGAAGGCAAAGCGGAATGGAGGTTTAAAATTTTTCTGAATTGGCGGAATTGGCTATTGCCACGTTAAAACTGTTTGCCTACTCTAGGGCCACCATTATCTGGAAAATTGCCGCTCAGTAGTGTATCGGTCGGCTGATATCTTAATTTTATCATTTTTGTGACAAAAACTGGAACAACTGGAATTGAAATCAGATGACTCTAATATGACACTAATACAGGTATAGTATAGCCACTCTGACCTGCCTGGCCCGAGGGCATTCTGTGTACAGTGAACAGTGCAAAATGCCCTCGGGCCAGGCAGGTCAGAGTGGCTATACTATAAGCAATGGTGTGGTGATTGTACCTAAGTGTATCCTTTAGCTTGGATGTTTGTCGTTACATTTATATAGGTACACTTTGTAGCGTTCTACGTCAATAGGTTCGGAAATGGCGGTGGCCTATTTCTTCATGGTGCCCTGCGGGTAAATAGGAATGGTTGTGTTTCGGGCAAAGTGCAATACATCGCTTTGTCAGCAAAGTACAACCAGCTAAATTTCCCTGTATTTATTTCAGAGTGCCTTTTAACTACTCAAGAAAAACTACGCATCAGTCTTGGCATTAGCGGATTGTGAGGAAGGGTTGTCCATAGCCAGATCAGCTGCAAAACATGGAATACCAGAACTTAACCTGTAGGTACTCAGTTTAAAATAAAACTCTTTAAAAAACCTTTTTTTGTGTAACTAAGGCTGATTTCACCACTTGTTATAGAATAGGTACTATAGTGTCTCCTAACGAGAGGATTTAACGAACGGATTCGTATGTTTAGCTTATGGCAAGTGTGCATTCCGTTTTACCCACCGTTACCTTACACTTTTCCTCCAGTCTGGTGGGTAAATCGGAATGAGGCAGTCTCCCATAATTTTCGAGATTTTGATGAAATGACAGAAATTAGCTTAGTTCCACCTATGTAGTTATGTAGCACCAGGCCCGTATCCAGAAAGCGGTCATGGGGGGGTTTCAGTGTCAAGGGGGGGGGGGGGGGGGGGGTTTAGCCTATATTTTTTATTGCTTCACGTTGGCATTACCATGTTAATTTTCCGCTCATGGGGGGGGATATGTGGATACGGCTATGTGTAGCACAATAGTGCATGTTCACTACAACAGAAAATCAGGGGTCTACTTTGGGTTAGTAAAGGAACTAGGTACACTGAAACAGAAACCATTCCGCTTTACCTGGTCTTCCCCTATACCTACCTATACACAATAATGATAATATATTTATAAGGATATATCATAAGGATTCTGGAATAGGCCTGGTTGGCGCATGACGTCTGCTTTTCGGCGGGTTCGACCGCCGTATTGGTTGATGACGTTGTTGCTCTAGCAACAATAAATTTAAAACAAATCAGGCGTCAAAGGCTATAAGGCTGAATTTCACCACCTCACGATAGTGCCTTTTAACGTTCGAATAGCTATCGATTCGAAAAAGCAGAAATCCTCTCGTTAGGTTTTGTTGTGTCAATAGAATTCACCTGCTTTGTTTACCTACGTCAAATTTATTTCAACAATTTCAATCTAAAAGTGGAAATAAACGGGAAAAAACCCCTATTATTAAAGTTAAAATGTTGATTAGACTACATTAGACTAAACCGAATGAGTCGCAGGTATGAAAATTATCGGTTTCGCTAACGCACGGAAAATCCACTCGAAAGCTAACGAAACGGTAACGGTGCATGGTGAAAGCCGTTAACATTTTTTACCGATACGATAGCGCTATCGTGTCCCGTATAACCAAGGAACATCCAAGTACGTTATTTGGAAGCTTCCTTGGACGTTACAAATACCATCCTAGTACCGTTAAATGTCTGTTTACAAATCACGTCCATAAAGCTTCCCGTGTACCTTCCATGGACGGTTCAAGAACTAGGTTTGGAGGGTATTAGAAACTTCCCTACATAGAAAAGGAACAGTTTATAGACGCTGCTTGGAAACTTCCTAGGACCTTACAAATACCATCATAGTACCGTCCAATATCTGTAGTAAACGCGTCCATAAAGCTTCCATGTACCTTTCATGGACGGTTCATGGACTGTTTTTGGAAGCTTCCCACGACAGTACATTAGGGCTGGATTTAGTGAATTTCGGAATGGATTTTACCCGAATTTTTTTCTGTAAGTTAAGTCAGGTTGTCATGCGTTGGTAGGGAAATAAAATTCTGAGTTTATTTACCTAGCAACGCATGGCGCCCTTCTTTAACTTACAAAAAAATTCGGGTAAATTCCATTCCGAAATTTGCTAAATCCAGCTTGAACGTTCTATTACTACCAGTGTATAAGGTGAAATGAAATGAGAAAAAAATAAATTATTTGGAGCATAAAAATAATTATTATTACAATTATTTTATTAAATCTCACAAGTTGAAGAATTGAAGAATTGTCTTCTTAGTTCCACATGGAGGCACTGAAGTAGAAGGGATGAAAGGGAGGCTTGTCCAGACCAATAAGTTATTTAGATATGGAGAAATAAACCTTTGTAAAAGCCATCTGAGGCTGATGGAGAAGGTGAAGAGTGAGACCTACACTCTCAGCTGAGGGTGAACAGTGTGGAGCGCAGCAGTGGTCAGCAGTGGTCAGCAGTGATCAGCAGTGGCTATCTGCATTCGAAAGAGTGATGGTCCCGTTATGACATCTTTGTCACTGTGGTTCCCAAGAAAGGAGACTGCTGTCACTAATGCGATGACGAACGTTCCAATTCCACTAAAAAAGACAAAATTACAATTATTATAACTACGAATTTTCATAAAACCGGTTTACATATTTAAAAGATAAGTTCTTTACAAAATTATCAGCAGATATCCTAGGTATAGGATTTAGGATTAGTGTATAAGAAAAGCCTCAAGAACGTATATAGGTACTAAAGGCGGGTGCGTCATACTCGCGGTATTAACGGTCAAAGTCCAGCTAAATTCGGTGTTTACCGTGCAATAAATGAAATTTAACTAGTTTAACGTTAACGATAATGGTGGGACTCACCCTAAGTACCTATTTATGCATTAATTATTTCTTAATCTAATATGGTTTATGGTATTCCAGTTCCGTATAGTTTAATGAAGGCAATGTGAACTCATTTCTCGAACTGAAATCAGACTGTGAAAAATCGTTTTGGAAAACCTAACGGGCCACGCCAATTTTTACTGCTTGAGGTTTGAGACTAACTTAACTAAGTCGAATCAGAGAAAGACTAACATAAGTGAAGTTGAATAAAAGAAACATTTACCTGATAATATCGCTGAAACGAGGCCAGTAATGCACCAACGCCGAACGTCGAAATAAACACTGAATTAAAATGGCGGCGCGCATGCGCGGTAGGTAACTGTGAGCAAGACCATTCCTGTACCGTCCTAGGACGTTCCTTCTTCTGTTCCCCGTGAAACTTCCCGGACGCTTTGTGGAAGGTTCAAATACATTAAAAGAACTTGAAATGTACTGATAGTGGAAGTTTCCCGCGCATGGTCAGCGTACGGTTCTAGTACCTTCCAAGAACTGTTAATATCAGCCTTAGTTGTAACTTTACTCTGGGATCCTTGGAGGACGGTCCTTGTACCGTCCATCAGTAACAATTGGGTACGCTATTTGAAAGGAAACGCTCCTTGGAAGCTTGGACTGTTCATGAACCGTCCTAGAACCTTCCGTGGTTATACGGGGTACACCAGTGGTTCTCAAACTTTTTGGCTGGCGGAACCAAATTTAGTCGGGAATTCTTTCGATTTCACAGGTTTTTTAGGAAACAACAACAATACATTTTTCTATTTCAATTTTTCTAAACTAAACTAAAAATATATTCCCTGAAGCTCGGAGAACGCTTCGCGGAACCCCGGCAAGGCATCGCGGAACCAAATGGTTCCGCGGAACACAGTTTGACAACCACTGGTGTACACGATAGTCTTCACGTTAAAGTGGTGAAATCCAGCCTAAGAGGTGCTCAACTAAAAAGTTAATGAAGATGTGCGCCTGCAGAATGTTGAATACACTAAACAGTAATTTAATGTAGTCAGACAGTTTACAAGTATAATCATAAAATTGCAGGCGTCATGATAGGTTAGACGAGAAACTGTTTCTACGCAAGGGCCGCAAGGGCGTCATTTGGCCCTATTGGGGGGGGGGGGGGGGGCACTTGCCCCCCCCCAAGAGTGCTTTTGCCCCCCCCCCCCCAAGTAAGCTGTAGCCTGGAAAACGAATTCCTACGAATGGTGGTGCAATAACCATACTAAATACAGTATGCCATTGTTACACCTACCCGTGTTTTTTATATTCAGTAATAAGACTATTTAGATTGTCATCATGCCATGAATGTCAAAATTTTAAAAATCTATCTGGACTATAAGAAATATGGTGGAATCCACCATGGATGAAGACATTTTGATGAATGAACAGGTAGTTGCGACTTCTTGACCGCCAGTAGATTTTTGAGCGAGCTCTTGTTGCCATGTTTATTAGAGATAAAGTCGTATTTCAGCAGACTGACTTTTGGAATTTTCTGCAGGTCAGTTTCCGTAAGCTAAGTACGAATATGGGTTGTGGCAGGTACTTCTATCTAGTGACTTATTAGACTTGAAAGTAGTCGGAGAGACATGCCTCTGTTTTTCGAATGTTGTCTGAAAGTCGGAAAAATTCAAAATGACGGCCAGGGAGGAGTCGTTACCTTTATGACTGTGATCCTTATGTGTAGAATGAATGATTGTCTACTAAAACACTGCCGTGTGCAGGACCCAGTCCATCTAGCCGAGACGCGGTGTGCCGCGGTTTTCGGAAGTATGGGGTAGGATAGGAAACGCATGTGCCACCTCAGCCCGGCCAAGCTATCCTACTCTATGCTATCAAAAACGGTGGCGCGGTGCGCCGCGGCTAGATGGACGGGGCCCTTGTGTCATTGTACCATCTCGGTGGCTCGTGGAGTGCCAAGGTTCTACAAAACCTTAAACCTGAACGATTTTTACTGTTAATTACATTGCTCTCTTCGCATGTGGGTTCATGTGCGAGAAAGTAAGAAATGAACTTGTCAACTTTTATATTCAACATGCCTTAGCTTTGTAGCAGGGAACTGAGGTATGAAGCAAGAGGAGCCAGGTTTTAGTCCCAGCTTATGCCAATATTTTTCTTGGTAATACTCGCCTGTTCCTGGACCTACCCAGCCCTGATGGGTATCTGGCTTTCACCGGCTGGGGGAAAACTCGACTGTCCGGAGTGATGTTGGACAATTAGATTGGAGTATTTCTTTTTTTTTTTTTTCAGAAGAAGTTTGTGTCTTTTAAATTGTAAGGGTACGTCCCACTGTACCCAGTTGCGAGAATACTGGAGATTATTTCCCATGTTTACCATGTTAAATTTCAGAGAAAACCGCCGTTTTTCTCTTAACCGAGTAATGGTGGGACCACCATAAGGCTGCGTCCCATCATGCCCAGTTAACAGTTGTGAAACATTCGTTAAATTTGGTTTTTAACATTGGATTTTAACCGGAGTTTAACAGTTAACCGGGTATGGTGAGTCGGTACCCTAAACCTGCATTCCACCGTACTCAGTTAGTATTTTAACCATCGCATCGTTAGGTTCCTATTAGTTCATGTTAAAACCCGACTTTAACGGTGGTTTAACAGTAAACCGAGTAGGTATGGTGGGACCTAGCCTACCGGTCAATTCCACCATTCCAGTTTAAGGGTGACCATACCCATACAGTCGCTATTTGTTTCCCTTTTTTTGCACACTTTAAGTGGATACTATTGGATATTTAAATGTTCTGAAATATAATATGTCTTTTTAACGTCATAAATTAACAGGCGATTTTACGATCCGTTAATTTCGGACAAATGTTTTGTTGATTAATATCACTATTTTGTAAAATCATAACATAGCCTGCTAATTTCGGTCATTTAAAAGTCATATTATATTTCAGAACATTTAAATAACCTTTAACGATAAGTATTTTTTCATAAAAATATACCAAGCAGAGGTATGTTGTTTAGCTTACAGCAAATGCAAAACCATCCAAGGGAGAGGTTGAGAGCATGGCGTTTCCTCTTCTCATAAGCTAAACATATGCTTGGTGTATTTCCTATACAATTTCCCTTTTTGATGAATGATGATGAACTAGTTCATCTCGTGGCTTGTAGTCATCATCAACACCAAATGAACCCTTGTAGCTCTCAGCCTATAACTTCTTCTTACATATACCGTAGTTAGCACAGGGTTGGGGGGGACCAGCCCAGCAACTAGACCGTTTTCAAGAACTATCCATTGTGCTCAGCTGCCAGCACTACCAAATACCAGCTCCCCAGCCATCGAGTAAACGATGGGGACCTACAGTTTTAGGTGGGTTCCGAACCACCACAGCCTCGATATACATTTCACTTGACATGCTGAACATATCAGAGGTGACTGCCAAGCAGAAAAACTTTTTGGTAGGATCGGGATCGAACCGGTGTGACCCGGCTCTCACTGCTCCTCAAAAGTCGACCACTTAGTCCACTCGGCTATCGAGGCCATTTACCTATACCGTAACTCAAGCCTCCCACCCAGCTTGTCGGACAACTTACTCCCCAAAGCCAAAAAGAGTCGGACTCGCGAAGAAGGACGCCTTTGCAGTTCTCGTAGAGTCGTAGGCGTCACATCTCGAAGCCAGCTCGAGTCTCCCGTCCAGGTTGCAGTCATCTTGTCTTCCAGAAGAAAGGAGGTCCGGACTTCCGAAGGATGGATAGAACGAGGATAGAGCAGCGAAGAAAAACACATCGAAACTCCCTGTACCTCCCTGCTATAGTTCTCATGTCCCGAAATTAAGGGGACGCTATACCTGACGATGCATTTTTTGCCGCCCATAAGATTAACATTGCGAGCGGCGATTCATTTTCAAGGTTTACCCTTGGTTGGAAAGACACAAAATTTTGCCTGTACCTAGCCCTAACAATGTTCTAGGGAGTGTTCGAAGCAGATTTCCCATTTTCTGACTGGTTTCTTTTATTGCAACTGTTTTGCAAATGCTAGCATCGCATACCTCAAGAAAAGTGCTGTATCTCGAAAACCAGTAAAACAATGGGAAATCTGCTTCGAACACTCCCTAGAACATTGTTAGGGCTAGGTAGAGGCAAAATTTTGTGTCTTTCCAACCAAGGGTAAACCTTGAAAATGAATCGCCGCTCGCAATGTTAATCTTATGGGCGGCAAAAAATTCACCGTCAGGTATATCGGACCCTCAACCACAGCAAAATTAAGTTTTGCTCTTTAGGGTGGGTTCGGCCATCCTCAGTTAAATCTAACTGGAGGTTAATACAGTGTATACCTAACGGAATTGAACTTGACACTGGCAGTTAACTGAGCATAGTCGAACACAGTCTTAAGGGAGTTTGAAAGTCACAGTGGTAGGAAAGCTGCCCTTTTGCCTTTTTCTCTCAAATCAAACATTAAAAAATTGATCTGTTAAGGGTGCGTCCCACCATGCCCAGTTAAAATTAAACTGGAGATTTAACTTTTAAGTTAAATTTAACATGGTAAACATAGGACATAATCTCCAGTTTAATTTTAACTGGGCATGGTGGGACGCACCCTAAGTAGATATCTATAGGTACGTAACATGCAGCTGCCTAATATGGAGAAAACCTGTATTTTCTCAGTTGTTGATTTTCATCTATACAAATTACTTTCAAACCTCTGAGGGTAAATTTTTGGTTCGGTAGTGAGGGAAACAATGACTTTCGAACTTCCTTAATATTGGGCTTTAGATGATGATGCATTTCTCTCGTATGATTACAAAAAAGAGTGACGAATTCATGTTAATTTTTCCCCTTGGCTGGAAACAGCCTAAATTTCACCTAGTTTCAGTAATTATACCTAGTAGATTCATAGCTTCCCCAATTTCACAGTCATTTTCTTGGTGTTTCCCTTCAAAAACAGTTGAAATAGAAATGATGACCGGGAAACTGGGGAATGTTTAACTGTCCTTTGCTTCCAGTTCAGGGAAAAAATTAACGTTAGTTTTACGGGAGACACAAATGCATCAACAACTAAAGCACAAGCTTAAACTATAGGGATGTCCGAATTTTGCATACCTGCTTAGGTTGCTTTTCATTTGCTTTAAATAAAAATTCAATCCAGAGCAATGAAGATGTGCCTGTACCCATTTTGGAGAGTGTCTATAGTAACGGTTGCAAATATGCTAATGTGCAGTAAGTACAGCACACAAGCAAACCTGCAAAATTCGGGATAATTAGTTTCTATGATTGCAGTGATGGGGAAAAATAATGAAATGGTTGTATCGGGTTAGGTTTGTATTCTTACAGTGAGCATGCGCAGAAGAAGCAGTGAAGACGTGGAGATGTTCAGTCCGTCCGCAGCTTCTTCTGTCTCCGGCAATTCTCACTGGTTGAAGCTCCAATCCGCAGTTGGCGAATCATCCAATGATGGTAACGCATTTGTCATTGACGGACCAGTTTGCCGATCATTCCATGATGGTAACGGATCTGGTCCTGGCAAACCTCCCGGTATCACTGGTCCTGGCGAACCTCCTGTCGCCGCTTCAGCGGTGTACAGCAGCAGCGCGACGGCGATAACGCACAGAGTGACGATAGTTATCGTTAAAGGTTATTTAAATGCTCTGAAATATAATATTACTTTTAAATGGCCGAAATTAGTAGGCTATGTTATGATTTTACGATCTAGTGATATTTGTCAACAAAAAATTTGTCCGAAATTAACCGATCGTAAAATCGCAACATCGCCTGTTAATTTATGACGTTAAAGTGTGCAAAAAAAGGTAAACAAATAGCGACTGTATATGGGTACGGTCACCCTTAAACTGGAATGGTGGAATTGACCGGTAGGTCCCATGCACCATACCCGGTTAACTGTTAAACTCCGGTTAAAATCCAATGTTGAAAACCAAATGTAACGAATGTTTCACAACCGTTAACTGGGCATGATGGGACGCAGCCTTATGGTGGTCCCACCATTACTCGGTTAAGAGAAAAACGGCGATTTTCTCTGAAATTTAACATGGTAAGCATGGGAAATAATCTCCAGTATTCTCGCAACTGGGTACAGTGGGACGTACCCTTACAGTTTTAAAAGACACAAACTTCTTCTGAAAAAAAAAAAAGAAAAACTCCAATCTAATTGTCCAACATCACTCCGGACAGTCGAGTTTTCCCCCAGCCGGTGAAAGCCAGATACCCATCAGGGCTGTCTCCGGCAATTCTTCTCACTGGTTGAAGCTCCAATCTATCCAGTAGTTGATAGATCATCATCTGATGGTGGCGGATTTACCGAACCTGCCTGTATCGTGGGTTCTGGCGATGGCGGTCTTATTCTTGCTGTCACAATATCTTCTCTCAACACTTCAGCGGTGCACAGCAGCAGCGCGACGGCGATAACGCACAGAGTGACGATAGTAACGAACTTCATGTTGAGAGAGGAGAGACGTTTGAGCAGGGAGCTGGCAGAGGCTGCTTATATACCACCTTTCGAGGCCACAGATGGTGGCAAACGCTCGTGTGCTTCTCCTATTGGCTACAACCACCTGCTTGCGTATAAGAATCGCTATCTCCTTCACCAATACACGAAGGTCTTATACATATAATCGAAATTTCGATTTTGAGATTTTCATTGCAAAAGGCGTTTCAGAGGTCCCTGATAACAGAATAGTGGTTTTTAGGTCATGTCCGTCCAACGTACATCCTGTAACGGGTACTGGCCACTTAATACTTATTTCAAATTCTTGTGTTCGGAATAAATAAAAGGTTGACTGAGGAAAAAAGAATTCGTTGTGATTTTCAGGATTTTTGAAAAATATTTTATTTTCATGCTTTCTGAGGGAAGCTCTAGAAGACTGTCATGAACCTGTAATCGCCGTACCTAATGCTCCAGCAGGTGTATTCCCTTTCTCGAACGCCAGGAAACCCACCCAACTAACACCTTCAAAATTTATTGTAAGAAGAACTGTTCTCCGTTTATTGCATCATAGCGTGCCTTATCTTCTAACAATAAATTTTGAAGGTGTTAGTTGGGTGGGTTTGCTAGCGTTCGAGAAAGGGAATACACCTGCTGGACCACTTTGATCACTTTTGAGATGGGCAAAAAAATGTTGGCAGAATTGGCCCATAGGTACTTACGTGAAAACCTTGGCCCACGAATTTGCTGGAATTTCACCTTGTGCTAAATAAAACTGCTTAAAGATTTGTCGAAGAACTTTTCAATCAATAGAAAATTGCGGCCAATATAGGCAAAATGAAGTCAAAAAGTGGAAAAAACTAAAATCACGTTTTTGATTGGTTAAGACCGATTTGACGCTTTACTAATAGACCGATGGTATTGAAAATTGGTGAAAGTGATACCAGATAGATGCTTCAGACTCTAGCCATACAGGATGGCGAGAAAGTATTGATTTCGTGCAAAATTTCGAAATTGAGATTTTGTGTTTCCCATGATCCTGGGGGTCCCCTGAGTCCAAAAAAAGCGGTTTCTGGAAAAAGACTGTCTGTCCGTCAGTCCGTCCGTTCCCTGCTCAAGAGCCTATATTTTGATGAAATTTGGTATAGTCCTGTCTAAAACCACTGCCGAGAGAATTTTTAAGGAATCATTGTTTGGTCATAAATTGCGGCCGCTATTGCCAAAAAAAACCGCCAAAATAATTCAAAAATCGTCATTTTGGTGAGTCGGACAAGCGCTGACGGTACACTTTTCAATCTTTAACATCGAAAATTGGTACATATGTTTAAAATTACACGCTTCGAGGTACTTTGCAATGAAAATTGAATTGGTAAAAAATTACGGCCGTTTTGGACCAAAGTTCGATCGTTTCGGCGCCATTCACATTTATTGACCGATTGTCATGAAATTTGGTACTTTTGTGTAAAACTTTGTAACTTAAACATTGGTCGAACAGAATTTTTGTACTTCAAAATTACGGCCGTTTTTGTCAAAAAAGTGTTGAAAATGAGTTGAGAATGAGAAACCACGTTTTTGAATGGTCGGAACGCATTTGGGACTACAGTAATGACATGACAGTCATGAGATTTTGCATGAGTGATCTCAGATAGATGCTCTCTCATGCTGATCTCATCCGCAGTAATCTTAGGGTGCGTCCCACCATGCCCAGTTATAAAACAACTGGAGATTTTCTCGGAGAAAATCTCTAGTAAGAAAATCTCCAGTTTAATTTTAACTGGAGATTTATCATCTTAAATTTAACTTAAAAGTTAAATTTAACATTGTAAACATATAGGACAGAATCTCCAGTTTAATTTTAACTGCATGGGCATGGTGGGACGCACCCTTAGTGAGTTATTTTTTGGTTACTCCTACCCCATGACTACAGCTGAGGTCTTCTCTGTGTTATTGAGACATTTTCTGCTGAATCTACCTGTCCGGACCTTATGTCCACCAAACCCTTCACTCGATTGCCGGGCGTGATTCTCCTTACGTACTGAGGGCACGAGTCGTGGCATCCCCTGTATCCCTCTGACGATGTGGCTCGATCGCAGGTTGCCTAGTGTCAGTACACGACAAACAACTACAGTTTTAGGTGGGTTCAGAGCGACCACAGCTACGGTATACAAGACATGCTCAACATATCAGAAAAACTTTGAAAGGATCGGGATCGAACCGGTGTGCGCCAGCTCTCAGCTCTCAGTGCTCCCGTAAAGTCAGCCACATAGACCACTCGGCTATATCGAGGCTGTTGGCACGTTACCCACAAAGTTGTTGCAAGGGCACCCAATTTTGAGTTGCCTAGGCAGCAGCAGCTTCCTCAATACAGAGAAGAGGTGCCTGACTATACTGGAACCTACGTCAAGACAACGTGCTCAGCCTTGAGTCCCTTACAAAGCTTCGGTAGGCATCAGCAGCTGAGTCAATAAAACTGATCTGCCTCGTGCTACCTAGCACGTACCTGAGACCTGCTCAGCTGAAACCTTAATTGGACCGGGGCCTCTCAACGTAGGTATATGCAAAACCTCAGGGCGTATACCTGTATACACAGGTACATATTATCGAAAACTATTGTACCTGACCTATAGGTATGTGTTCTTCAAAGTCTAACCTGCCTTTACGGAGCACAATAGCTCTAGGTATAACTGCTCATGATGTCACTTTTAAGAATCCATGTTTAGATGTCATAGCTTTGTAATGGCCGATTTTCCACATGTTCTGTTCGGCGCCAACAGGATGACCTTGTCATCTCGTCAATATTCTTTCTTTGAGACTTTTCCCTCGTACCTATATACCGCCGTAAAACAGGTATAGATCGAAAGGAAAGGAGGACGGGATGAGGGCTTCCAAGAGGTAAGGTACAGTAAGCTGCCAGATAAGGGGTGGCTTCATATGGCCTGCAGAACTGCTTAAACTACATATACTTACTAGGTATACTTTCGAACCCACACTTTTTCTCAGAAGAAATAAATAAGAGTCAACAACAGCATTATTGTCCTACTTATCTTTATGTTGGGCAAGTGGGAAAACACAATACTCGCACGACTGAGGTCCTGGGTTCGAATCTCCGGACCAGCAATTTTCTGTTGGTATATCATGGATGTCACACCAAATATTCATTTGGCGATAAAAATGATCTGCCTCCTGCTATAAACCTAGCCCATACCTCAGTTCGGAAGGAATGGGACCTTATCCTCACCTGGGGAGGTAGGCATGGCTGTATGTGGTGATATAGGTTAGAAAATTCCTGGGGGTGGCTAAACGGTTTCTTGGGGGGGGGACTTAGCCCCCCCTGTCCCCGCCTTGCTATGCTATGGGTGGGCCATCAAAGTTTTGAAAAAAGGAACGTTCTTCTCCACCGTCATCTCGTAACTACAATAACTTGAACCCCGCGTCCTACTTGCAGTCGGACTTCCAAAGAAAGAAACCAGGAAGGTACCGCACAAAAAAAAAACCATTTAGCCCTACAGGTCTAGCTATAGGTAGTAACGGGTGATGATGTAACTGGTTTCCCTCATAGCGACCTCCCGATTGGTTTCCACAGTTGTGCCCCCAAAGACAAGCTTTCAACTATATTTCAACCATGTTTAGCTTATCCAAAGTGCATGACCTCAATAGCTAAGTTTACACATGTGTTGTTCGGCGCCAACAGGACGGCCTCGTCAGGATTATTTCTTTGAAACTTTTTCCTCGTACCTATACATCAGAAAAGAGGGGCGAGGCAGAGCCTTCCAAGGTATGGCAACCTGGCGGAATGGGTGACTTCAGGAGGGCATCACGGTAGATTTCTTAGTGTGAGAGCTCGCAACTTAGTGGCTACTTAGGGAGGCAGGCCATCTAGCCGCGGCGCGGCTGTCAGGAGCGTGGGGTAGGGAAGGGAGCGCGGGCAGGAAGCTCTGTAACTGCAAATCCGTCCGCACTCAATTTTGTGATTTTTATTTTTGTAACCCCCACCCCCTTGTGGTATTAATAACGTGATCTTCAGTCTGAGTTACCTACCTATTAATTTTCATGCAGTTAATGTGGATTTCACCAGACTAGTTTAAAGGCCCCGATTACACCTTACAAAAATAATATTTTATGATCCTATTTTTTAGGATCATAAAATTTTAGAAAAACTGTACCTAATACACTTAACACTTAATTATGATCACATTGCGTTGACGTTTGTGCCTCACTGAGCTTATCGCGATTGCAACAGTCTTTAATTTTGTCGTTATAAAGGAATTCAAACTCCTCCACTTTTTCTATCAGTAATCGGGTCATTTCCATCGACCACTTCACTTCAGTCGCCATTTTGAACAAACTGACCAAACAACAACAAACAGCAGCTGAGTCGGTAATATCCATCTGTCTCGTGCTAGCTAGCACATACATATTTATTGCGAAGAAATACCTAGGTATATAGGTACTACTATACTTTTCGAAGGGGCATGATTCAGGTATAGCATAACGTATAACAGCGGGTGATGATGTAACTTGTTTTTCTCAAAGCGACCTACCGTCTCCTTTCCACAGTTGTGCCCCCAACAGCAAGGTTCCAACAGAAGCGCCCATGTTTAGCTTATCCATTCTACATGACCTCAATAGCTAATAGCCTATTTTCCACATGTGTGGTCCGGCGCCAGTAGGTCGGGCTTGCCAGTAGTAGGTATTTCTTCGAAACTTTATCCTCGTACCTAATTTCCTACTATAGGAATTTTTGTACAAAAGACCAAAGTATAGGTACCCATTTTATTTTTTTTTAGTTCTTCTGAGCTGATTATGCATTTCCACCACCAGTAAGGTTAGCACTGCGAGCGCGCACTATTTTTAATTTTTCCCCTGGTCAGAAAGACCCTAGACGAAGCCTCACCAACGCCCCAATTTCCTAATAGTTTTTGAGATCTCCTCGATGATTGCTGCATCTTGGAGAAAATTGAAAATAATTCGCAATGTAAATCTTTTGACTGGCAGAGCTATACGTCACCTTTTCAGGGAAGTATTATTCTGGAATATCCGAGATAGGTATTAAATTTCAGAACATCTTGTATACCTATACCTAGGAGGTATCCGACAGTGTCCTTGAAAAATAAGACTCATTCTGGTGCCACGTTGTTTTTCGCTGTTAATAAAACAGCCTTGATAGGTGAATGGTTGTTTTAAGAGGAACAACAAGAGCCAGGTCACAAGAGTTCGATCCTGATCCTATGTAAATTTTTTCTCAACGAAATTCGCCAATGATATTTTCAACATCAGTAGGAACGTTGAAGGTCCCCTTCATGCACTGGTGGGAGAGCACGACGGAAGTTACAGTTAGTTGAAATTAAATGGTATATATGGGTAGTATATAATGGAGTATAGTTGCCCCCGTATACCTAGCAGTAGTTATACCTACGACAAATTATTAGCCTTGAGCCCCTTTCAAAGCATTGGTAGACATCAGCAGTTGAGTCAATAAAAATCTATCCGCCTCATCCAAGTAAATTTGTTCAGCACATAGTTACCTAAGGCTGAATTTCACCACCTCACGATAGTGCCTTTTAACGTTCGAATAGCTATCGATTCGATAAAGCAGACATCCTCTCGTTAGGTTTTGTTGTGCCTTGTGTCAATAGAATTCGCCTGCTTTGTTTACATCAAATTTATTTCAACAATTTCAATCTAAAAGTGGAAATAAACGTGAAAAAACCCCTATTTTTTTGGAGAAAGAAGTTAAAATGTTGATTAGACTACATAAGACTACACCAAATGAGTCGCAGGTATGAAAATTATCGTTTTCGCTAACGCACGGAAAATCGGGAAAATCCACTCGAAAGCTAACGAAACGATAACGGTGCATGGTGAAAGCCGTTAACATTTTTTACCGATACGATAGCGCTATCGTGTACACGATAGTCTTCACGTTAAAGTGGTGAAATCCAGTCTAAGAGGTGTTTAACTAAAAAGTTAATGAAGATGTGCGCCTGCAGAATGTTGAATATAATAACCTGTACTTTAATGTAGTCTGACAGTTTACAAGTATAATCATACAATTGCAGGCGTCATGATAGGTTAGACGAGAAACTGTTCTACACAAGGGCCGCAAGGGCGTCATTTGGCCCTCTTGGGGGGGCACTTGCCCCCCCCCCCCCAAGAGGGCTGTTGCCCTCCCCCAAGTAATAGGCTGTTGCCCCCCCCCCCCCAAGAACGATTAAAAAATTACATTTTCAGTGAAAAACGTAAAAAAACACGATAACATAACTTTCTTAGCCCATGTATTTTATACGGGCGAGAAAGTAAAAAAAATATTAATTAGGATGATTTACCTACCTACCCATCAGTTGCATCCTGTGTTTTGAAAGGTGCCCTGCCCTATATGCCCTAAGATACCTATTATAAATAGGTACCTATGGGGCCCATATAGTATAGGTATAGGTAAATAGGTATAAATGGTAGTGACTAGTGATGAACGAAAAGTTGAAGCAAATCAAGAGTAGTTTTGGTTGCAAAAACAAGAACTATAAAATATAAATGATTTGTAAGGGCAAGATTTATCGCAAGAATTCGCTTGGGGCCTATACACGCTCTGATGAGGCCTACAAAAATTTCCCACGTAATAAATAATTAGTGAATTTAAAGTTCTTTCTGCAAAATATGGAGATTTTGCAGAGATTAGTGAAATTTTCGGCTGGCTCGGGTGCATGCTAAGGGTGCGTCCCACCATACTTGGTTAACGTTAAACTCCAGTTAAATTTAAATTATTGCGGTAAAAATCGAATTTAACTGGATTTAACCGAGTATGGTGGGGTTTTTAGTCACTACTTGCCCCCCCCCCCCCCCCCCCCAAGAAAAACTGAAATGACGCCCATGCTTCTACACACATTTTTTCAGGTTTTATGCCAGGTTTACCCGTACAAACAACTCAGGTAAACCTACTAAGAAATGTAGAAGAAGCCCAGAAGGTAGAGAAAAGAGGAAGACTATATGGCCCGGCTTAGTTTAGTTGATACTTTTGTCAAAATCTCACTCTAATGTCTAAGAAGACAGACACTATGCTTGAAAACGAAGCAGTGTTCAGGCCTTTTAAAAACTCTAGCCTATTTATTTATAGAATTCTAAGAAGACCCAGCAGTTATTTTTTTCTCAAACAAAGTGTCTGTCTTCTCAGACATTAGAGTGAGACTTTGAAAAGTATCAACTAAACTAAGCCGGACTTTAACTCTTTTTCAAAGGGGTGGTCAAAAATTACCCCCCGAAAAATTTTCCCGAGCATCAAATCAGGTGCAAAATGAATGGGGCGTGAGTGTGATGTAATAGATTATTAGTCTGGAACTATAGCTGGACAAAGTTACACACAAACAAAACAACAAAGGCAATTATTAGAGGAAAACCAATCACAGACTGCTTTGTTCATTAGAAACTGTATGTACCTACTGCCCCTTGCTCCATGCTGGCCCTCCAGGGAGTTACGTCACCTGGACGTCATATTGTGAACAGCCTGATAGCCGAGGGGTCTTCAGAGGAACACTGACAGTTCGAGTTCGATCTAGTGATGCACGAAAATTTCTTGTCTTGCTTTTGTTCTTGCACTTCTTGCATGCAAGAACAAGAGCAAGAACA
Source organism: Mesopsocus fuscifrons (assembly GCA_950004255.1). Taxonomy (NCBI): domain Eukaryota; kingdom Metazoa; phylum Arthropoda; class Insecta; order Psocodea; family Mesopsocidae; genus Mesopsocus; species Mesopsocus fuscifrons. Next base: position 2,050,039 of record OX465377.1, read on the forward strand.
AGAGTTGATTTTGGCTGCAAGAACAAGAACAAGAAGTGACTTGCAAGAACAAGAACTCTTGCAAGAGTTCTCGCAAGAGTCTTGCATAAACCCAGGCAGATTTTTTCCAAAGCTTCATTCATGGATTGCAGTCCATATTTTGTGCGAAAAACTCTGCAGACTATTCGACGATAGATTGCACTTGAAGTGGCCGCTCGGTAGGCAAAAAACCACATCTTAACAGCAGAAAATTCCATGTACATGCAAGAAATTGCAAGACTCTCGCAGCAAGAACAAGAACAAGAGCAAGAAATGATTTCTATTGCAAGAACAAGAACAATATAGGATTTTCACTGCAAGAACATGAGCAAGAGTCGCTTTGCGAGAACAAGAACAAGAACAAGAAATACCGTTTCTTGTTCTTGTTCTTGCATCGTGCATCACTATTTCGATCCCGATCGTATCAAAGTTATTCTGATCGGCCTGTACCAGCTCCTCAGCAATAGTGTTAGAACAGGGACCGACAGTTTTAGGTGGGTTCCGAACCACTACAGCCTCGATGTACATTTCACATGACATGCTGAACATATCTGAGGTAAATGCCAATCAGAAAAATTTCTATAAGATAGGGATCGAACCTGTTTGACCCTACCCTACACCAGTGAGTTGGTGGATTTTGAAAATCGCTGGGACAAGATGAGAAGAAGCACACAGGATAAATAAGCGAGTGGAATGTCGAAGTGACCTTGACATCTCACAAGGTCACCGTGCTCTACCGCTCGACCGTATCCATGACGACCACACATGAACTTGAAACACCTGCTTATCTTATAGGTACCTACTTGTAACCTGTATATTCATATAACACTTAGATACATACGTATAAGTATCACAAAAATATACAGATCGTTTTAGAGAGGGTTACCAAACGAGTCAAGAAACCATACTCGTTATAGAGAGATGTTCGGTATAGAAAGCTTGCTCGAACGATGGTTCTCTTATTCTTACAACACTCTCCCACGTATTGTAATTGCTTGATGAAAATGACCTGCTCGGTTTGGCGCCAAAAATTCTTCCTCCCCCGAACCTGATACCTCTGTTGACTGGTCAGTGGGCCAGAAAATAACAAAGGGAGAGGTGTGCCCAACCTTTTTTGCCCTTTTTGAAAAGGGTCGCAGGTACCACCATTGTCCCGAAAAAGGTGCGAAGTCTTTGATGCGTAAGGTGGTTTTGAATACCCTCAATTTATTTTCCGAAATTTTTCGTGATACCGCCCTGCACGGAAGGTTGACCAGCCCCTCCGCATCTTCGGGGTTCTAGGGAACTAAAAATGGAAAAATCTACACGAAGAAGTTTTTGGAAGTCGTAACACTGCATGGTATCTGGAGGAAGCACCATAGTTGGGTTTTAAGAGTTCGAACCCGAAATTTTTCCTCTTGATTTCTTCTTTGTCTTGGTAGGGGTGTCTGGTGGTTCGGAGCCCACCTTAAACTGTAGGTCCCCATACGGGACGCTTAAACCAACCAACCCCTCGGGAGTAGGTACACCCCATGGCTATACAACACACACCAGGGATTGAGTTGAATAAATTCTCTCAGGGAGTGATGATGGCCATGCTGTGGAAAAACTGCTGAGGGATTGTTTGGGTATGTTTGGGAGTGATCAGCTGTGTGATCGCCACCAAATGCTGAACCCATCAGAAAAACTTTGAGGTTGTGACTTTAGAACAGTGGCTAAGTTTTGGGTCTTAAGCGGTAGTATATATGTACCTAGTTGTACCTGAAGGCAGGTAAATATAATGTTGAGTCATGGGCCGATGACTGAAACAATGACGGACCCGTAAAGAGTGAAGCAGTGAAGAGTGCTTGCGGGTCTCAGCACCGCCTTCTTTGCTTGTTTACTTGCCTCTGCAAACATGCCATCCATCGTACCACGTCATCCTCTTGCAGTGCCACCTTACTACAGAACCCCTCTAGGTTATGCTATTTTACTATAGAACCTAGAACCCCTCTGGGTTATGCTATTTTGAAATAGAACCCACCAGGTTATACTATTTTACTGTAGAACCTCTCTAGGTTATGCTATTTTACTGTGGTAGTGGTAGGTTATGCTATTTTACTATAGAACCCTTCTAGGTTATGCTATTTTACCACAGAACCCCTCTAGGTTATGCTATTTTTACTACAGAACCCCTCTAGGTTATGCTATTTTACTATAGAACCCCTCTGGGTTATGCTATTTTGAAATAGAACCCACCAGGTTATGCTATTTTACTGTGGTAGTGGTAGGTTATGCTATTTTACTGTGGTAGTGGTAGGTTATGCTATTTTACTGTGGTAGTGGTAGGTTATGCTATTTTACTGTGGTAGTGGTAGGTTATGCTATTTTACTGTGGTAGTGGTAGGTTATGCTATTTTACTATAGGACCCTTCTTGGTTATGCTATTTTTCTGTACCTAGTACCTCTCTAGATTATGCTATTTTACTATATAGAACCCTTCTAGGTTGTGCTATTTTACTACAAAAGCCTTATAGGTTATGCTATTTTACTGTAGTAACCCTCTCTCTGGGTTATGCTATTTTACTACTAACGCTTTTAAACAACTCTTGTGCTACCTCCCTGTTCTTTCAAAAGTCCTCCGTTTTAGGTATATTCAATACCTATGTACCTAATACGTACATAACGCCATAGCAAATAAAATAAAAAGTCTGAAATAAGTACCTGTTGTCAGGTTACTCAAATTTCACATGTTTTTCTGGATCTGCTGGAAAGCACGGCGCTTTCAGTCTCACCCACGTTCTAAAAATGAAAAAGTCAGGGAAACGTAACGCCAAAAAAATAATTAGGTACTTACACGAAAACCCCAGGTACTTGTAGTTCCTTCTACTCACTTGGCACAAGTGTAGTACGTGAATTGTACACTAGCACTAGTACCTACCCACCTCGTACCCCTACAAACTACCTTAATTGTTAATTACGTCGGCAAGTCCTTCTTTCCGTTGTTGACCCCTTTTTAATTACCGGCTTGGTTAATTCAATGATGGCCGAGTCCTCAGGCTCTTAGGCACGTGCTGGTGTCACCTGAGCTTGACTTCTTCAGGCACTTCAGGTTCCTGCGGCAGAAGCCAATTAACATGACCGTACGACTAACGAAGGAGTTGGTTACTCTTTGCAAAAGCACAGGCAAAAGCTAAGCCCTTCACGTAATGAAGTAGGACTCAAGAGGCTTCGCTTAAGCGTTCCGGAATGAGGGACTGGAATGGCGGGCTTGCAATGGCAACTCAGGGATAGCAACTCAGGGATGGCACCTCAGGGATGGCAACTCAGGGATGGCAACTCAGGGATGGCAACTCAGGGATGGCAACTCAGGGATGGCAACTCAGGGATGGCAACTCAGGGATGGCAACTCAGGGATGGCAACTCAGGGATGGCAACTCAGGGATGGCAACTCAGGGATGACGGGTCCCCACAAAAAACTGCCATCCCACTAACCATACGTCCGGGGATGCCAACTTGCCAGAACAGCCGTCCAGGACCCGCCGAACCTGGCCAGTAGGTTTCAGGGAGGTATAGCAGGCACACCGTGTATAAGAGTAGATGAGGAGTAGAAGAGGAAGGAGGAACCAACTGAATATTTAAATGTTCTGAAATATAATATGTCTATCTAACGTCATAAATTAAGAGGGCGCTATACCTGACGGTGCATTTTTTGCCGCCCATAAGATTAACATTGCGAGCGGCGATTCATTTTCAAGGTTTACCCTTGGTTGGAAAGACACAAAATTTTGCCTGTACCTAGCCCTAACAATGTTCTAGGGAGTGTTTGAAGCAGATTTCCCATTTTTTTTACTGGTTTTCGAGATACAGCACTTTTCTTGAGGTATGCGATGCTAGCATTTGCAAAACAGTTGCAATAAAAGAAACCAGTGAGAAATTGGGAAATCTGCTTCGAACACGACCTAGAACATTGTTAGGGCAAGGTACAGGCAAAATTTTGTGTCTTTTCAACCAAGGGTAAACCTTGAAAATGAATCGCCGCTCGCAATGTTAATCTTATGGGCGGCAAAAAATGCATCGTCAGGTATAGCATCCTCTTAATGTCTCGACAAACTTTTACAACCAATAAAAATTTGTTTCCGATCGCAAAACCATGCCCTACTTGTCAGGATCTTTAAGAACAGGTGGCAAAGGGTTAATTACAGCACGAATGTTAATTCTCGGCCAGTTGTTCGCAGATTGTGCTCAGATGGATACAATCTCAGCCCCAGCGGCTAATTTCAAACTAATTTGTTTGTAAAATTTGCGCACTTGGCCCGGAAGTATGTAATTGCGGTATATCTCTGGTACCTGTGGTAGGTGGTAGGTACCATTTCCGTCCGTGTGTCATGTCCTGCGTTTTTTGGCCCTCTAGAATTATTTAGTAGGTAATTTTTTTCTGGACCTAGGTACCTAGCTTAAGTTCTGAAACACGTGGCAGCAGAAGGATTTGAATATTTAAATGTTCTGAAATATAATATGTCTTTTTTACGTCCGAAAATTAACTGCATGGCTATGTCGCGATTTCATTTTGGACAAATTTTTTATTGACAAAAAGATATTCTGAAATATAATGTAATTAACAGGCTGTGTTGCTATTTTCGGATAAATTTTTGTTGACAAAAATCACACAATTACAACACAGCCAGAGCCAGTTAATTTCTGACTTTTGGCATGATAAAATATACCTATGTTTAATAGCTTCAGCCCTCTTCTGAACTAGCTGCGGCTTCGGCCAACCCTTTCTCGGCTTCAGCCAAACTCCTGTGGTATTATGCCAAACCGAGTCTCACAACCACAAAAAAAAACTCAGAAAAAACAAATACCTATTTTTAAAGTAGCTCGTCGCATCTTTATTTCAGCGTTCCATATTTCTATCAAGAGGTGATAGTTTACCCATGTTAAAAGACACATTTCCATTACTTACGGTCTTTTCCTCTCAGCCCAGCCTCCCGCTACTTTATATCCTGTGTTTTATAAAGGGAATTAAAGTAAGGTGTTGATGTTTTAACATTCTCCTGAGAATTTTTATTTCGATATCAATACGGTGCCCACGCCTGTCTACTTATAGATCTGTCCGAATTACGATAATATTAGGAGAATTTAGAGAAAAAAATCTGGGTTGACTTGTGTCTAAACATACATTCGCTATTTGTTTACGTTTATAAGGAATTTATTGGATATTTACATTTTCCGAGTTATATTTTTTTTTTTTTTTTTTACGCGCGACGTTCAGAGAACATATGCGCCGATGAGTTGGTTTGTTAGATGTTTTTGGCCGAAGCCGGAGATGAAGTGGGCGAAGCCGAATATGAGTGAGCCGAAGCCAGTTTAGTAGTGGGCCGAAGCCAATGCATCCATGTCGGAAGCGGAAAATTTTTCCGTTCCGCCGGGATTCGAACCCGGACCTCTCAGGACACAAAGCGGGCCCCTTGACCACTCGGCCACTGAGAGGCACACCCGAGTTATAATATTATATGACTTTTAAAGGCTGAAATTCACTGGCTATGTTGTGATTTTACGATCGAGTGATTTTTGTCGATAGAAAATGTCTCCAACGTTGCCGGTTAATTTCAGACCTAAAAAAGACGTATTATATTTCAGAACATTTAAATAGGCATGTGCATGTTTGAGGGATGATCTGGCAGGTGGAGGTTCGGGAGAAGAATAACACGATGTTTCACGTAGGCGTCTCATGTACGAACTGAACTTTATTATATAAACTTAGGGTGCATTTATGCTAGGTACTGTACTTGAGACCGAGCGGGCTCGGTTAGGGGTAGGTTGTTGCCCGCAAGCTAAGTATGGGAGTAAAGGGCCCTAAGCTAAGTACAGAGACCTACTTAGAGTACTGTTAGGTATATGCAAGGGGCCCTTAGGGCTAGAAATATTCCTACCTATCCCTAATGATATAGGTAAGATCTATTTTACTTTTATACAATACAATGCAACCAAATGCCCTTAGGGCGAGCGGGAGACCTACCTATGCCTAATAATGTTCATAGGTATGAACAGTAGGTATCCAATAATATCCTCATAAACAACAACACGACAACAGTCGCACTAAACTTTCTCGCCCCATGTGATTTTTTTTTTTTTTTTTTTTGGATTTCTTTGAGATTTTTTTGTGGGCGTAATTTTTAAGCAATCCAAAATCGGTTGAAAATGACCCAAGAGCATCTATCTGAGATCACTCCCACCAAGTTTCATGGCTGTCATTCTATTACTGTAGTCCCAAATGCGTTCCGACCATTCAAAAACGTGGTTTCTCATTCTCAACTCATTTTCGACACTTTTTTGACTACAACGGCCGTAATTTTGAAGATAACAAAATTCTGTTCCACAAATGTTTAAGTTAAATAATTCTACACAAATTTACCAAATTTCATGACAATCGGTCAATAAATGTGAATGGCGCCGAAACGATCGAACCTTGGTCCAGAACGGCCGTAATTTTCAACCAATTCAATTTTAGTTGCAAATGACCTCGAAGCATCTATTTGTCAACACACTTACCAATTTTCAGTGTTATAGATTGAAAAGTGTACCGTCGGCGCTTGTCCGACTAACCAAAAACACGATTTTTGAATTATTTTGGCGGTTTTTTGACAATAGCGGCCGCAATTTTTGACCAATCAAAAAATCCTTGAAAATATGTCTTGGCAGTAATTTTAGACAGGTCCATACCAAATTTCATCAAAATCGGATGAACGGTATAGGCGCTAGAGCACTGAACGGACTGACGGACGGACTGACGGACGGACTGACGGACGGACAGACTTTTTCCAGAAACCACTTTTTTGGACTCAGGGGACCCCCAGGATCATGGGAAACCCAAAATCTCAATTTCGAAATTTTGCACGAAAACAATACTTTCTCGCCATATATGGCTAGCGAGAAAGTAAAAACGTAAACAAATAATATACGACTGCATAGATGCCCGTAACATAAAAGACTGAAGATAGATATAAATGCTGTTTCCTTCTTCCCATATTTTGTGGGATATGCTGGATATTTATAATGCGTGTTCTGAAATATAATATATACCTATTTTTTCGTCATAAATTAGTTGACTAGGTTCTGATTTTACGACAATTTTGGACAAATTTTGTATTGGCAAAAATTACTTGATATTAAAATCACAACATTAAATAGCCAGTTATTTTCTGATGTGAGAAAGATGAACTATAAGGGTGCGTCCCACCATGCCCAGTTAAAATTAAACTGGAGATTTTGTCCTATGTTTACCATGTTAAATTTAACTTTTGAGTTAAATTTAACATGGTAAATCTCCAGTTAAATTTTAACTGGGCATGGTGGGACGCACCCTAAGTATATTTCAGAACATTAATGGCGGTGGAGAAAGAACGTCACACGACGTCACAGATTACATTCTCCTCTTAATAAAACCCTCTGCTACAATGTCACTACCAAAAGGAAGCTATAAATTGGTTCTTGATATACGTAGGTTACAAAACTGGTAGATACATAAATAATAATATAATACGCGCCTATAAAAATAACTAGGGCCCAAGTATAGAAGGTAGGTACATTGTACCCATGTTTTGAATCACGCAAACTGCGCCTGGTTTGACCGTGACGTACATTTTAAGGTTTAATGGACCTGGTTTGGATAGGCACTGCATGGGATTCCCTAGTGATGAGTCACCGTCACAACTATGCCCCATGGGCGGACTTGTCTCTCAAACCAATTCTATCATCCGTGTGCTTAAGGTGAAACACACAATCATGAAAAACGTGGAAGCAGAATGATTTTTCTCCCCAGGTTCTTGAGGACACTGTTGGGTATTTAAATGCTCTGAACTATAATATGATGTCTTTTTAATGTCACAGAAATGTAGGTATACCAAGTCTATCAGCCGTGTGCTTATAAGACTCAACAATACATGCACAGTAGAGAAATCGTGGCAACAGAATGATTTTTTCCCCACTTTTTTTTAGGAGTCTCGTGGATATTCTAAAATATAATATGTATGGGATTTTTGATGGGAGTAAAATCATATCCAGGGATGGATAGACAACACAAATGTGAATTGCTAAACTCCTTCACATCATTGAGCCCCCTTCTTTTTACTTTCTCGCTAGCCATATATGGCGAGAAAGTATTGTTTTCGTGCAAAATTTCGAAATTGAGATTTTGGGTTTCCCATGATCCTGGGGGTCCCCTGAGTCCAAAAAAGTGGTTTCTGGAAAAAGTCTGTCCGTCCGTCCGTCCGTCCGTCCGTCCGTCCGTCCGTCCGTCCGTCAGTCCGTGCAGTGCTCTAGCGCCTATACCGTTCATCCGATTTTGATGAAATTTGGTATGGACCTGTCTAAAATTTTTGCCGAGACACATTTTCAAGGATTTTTTGATTGGTCAAAAATTGCGGCCACTATTGTCAAAAAACCGCCAAAATAATTCAAAAATCGTGTTTTTGGTTACTTAGACAAGCGCCGACGGTACACTTTTCAATCTATAACACTGAAAATTGGTATGTGTGTTGTCAAATAGATGCTTCGAGGTCATTTTCAACTAAAATTGAATTGGTTGAAAATTACGGCCGTTCTGGACCAAAGTTCGATCGTTTCGGCGCCATTCACATTTATTGACCGATTGTCATGAAATTTGGTAAATTTGTGTAGAACCATGTAACTTAAACATCTGTCGAACAGAATTTTGTTATCTTCAAAATTACGGCCGTTTTTGTCAAAAAAGTGTCGAAAATGAGTTGAGAATGAGAAACCACGTTTTTGAATGGTTAGAACGCATTTGGGACTACAGTAATAGAATGACAGCCATGAAACTTGGTAGGAGTGATCTCAGATAGATGCTCTTGGGTCATTTTCAACCGATTTTGGATTGCTTAAAAATTATGCCCGCAAAAAAATCTCAAAAAAATAAAAAAAATAAAAATAAAAAAATCACATGGGGCGAGAAAGTTAAGTGCGACTGTTGTCGGACCCTTTATTACTTTACCTGTATACGGAGTATACGTAAGGTAAAGTATTGTATTCGTGCGGGCCAATTTTCGGTAAACCTCAACTTTGAACCGTCATTGCTCCCAGACCTCAAAAGCGATTGGAACTTGCATATACATTTCGGAAACGTCCATGGCTTCGGAATATGAAAACCAACTCACTTTTGTCATACGACGAAAAGTTTGCCCCCAGGAATTTTTAGAAGAGGTCAGGTACGCCGTGTCAGTACGTATGTATGTATGTAGCTATGTATGTATGTAGCTATGTATGTGGCATTGACCTGGACGGCACACTTTTCAACCGATTTTCTTCAAAATCGGTAGTGACCTTTCTAAAATTGGAAGAAATAAAAATCCAGAAGCCCAGTTCCCCCCCCTTAAAATTAAGGGGGGTTACCCCCCTAAAACACCCCCAAAAAGTAGAAAAAAAATATTTGCTCAAAATCGGCTCTAACGATTTTGATCAAATTTTGGGCAATTATAGAACAAATAATTACGAATCCAATGATACCACCCACTACCCCCGCATAACTCCCTGGAAGGGGGGAAGTCCCCCCTGGACCTAAAAAAGGGTGAAATCAGTGGATTCAGTGGTTTGTGGTATACGAGTAGTTCTGGATAGGACACATGACAACCACCATACCCGTCACGAATGGTATATGGCTTATCTCGAGCCCCCCCCGGGGGGGGGGGGGGGGCAATTTTGAGTGACTTTTAAAGTGCGGCTTATGGGGTCTCAAACTGTTCGGGGGAACGCTGTGAACTAATTTTTTGTGTCAAAAAGTTTTTCTGAACGTATCCAAGCACCCCACCCCCTAAGGGAGGTAGATTTGGGTGGTTTGCGAAATATGGGTTGTGTGGGCTCAAAATGATCGGGAGATCGTTCTGAGGCAATATATTTGGTGAAAATGTTTTTTCGCCACCCCCCCCCCCCCCTTATGGGGGGAGTTTTGGTTACTTTCCAAAGTACGTTGTGTGGGGTATCAAAATGCTCGGGGAAACGTTCTGAGACAACTTATTTTTAAAAAAAGTTTTTCCGAGCTTCCCCAACCACCCCACCTCCTTTTAGGGGGTAGTTTTGGGTGGTTGCCGAAGTACGTCGTGTTTGGTCTCTAAGTACTCGGGGCAACATTCTGGGGCCATTCCTTTCGTCAAAAAGTTTTTCCGTCTCCAATCATTTAACCAAGGGTTTATTTTTAGGAATCACACAAATAAGCAGGTAAAGTTTTGTCCGACCGTGTCGTACCGCTTGTTAAGTCTACTTCTTGTTCTGAAAAAAAAAAATTTTTGGAAACTCTGTTTTTTTTGGAACAATGGGTATCGCTACTCTCAATATTCGGTGTGTTGTAGCGAAAAGTTTGAATGTAGGTACAGTTTCCACTCTATATAACGAAATCCTCGCTATAACGACGAAACGGTCCCTTGGCAGAAACCATGACTCATTTTGATAATAGCCTCTCTATAACGAACACCCTCTATAGCGAGCAATTTATTGGTGCCCGGACGGTCGCTATAGAGAGACTACTGTGTCTTACTACAGCGGGGAGGGTATAAAAATTGATGCCTAGAGAAAAAGACCTGTGTACACGGTCTAAGGTCTTCAAACTTTTCTCAGCCTTGACGTCTTGACAAGTCGCCAAGGGACAAAAATGACGTAATACCTGTAAATTCTGGGTACGGCCCTGTCCCAAGCCACCCACTCAACAGCTTAAGCAGGTCCTCAGGTTCAGGTACCTACCTAACTTGATAATTTCAGGCCGTTCGCCCACACTTAGCCATATGTTTCTGCAAAGGCCACAGCGGCCTTGCCAAAATGTTAAGGGTTACCTAAGTATAAGTATTACAGCCAGCCAATATAGGGATATAAAAATACGGAAGGAACAAGTTTTGAAGCAAGAGGGTTGAGGATCTGGTCCTGACTTGGCGAGATTTTTCCTGGGCCTCCATAGGTCGGGGAAGAAGTTGACTGTCGAGCGTGATTCTCGCCAAATAACCCCTTATGGTCACGAAAGACGGCACAGGTTAGGAAGGTATGTGTCGGTATAGACGTTCCTTGTGTTGGCCACATATAGGTACTATGCGTTCTGGTAGCATCCCCGTAGGTATATCATTAGTGGTTAGGGATGGCAAGCCTGCTACTCCAGCCCCTGGATTCCCGGACGACCTTCCTGAACTTATAAGAAATAGATTAAAACCGAACATACATTCGCTTTTTGTTTACTTTTTTTCTGCACACTTTATGAGGAAACTATTGGATATTTAAATGTTCTGAGATACCTATACTTATGTCTTTTTAACGGCCGAAATTAACAGGCTGTATTATCTACCTGGTGATTATACAAAAATTTTTTTTTTTTTTTCAGGAAGAAATCTCGACGTTAAATTCCCCGAAACCAATGACCCTTCACCGAATTTCTCGGCACGGCGTTATAAATTTGAAACCCTTGTCCACAACACCTCTAAAACCATAACAAAAGGACCCCTACGTGGAAAATCGCATAGACAGGTATAAAAATATCTCCTCCAAAACGTACCTGTACGCCGTTTGGCGCCCAATGGCGCTTAATGAAAAGACATGCACACCACTGGGGGTGCATTTTACACTCTTCGCTCTATTGTGCACTAATAGCACGATTCAGGCTCAGAATAGTACAATAGGGGTGGCAGACTTGTCAGGTACAACCTTTTGTACTCGAAATACGCTGGAGAAAAGGTCTGAGGACCTTCTGGGAAATACTATTTGGTTTTATTGTGCCACCTGGGCGCCTAGTTTTTAAGGTAGGTTGACCTGTACCTGCTTCTGAAAACCTACGGAACATTCCAGTCACATCGAGTGTCGAGGACCAGGTAAATTTGCTCGTTTTTAAAGGACTGCAGGGTTCACTCGTTATACAGAGGTTTTCGTTGTAGAGAGTGACTGTATATCTTTCCCAGGTGCTGACTGTGTTCACCTACCTCTTCGATCATTGTGACCCCTTCTTCTTAAGTCTCCTTCTTGTCCTGGACAAAAAATAACTTTTGGAGGCACTGTTAAAAAACATGTGGATTGGTAGTTGACTGTTTAAAACCGCTCCTGTGGTCTTGCAAAAATACAACACTACCTCACGACAAAGAGTTTTAGGTTTATACATCCCCCTAAGAACACCTTTGACTCGCCCTGTCACTTCTAAGAATAATTCCATGTATTAAGAGGATGCATTTTTTGCCGCCCATAAGATTAACATTGCGAGCGGCGATTCATTTTCAAGGTTTACCCTTGGTTGGAAAGACACATAATTTTGCCTGTACCTAGCCCTAACAATGTTCTATAGGGAGTGTTCGAAGCAGATTTCCCAATTTCTCACTGGTTTCTTTTATTGCAACTGTTTTGCAAATGCTAGCATCGCATACCTCAAGAAAAGTGCTGTATCCCGAAAACCAGTAAAAAAATGGGAAATCTGCTTCGAACACTCCCTAGAACATTGTTAGGGCTAGGTACAGGCAAACTTTTGTGTCTTTCCAACCAAGGGTAAACCTTGAAAATGAGTCGCCGCTCGCAATGTTAATCTTATGGGCGGCAAAAAATGCACCGTCAGGTATAGCGGACCCTTAAGTTAACATTGCAAAACGATCCTGTGTATTTCGCCTTAAAGAGACGTTAACTTGAAGAGATCCTGTTAGAAACAGTGATCGATCATCCATGGAGGAGGTTTAGGGGTTGCAGAAAAAAATCTTCAGTTAATATTTGAAGTACAATGACCGCTGCAGACTCCGTCATTGAATGCAAAAACGCATTTGTTCACGTCAGCAGAGGGGGTGGCTTTGTTGATTTAACAATCTAAACTTGTCATTCTGACAAACCTGTTGCGTATAAAGTCATCCTGTCACCATCCCTGATTTCACCCCCTGACAGAATGACGAATCACTTTCTTTTATATATTTTGTCGTATACAAAGGGTGAGAATACAGAACGTCGAAGGGATGTCACTGATTTCCACCCCTATAGCGTCCAGTTGTTTTTATTTCCAGACTGAACTTCGAATTATTTTGGTGATTTTTTGGCAATAACGGCCGTAATTTTTGAGATATCAAACATTTCTTCAAAATTCACTTTGGTCTGATTTTCGATAGATGCAAACCAAATTTGAGCAAAATCAGATGAAAGATATAGGCTCGGGAGAATGGAATGTACAGGCTGACGGACGGACGGACTTTTTCCAGAAACCACTTTTTGGACTCAGGAGATCTCCAGGATCATGAGAAACCTAAAATCTCAATTTCAAAATTTTGTAGGAAAACAATAAGTAGGTACCTACTTTCTCGTCATATTGGCTAGCGAGAAAGTAAAAAACTTTGGTAGGATCGGGGGTCGGTATAACATGAAGGATGGTAGAAGAAAACAAACCTCAGTGCAACAAAACTACATCAGGGGACAAAAAGTTGAGTATTCGGAAAACATAGAAAGGAATTTATCAAGGTTGTCTGCGACTCGAGACACGCGAGAGTAGTAGGCTCAGGTTGAAAACCTGGCCAGGCGAGGGTAAAGGAATCTCAACCTGGCTACTTAGGGACCTGACATAGCGTGCGTCGTTAGTATTCAACTTGCACTTCGGTCGTTCCCGGTGGAAAAACCAAAACCGTAGGTACGTATAGGTACCTACTTAGAGCCTATGATGGAACCAACTTTAGCTTAGACCTGTCTCTATTATCCTAAGAAGACAGACACTTTGTTTGAGAAAGAAACAGTGTTCTTGTCTTTTTAGATAACAGGCTAAGAAGAGGGTGCTAGTGTATAAGAGAAGGGTCTGATAGGGTCACCTTACGGGAAAAAAAACTGTTGTACACTCTATCAGTCTTCTTAGCCTGTTATTAAGAACACAACAACACTGTTTCTTTCTCCCCTCACCTGAAACTAACTTCAGTGGAGTCTCTCTATAACGAACGACCTTACGGAAAGTTGGCGAGAAAGTTGACGAGAAATTCAAATTTGACTATTGTCGGACACATCTAGCCTGGTTTTCGAACTCATCCTTATAGCCTAGAAAAGTGAAAATTTTAGAGCATCACTAAGTGTGTTGAAATAACTAACCTTGCAAAAAATTCTGATAAATAACGTACCCATCTATTAGTTACTCTCCCAGGCCCCATCCGAAAATGTCATAATTATAGAGGTCATCAATTTGCAAAGGAATGTTGCTGCAATATTACCTAAAATTCCCGGGACGCATTTGTAAAGTACCTACCCACAAAAATACGAGAGAAAAAGGTCGCTTGCTATATTGGCATCCAACCGGGCACAAAAAAGAAATAAAGGGTGTGACAATGGTCGAGCTTGACTTTCTCGCACTTGTGAACTCTATTGTAATCTATATAGTATGGCTAATAATGCCTACGCGGGGATCAAGATCGTATCGACAAAATAAACATGATTTTTTTAAAACACTTTTTCGGCAGTAGGGGGGGCAAATTTTTAAATTGTCAAAATTCTATTAAAATTGTATCTTGGAACTGATTTTAGACACCTTTATTCCAAATCTGAGCCAGATCAGTTGGTCGGTACGACCTCCAGCCGTGCTGAACGGATGGACGTCGGATGGATAAGGTGTAAAAATCCACTTTTTTGGCATCAGTGACCTCCGAAACGCTTTATGCAATGAAAAACTCAATATCGAATTTTTTTTACTTTCTCAGCTCATGTATCGCATTCGAGCGAGAAAGTAAAAAGCGGCCCAAAGCTGAGAAAAACGCATTACAAGTAAATGGACGATTATGCTGGTTGGTGGAGACCCAGAGTACCTGAGCCTGAAGCCGCATAGTACTCGCGATGGTTTAGGCTCCATTGTAGTAAACCTGTCTTCAGGTACGTCTAAGAAGACCGTACCTGGTTCGGTTGTCTGGTTGGGGAAACGGTTATTTTGAAATCTTGCTGCGTCAACTCACGATTCTGGAGAAAAATGTAGCCGGGTGAGTCCGTTGTAGAAAATAAAGAAGTGGGCTCAAGGTCACTCCAGACAGCCTGAGGAGAGGTGCTTGTCCTCAAAGCTATCTCACTGTACCTAAATACCTACCTACCTGCCGTGTAAAACCATAGCTCCCTACCATCACGGTAACTTCACCAAAATTCCAAACCTGGTCTCCCCGGTGTTGTGCACAGCCAGTGTGAGGTACCACCCATCGTAAAAGTGCAAGACGGGGTAGGTTTCGAACTACCACAGCCTCGATATACTTGAGATGCTGAAAAAAAAACTTTGGTAGGATCGGGATCGAACCGGTGTGTCCCGGCTCTGTTCCTATAAAGATAGCGATCTAGACCTAACAAAAACTTGGCATAAAAGCACCCTCCGTATTTCGTTACTACAATATATTAAAATTCAGCTTTTTCACAGCCCATTGAGATGAAAAATAGAGACCCATTCTCTGTATTAATGGCATGAAGGGGTGGAAATATCCATTGAAGGTTTTTGCATGGGCCACCCCCTGTGCCACCTCCCTCCACCCAGCCTGACCAGCCTGTTTTTGAACCCTTTCATCAACGGTGCCTTCTGTGAAGTTCTTTTTACCCCTCTCTGTCCAAAAGAGGGGGTTGTTTTGCATTGCTTAAGCAGGAGGCCTTTTGCGGAGTGTGGAAGGAACGATGGCCACAATGGCCGCCGGGTGGTTAACACCACCACCTTCGGAAGAGCTTGGGGAGGTTCGGGTTTTTGCCAGCCTTTCATTACTCATTTTGTAACCTTCTCTATAGTGAAATCTCTTTATATATATAAGTGGTTAAGGGGACCGCTTTGTGTCCTGAGAGGTCCGGGTTCGAATCCCGGCGGAACGGAAAAACTTTTCGCTTCCGACATGGATGAAAAATTTATCTCTCCTGGTGGGTATAAGTAGGATGTAGAATAGGTATAGGATATACCGAGGGATATATACCTAGGTAGGAAACCATAGGATCGCTTATTTGGCAAATTGCAAAGTCTTCGACAGTAAATAAATAGATCTTGGCACAGCTTTGACCCAAAAACCTGCCAGCAGTCCAAATCCTGAATACGGTCCTCCATCGTGGTTACCCCTGAGCTACATTACAGGTGGGAGGTACAGATAAGAAGGTATATAAGCAGTACCTATAGGCTTTACGAGTTCGTAGTGGTATTCAAATTGTTTCAAACCATAAAAAGATAAAAAACCAACTGTTTGAAAACACATTCCTGGACTCATACAATGAATAACCAACGCACACCCACAAAAAACACAAAGATCCATTCACATAGAGATAGGGGACCAAAGAGGCGTAACAGCATTCATGCGGCTTCGGATACCTTCTCATAGATTTACAAAATTAAAAGAAGGTTCCTATGTCTTAAGATGTGGAGGAACAGGCATCACCTTAAGTACCACACAGCGCGTCTTACTATGCCCAACACAGGGGACTTATTATAAAAGAATTCATATAAGGTTCATGCCTGTGGGGATTCTTTGTACACGTCGGCAAACAGAAAGCGATGTGGGCTTGGCGCCTGTTTATAGGTAGGTGTACCTATTTTTACGTACATTGTGGCCGAGGCTGTAAAGAACGTGGTTCGGTAGGTACATATACAAAAATTAGATCGCTGTTCCATCAGTTCTTGTTCTGTACCTCAGGAAATGATCGGATTATGTAGTCTGATGACTAACTTCGGTTCTTTGTTATCGCTTTGTAGATTCTGACCACTAAATAAAAAGTTATTACACCCTAAAGTGGCCGGATTTTAGGTTGGTAGGGGTGGTGAAAATACCAAAGTGACGTAAGCTTTGGCAACTTCTGCTAAGCTCCACATCTTCTGCTATAGGTACCTATCTCACTGTAAGCTAACTGTAGGAACCATCAACTAAAGACATCGATATATCAAAGTCCGACAAAGACACAACTACTCTACTGTCTTAACTATGAAACCGGAAATCAAAATTTTCAACCTGCGGAATCTACGAAGAGAGAAGACCTTGGGAACAAATTTAAGGTTCCAGAACACCGCTTAGAAGTCCTTTATTGCGGCTGATATACAGATTCTTCTATATGCCATGCAACAACCTCATTCTTTCGTTTTCTTTGCCTACCTAACCGCCTTTTCAGGTACAAGTGACAGCCGCATAGTCGGCAGAGTTTTCTCTATCATTCATGATCTCTATGAAATATCCCCGGAAAACAAATTACCTGGGTTTATGCAGAAATTCTTGCAACCAACATAAAAATTCCCCTTGCAGGAAAAATCTCACCAAGTCGCGACTAGATCCTGTGTATAATCTGGCCCACTGCGCCAAGGAAAACAGTAGAGACTAAATAAATATTGACTCAGGTTCACCAAGGCACGAAGGTACATGAGTTCTAACAGCATACCTGAATGGGGGTTGCCCTGTATGTTTAGTCAGTTAGGAACAAGAAATCGTTCCTACCAGTATGTTAACACCTAACAGCGATAATTGTATTAGATCCATGTATAAAGCTGGCGCCATCTGCGTGCTAAGTGTAAACAAAGCGTTAAGTGTGAACCAGCGCACTAATATTCAAACTTCTCAGTCCACACAAGATCTGGCACCGATTTCTCAAGATTTTTTTCTTGGCCAATCTTGTTCCTTACCCTTACCCGGCCTAGATGGGTACCAGGTCTTCACCGGCTAAGGGATAACTCGACTGTCGGGCGTGATGAAATCATCCCCTTGTGAACAGAGGTCCCGAAAGACTCTGTGAAGGCGTAAGGACGTAAGGGTGGGTTTCACAATTTCCTTACCTTGCAGATAAAGTTAATAAATTTATGTTCTCGATAAAGTACCCGATAACTTTATCTTGCCGTTAAAAGACCACTAGCTAACGTTATGATAAGGGCGCTATCGGCAGGATGGTGAAAGGCACCAACTTTTTTTTTCCCGGGAGGACAACGCTATAGTGAACTTTTAGGGGACACTAAAGTAGACTTTAGGAACTGGTGCAATCCACCCTTAATGGTAGATAAGTACCTACGCAATACCTGGTCCATTCAAAAAGATCTTGAAAATAAATTGAAGTGAGACAAAAAAAAAATCCTATTGACCCCCAAAAAAGTAGTATAGAATGAAGTAGCCTGTAGGTACGCATGAGATAGTTTCGGCTTGAGGTAATGAGTACGTTACGCATGAATGGTTGATGTTTTTCGTGTGGAGGCATAAAAAGCTGGAACGCTGGAGATGGTGGGTGATTCAGACGTCTGGAATGTTTTAGGTCCAGGCCCAGGTTCCAGAGGTATCTCTCCCAAATCTTTCGTCGGCTCTAACGAAGAAGCATTTGTTATATTAGACATGGAATCGTTAAGACGCAGTGCCAGCTTCAATACTGCTGCACCATTATTAATATTTATTTTTTTTGTACTTTTTGTTGACCTTGTCCAGCCTGGTTTTTCAGTAAAATTACAAATTGAGAAATTCGTCTAAACTATAGAAAATCTATGTTCAGGTACAAATACGATTTTAGTAATTTTGTAAATATTCTTCGCACAATTGATTTCAACCGGGAGATAATTGTATAGACATAGACGATCACCTAAAATCGGAGGACTGTTCGAACGAAGGGAGGTAGCGAAATTTTTGAAACCTACCGGGTTTCGAACCCAGATCTCTCAGATTACGAGTCGGGCTCTCAGTAAGATCTATGTACCTATAGGTACCTAACTTAAATATTATAAATTTGGAGACTGCAGAATATTATGTTTGTGTTGATTGTGCCAAGTTACTTTGCGACAGAAAGTTTTGAGTTATGAATCTACTTCTTCCATAACGAGAACACTTAGCAATCCATTATTTTTCTTTAGTAGTTTAGACTCTAGACAGTCTCTAGACGATGTCAGGGTCAACATACGTAGTGTAAAAATACTTACGATCCAACCAGAATTAGCTCAGACTTGTCTGTCTCTATTTTCCTAAGAAGACAAACACTTTGTTTGAGAAAGAAACAGTGTTCGTGTCTTCTTAATAACAGGCTAAGAAGACTGATGGAGTGTATAACAAACAGTTGTTACTGGCCCATCTTACATCTTCTCTTATACACTAGGATCCTGTTCTTAGCCCGCTATTTAAAAAGACAAGAACAGTGTTTCTTTCTCAAACAAAGTGTATATCTTCTTATAATAATTGAGACAGGTTTGCGCTAAAGTTTCCGAATTTACTTTGTACCAATCCGACCCTGATTATCAAGGTACCTCCCTGCTGTTCTCCTGTATCTCTACCCACAGAAACTTCAAAATCTTCCCAGGTACCAATCTGAACCTGTAAGAAGGTAACACCTTCTCTAGTTACTACCTCTATCAACAATAAATTTTTTTACAATTTCCAAAATCTCTACTGCACCAATCTGACCCTGACGGAGATAGCCCCTTCTTGCGCTAAGCTCAGTTTACGTTGTCGTTGTAGGCATGACTCACCGTCGGGATTCATAGTCCGGGGCAGAACCGCTTAAGCGCCCGCTCACCTCTCCGCCGGTCACCATTTGGAACTTCAGTCGAGCCGGGACGTTTGCCGAGAGAAGTTGTGAATCGACCCGCAGTATCGTCCGGTGCTCTTTCGTCTCGTACATGTGTTTATCTTCAAAACTTAATCGTGGATTATAATGGTAAGTTAAGCTTGTTCATTTTAGGTTATTTTTCAGGAGTTAAAAAAATTCCAAGTTTGAGTTTGGGGACTTTTTTTCGGGACCAACCCTGTGCCTAGTTCTGCCAATTCCTTTTCCATAAGTGAGTAATGTCTACTACAGTGTCCCCTGTTCACAATAGCACTATCTTCCCGATAGCGCGATTAACGTCAGCTATGGTGGACTTTTAACGGGATGATAAAGTTTTGGGCCACTTTCTGCTGAAGCTTTGTACCTACCCAGGTGTCAGCTCCTATGATCTTGAAGTCAGATATTTCTTCGCTGAGTCATCGGTGTCTGCTTATATGGTGCCAGTGTCATAGGACTCATCTGGCGTTAGCGAATTCAATGTAGGAGTGCAATACCTACCGCAGTGAAACTGATACGGTGACCCTTTTAGGTATTTACGCTGACTTTGCGGCGTATTTCTAACGATCTGGCGCTGACTGAGGATATACAATTATCCATCGAGCTCAGCTGGCACCAGTTCCCACCCATCGTGGGGACCTACAGTTTTAGATGGGTTTGGAATGCCGCGATAAGAAAAACTTTTGCTAGGATCAGGATTGAACCGGTGTCACCCTGATGTCAGGGTTTTTGTTATGACAACCATCAGCCGAATCAGAACTTTGAGACTGAATATTCATTTTTTGGTATTTGCTTACGTTTTTTTGAGGACTCTGTTGGATTTAGCCAACATAGCCAGTTATAATTTCGGACGTTAAAAACAGAACATCCAACAGAAACAAATAAATTTCGTCTTGTGGTTGCAGGCAAA
Organism: Mesopsocus fuscifrons; assembly: GCA_950004255.1. NCBI lineage: Eukaryota > Metazoa > Arthropoda > Insecta > Psocodea > Mesopsocidae > Mesopsocus > Mesopsocus fuscifrons. Next base: position 2,070,410 of record OX465377.1, read on the forward strand.
AAATTGCAATCAGCAGCTGCATGCGTGATTCTAGTCATTAGCACTGCACTCATGCATAAAATTACGTTAAGGGACTTATCTCAGCTGAATATGCACCTGCCCACTTCATGGATACAGGGTGCCACCTATCGTGACCTCTGTACATAAGGGGGTGATTTCGTCAGAATCACGCCTGACAGTCGAGTTTTCCCCCAGCCGGTGAAGGCCAGAGGTCTCGATTAGTGTTCGGGAAAAATCCCGCCCATTGATGACAGTATAAAATTCATTAATATCTCTCTATATGTATAATTTACCAGGTAATGTTGCTGTTGCTCGCTATGAGGAGGGGGCTTCAAAAAGTCTGTCCGTCCGTCAGTCCGTCAGTCAGTCCGTCAGTCCGTGCAGTGCTCTAGCACCTATACCGTTCTTCCGATTTTGATGAAATTTGGTATGGATCTGTCTAAAATTACTGCCGAGGGGCATTTTCAAGGATTTTTTGATTGGTCAAAAATTGCGGCCGCTATTGTCAAAAAACCGCCAAAATAATTCAAAAATCGTGTTTTTGGTTAGTCGGACAAGCGCCGACGGTACACTTTTCAATCTATAACACTGAAAATTGGTAAGTGTGTTGACAAATAGATGCTTCGAGGTCGTTTGCAACTAAAATTGAATTGGTTGAAAATTACGGCCGTTCTGGACCAAAGTTCGATCCTTTCGGCGCCATTCACATATATTGACCGATTGTCATGAAATTCGGTACATTTGTTTAAAACTACGTAACTTAAACATTTGTCGAACAGAATTTTGTTATCTTGAAAATTACGGCCGTTTTTGTCAAAAAAGTGTTGAAAATGAGTTGAGAATGAGAAACCACGTTTTTGAATGGTCGGAACGCATTTGGGACTACAGTAATAGAATGACAGCCATGAAACTTGGTAGAAGTGATCTCAGATAGATGCTCTTGGGTCATTTTCAACTGATTTTGGATTGCTTAAAAATTACGCCCGCAAAAAATTATCAAAAAAATCCCCCCACCCAAAAAAAAAAAATCATACGGGGCGAGAAAGTTAAGTGCGACTGTTGTCGGACCCTTTATTTTTTTTGTGTGGATTATTTGATATTTTTTTTGCGGGAGTAATTTTTAAGCAATCCAAAATCGGTTGAAAATGACCCAAGAGCATCTATCTGAGATCACTCCTACCAAGTTTCATGACTGTCATTCTATTACTGTAGTCCCAAATGCGTTCCGACCATTCAAAAACGTGGTTTCTCATTCTCAACTCATTTTCAACACTTTTTTGACAAAAACGGCTGTAATTTTCAAGGTAACAAAATTATGTTCGACAAATGTTTAAGTTACGTAGTTTTAAACAAATGTACCGAATTTCATGACAATCGGTCAATATATGTGAATGGCACCGAAAGGATCGAACTTTGGTCCAGAACGGCCGTAATTTTCAACCAATTCAATTTTAGTTGCAAATGACCTCGAAGCATCTATTTGTCAACACACTTACCAATTTTCAGTGTTATAGATTGAAAAGTGTACCGTCGGCGCTTGTCCGACTAACCAAAAACACGATTTTTGAATTATTTTGGCGGTTTTTTGACAATAGCGGCCGCAAATTTTGACCAATCAAAAAATCCTTGAAAATGTGTCTCGGCAGTAATTTTAGACAGGTTCATACCAAATTTCATCAAAATCGGAAGAACGGTATAGGCGCTAGAGCACTGCACGGACTGACGGACGGACTGACGGACGGACAGACTTTTTCCAGAAACCACTTTTTTGGACTCAGGGGACCCCCAGGATCATGGGAAACCCAAAATCTCAATTTCGAAATTTTGCACGAAAACAATACTTTCTCGCCATATATGGTTAGCGAGAAAGTAAAAATGATATTTTAATGTTTTGTACTCAATAAATTAAATAATATTACATTTTAAACTGTTTTTGAAGTTAAAACTCTGAAGATTATGAGTTATTGAAGATTTGCGACGATTATAAGTGAGCCAAACAAAAGACTGTCGGAAAACGCGGCGGTAGCTACCGCCGGCGTCTTAGTTATCACGAAAAGATCCATAATCGCAGTTTTGAGATGCCCGCAGTATCTAAATGGCGTGTTTTGCGTGAAAGCGCAGTTATCACGATTTTTAGTACACGATCCGTAATAGCACTGCTGGTATAGCTAGATAAGGCTACAGGTGAACAATAGAATACTTAGGTACAAATACTAGAATATGTAGGGTATAGGGTATTGAACTCAACCATCGTGCTCAGCTGGCAGCTAACACACGACGAGGACCTACAGTTTTGGGTATGTTCCTACCCACCACATCCTCGATATACATTTCACCTGACATGCTGAACATATCAGAGGTGAATGCCGATAAAAAATTTTGATAGAATCGGGATCAAACCGGCGTTCCTCTGAATATAGCCATCTAGACCAGGTCAGGTAGGGGTAGGTGAACAACCCTTGTTGAAGGGCAAGCCACGAAATACCACGGGGTGGCAAGAACAACACGCAAATCTCTAAATTTGGAACTCGTGGTAATGTAGCCAGAAATAGCACTGGTCCCGTATACTTTGTCAAATGCTAACCTATGGTTTGCATTCTACATGCAACTTTACCTATCTACCCACCACTTTATTGTTCTTTTGTATTGGAAGGTGCTCAGGGCCGTACCAAGAACCAGACACATCTCTTGAAAATAATTTTCCTAGTCGATACATGGGTTATGAGGGGAGGAAATACGTTTTGAAGATGACTATTTTCACCATTCTCTTGCATCTGTGGCACTTCGCCCTTAAGGGCCACCATACATTCGCTATTTTTTACGTTCCGATTTCAAACTTTGTATGAGAAAACTATTGGATATTTAGATATTCTGAAATAGAATATATCCTTAACGTCATTACTCATGAGGCTATGTTGTAATTTTACGATCGAGTGATTTTTGTCATAAAAAAAATGTCCAAAATTATCCGATCGTGAAATCACAACATAGCCTCATGTCATGAGTAATGACGTTGAAAAGACATATTATATTTCAGAATATTTAAATATCCAATAGTTTTCTCACCAAGTTTGAAATCGGAACTTTTTACCCTTCTGAAATTTAGGGAAACCTGTTCTTATTGCAAGAATGGGACCTTATGCATTGTAAATAACAATTCTTGTTCTTGGTTTGTTCATCACTGAGGAGATATTTATTTATTTATGTTCCCTGAATGCAAAACATAGGTACAATACAATACAATAGCCCTTGTTATCATGGATACTATTGAGCCCTCTTACTGAAAGCCACATTATATTCCAGAACAGACTGTTGGATTGTGCGTCGTTAAATAACAAGAACAGCATTGTGTACAATTTCAGTCGAATATTTAAATGTTCTGAAATATAATGCCTGTTAAACTGACCATGTGATTTAAGGGTCCGCTATACCTGACGATGCATTTTTTGCCGCCCATAAGAGTAACATTGCGAGCGGCGATTCATTTTCAAGGTTTACCCTTGGTTGGAAAGACACAAAATTTTGCCTGTACCTAGCCCTAACAATGTTCTAGGTCGTGTTCGAAGCAGATTTCCCATTTTTTTACTTGTTTTCGAGATACAGCACATTTCTTGAGGTATGCGATGCTAGCATTTGCAAAACAGTGGCAATAAAAGAAACCAGTGAGAAATTGGGAAATCTGCTTCGAACACTCCCTAGAACATTGTTAGGGCTAGGTACAGGCAAAATTTTGTGTCTTTCCAACCAAGGGTAAACCTTGAAAATGAATCGCCGCTCGCAATGTTAATCTTATGGGCGGCAAAAAATGCATCGTCAGGTATAGCGGACCCTTAACAATGTGGCAAACTATGAAGGTTGTTAAATAATTGGCGTATAGTACCTACATGCACTACACTCGTCCAATCATTCACCATTATGTTATTGTACAATAATCCATGCAGAAACGAACCAAGTGACTTCACTCCGCCAGGCCCAGATATTTCAGTATAGTCTCTATAGAACTGGTCCATATACGGCCAACATTGGCCCAGCATTACTGGCAAGGACGTTCTAAAATTAGCACCGGTATTACTTGGTGCCTCGATAGTGATCTAGCTAGGTGGTTTTTTTTGGAGAAACACCGGTTCGATCCCGATCCTATCAAAAGTTTTTCTGATCGGCATTCACCTCTGATATGTTCAGCACGTCAAGTGAAATGTATATCGTGGCTGTGGTGGTTCAGAACCCACCTAAAACTTCCCCAGGATCATATGGGAAAAATAGAATCTGAGGTTGGAAATTTTTTCCAAGAAACTTTATCGCTACTGGGTTTTTTTCTTTTTCCTGGAAAAAGCGTTTAACTTATTTCTTATGCAAGCAATCCCTGCGGCCTGTCTGGAAAAGTTCCGGTTTGGGATATGGCGAGATGTTTTTAAAAAAATACAGTCAGATGCAGACAGATCCTTCCAATGTATGGTAACCTGGCAAGCTTCAAGGCAGATTTCTTAGCGTGAGAGCTCGCAACTTTAGCGTAGTCTTAGAAACCCCATGCCTTGCTGTTTCACAAAGCGGCTACTTCGATTATAAATTTTCCTCCTATGGGATGAATACAGTAGTTGTATCATTGTCACACTGAACTGGTATGAATTCTTGCATGAGCCATGCGCGTGCATCTTCCAAATAACCGTGACGGCATCTCTATACTACCTTTTCTACTCAATGACTGTGATATTCACTCACGATGGGGACCTACAGTTTTATGTGGGTTCCGAACCAACACTGCCACAGAAAAACTTCGATAGGATTGAGAATCGAACCCTATGTCTCTCCTGCCTACTGACCTATAACAACTTTGATCTCCTGCAAGTCTGGGCTACGCGATAGCCGAAGTAGTTGGTTACCATGGAGTCTAGGACATGCCCGAACGTGTGAGCTTGTTATCTTGCCAAGGTTACTGTCTGATAGCGCGTTACCAAGCTACCGCCTACAGCCTGTCTCCTCACAGATGATCACATATAGCAAGTCAACAAACTGCAGCACCAGTGGCGTACCCCTCCGGGTTCAATCCCCATTCTATCAAAGTTTTTTTCTGGTCGGCATTCACCTCTGACATGTTCAGCAAGTTTCTACCTATATATTATCGCATTTCATTGGAAATCTTTATGAAATCTCGGGGAATCTTGGAATTTTTTGGAGTGGTTACCCCTTCGGGATTCATCTTTCTATGAATCTCTTTGGGAGTTTTTGGAAATCTTCATGGTATCTCAGCGGGAATCTCAAGGAATCTCTGGAGTGGTTACCCCCTCGCATTTTAGATTCTAACCACTAAATAGAAAGGTACTAGCCAGGTATAGGCAGGTAGGGGTTAGGGGTGGTGAAAATACCGAAAGTGACGTAAGCTTTGGCTGCTTCTGCTAAGCTCCGCATCTTTTGCTACCTATCTCACTGTAAGCTACCTATCTCACTGTAAGCTACCTATCTCACTGTAAGCTACCTATCTCACTGTAAGCTACCTATCTCACTGTAAGCTACCTATCTCACTGTAAGCTACCTATCTCACTGTAAGCTACCTATCTCACTGTAAGCTACCTATCTCACTGTAAGCTACCTATCGGAACCATCAACTAAAGATATCTACCGATATATCAAAGTCTGACAAGGAGACAGCTGTTCTACTGTCTCAACTATGAAATCGGAAAGCAAAATTTTCAACCCGCTGTATCTACGATGGGATGAAAAAACCTTTGGAACACATTTATATAGGGTTCTACAAAACAGCTTTGAAGTCCTTTAATGCAGCTGATATACAGATTGTTCAGGTATGTGGTCCCCCCCCCGTGGGTTTGCCAATGCTAATTCCATTTCCCTTTGGCAATCCTTGTCATCTTAGGCCAAGGCTCATTACAAGATGACGGGGGAAAAGAAGTACAGCAGCAAGTAAACAGCAGGTGGTTGCCATGGTAACGGGCGTTTCAAGGGCAGACCCAACAGCAGCCATGTTGAGGCCTTTCCGCACCTCTGCAGCATGCTGGGGGCCGTTGCTAAGGGAATATCTGGCTTTTTCGGGGAATTCGTTTCAGTTGAATTAAAAATCAGCGAATTCCGGCTCCCGCGCATTCTTGGAACTCACTTGGCTCTTCTCATAGCATTAATATTAAGGTTATTTCCCTGTATAGCTATATATAAAAGGTTTTTAACCTCTCAGTGGAACCTTAGGGCTAAGGATTAAGGGTCCGCTATACCTGACGGTGCATTTTTTGCCGCCCATAAGATTAACATTGCGAGCGGCGATTCATTTTCAAGGTTTACCCTTGGTTGGAAAGACACAAAATTTTGCCTGTACCTAGCCCTAACAATGTTCTAGGTCGTGTTCGAAGCAGATTTCCCAATTTCTCACTGGTTTCTTTTATTGCAACTGTTTTGCAAATGCTAGCATCGCATACCTCAAGAAAAGTGCTTTATCTCGAAAACCGGTAAAAAAAAAATGGGAAATCTGCTTCGAACACTCCCTAGAACATTGTTAGGGCTAGGTACAGGCAAAATTTTGTGTCTTTCCAACCAAGGGTAAACCTTGAAAATGAATCGCCGCTCGCAATGTTAATCTTATGTCCTCTTAAACTTGACCTTCTGGACGTATCATATAGTTGAATGCCAATGAGAAAACTTTTGGTAGGATCGGGATCGAACTGGTGTGACCCGGCTCTCACTGTCTAGAGACAACTTGGCTATCGGCTACCGATTTTGTCAAAGTGTTTTGTGTAAGGAACTTGACGGACTGACGCCAAAACAATACCCCAGTGTCCGCACTCAAGAGCTATTTGATATTTTTCAAGGGAAAGAGACATAGCCACAAACAATAGAACAAAACAAACTTACGTTTTCGGAGAATTGTCAGGAATTGGAGAAAGGGTCAGTCTTTTAGTTATTTGACAAAAGGATTCCGCGGAAAACGGAAAGGTATCCCACTCATGTATACCTGCCTTTCTTTTCAAAAGGCTCCATATATCCTTTTTGTCTGCTCTTCTTGGAGCTTGTAAGAGGATACGGTTCCTCTATTTTCTATACTTTTTTTTTTTTTTTTTTTAACGCGCGACGTTTAGAGAACATGGTTGGTTGTTACACTTTTTTTGGCCGAAGTCGAAGTGGCCGAAGCCAAATATGAGTGGGCCGAAGCCAGTTTAGGAGTGAGCCGAAGCCAATACATCCATGTCGGAAGCGGAAAATTTTTCCGTTCCGCCGGGAACCCGGACCTCTCAGGACACAAAGCGGACCCCTTGGCCTATACTGTTTTATCAATTCACTCCATAGCATGTTAATTTCGGCCGTTAAAAATACATTATATTTCAGAACATTTAAATATCCAATAGTACCCTCATAAAATGTGCAGAAAAAACGTAAACAAACTTGACTGCCTAGACGCCCAGGTCACTTTGATCACATGATCACCTATAAACTGTGAGTTTTGTTCTTGTTCTCAGGGCCCAGGTTCTAGGATCGTCTTGCTAAGATTTTTCTGCAGGTGAATTTTGCCTGGGACTCACTGGCAAGGGGAAAACACGACTGTGGGGCGTGATTCTGACTGAATTACCCCCTTGTCTACAAAGGGCACTCTGCTGGTGGGACGCTGTATTTCCACTATAGGCCCTGCTTCGCCCTTATAGGGCTTTAGACAACTCAGTTGGCGCCACCAAGGGGTGTCTACATACATTCGCTGTTTGTTTACGTTTTGTTCTGTACACTTTATGAGGATACTGTTAGATATTCATATGTTCTGGGATATAATAAAGTGCCTTTTTAATTTTTTCTTTGTAAGATCGGTTAATTTTCCTGATACATGCATCTGGTGCAGATCTTTTTATGTCAGTCACCCAAAGATATAGTCCAAGTCAGGCTAGGAGCGTACCGATTACTCATAATTTCTTTGAAATCTAGGGCTGATCAAAACTTCTTCTTGATCAGGGAAATATCTGCTCAGGGTCGGATTGGCATTTTTAGCGTATGGTAGGATATGGAACCCAAATCCGGATCGGCGTCAACTGAAAATAGTGAAAATCTTCAAGAAATTAAGAATAATATCGGTACGCTCCCAGCCTGATTTGGACTATAGTCGATCTTGAAATTGTTTACTTTCAATCATCCATATCATAATGTACCTACATATAATAATACCTAGTCTGTCACCTAAATACCCGAATCAAACGAACGATGAACTGCTGTCTTGAGGTCTTGGCCGGAGGTTTGGTACCCACCTAAAACTGTAGGTCCTCATCGTGTACTAACCCGATGGGTGATTAGCTGGTATTTGGTAACGGTCTAGTTGCTGGGTAGTTTTCCGAAAACTTCCCCTAATCCTGGGCTCGATGGGGGGGGGGGGGTTGGGAAGGTGTGGCTGGGCTTAAGGCAGGGCAAGGCACACTGTAGGGGGGAGTGGGTGGGGGGGGGGGGGGGGTTAGAGTACAATTTCCCCCGGGCATGGAGGTGGGGGGCTGGGTTGAATGGTTGCCATGGTTACGGAAGTATCCTGTGACCTACTATATCTATACGCCTTTTGAGTGCCCACGATCGATCCCCCTCACACAAACCTTTCCCAAGCTCTCCACTATCTCAAAATTTAAATTTTTTTATCTAAAAACTCTGAAATAATAATCTATCTTTTTAACATCTACTGTATATCGAGGCTGTGGTGGTTCTAAACTTCTTGAACACAACCTCGTTATGTGCCAAATAATAAGCAGACCTTAATAGGCAAATAATTATCATTAAACATATGTATTTGGGTACCTAAGTACCTAAACCTACTTACCACGGTGCATTTAAAGAAAATTCTTGTGTACCTCCCTATAGGTAGGTAGCTGCACCAAGTAATGACTTGATTAGGGCTTGCTATGATGTATTTAAGCCATGCATAGGTCCCTAGCGCAATTATCAAGTAGTGAATGCTCTTGTAACTCGCATGACATAGGTACGCCATACCTATGTCATTAGTGTATGTCGTGCCTACAATAATTACCTACTCATGAGTAATATACATCTACTGAGGGAAATAATGCATGTTATGATGATGTCACATAGATAGTAGTAGTAGTTAGTAGTTCCTCACGATGGGGACCTACAGTTTTATTTCAGTGTTCTTCGAAACACAAACCATACCTAGACCATTCGGCTGTCGAGGCAAAGAATCTGGGAACCTATTTTATGTGGGTTATATCGAAAATAAATATTCTGATTCTATCTCGCTATAACGAGCCATGATTCTTTTTCATTTCTCTATAGCGAACAGTCTTGCGAGCAAAAATTCATGGTTTCTTTCCGGTCGTTATAAAGAGAGACCGAGTGAGATATTCCCATTGGCATTGTACACAATTCTATAGAATTCAAACCACATTAAGTTTAGAACCCCCTGCTGAGGTCTCCCAATATTACAAGTCCCAATTTAGCTGATTTTTTCGGTGAAAAAAGTGACGCCATAAGTTGGGACCTCACTCCAGTATTTTACCCCAAGGAGCCCACCAAACTGAGGGTGGAAATCACCCTGCATTGGAACAAGTGTGACCTACGTCCCACGCAGTAATCCGTCCTCTCTAAGTTGGGACGTCAAATTGTGCAGTTCAGAGGTGTTGAGAGATTTATTAATAGTGAGCCACCCTGGACAATTTCACCTTAAGTTGAGACCTCGTGGGGTTGAATTTTGGAAGTCTGGGATCCCAATTTAGGGGTTGGACCCTTGCCATCCCTTGGCGCCGCACGTGACGACCTTGCCTAATGACCTTGAAAACTGTGGGAGAGGTTGTGAGGTTAGTTGTCATAACCAAATATCTCCAATTTCTGCTGATTTCCGCCCCTTTGCAAATTTTGGTTAGGTTCAGAATTTGTTATTAGCATCTATTATCCTAAAAAGACAGACACTTTGTTTGGAAAAGAAACAGTGTTCATGTCTTCTTAAATAACAGGGTAAGAAGACTGATGGAGTGTATAAGCAAACAGTTGTTACTGGGCCATCTTACAAAGTTAACCGTCTTTCTTCGTAAGGTGACCCTATCAGACCCTTCTCTTATACATTAGGACCCTCTTCTTAGCCTGTTATTTAAGAAGACAAAAACACTGTTTCTTTCTCAAACAAAGTGTCTTCTTAGGATAATAGAGAGGTCTGCGCTAAAGTTGGTTTCACCATAGGGTCGAAGTTCAAGACCATCCAGTTTGATTTTTTTTTTTTGACTCTTTACATAATATATAGCTGTTACTCTCTATTACGAATACATCTCTAGAACGACTGAACGCTGACCCTGTCTCCTCAATGTCCCTCTCTTTATACCGAGTAAATTTACACGGGCCACGGGCCCTTGGCGGTTATATCCCGATGCTATCAAATTTTTTTCTGATATGTTCAGCACGTGAAGTGAAGTGATATTGAGGCTGAGGTGGTTCGGAAGGGTTTAATCCTTTTTCACTGAACCTTTTTTGGTGACTTATCCTTTTTTGAAACTGGGGGCTGGAGAAAGCTTGACCTCCGGAACTTGATGCTAGCTGGCCGGGTTTGTGCTTGATAGTAACCGAGCTCTGTGAATGGTGGAGCTCTGAGGGGGGGGGGGGGGGCTCCACGTGCTTAGGCTTACCCAGGCAATTTTCATCCAATGCCCTTTATTAATTTTTCAAAGGTATATTTTTAGCCATGCTTTTGTTTTATATTCCTTTGTTCACGGGGTGTCAGACTAGGTGTTTTCCTTTGTTGACTTCATTCAGTTGGTATTCATCGACCATTCTATTTTTAGGTATACCTATCGTGGCAGTAGAACCGTTTTTCGTACCACACGGAAATTGTTGGGAATTTTTATTCTCTTGCTATAACTGAGGATGACGTCAAGAGTCAAGTCTCTCTATATCGTGAAGTCCGGAAGTTGCTGGCGGAAACGGATATGGATCTTGAAATTGGCCGCTTGCGATTGCACTCTGTATAGTGGGAAACCAATGACTCACCATCACCCTTAAGGGTCCGCTATACCTGACGGTGCATTTTTTGCCGCCCATAAGATTAACATTGCGAGCGGCGATTCATTTTCAAGGTTTACCCTTGGTTGGAAAGACACAAACTTTTGCCTGTACCTAGCCCTAACAATGTTCTAGGGAGTGTTCAAAGCAGATTTCCCATTTTTTTTTTACCGGTTTTCGAGATACAGCACTTTTCTTGAGGTATGCGATGCTAGCATTTGCAAAACAGTTGCAATAAAAGAAACCAGTGAGATATTGGGAAATCTGCTTCGAACACTCCCTAGAACATTTTTAGGTCTAGGTACAGGCAAAATTTTGTGTCTTTCCAACCAAGGGGAAACCTTGAATATGAATCGCCGCTCGCAATGTTAATCTTATGGGCGGCAAAAAATGCATCGTGCCATCTAGCCCCGATAGCATGGGGTAGGTTAGGGAACGCAGTTCATTATTACGACTACGATCAGCTTGGGAGGCTCTATGTGTCTCTCTATAGCGTTTGCTCGGTATAGAGCGTGATAAACCTAACGAATAGAAACGGGTTCCAGTAGTAATTCTTGGGCTGAGATTGTAAACGTGTGGGTAACAGGTGGAGTGGCAGCAGGAGGGGGTGGCACCTATGTTGAGCCTATGGGAGAGCCCGATATGCCACCCCATATGGCATTAGCATGTTTGCTAGGAGGGTTGTTTACACATTGCCACCCCCTGAGCCATACATCGCTATATCAGTTGTGTAGGAACCGGTTTGGCTCGAGCTAGGCCAAAGATCAACCCCTAATCTATAAACCAACAAATTTGTTGAGTCACTATCGAAGCTAGAGGATCCAGGTTCTGTTCCCGCTTTGCCGAGATATTTTCTGGTTAATTTGTTTTCATCGTCAGGGGGGAAACTCGGATGATGGGAGTCACCCCCTTGCGTATAAAGAGGTTTAAGTTAGTAGAAGGGGGGGACAAGCCAGCAACTAGATCATTTCAAGAATTATCCATCGTGCTCAGCTGGCAGCACTACCAAATACCAGCTCCCCACCCATCGTGTTAGTGCACAATGGGGACCTACAGTTTTAGATGGGTTTCGAACCACCACAGCCTCGATATATACATTTCACTAACATACTAAACATATCAGAGGTGCATATTGATGTTGCCACCGTACTTTGCCTTTTTTGAAGGCGTCAACTACCTTGGAAACAACATCAAGGCCATTAGAGCCCCTTAAAAAATAATAGACACTCAGAAAGCTACTACAAAAAGTCACAACGACAAGCGTCTAATAGGAGAATCAGCTGAAGGGCCTGCGTCAGAAGGTACCAAGGCTACAAGGATGCACAGCAGACCAGAAACATCTCATAAAGAAACACAAATTGCGAGTGGGTGCTAAGAACCAATTTGCGTGTACGTTAGCAAAAACACTCGTCAAGCCGTGAGTTGTCGCGGCAGTTGCTAGGAGCTACAGCAAAAGGGGGCCGCTGGAACCTGCAGTCATAGGCGTACCGACCCGGTCAAATGTTTTTCTGGTCAGTTTTGATCTCTGGTATATTCGAGGGGGTAACCACTCCAGAAATTCTTTGAGATTCCATAAAGAATTCTAAAGATTCCCAACGATATTCATAGAAAGATGAATCCCGAAGGGGTAACCACTCCAAAAAAAATTCCAAGATTCCCTGAGATTTCATAAAGATTTCCAATGATTCCCAACGATATTCCTGGAGTAGTTAACCCCTCGGGCCTCGGGTATATTCAGCATGTCAAGAGGAGGCTGGTTCGGAATCCAACTAAAACTGTAGGTCCCCACTTTAAAGTGGTCGGATTTTAGTTGCTTTGCTCCACGTCTTCTGCTACCTATCTCACTGTAAGCTAACTGTAGGAACCATTAAGAACGGTATATCAAAGTCTGACAAGGACACAGCAAGTCTACTGTCTCAACTATGAAACCGGAAATCAAAATTTTCAACCCGCTGTATCTACGAAGAGAGAAGACCTTTGGAACAACTCCTACAAAACAGCTTGGAAGTCCTTATCGCGGCTGATAATATTCTCCAAAATCAATACCATGCAACAAGGTCATTCTGGAAATTGTTGTTGTAGGGGTTGTAGTGCCCCCCCCCTTAGGTACGCCCTTGGCAGTAGCAAAGGTTTGTTGGCAACAGAGCGACATCCTGCACCCCTCATTACAGTGATTACGCTCAAGCCCTGTTATCCCCCCACTCGTCGGGGCTAGCACCGTGACAACGCAATCGTGCACTCCAGCAGCAGCCCTTATCTCGCTTTTATTACCTTGCTTTACAAAAAATTCGATATACGGTCCCCGACACTATGAGTGAAGAGGATGGTACCTGGCCTGGGGAAAACACGACTCTCGGTAGTGATTCCAACCAAATAACAAGCCTAAACATGAATTCACTATTGTTTACACATTAGTACGCAACGTAGTGACATTGGATACGGGTAAGCTGACAAGCTGAAGTATAGGCTGCAGCCTATATTAGGCCTACTACAGGTTCTAATAGTAGGCCCCTTCCGACAAGGTCAGTGTTGGTCTGTACCTACATTAGTACTATACTACAACGAGCCCAGACTACATTTGTGCAATTTTTATAGACGTACCTTGTTTGCCGATACCTGGTGTTATGTATGAGTGCTATAATCAGTCGGCGGGGTGCAGGTTGTGGGGTATGTAATAATATAAATAAGGGGTACGTCAACAGTCGCACATACTTTCCCATAAGTATTAGGAATTTGCGACAACCCCCTCCCCTTAAAAACATGCAGATTTCCAGTAACGAAGGTAGTTGACAATAGTCACCCTTTCTTTCCCATTTTTTCATTACTTTCCAATTCTAGTAGATCTTTGAGATACGTCATGTGGGTACTCAAAATACTCGGGGAGACTTCCTCTGGCTAGTTATCATGTCTAAAAGTTTCCACGGGTTGTCGTGTTCGCGAAATGTGCCGTGTAGGGTATCAAAATACTCGGAGAGGTTTCCTCAGGCAAATTTTCCTAAGGGTAGCCTCCACTTGCAGTCTCGCAACCCATAGAGTGGGAAAGTATGCACGACCGTTGTCATGCCAATCGGAATTGAACTGTGGGATCCAGCCAAAATTGCAGTTTTATCTGTGAATTCTAAACCAGAGATTAAGTGAAGTACGTAGTTTACCTATCGGTTAAGTTACAGTTTTTGCTACTATATAGTTATCAAGATAAAGTTCAATCCTCCAATCAAATTTAGAAGCGCTATCGATAATTGTATACACATTGATAACGCAGTTGTATTATATCATTCGTTCAGTTCTGTGAATTAGCGGCCCATCTCAAGATGTATCAAAGAATCAGGCCTATTCCTCATTATTTCATTCAAGGTAGGTAATTTTATGGTAAAGATTAAAAACAAGATTAGATAAAAGATAAGGTTGGTAGGTACCGAGGTACCTATAGGTATAATACGTTGGGTTGGGACTTCAAGTGTTGTGCCAAAATTGCGAGAAAGTATTGTTTTTTAAAATCGAGATGTAAGAGTTAGTACACAGTTGTGCAACACGTGGCAGTTCATCCCTTTTCTTTTAAAAAGAAAACCTTCGATATATAAATGTTCTGAAATATTATTTGTCTTTTTAACGTCCAATATTACTTAACTTGCTGCGTTGTGTTTATATGATCGTATATTTTTTGACAAACTTTTTACTGTCAAAAATCACTGGATCGTTAAGGTCGACTACACGCACTTGGTTCGCAATGCTACGTACTTCAAGCCCTACTCCGAAGTTACAGGGCGAGTGGAAAGTGTTTATAGGGGGATGTAAACCTGAGACTCTTTGTCGTGAGGTAGTTTTTGTATGAAATGGAGTAATAAGCCCACAGGAGCGGTTTTAAACAGTCAACTACCAGTCCACATGTTTTTTCGACAGATCGCGAAAACACAACACTACCTCAAGCGAAATATTTTTTGTAACGTTTCGGACTAAAACATGTATGATTTTATCGTCACATTTAGTAGAAAAGCTTGATAAATGTTGGTAATATTTACCGCCGCCATATTACATCTTGACAATTTTTATTTCACTTACGGAAGTGGGTAATTGCAACACCATTTCTCTATTTTTTCTCCTGTAAAAGCTA
The DNA here is from genome assembly GCA_950004255.1 of Mesopsocus fuscifrons. Lineage (NCBI taxonomy): Eukaryota > Metazoa > Arthropoda > Insecta > Psocodea > Mesopsocidae > Mesopsocus > Mesopsocus fuscifrons. The sequence continues at coordinate 2,085,486 of OX465377.1, forward strand.
AACATAGTGTCCTACTTTCACTCGTTCGTTTCGCGTTCAAATAGCACACTATGTTTAGCTTTTAGAGTAGACGCAACCAATACGATATTGCAATTACCAGTCTCCGGCGGTACTAATATGTAAACATTAGTTTTGTCGAATATTTACTTTCGCACAGTGGTTTTGGTGGAGTTCGTCGAGAATGTATATACAGCCTTAAGTGGACGACATCCATAGCTGGGGGACTTAGGACGTTGCTACGCTTTTAGTTTTGGAGGAAATTCCACGAAAAAATTACATAAATTTAAGAAAATGTATAGCTAGTTCACTTTGCTGGTAAAATTGTGAAATTCATCCCCCTTGAGAAGTTAGGGGGTGAAAAGTAGATTTTTTTCTCTTAGAAATCTTGCTGCTCCCAGAATTTTACGAATCTTGATACGATTCGTGGAGTACGTGCGTATAAAGTGGATTTGGTGTGACACTTGTCGCCAAAATAAAAGAAACCCTGATGCCATTGACGCAGGGGTGGTTTACACCCTCCCAGGTATTACGGCCTCTACAGCCTAGGCATTTATCCTTACGAGGGTGAAAAAAACGATTTTAATTTGCCAAAAGATATTGTAATGGAATGTGGTAGTTATTTATATTATAAATGTACGCCAAACTATTTTTAAAAAATATTGAAATTCGCTTCGGATATTGTAACGAGGCGTTGCAACATGAATATATGCCGTTCTAATTCTAAGCGGGTGGAGCTGACGAGGCAATCAACTATCACGCTCGCTGGGTCTTGCATACTTAGCTTATGCCGCATAAGTCATTGGATGGACTCCACGCAACAACGCACTAACTAGCCAGAAATTAGTTGGAGGGAGTGGATGTCGTCCACATTACATACATTATAATTCAGAACAATGATGTATAAATCTCCAGTATAGTCTTCTCAGAAAATGGTCGAAAAAAAGCATAAAAAAAATTGGTGGTACCTGGATTCGAACCCAGGACTTCAGTCTAAGAAGTATTTTCTCACTAGATCACGGTGAGGCTGCAAAATGAGTATAATATAACAGGATATAAATTGGTGTAGCAGCAATCCTGTGATTACAGGGAGTCCCTGGGATCAAACCTGGGACCTTTTTTGTTTTTTCGTCCGTGTTCCGTAGCCTGGGGTTCAAACCTGATGAGAGACATTCCTTACCTCTCTAACTGGAATTTATCTATCCCACGGTCTAATTTTAGGTCCAACCTGTTAATTTGACGGCCTCAGGGGTGTCAAATAGCCTGGGCCTTATTCTTAATGGGAGGAATGTAGGTATAGGTATCATTTCAACTGTTTCTCTCTCTTCAGTTTAACAAGCTAGTCATTATTCAATTGATAGCGTGCGATTATATAAATGCCTTTTACTTATTTGAGGGGTAATTTGAGGTTTAGGAATTTTCACGATTAGGGTGGCTTTGAGGATGCTTTTCATTTTCGTTGGGGCTTATGTGGCTCTAACTTGGCTGTACAGCAGGCGCTAGATAACGCTTACAGACCACTGGTCTGAGTCTTTCGCTTCTCTGCTCCTGCCGGACTATAGTGTGAAGAACCAAACGCGAAAATATTTCAATGTTGTTCGGATCAGTTGGATCTGGATCATTTGACGTTTCTAACGCGCTTTTTATTTCTGTTGCAGGTGAACATTTCCAGCCGAGCAGCTCCCACTTACGCGACCCCCGCTGCCCCATGATCTCCACGAGCAGCCTGGTGCTGGACGGGCCACACGGGCTAGGGCCCGCAGGCCCGCACCACATGGGCTTCGTAGAGCCGTACCTGCGGGCCAAGATGCCCTCCGCAGAGTTCCTGCGCCCGCTGCCGAAGCCCGCGCCCCTGGTGCCACGCTACAACGGCCGCCCCGCGCCCTCACAGAGTCCCCGCAAAGACTTCCTCCCGCCCTCCTCTTGTCCCTCATCCGTCGGCCCCGTCAACCTCGCCAAAGACGGAGACGCGAGTTACGCCTACTCCTCCCGGATATTCCCCCATCCGGGGTTCTTCTCGAATCCGTACGGAGGGCTGTACGCTAGTCCCTACTCGTCAATGCTCACCCGGCCGACGTACATAAACTCGACGCCGTTGTCGCCGCTTGAAGCGCAGTACAGTCCGGGACAGCCGTCACCAGGTAACCCAGCCTTCCGCCCTCCCGGGGGTTACTCACCTCAACCGCCGCCTCCTGTTAGTAAGCCACAGCCGCCCCCAGCCCCGGTTCCTCCTCCTCGGGTAGAAAAGCGACCGTTCAAGGTGCCGCCTGGGCGGGAGCCGAAGAGTCGGACGCTGCCGCTGAGGGGGAAGCGGCCTGCCAACCATAACAACAACAACACGCTGCCACCCAACTTTACGAAGGGATCGCTGATCCAGCTGGGGAACGGGGAGCTGCGGCGGGTGGAAGACGTCACCACGGAGGACCTCGTGTCCTCAGCAGAGCGCTGCGCCGCGTTCCGCCTCGACCCGTCCACTGTCGTGCGGATTAAGGAGTTAGCTGACGGACTGGTCCTGCTCACGCTTAGCCATGGGGAGCACAAACGAACGGTAAGTTTCTCTATACTTAAGTATATAGGTACACACCTACTTACAAACTGACCGCCATATCACTTCGTAATCTGGACCCTTTGACATGTAGTTACACCGAATAAGGGGAAAATAAATAGGACCGGTAGGACCTAACTGCTGAGTCTAAATTTACTATGGTCGATTTCACCAGTCGCTAAAGTCTACTATATTGTCCCTTAAAAGTTCACTATAGCGTTATCCTCCCGAAAAGAAAACTTGGTGTCTTTCACCATCCTTCCAGTAACGCCCTTATCATAACGTTAGCTAGTGGTCTGTTAACGGCAAGATAAAGCGTTCGGTTACTTTTTAGGGAAGAATTAATCTTCGCACGCCACCCTATAGGTCTGCGAAACGAATAAGGAATCAGTTGTTTGTTGTTTATGTAAAATCTCGGTCGAAGACGTGTGATTGAGCATGAGTTGCCATTTAAGCATCTGACGAGGCGAATTGACGCAAATAGTTTAAACAAACACACCCTGTCCGGTATGTAGTCGCTAATCGCCTGGCGAGTGCGATGGGTTTTTCTGATGTTTCGTTTCCTTGTCAATAACAAAATTAGCGTACCTTGTACACGAGACGGTAAGGTAAACAGAGGATCTGAGGTCAACTACGTTCATACACCTGCTTTTAAGGTATGTAGGTTGGTAGGTAGGGTTCCGAACCACCACACGTACAGTTCCCTTTCCCTTGAGCAGAAAAACTTTTGACTGGATCGGGATCGAACCGGTGACAGCTCGGCTATCGAGACCCATCACTATGGTCAACCCAACATAACCTCATCCCTGTCTATCTGTCTCTATTATCCTAAGAAGAGACACTTTATTTGAGAAAGAAACAGTGTTCTTGTCTTCTTAATAACAGGTTAAGAATACTGATGGAGTGTATAAGGAAACAGTTGTTATTGGCCCATCTTACAAAGTTAACCGTCTTTATTTCGTAAGGTGACCCTAAGGTGACTATTTTGATCGTCCAATGATCCCAACAGGTGGCGCCAAGGCCGCGCGCCTGAGTTCCAAGTTGGTGCCTGACTGCCAGCCATTGACATACCACACCACTGATGCTACCATAATATTATACTCGTAGGAGGGATTCTTTTGAGGAGCACAGGTTCGATCACGATCAATATCAAAGTTTTTCCGGGAACTGTTATTTGGTAGTGCTGCTGGCTGAGCACCAAGGTTTAATTTTCGACTATAGATATATCAATATTGAAATATATCGAGAATTTTAAGGTCGATTTACATAAATAGTCCAGTTATTTGATAGCTGTTCAGTGCTCTGCAAAGTGAGCGAATGTGGCACTTGTTTGGATATTTTAAGGGCCATGTGGCCCTATACCAGTCCTTCCACCAATGGGTGTCCCCACGAACTGAAGAATGTGGTTTTTATGCGCGTCCCCGGTCCCTAATGCTGCTCTGGTTGTCGGGCGAGCTCGAAGCCAGACCTCACTTCTTTTCGGTGGACCCACTGTCGGATGGCAATTTTTTTCCGTCAGTCTACTCCCCCGTTTGAAGAAACTGACAGGCTTTCTTAAGTACATTTTTTTCTCACTTTTTGGCGCATATTTTAGGCCTATCTCAAAAGTGAGCCGCAAGATCCTGGAGCATCTATCTGGGAACACTACTGCGAAATTTGAAGGTCCTAACTTAAAAACTGAACCGTCCGGAGCGACTAATCATTTTTGGCACTTTTCGCAATAGTGGGCGTAATTTTTGAGTTATCAAAATTCTATTCAAAATGTATCTCGGAACTGATTTTAGACATCTATATTCCAAATTTGAGCTAAATCAGTTGACTGGTGTGACCTCTAGCCGCGATACAGACGAACATACACGGACGGATATGACCTAAAAAACACTTTTTCAGTATCAGTGTCGTCTGAAACACCTTCTTCAATGAAAATCTCAAAATTATTCAAATTATCACCGTGACATAACTTTCTCAGTATTATATGCATATATTTACATACGAGCGAGAAAGTAAAAATTGTTTTCGGGTGGCAGGGCCGTATAATTTCTCGGTCAACGATTGGTTTTGAGTCAGGATTTGCTGCATAGCTTGGCGCAGCTGACGCGTATCAGCACACTTGTCGCTCAGTGTTGAGTGTAGTGTGGAGTAGTGGCAGTGTGACACAGGACATTAGTTAGGGCGTTAGTGTAGTTAGTAGTTTAGTCAGTCAGTGATTTACTGGTCTAGACTCTTTGGCAGCAACTCCACACTCGAATGCACTAATGAATCTTTCGATCCCCTGACACTATCGCTGTTATGGAATTTATATAGTAGAGAGAGGGGAAAGAAACGTTGCATCAGGGGTTACAGCCTCGGTAGCAGACTGCAGTAGTCTCTTATAACGACCGCTATAATGAGAGTTCGCTATAGAGAGGGCAGAGGGCTTTGAAGAGAGCCTGGGTTTGCCAATGTCCGTCGCATTCGTTCGTTTTCGTCAGGCAAAACAATTTTCCCCACTGACCAATCATAATTTGAAAAGGCTGTAAGGCTGAATTTCACAACTTATACCTTGTACACTATAGCGTTGTCGGATTTATGTTTAGCATGACAGGTGCAGTCGTAAGGCACTTGTCATAAGCTAAACATACGATGACGCACAGATTTAACGTTCGAATTTATGTTATCGTATGTTTCGCTTATGACAAGTGCCTTGCGACTGCACTTGTTACCCAGATTTCCTTGCGAAATCACTTGTCATAAGCTAAACATAAATCCGATGGATGGACGGGGATCTTGACAGGACGACTGTTGCCCTGAGATTTTCGGAAATCTTGCTGTTTCAGCTAAAATGTATTTTGTTCCCCCTGTTGCCACAAAAGACGAAATTCCGAAAATTCCTGGTGTAGAAGATTAGTCTGGAACACGTGTAAAAACAAAGATTTTGAACCCCGAACCCCCCTTTCAACAATGCGGTCCCCTGCACTTTGACGAAGGGCCCGCGCCCCCCAAAAAAACAATTTCTCATTGTTGTCCCAGTGTCTGCCAAGGAAAACACAGACGCCTCCTATTCTTTTGAGGCTACACCATGTTTATTTTCAGACTCATTTTTTGTCCTCTCTATTGTAGTCATTTAATGTGGGAAGTTCCGTGCCAAGGAGTAATGACTTAAAAACAAAAGAATAAGTAAGGCCCCAGTCACCCCCCCCCCCCCCCCCCATATTTTGGATTTTAAATACTCTCTCTATAACGACGTGGTGCTCGCTTTAAAGAGAGTCAGACAAGCCTGTTAGTACTTATAGGTAATATTTGTTGTTATTTTCTTGCTGTTAACGCCGAACATGCAACAAAAATTTGTCCGAAAAAATCGCAACACAGCCTGTTAATTTAAGACGTTAAAAAAAATAAATTATTTTTCAGAACATTTAAATATCCAAGAGTTTCCTCATAAAGTGGGCAGGAAAACGCAAACAAATAGTGACGTATGTTATTCCGACTTATTTTCGACCGTATTTTGAGGACACTGTTGGATATTTAAATGTGATTTTAGCCAACAAAAAAATATATCCAAAATTACTCGATAGGTGGAATATCCATTGCTGGGTCTTCAGAAAAATATTTTATCAAAAAAAATCGTCAATTCTAAGAAAAAATATAACTTTATAAAATGTTGATAGAAGAAAAATTGTACCGCAGGATAAATATTAGCGTGTGGGTTGGGCCTTAAGCAATTAAAAAATGACACGAGCTCCCCCCCCCCCCATCCAAATTTTAATTATGGAAATGGCTTCGTCACATTGGGAATATGCGGGTTGTTCCAAAATTGGATTGTGAAAGTTTTCAGGGAGTGTTTTGACATCAAGGGGTGTAACTACGTTAAAATGAAATGCAGATTACTAGCCTAATTAACATTGTAGGGGTTGTAAACTACAAAAGTCGTTGAAACTATAGTTGCCTTTCCCTACAGCGAATACCTCTCTATAACAAGTTAAGAGGACGCTATACCTGACGATGCATTTTTTGCCGCCCATAAGATTAACATTGCGAGCGGCGATTCATTTTCAAGGTTTACCCTTGGTTGGAAAGACACAAAATTTTGCCTGTACCTAGCCCTAACAATGTTCTAGGGAGTGTTCGAAGCAGATTTCCCAATTTCTCACTGGTTTCTTTTATTGCAACTGTTTTGCAAATGCTAGCATCGCATACCTCAAGAAAAGTGCTGTATCTCGAAAACCAGTAAAAAAATGGGAAATCTGCTTCAAACACTCCCTAGAACATTGTTGGGGCTAGGTATAGGCAACATTTTGTGTCTTTCCAACCAAGGGTAAACCTTGAAAATGAATCGCCGCTCGCAATGTTAATCTTATGGGCGGCAAAAAATGCATCGTCAGGTATACCGGACCCTTAACGCTACAGTCCCCTGATTTGAAAACCTCTCTTAGTGAACTCGTTTGATGGTCGCTATAGAGAGAGACGAGCAGTGATAGAACCTGTTCTTCACCGGCTAGGGGAATACTCGACTGTCGGTTGTGATTCCGACCTAATCACTTCCTTAGGTATTAGGCATAATAATTATACCTATAAGGAAGAAATAGTTTTAAGTGATGAGACATTTGGCCAAAGAGGGACAGCATCATAAACTTTACCCGTTGGGAAATTTTCTTCTGACTCAGGAATGCCTGCCGCATGTCAAATTTGGCCACAGTTCAAATCATTAAATGGCCGAGTTTTTAGTGATTGAAATGGGGCCAGTAATTCATTCCGAATAACTTTTCCCATTGAGGGCTTCGTTATGAATGTTGGACTTGTGACAGGAGTTCGAACACTACCAGGTCGAAATTTTTTCCTCTTACATTTTCCTTGGGTAGCGGATAATGGAGCAGTAGGTATAGGTACTCTGTGGTTCGGAGCGCAACTTAAACTGTAGGTCCCCATAAATGTCTGTCTGGGACGCTTGATCTTTAGACGGACAGCGGGTCAATGCAGTTCGATCCCGGTCCTAGCAAATTTTTTTCTGATCAGCATTCACCTCTGATGTGTTCAATATGTCAAGTAAAATGTTGTCAAAGATGTAGTGGCTCGGAGCTGGTGTGTGGTAGTGCCATGCAGTGACGCACGATGCAAGAACAAGAACAAGAAACGGTATTTCTTGTTCTTGTTCACGCAAGGCGACTCTTGCTCTTGTTATTCTTGCTGCGAGATTCTTGCAATTTCTTGCATACACATGGAATTTTCTGTGGTTATAAGTTATAACGTGGTTTTTAGCCTACCGAACGGCCATTTCAAGTGCAATCTCTATCGTCGCATAGTCTGCAGAGTTTTTGTACAAAATATGGACTGCAATCCATGAATGAAGCTTTGGAAAAACAACTGCCTGGGTTTCTGCAAGACTCTTGCGAGAACTCTTGTTCTTGTTTTTGCATGCAACAAAAGCAAGAACAAAAGCAAGACAAGAAAGTTTCGTGCATCACTAGTGCAAAGCACGATGGATAATTCTTGAAGTGACCTAGCTGCTGGGCTTGTTGCCCTCACCCCTAGAAGAAAAAATGCCAGAGATATCATTTATTCGAAAAACAATCCGGCATTCGTAAAATAGTCTCGTAAATAATTGGCTAGGTCCTGAAGTGTGACTCATAGAGGAGGGTCCCTATTAGTGGCCTCTGTCTCCCTCAAATTCTTGGCACTACTTCCCTGAATGCCCCACACCTCGTCGCCTCTATTGTTCCTCAGTTTAACTTAACTGGAGTTTAGTTCAGTGCTTAGTTTACGGTTAAACTAACTGACAGTTATAGCTGCCCAACGCTTCTATTGTTTTGTATTTCTAGCTGTGTTATCTCAAACATCACAAGACGTGACGTCGCAGTCACTGGCCACATTCTGGACGGCCATTCTTGGCATCCCCGGACGTATGGTTAGTGGGGAGGAATGGCAGTTTTTGTGTGGGTACCCACCATCCCTGAGTTGCCATTCCAGCCCCTCCATTCCGGGAAGCATCGTCTGTGGCCAGCTTTAGGCGGTGTTAGAAGCCCAGTCCGACTATTGAGCTAGAGACACAGTGCTATTTGTTTACGTTTCTGAATGACATATTTCAGTGGAACCTGGTGGATATATAATTGTTCCGGAATATAATAATGTCTTTTTAACTTTTTAAATTTTTTATAGACAAATCACTCGATCATTAACACCACCTAGTCCAGTGTTCCGCAACCTTTTTGTGTTTGTACCAGGTTTTGAAGGCACACCAAAGCAATTACTAATGTTTATTTAATGTCTTTTATTATTAAAATAATGAACATATGAACCTTTTAATCTGAAATTTGAGCCTAGTTGAGCAGAGATTGAAATTTGGACCAATAGCTGACAAGGCTGCTCGCGTCTACAAGAGGTGTGTACCTCCAATCATTTCTGAAAAAACTTGTCATTTTTCAGACGTTAAAAAGACGAATTATATTTCGGAACAATTAAATATCCAACAGTTTCCTCAGCAATTTCAAACGTTCGTACCCCTGGGGACGAACGCTACGCTACGTTCGCGAACGGATCAAAGGGCACGCCGACGTTCTGACGCCGTTCACGCGTTCGCAATTCCAATAACTGTACCCTGTTGGCCTATTACTGACGTCACCACTACAGACTGATTTATGACGGCAACATTTCCTTCTGTCTAGATGCCATGACAATTTTTTAGTGTGCGTATAAATACGCTAGATACCGCATAGGATGGATTTCACAGAAAATTTTTGGTACCAGAGGATTTGAACCCAGGACCTCAGTCATGCCGTCAGTCAGTGAGTACTGTGTGTGCAACCTTAACATGAAACCCGAGGGGTTAACCACTCGTTAGGAATCTCGCTGGGAATCATTGGAAATCTTTATGAAATCTCAGGGAATCTGGGAATTTTTCGGAGTAGTTACCCTTTCGGGGTTCATCTTTCTATGAATATCGTTGAGAATCTTTGGAAATCTTTATGGAATCTCAAGGAATCTTTCGAGTGGTTACCCCCTCGATGAAACCCCACTGGTTCTTAGATATGTGCAGCATGTGACATCTATTTCTGTCGGTAGAGATGGGATAGACTACGCCTTACTGTATTTAGTACGGTAATTTGCACCACCATTGCTATCTTTCAAAGGAATTCATTCTCCAGTGAAAGCTAAACATAGTGTCCTCCTCGCAGTCGTTTGTTTCTCGTTCGAATAGCACACTATGTTTAGCTTTTGGAGCAGCCGAGGCCATTGGTGGTCGTGCATTACTAGTGTTATTCAGTTCCGTAGGATTGACGGGAAGCTGTGGAAGTATTAACAGGAGATGGGAGTGTGGGGCCCCGCTCCACGCTTGATTTGGGTTAAGCGTTTTAATTGAAAGATGGTGGCGAGCTTTATTGACTGTGTTGGGGCAGTGAGTGATTGTCCTTTTCTGTCATAGCAGAGACACTTTTTTTAATTAATTCTTATATGACAGAAGACACGTTTACGGAGACACAGTGCTCTTTGGTGACGTTTTTTAGGGCGTCTACGCAGTCGTGTTTGTTTACGTTTTTTCTGCACATTTTATGAGGATACTATTGGAACTGTTCTGGAATATAATTTGTCTTTTAACAGGCTGTCGTAAAATCACCACAGACCCTGTTAATTTCTGCCGTTAAAAAGACATATTATATTTCAGAACATTTAAATATCCAATAGTTTCATCAGGAAGTTTTGCAGGAAGAACGTAAACAAATAGCGAATGTATATCCGGTCTTAATGACACTTTTCTCGGTCATGGGGGGGGAGGGGGGTTTAACCCCCGTGGATACGGCTATGATCCTGTCATCATTGGCTATTTAATCTCAGGTTTAGGCTCGTAGGTATAGCTACTCCAGCATAGGTATATCATGCAAATCTAATTCAATTTCTTTCTAATGCAAAAATAGATGGATATTGCCTCTCGGCAAGGACATCAAGACAACTCTTTAGCCTCACCTCTACCTATATCAAAGCAAAAACGACAAAGTTGCACTGTGTCACCGCTCGCAATATTAAACTTACAGGTGGCAGAAATCGTGGGAAAACACTAGACTCACATGACTGAGGTCCTGATTTCGAATCTCGGTAGCTGCAATTTTATTTTGGTATAGCGTGGATGTCACACCATTCGGGTATTTGTTTACTTATCTGTACCTTCGAGCGTGGGCCCGTAACTACCTGGCTACCTATACCTGTAGGTTTAGAGAAGAAAGTGGGAGCTGCTTTATGAATGATCTCGTTTTATTCTGGCAATGCCAAACAAAGAGAACCCGTCTTACATGGCTGGAAGATGAATGCTGGACAAGAAGATAGGTACAGGTATGCACCAATTCCTTATGTGGACCTGAGCGCCAGACTGTTGTATTGGACGTGTGATTTTTATACTTTCTCGCTAGCCAATATTATGGAAAGAAAGTATTTAAAAATTTGAAATCGAGGTTTTAGGGTTCCCGTGATTCTGGGGGTGCCGTGAGTCGGAAAACATGGTTTTTGGAAAATGTCCGTCTGTTCCCTGCCCCTCAGGTTGAGCCAAAAGTTTTCACCTCATGAACTGTACTGTACCTAATAATAATAAAACGAATCAAACCAGTAAGTAATAGTAAGTAAGCCTGCAAAAATATGATTAGGTATGCAATGTTTTCGTCAATTTCTTTTGGACCTTTTTTCGTGTGAAGGGAGCTTGAAATATGCATTAAATTTTTTCCATTCTCCTTAGAATAATCTTCAAATTTTCAATAGTACAGGCAGGAGTTTCGTATTGTACAAACTCGTATAAAAGACTAAGTACATCATAGAACCTGCGTTCAAATATGATGTTTAGGGTATTATAGTTTTAGTGAATGGTGAGAAAGTGAAATAGGGCCCTTGTCAAACCGTTTAATACATATTTATGTGGAACCTACCTCTGTGCATTAAAGCGGGCGTGCGCAAGCCCGGGAAACTGGTCTCCTTGTTTTGTGCAAATATAGCCTGGCCCACTATTGTCTGACTAGTCTCTACTTCTCCGGAGGCCTATTCTGGGCCTTTTAATGGTCTCTTTTACGATAGGGCCTGTACCACGCTATTACTCGTTAAACCTTAAAAGGTAGAGGGCGACAAGCCCAGCAGCCCATTTTAAGAATTATCCATCGTGCTCAGATGGCAGCACTACCAAATACCAGCTCCCCACCTATCGTGCTAGCACACGACGGGGACCTACAGTCTTTGAGTTCCAAACCAACACAGCTCCAAAAAAATCTTTTTTTAAAACAAAGGAAATTTCATATGGGGTGAGAAAGTTAAGTGCGACTGTTGTTGAACCCTTTATTTTGAACAACCTCTAACTTTCAACCCCTTCTTTTGTCCACAGGTTGACATCGAGTCTACAGTAGAGCACCCCTACTACATTTACGGGCGAGGCTGGGCGTCATGCTCACCCCCCCGCACCCTCACATGCTATGGACTGACCTGCCAGATGCTGAGGGTGGGAGACGTCTGTGTCTCCCTGTCCCCCCGAGTCCCCGCGTCTGAGCCCCCAGCTCCCCCTGCATCCGCCCCTGCGGCATCCACCTCCGACTCCGACGCAGAGGACAAGGCGAACAAAAGGCGGCGGTGGTCAGCTCCTGATCCGATTGATGTTGAGGATGAGATCATTGATCCTGGAAGTCCAAGTCCGGTTCTCAAGAGGATAAAGGAGTAGAAGGATTAACTGTTTTTCGTGATATTTGTTTGATGTTTAACCTATTACCGTATGCAGAGTCGCTTCCTTCCGTTGAACTTGTTCCTTACTTGGTAGCAGAAACACAATAAGACAATTCAGGCACACGTGGCACCAGAATGGTTTTTTATCCCCATTTTATGAGGAAACTGGATTTTTAAATGTTCTGAATTATAGGACGTCTTTTTAACGTCCGAAATTAACTGGCTATGTTGTGATTTTACGATCAAATAATTTCAGACAGTTGCCTGCTAATTTCTCGCGTTAAAAAGACATATTATATTTCAGAGCATTTAAAAAATATTCAATGTTTCATTAAAAAATGGGAAGTAAAAATATTCCTCTTTTTTCTGCTTATTGGAATAAACCAAAGATTTCCACCATCACTGGTTGCTGAGCTAGGTATATGAAACTTTTAAAAAACTCCTGCACTTTTTTTTTTTTTTTTTTTTGGAAAATTATTACGAAGCATCCACGGACGGTAGAGACCTCTCGTCTTTTGTAGTAATTAACGGAAGGATTGCTCTAAGCCGCAATAGGACAGGAAAAGCAATACGTGCACATTTCAAGGCAGTATGACGTCAAAGAGTACACCCCTCCCTTAAGATTTCACAATTTAAAAAAAGGAAATTACGTCAGACCTCCATAAAACCGAAAAAAATTACTTCCAAGGACGTGTAAACCTACCTTAAAAATACCTACAGGTTCTAAGTTGGAATTTGAGCGACTCTGCATACGCAGACTGTCCCCAAAATTAGACGAAGCTGCAACTTGCATGTATTTGAAATTTGAGATTTTGAGCAAAAGACTGTTTTCTAACATTGGACCGCCATGTATCAAAATGTCCGGACTCCCCTTAAGGGCCACCATTCGCTTTTTGTGTACGTTTTTACTTCAACCTTTGTGAGGAAACTATTGGATATTTAAATGTGCTGAAATATAGTATGTCTTTTTAACGTCACAAATTGTGTTTTGATTTTACGATCGAGTGATTTTCGTCAGCAACAAAATTGTCCAAAATTAACCTATCGTGAAATCACAAAATAGCCTCATAATTTATGACGTTAAAAATACATATTATATTTCAGAACAATTAAATATCCAATAGCTTCCTCATAAAGTGAGCATAAATAAAACGTAAACAAACACGATTGTGTGGTCGCGCCTTGAAACGTTTCAGTCAAACGAACAAAGCCATGGCAACATTTCATTTTTTTGATCTCAAAACCAAAATGACATAAGTAACGTAAGCTCAATGTGTTCCTGTCTTAGTAGGTATGCAGCTTTCGAAAACACAATATGCCTTTAACCCATTAAGGCTGAATTTCACCACTTTCCAATAGTGTCTTTTAACGAACGGATTTGAGTTATCGTATGTTTAGCTTACGACAAATGCCTTGCCCTTGCACTTGTTTCTCTGCGATCGCACTTGTCGTAAGCTAAACATACGATAACGTAAATCCGTTCGTTAAATCCTCTCGTTATAGACACTATCGGAAAGTGGTGAAATTCAGCCTTAGGCTGTCTTCACAATGCTGACGTTTTTTAATTCCCATTTTATGAGAAAACTTTTTTGTTTTTTGTTCTGAATTATTATAGTACCTACGTATTTTAACGATTTTACGAATGATTTTTGTCAGTAAAAAATAGGTCAAAAAATACTCAAGAAATGGACTTTAAAAAAACGTCATTGTGCTGGCAGGCTAAAAATCGAAAATGTACCTGCGACATTTGTATAGATTGGTAACTAGGGAATAGTTCATCCTTGAAGTGTAGTGTTTACAAACACCTAACTATGTAAACAACGTTCATTTCAAATTTGTTCAACTGTTTATCAGATTGTTTACACCTTAAGGCTCTCCAGACAATGCTGTGTGTTGCCGATTTTGTGAGAAAACTGTTCTGAAATATAATGTACCTATTACCGAACAAATTTTTCTATAAAAAAATTACAACGGGTAGGTACTTAATATGTTATTCAAAAAGCTCACGGTTACTTCACAATGCTTGAATTTTAAAATTCTAAAATGGTTTGTTCGTATGAAGTTGATTTAGCGTTTTCACTATCAATCGAAGTCTTATCACTCCATAGCACTGTTAAGTTTATGTTACATTGTACCTACCTATACCTAGTGGTATAGAACAGTTCTTCAATTGTGTAAAGCCTCCTTAACAGCGACCAACATTCGCTATCTGTTTACGTTTTTTCCGCACACTTTATGAGGAAACTATCGGATATTTAAATGTTCTGAAATATAATATACCTATGTATTTTTAACGGCCGAAATTATGAGGTGGTAATTGTGATTTTTTGTCAACAAAAAAGCTGTCCAAAATGAACCGATCGTGAAATCACAACATAACCTCATAGGTATGTAATTTATGACGTTAAAAAGACATATTATATTTCAGAACTTTTAAATACCCAATAGTTTCCTCATAAACTGTGCATAAAAAACGTAAACAAACACGATTGTGTGGTCGCTCTTAAAAACTTCATTCAAGGATTAGAAGTAGTCTTTATAGACAGGGGAAAATTTACGCAACGAATAAACGAAATAGGTAGAAATTAAAAATAAATTAGAGAAAGTTTTTGGCCTGTACTGTAATACCTACGGGATCGCTCAAATGTCGTATAGGTTACCTATCTAGGTACGTAGGTATGTTAAATTAGTCTCCTATGACCGTTAAGTGTCACTTAATGCTGCAGATACAATGCTGTCTGTTGGCGTTTCTGACGAAACTGTTGGATGTTTTGAAATATAATGCACGAGGTTTCCACAGAAACGTGCCACTAAAAAGTAAACTATACTCCAAGTCAGGCTGGGAGAGTACCGATTTCTCATAATTTCTTGCAAATCTAGGGCTGACCAAAACTTCTTTTTGACCAGGGAAATATCTCCTCAGGGTCAGATTGGCATTTTTAGCGTATGGTAGGATTTGGAACCCATATCCGGATCGGCGACAACTGAAAATCTTCAAGAAATTATGAGAAATCGGTACGCTCCTAGCCTGACTTGGAGTATAACAGCACAGTGTCTTCAGTATTAAGGGTACAACCGCAGAATGGCTGTTACTCTACCTGAAACCTTAAATTTCTGGACGAGAACTGTAAAATTACTTACAATTCTTACGTATTTATCATTTTCGACTGTTTTTTTTTATTCTAAGACAAATGAAAGTATCAATTTCAAATTAAGGCGGAATGTCACGTTTGTTATTTGGTTACGTTTTTGCAGATGATTCTTTGCGGGTACTGTCGTAAGTAAAAAGTCATATTATATTTCAGAACATTTAAATATCCAACAGTGCCCTCAAAAAATTTGCGAAAAAATGGTAAACACATAGCAAATGTGTATCAAATTTTCCGGAGAAATTGTAGCTTAAGTGAACGGTAGTGGTAATATTCAGTGTTACTCGTTGATTGTGTTGACTGTTAATCGTTTCACTAGACTCGGTCTATCTGTAACTTGTAAATTTTGTTTTCGTCTCGGTAGCTGGTGGCCACTCCAGTTTGTAATGGCAATCATTGGCACTGAAGTACAACTATTTTCGCGCCAAAAAAGAGACTAACCTGAAATTTTGAACAAAGAACAAAATAACGCTTTCAGATGTCTGTTATTTACGGTAAAGCCGCGCTCAGACTTCCTGTATGCCTACTTTTATTATACTGTCATCTTTATTCGAAGGTATCTAAAGGTACCTGCAGTGGTATTCTCTTTCTCGAACGCCAGCAAACCCACCCAACTAACACCTTCAAAATTTATTGAAAGAAGATAAGACACGCCATGATGCAATATACGGAGAACAGTTCTTCTTACAATAAATTTTGAAGGTGTTAGTTGGGTGGGTTTGCTGGCGTTCGAGAAAGGGAATACACCTCCTGCTACAGGTTTTTAAGAACAACATTTATTATGGTGGATTTAGTTTTCTCGGAACCTTCGGACCCGTATAGGCTCCACATGTTTCGCTTTCCAATTTCGGTTCTAAACAATGACGCGGATTTGGGTAGGTATTCTTACACATCCAGCTCCATATTTATTTTTCCATCCAAAAACGTTCCAATCCCAGTTAACTTAATCCACCGTTAGTTTATAAGATAACGGGTAAATAGGGATTTTTAATGGAGCCACTGATCAAAAATTCTGTTCGCAAATGTCATGAATAAAGAGTTCTAACTGATACTGGTACATGTACGGCCATTGGCTCCTCTAAAAGCTAAACATAGTGTGCTATTAACGTGCAAAAAACATGGCTGCGAATAGCACACTATGTTTAGCTTTTACTGAAGAACGATAAAAATGGCGGTGCAATCACCGATATCGATCGAGATAAAGTTTCTTTTGTTTTTGGGTTATCTACTGCCACGACTTCAGTGCAGTATCAAATAAAAAGCGTAAAACACTTGAGATGAACAGGGATTATTTTTCTAAACCTAAATACAAAACAACGTGAGGAAAGTGCCTTTGTTTGGTACGTATTGTTATTAAGAAGACGATGGAAAATATTATTCTTATTGTTAGAAGTGAGCGTTTATAGATGACGAACAAATCTTGTACAATACAAGGACTATATAGACTTTATTGTTTGGTTTATATTGTCACCTTATTCCTACGACTTCAAGCTGATACTGCTACACGAGCCAATGGCCGTGGCTGCTCTAAAAGCTAAACATAGTGTGCTATTCGAACACAAAACAAATGACTGCGAATAGCACACTATGTTTAGCTTTTGCTGGAGAACGAATTCCATCGATACTTCTTCCAAACCCGATTTTGTGAGCCGTAGAAGTAGAAGTCAAGTTCGAGTTCAGCTGGCAAATTTCCCCCATCTGCAGTGAACTGGTACTGGGTTAGTAGGAAAAATAGTACTTACCTAGGCTTAAGGTACAAACGATAGGGAGAAATAGGGCTAAAGATCATAACTGGGACATGTATATAATTGTGATGTAGTAAGTACCTATGTATGTAGTTAAAAACTTACGAAAATATTTCGAATCACGAACTCGTAAGCAATGGATCGTGATCTCGTGGGCTTGGCGGAGGAAGTTATTAAGAGTTAACACACAATCGTGAAACACGTGGCAGCAGAACGTTTTTAATTCCCATTTTTTTTTGTTGACAGTTCGATATTTAGATGTTCTGAAATGTACTCGTATCATACCTTTTTAATGTCAGAAATTGGTCATGATGCCATTTTGGTCGAATTTTTTTTACTCGATCGGCATTTTTTGCCGCCCATAAGATTAACATTGCGAGCGGCGATTCATTTTCAAGGTTTACCCTTGGTTGGAAAGACACAAAATTTTGCCTGTACCTAGCCCTAACAATGTTCCAGGGAGTGTTCGAAGCAGATTTCCCATTTTTTTACTGGTTTTCGTGATACATCACTTTTCTTGAGGTATGCAATGCTAGCATTTGCAAAACATTTGCAATAAAAGAAACCAGTGAGAAATTGGGAAATCTGCTTCGAACACTCCCTAGAACATTGTTAGGGCTAGGTACAGGCAAAATTTTGTGTCTTTCCAACCAAGGGTAAACCTTGAAAATGAATCACCGCTCGCAATGTTAATCTTATGGGCGGCAAAAAATGCATCGTCAGGTATAGCGTCCTCCTAATTTCGAATGTTAAAAAGATCTCGTATTATATTTCAAAAGATATTATCCAAACACGATTGTGTGGTCACCCTTAATTTATGTCAAAAGTGAGATTTCCGTACTGCTGGATTCGACTTCTTTTTCACAGTCCACAGGTGTAGATTCAGCGCTTAGGAGCAGGTCCAGGTGCAGGTTGATCCTCCAGCTCTGATTCATCGGGCGATACTCGTACAGCCTGGTACCACTGATCCGTTAGATCTGTCATCTGGCTCTTGCATTCTCCCAGCTCCTGTTCACAAACACGAGAAAGAAAAGTAAGGCAGGTGTCAGAATAAATCAGACACAGCTTGGTAGATCTGATTCTCACACTCTGAAGACATACACGAGAAAGAGAAAGACAACCGATGTCACTAGGTCTAGCTATGGCATACTGTATTTAGTTCGGTTATTGCACCACCATTCGTAGGAATTCGCAGGAATTCGTTCTCTTGTGAAAGCTAAACATAGTGTCCTATTCGCAGTCTTTCGTTTCTTATTTCGAATAGCACACTATGATTAGCTTTTGGAGAAGCTACGGCCATTGGCGGTTCAATTGGTCTAGCTTTAGATGGGCCAAGTCTAGTGGAGTAGAGGGTCCCGCCTATCTTGGCCTCTGTACAAGGCGTCTATGCAGTCGTCTTTGTTTACGTTTTTTCTGCGCATTTTATGAGGATACTGTTGGATATTTAAATGTTCTGAAATATAACACGCCATTAAGGGGGACTATACCTACATTCTCGACGAACTCCACCAAAACCACTGTGCGAAAGTAAATATTCGACAAAACTAATGTTTACGTATTAGTACTGTCGAAGACTGGTAATTGCAATATAGCCATTGGTTGTGTCTACTCTAAAAGCTAAACATAGTGTGCTATTCGAACGCGAAACGAACGAGTGAAAGTAGGACACTATGTTTAGCTTTCACAGGAGAAAAAGTAGAGAAATGGTGTTGCAATTACCCACTTCCGAAATAAAAATTTGTCAACAGTATAATGGCGTCGTGAAATAGTACAACCATATATCAAGCTTTTCTACTAAATCTACATGTTTTAGCCCGAAAGTTAAAAAAAATATATAAAAAATATGAGGTAGCGTGGGGTTTTTGCGATCTGTCAAAAAAACATGAGGACTGGTAGTTGACTGTTTAAAATCATAGCCTCACGACAAAGAGTCTCAGGTTTATATCCCCCAATAAACACCTTTGACTCGCCCTGGAGAAGGACTTGAGGCACGTAGCGTTGCAAACCAAGTGCGTATATTTCCCATTAAGCAGTAATAGCACCTACCTGCTGAGTGAAACGTCTTGTGAAGAAAGGTATGAAGTACTTGTAATCCAGCATGGCGAAACCTTTAATCCTGGACTGAAAGAAGCTGACCTCCAACTCTTCCTCAGTCTGTGATAGATGTTCGGAGTCAATGGCCTGACCCCACCCCACAGTCTTACTGAGCGTTATTTCTTTATCACGACGCTTTCGACGGCTTTTGCCCTTCTTGTCTGCCTGCAGAAACTGCAACAAAAAGACGTCGTCACAACAGAGTTCTTAAGTTCGAATCCAGGAATTTTTTTCTTCTAAAGTACAAAATTCACATGTTGGGATTCAACCAACAGAGATTCCACATTTTCTGGGTTTGTTGATTTTGTGTAACACCGTTCTCAAAGGAACTGGCTAAGGATTTACGCGACCACTTCCTGAGGGCACTGTTGGATATTTCAATATTCTGAAATATAATATGTCAGAAATTAACTGGCTATGCTGTAATTTTACGATCGAGTGATTTTTGTCAATCAAATTAGTCTAACATTACTCGATGGTATAAAACACTACGGACGTTAAAAAGACATTATATTTCAGAACAGTTTCCTAGAAAAATGGCCGGAAACAATAAATAAACAAACGCCTTACCTTCATAAGGGGCATAGTGGAACCACCGAAGATCAAAGTCGTGAAGAGAACAATAATAAGAGTAGTAGTGATGATGACGTGTCTCGTCTCTTCACTGAACTCCAGATGTAAGGAAAGAGCGTACGAGATGGCACCTCGAAGACCGCTGAACCACATGATGAACATCATACGACGAGTTATCTGATGTTCTCGAAATCTGTTTACTAGGATAGCCAGTGGGAAGATGTTGCAAGCGCGGCCCACGAGACAGAGAATCAGGCTCCAGATCACTAAAGCTGGTTCCACACGGTGTTTAAAGCTGAAAAAGGTATTAGAAAGGCATTGAATGTCTTGACGATTAACCAGGATAACATGTCTTAAGGGCCACCATACATTCTCGACGAACTCCGCCAAAACCACTGTGCAAAAGTAAATATTCGACAAAAGTAATGTTTACATTTTAGTACCACCGGAGACTGGTAATTGCAATATCGTATCGGTTGTGTCTACTCTAAAAGCTAAACATAGTGTGCTATTTGAACGCGAAACGAACGAGTGAAAGTAGGACACTATGTTTAGCTTTTACAGGAGAAAAAGTAGAGAAATGGTGTTGCAATTACGAACTTCCGTAAGTGAAATAAAAATTGTCAACATGTAACATGGCGGCGGTAAATATTACAAGCATTTATCAAGCTTTTCTACTAAATGTGACGATAAAATCATACTGTTTTAATCCGAAACGTTACAAAAAAATATTTCGCGTGAGGTAGTGTTGTGTTTTCGCGATCTGTCAAAAAAACATGTGGACTGGTAGTTGACTGTTTAAAATTGCTCCTGTGGGCTTATTACTCCATTTCATGCAAAAATACAACACTACCTCACGACAAAGAGTCTCAGGTTTACATCCCCCTATAAACACTTTTCACTCGCCCTGTAACTTCGGAGTAGGGCTTGAAGTACGTAGCATTGCGAACCAAATGGGTGTATTTCCCCTTAACTAATTGCGAATTAACGTTTACCATGGTTGGAGCCAGCCTAAAAAAAGGTGGAATATATATTGTTTGTTATCTGTCTGCGTTTTTTTAGATCATTTTTTAGGACACTGCTGGATGTTAAAATGTTCTGAAATATAATCTGTCTTTTTAAGGTTCGGAATTCACAGGCTATGTTGCGATTTTACGATCGATTAATTTTGGACAAATTTTTTATTGAAAAAAATCACTCGATTGTTTCCTCAAAAAATCATTCTGCTGCCACGAGTTGTATTAACAGTCAAGAACATACCTGAAGAGAGCGAGGCCCAAGTAAGCAAAAACACAAGTCTCCGCAATGAAGGCGAGAGTTCGCATAGTCTGCTGCATGGTGATTTGAGTGACAGTGGATAAGTTGAAGTGGGTATAGTGCGACATAACGATTCCACAGAATAAAATCGCCATTATCCCAGAGAGATGCATCCCCTCGGCTAGAGCGTATGGTGCGTATGTGAACACCAACATCATACCGAGCTCTAGAGACGGGTGCTTACGCAGATCCATGTGCTTTAGCAGTAGTGCGCTTACTAGGGCGAATGTCACCCCGATCCCTGCTGATGCGAAGAACATTAGACAGAACCTGAAAAGGAAAAGTAAAGTATTGGTTTGATGGGGGCGACGGGGACCTACAGTTTTAGGTAAGATATTCATTGTCAACTGTGTAGCGAGAAATTTTGCTCTTGCAACCAAAACCAAGTCTCGCTCTTGCTCTCGTTCCTGTTCAAATATTCACTAGATCACTCGGCTATCTTGGATACCTACCGGTTGAGACCAGTTAGGATGGCTTCCGAGGTAGACATATTAGGTTTGTTAGCTTCGAGGATAGAAGTCGTCAGTACGATAGCAATGGCGTCATTCAGAATACTTTCTCCGAAGACCAGCATGTTGAGCACGGGGTCGATGTTAAGTGCATGAAAAATCGCGACGGTCGCCACAGGGTCGACTGCAGAGATGAGAGATCCAAACGCAAAACTCTCAACGAACGAAAGCTTGTACGCAACTTTGGCCAGCCCTAAGAGGTAGATCCCCGCTCCCGTCACGAAGGCCGATATCGCAGTACCAAAAATCGCAAAAACCAAGATCGACCCGATATTTTGAAAGAAGTTTCCCTTATGAAGATTATAGCCCGATTCAAAAATTATCGGTGGTAGTAAAACCAGAAAAAATGCGTTCGGAGAAAACGCCTCTTCATTCTTCCAGTTGGCAATATTCTGATCAGACATCAAGTTTAAAATCAGACCGATAAAAGCTCCCAGTAAAACGATAACCACGCTTTCCGGTAAATACTGAAAATTGGTTTTTAACATTAGGTGAATAAGGAGAATACTTAAAGCTAAAACACATAGCACGAAAAATATAGACATGGAACTGTTGTGCTCGTCTTCAATGGCGTGCTTGTCAGGTAACTTTGGCTCGGATGGCGCTGGTGTCGTTACATTTACCACAATTTTAGCCGTGGTTGCTGCTGTAGGTGAACTTAGGGGGGCCAGACTAGAGCTCGAAACATTTTCCGATACATCCCGTACAAAACGGCTGATTTCTTCGGGAGGGCCATCATCCAGCGGTCGGTCTTCGTCAAGGACTGACTTCACCACGTCTTGCTCCGAAGTTTCTACACCACTTTCCCGAACTAATCGTTGACTGACATCGTCGGGGTAGCCTTCAAAACGGACGTCCACTTGGTCAAGGCTGTCTACTTCTTTACTATATACACAAACACAGCCAAAAAGACTAGATAGGTTGCATAAAGCGATAACGAAAATAATACTTGGAACGCACTT
This sequence comes from Mesopsocus fuscifrons, assembly GCA_950004255.1. Classification (NCBI taxonomy): domain Eukaryota; kingdom Metazoa; phylum Arthropoda; class Insecta; order Psocodea; family Mesopsocidae; genus Mesopsocus; species Mesopsocus fuscifrons. The sequence continues at coordinate 2,108,037 of OX465377.1, forward strand.
CATTTTGACGGTAACTATTGTATACGTTATCACCACGCGTCATATAAATATTTAAAGTTTGAAGTGATAAGAAGGAAAAATGGTTTGACATCGGCGGACATTTTAATTGTCTGCTGCCACGACAAACATGGCGACGTTTTGTGTTTACATTTGCAACGAATTTTTGGAACTGGAACTAGTTTTCGCATTTAAATAAAACGAATTGGTTTATTTTAAATATGTGAGTATTAATTTACCATTTTACGAAATATTTAGCAATATAGTAGACTCAATTTCGATATATTTTGAATAATTTGCGCCTTGCTCCATGGTTTCCATAGCAACTCTGTGAATACAAACAGTAACTTTCTGAAGGAATTTCCAGCTAAAGATGCATTTAAAATATATCCAGACTATCCTCCAGCCTCAGGTAATAGGGTTTGGTATCCAATAGATAGTTACCGATTTTTGGCTGGTAGGACTGCTTTTTCCTAAGTATTTAATTTTTATTTTGTTCCAGGAGAGTCCAAATAGAATAGCGGCGTTAGCATGGGCCCCAAATAACTTGAAATTGGCCGTCGCTACGTCCGATAGAACTGTTATATTATACGACGATAAAGGTGAGAAGAAAGATAAGTTCTCGCTGAAGCCCATCGATTCCAAGGTAGGTATCTACCTGCGTATAATTGTAAAATTTCATTTCACTAGGGGGTGATTTGGCCATAAAAACCCTTCACCAAGAAATATCTTGACAAGTTGAGCCTAGAACCTGTGGTTCCTCGATAATAAAGGGTCCGACAACAGTCGCACTTAACTTTCTCGCCCAGAATGATTTTTTTTTTTTTTTGGTTTTTTGAGATTTTTTTGCGGGCGTAATTTTTAAGCAATCGAAAATCGGTTGAAAATGACCCACGAGCATCTATCTGAGATCACTCATACCAAATCTCACGTCTGTCATTTTATTACTGTAGTCCCAAATGCGTTCCGACCATTAAAAAACGTGGACACTTTTTGACTACAACGGCCGTAATTTTGAAGATAACAAAATTCTGTTCGACAGATGTTTAAGTTACATGGTTCTACACCAATTTACCAAATTTCATGACAATCGGTCAATAAATGTGAATGGCGCCGAAACGATCGAACTTTGGTCCAGAACGGCCGTAATTTTCAACCAATTCAATTTTAGTTGAAAATGACCTCGAAGCATCTATTTGTCAACACACATACCAATTTTCAGTGTTATAGATTGAAAAGTGTACCGTCGGCGCTTGTCTAAGTAACCAAAAACACGATTTTTGAATTATTTTGGCGGTTTTTTGACAATAGCGGCCGCAATTTTTGACCAATCAAAAAATCCTTGAAAATGCCCCTCGGCAGTGATTTTAGACAGGTCCATACCAAATTTCATCAAAATCGGATGAACGGTATAGGCGCTAGAGCACTGCACGGACTGACTGACGGACGGACTGACTGACTGACTGACGGACGGACTGACGGACGGACAGACTTTTTCCAGAAACCACTTTTTTGGACTCAGGGGACCCCCAGGATCATGGGAAACCCAAAATCTCAATTTCGAAATTTTGCACGAAAACAATACTTTCTCGCCATATATGGCTAGCGAGAAAGTAAAAAAGAATTATTTTGTTGCAGTACGGGAAGAAAAGTTTTTCAGTGAAAGGTCTTGCATTCTCTCCTGACTCTACTAAAATAGCTGTTGGACAAACTGATAATATTGTCTACGTCTACAAAATTGGAGAGGAATGGTGAGTTACTTTTATGATGGCCACATAGGAATGGAGGGCTGGAGTAAAACCGCCATCCCTCCCCACTGAATAATGTCCGGGGATGCTTACTCGTCAGAACGGCCGTCCAGTATTTGGCCGGCATAAGATAATCTATGAGATTGTTATTTTTATCTGCTAGACCTAGACATAAGACGACAAAGACAAAAGACAATGCTCATGTTCTAATAAGAGCCAAAATTTTTGTACATTATATCTCAGACTAACAACTGCTTACCCCAACAACTATTTACAAAATAAAAACACAAGGGATTACTTATATTGGTTGGTTTACTTTCAGGGGCGACAAGAAAGTGATTTGCAACAAGTTCGTGGCATCAGCAGCAGTAACGGCTCTGACATGGCTTACAGAGGGACCTTTAGTTTTTGGGACAGCCGATGGAAAAATCCGTCTCGGGAATCACAAATCCAACAAAGTGTCCACTCTCTACGCAACGGAGTCCTTTGTCGTGGCATTAGCACCCAAGTGAGTCATTTGTTCGAAAAAAAAACTGAATATGCATTTCACAATATCGTAATGATTTCTCTTCCCATTTTTTGAAGAAACTGTTATGTGATCAGTAAAAAATCTACTCGATTGTTAAATCACAAGATACCCAGTTAAAAGACACAGTATATTTCAGGACGTTTAAATATCTACCTAACTCATTCTACTGCCACTTGTTTCAAGATTATATTGAGCTCTAAATGTCTGCTGTTTACTGACCCTAAGTTCTTTTTTCCTAACAGTACTCGTGGCACGGGTTTTCTGTCGGGACATGCAGACGGGACCATAGTGCGTTACTATGCTGTCGAAGACGCGGATATGGAGACTCAGGGCCGTGTGACGTCACATCCGGTACCTCCCTATGCTTTAGCATGGCCCCTCAACCACATCATGGCGGCCGGTTGCGACCGGAAGTTGACCCTGTATGACAATGATGGCCGATTGGCGAGAGTTTTCGATTTTTCGCGGGAAGATGAAAAGGAGTTTACTGTTGCGTGTTGTTCCCCTAGCGGGCAGGCTGTCGCTGTTGGAAGCTACGACAGGTAGAGTTTACAAACTGAGTATTTCTTCACTTTTCAAAATACCTAGTAGAAAAAGTTAGTTTTGTCTGTGCATGCAGATTCACTAACCATTGTTCGTCTGTCCGCAGAATCAGAATATTTAGTTGGAGCCCTGGGAAAGGTGCTTGGGAAGAGAACCCAGCTAAGGTAAGTGGAAATAAAATACAAATGTTAAACTAGCATTACCTTACGGCGCTCCACACAGTCGTGAAACACGTGGCAACAGAATGATTTTTCTTCTCAATTTTTGAGAAAACTATTGAATATTCAAATGTTCTGAAATATAGATAATATATCTCTTTAACATCCCAAATTAAGTGGCTATGTTGTGGTTTTACGATCAAGTAATTTTGGACGAACTTGTCACTTTTCTGTTCCTGCGTTAGGAGATTCGTAACGTGTACACAGTAACGGCGCTGGGGTGGCGCCGGGATGGTTCCCGGGTGGCGTGCGGCTCTCTATGCGGTGGAGTCTTTCTCTTCGAGTCTGTGCTCAAGTAAGTTAATTCTAAGGCTTAAATCTGTGGAGCTGGAGCTTGTCTGACTGCCAACAAGAGTTTCCGAGTTCGAATTTTTCCTCTTATGTCCCCCTTTTATCTTCGACAGATAGGAGACTATCTGGGGCGTTTGATAACCATAGCTTGAACACATACCCGGGATAACTAATTCCTGTCGGGAGTGCTCCCCATGGCCGCAGTAGTGACTGAGTTGAATAAATTCTCCCATGACTTGCCTTACATGTCCTGCCATACGAAACCTCTCTAGCTTACATGCCTTACATGTCCTGCCATACAAAACCTCTCTAGCTTACATGCCTTACATGTCCTGCCATACAAAACCTCTCTATTTGAATCTCTCCCTATAGTGGACTCTCTCTATAGCGTGCAAATTTAAATGATTCTTTAACGGTCGTTATAGAGAGAGAGACATTTAATTTTGTTTTGCAGACGTACAGTGTGGAGGAACAAATTCGAGATGACTTACGTGGGACCGAGTCAAGTGCTAGTAAAACCTTTATCTGGTGACGGCCGAGGCGTCATCCTCAAGTCACAGCTGGGTCATGAGATTGACGACGTCCGGTTCATGGGCCGCGACTGCTACCTGGTGGCTAGAACTTCCCATACTCTTCTTTTAGGTTAGTCGTTTTATTTTATGAAGCAAGTGGACTCAGGTTCTAATCTCGAACGGTTGAGATTTTTCCTGGTGTATCTTGCCAAGCCCGGATGGGTACCTGGCCATCACCGGCTGGGGGAAAAATCGACTATTGTGTTTGATTCTGACCATACAGAGGAAATTGTTGAATATTAGTATGTCCTGAAACATGATATTATGTCTTTTTAAATTTTAGGGTACACTAAAGTAGCCTTTAGGAACTAGTAAAAACTAGCCAGCGGTGACATATTATATTTCAGAACAGATTCTAAGTACAGCTTCCTTAAAAATTGGGAAGCAAAAAAAACTTTAACGAACAGGATTGTGTGGGCATTCTTAAACTGACGTTCACTTATGTTTCCACAGGAGACTTATCTCGAAACTTACTAAGTGAAGTTCCATGGCCCAGCTCTGGGCGAAATGAAAAGTTTTACTTCGACAACCCGACAGTGTGTCTCATCTTCAATGCGGGGGAGCTAAGCCTTGTGGAGTACGGAGAGAATGATGTGCTGGGCTCAGTCAGGACAGACCTTATGAATCCTCACCTGATAAGCGTCAGAGTTAATGAAAGAAGGCCTGTAGGAAGCCGAGAAGATAACAAGAAGTTAGCCTATCTGCTGGATTTGAAGACTATCTGTGTCTTGGATTTAATCCTGGGGTTATCCGTCTGTCAGGTAAAAGTCCAGTTAAGGGACGCGTCAAAAATGACGTCAGAGCGGTGAGTGCCGATGCCACATAGGCCACGGTTGCGCGCAGACATTTTTTCAACATATTTTTCTGTATTTCATAATAACAGTAGAAAAAATCTTAACTTCTGTTCTATGGTTTAGGTTTCCCACGACGCAAAAGTTGATTGGCTGGAACTGAATGAAACTGGACATAAGCTGTTGTTCCGAGATAAGCGACAGCGTCTTCTGCTGCTGGACCCGAGGAATGGTCGTAAAGAACCCATCCTGAACAATTGCTCTTACGTCCAGGTAACAACCCCTCTTAACCGCAATAAGGGTGGATTTCAGCAGTTCCTAAAGTCTACTGTAGTGTCTCTTAAAAGTTCACTTTAGCGTTATCCTCCTGAAAAGAAAATTTGGTGCCTTTCACCATCCTGCCGATAGGGTCCTTATCATAACGTAAGCTAGTGGACTTTAAGGTGGAATGCACGTATTTGGTTCGCAATGCTTCAAGCCCTACTCCGAAGTTACAGGGCGAGTGAAAAGTGTTTATAGGGGGATGTAAACCTGAGACTCTTTGTCGTGAGGTAGTGTTGTATTTTTGCATGAAATGGAGTAATAAGCCCACAGGAGCGGTTTTAAACAGTCAACTACCAGTCCACATGTTTTTTTGACAGATCGCGAAAACACAACACTACCTCACGCGAAATATTTTTTTGTAACGTTTCGGACTAAAACAGTATGATTTTATCGTCACATTTAGTAGAAAAGCTTGATAAATGTTTGTAATATTTACCGCCGCCATGTTACATGTTGACAATTTTTATTTCACTTACGGAAGTGGGTAATTTCATCACCATTTCTCTACTTTTTCTCCTGTAAAAGCTCAACATAGTGTCCTACTTTCACTCGTTCGTTTCGCCTTCGAATAGCACACTATGTTTAGCTTTTAGAGTAAACACAACCAATATGATATTGCAATAACCCGTCTCCGGCAGCACTAATATGTAAACATTAGTTTTGTCGAATATTTACTTTCGCACAGTGGTTTTGGTGGAGTTCGTCGAGAATATATGGTGGCCCTTAAACGGCAAGATAATTTTACTAACGTAAGGAACTGGTGAAGCCACCCTTAATAAAAAATATTCTGGTGCCACATTTTTTTTACCCTTTACTTCTTTTTGTGTCTTTCTGTGTCTAGTGGGTGCCTGGTAGTGACGTCGTGGTGGCGCAGTCGCTAACTAATCTCTGCGTATGGTATAATATTGACTCACCAGACCGAGTTACTCTTTTCCCTATCAAGGGAGATGTCGTGGATGTCGTACGAGGTGACGGACGCACGGAGGTCAGTCTTATTTATTTGTTTATCAAGTCGGAGTAAGTAGTACTTATACATTTGCTATTTGTTTATATTTTTTCCGACCATTTTTTGAGGACACTGTTGGATATTTAAGTGTCCTGAAGTATAATAATGTGTCTTTTTAAAATCCGAAATTCACTTTGTCAATAAAAATTTTGTTCACTATTACTTACCCTGCAGTAAAAATCACAATAATATTTCTGTTGCTGTGAAATTTCAGAAAACCAGCATTGTTTTTTCGAAAGAACGAATAAATGGCCACAGTGGCCGTCGGGTGGTTACCGGAAGAGCTCGGGATGGCTCAGATTTTGCCTACTTCTCATTGGCTACACTGCACTGTCCGCTGCAGCACGAAGGGGAACTGCTACCTGGAGGGGGAACTTTTCTCGGGATGCCTCCATTCAAAGCGGTTCCTTTGACAATATCTACAGTCTTAATGTTGCAGGTGGTGGTCCAGGACGGGGTGCAGCAGCTGGGCTACGAGCTGGACGCGGGCCTGGTCGAGTTTGGGACCGCGGTCCATGACAACGACTTGGGACGAGCAGTTCTGTTCCTCGAGACGCTGGGATCCAGACCGGAAGCGGAGGGAATGTGGCACAACCTGGCGGGTATTGCTCTAACTGCGCGCAACTTGAGGGTAGCTGCTAGGTGCTGTGCTGCGCTGGGGGATGTTTCAAAAACCTACTACCTGCAGGTTGGATACTTTTTCTCAATCACACTGTTACTAAAATACTAAGGTTTTCATGGTAATTGCACGACCGCCAATGGCTGTGGCTACTCTAAAAGCTAAACATAGTGTGCTATTCGAACGAAAGGCAATGACTGCGAATAGGACACTATGTTTAGCTTTCACTGGAGAACGAATTCTCTCGAAAGATAGAAATGGTGGTACAATAACCGTACTAAATACACCGTAGCTTTCACCAGTTTCCTTATCATGCAGATACAGTTCGTAAATTTATCTTTCCAAAAAAGTAGCCGATAACTTTATCTTGCCGTTAAAATCCACAACTATGATAAGGGCGCTATCGGCAGGATGGTGAAAAGCACCACCTTTTCTTTTCGGGAGGATAACGCTAAAGTGTACTTTTAGGGGACACTATGTCGACTTTAGCAACTGGGAAAAACACACTAAGACTGAAGATACTCTCTTAAACTTCATGATATTTCAGTAAATGTCCTTAGGGCGATGTCTGCCGCCACGTATTTGTTGAGGCTTAATTTGAACTTGCCCACAGGAAACCTTGCGGATTGGAGAGGAGTTTGGTGACGTAGCGACGTGTCCCGAGGTTTGGGCGAGAATGGCGATTCTCAACAAGGACCTGGCTTCAGCGGAGCAGATATACTTGGAACTGGATCAGGTACTTGTAATCAAAAATTATAGCATACAGTATTTAGTACGGCAATTGCCCCACTATTTCTGTCTTTCGAAGGAATTTGTTCTCCAGTGAAAGCTAAACATAATGTCCTATTTGCCATCATTTGTTACTTTCTCGCCCGTATGTAATACATGGGCTGAGAAAGTTATGTCTTCGTGCAAAATTTCAATTTTGAGATTTTGGGTTTCCCATGATCCTGGAGGTCCCCCGAGTCAAAAAAAGTGGGTTTTAAAAAATGTCCGTCCGACGTACGTACTTACACGTACGTCAGTCTGTCGCGCAATTGGACGTCACACCGTTCATCCGATTTTGCTCAAATTCGGTATGTAGGTACCAATGTAAATATCTGGACATGTTTTTTGATAAATTTTGATAACTCAAAAATTGCGTCTGCTGTGGTCAAAAAAGGCAAAAAATTGTGTTTTTTGACAGTTAAGAAGGGCTGGAGGCTACATATATCAAGGTGGAACCTTGAAAATTTGCGAAAGTGTTTTTGAATAGATGCTTTTACGTCATTTACAATCATTTGGAGGTGGGCCGATAACTTGGTTCCGTTTTGGCCAAAACGAGTTGGTCGTCACTCCGGTAGCACTATTCGTTCGATTTCAATAAAAATTGGTACGGAGGTTGTCGGAGTTCGAACATAACTTTGATATTAATTCATTATTATTGTTAGTTGTATAATGTACCGATAAGTAGCGCTACGGGCGTTGTTGTTACTTCAGTTCTCTGTGTACCGCCCTCGCTATTAGACGTAGGTACAGAGGCTCCCGCGACAATATAATACTGCGGCTATAATTATTCTATCAGGCTTAGTAAGTCGTGTTTGATTAGGATATTTTCGAGTGCTTATTCTCGTGACATCCATACCGGAATACTGAAGAGGAACACTGCGAGTTGGTTCGTCCTTTCCACTGATTATCTCTGTTGTATTTCCCATATCCTCCCTTATTTCTACATTATCATTATACCTACCCTACGAACCTAATTGTCCTATGCACCTTTACGGTCAACGAGGGTAAGTTGTGATTCATATTTCCCATTAGTAGGTATACCTACAAAACTCCATTAAAATATTATACAGTCCACTATTACCAAAATAAAAATATAACTGGGTGGTACCCAGACAAAAGGTCCTTACGAGCCAGATATTGAACTGGTCAAATTATTTAATTAATTAATTATTGAATTAATATTGAGGGGTTCGTTCGGACTCCAGACTAAGAAGATTTGCCTTCCTATAGAATGTGCATGGGTGTACCCGTCTTCTTAGCTTATATTATCGATATACTCTATTTTATTCCTTATACATTGAGGTATAAAGTCGAGCATCAGGAATTGAGCATTTTGCCTCAAACGTCAGGCAGGTTTTGCTGACACTGTACTTTCTTATCGTTGGGCCGCTGCCAAGTTTGCTTGGTCGCTGTCCGCATAATTGCGTGGGATTCGTAATCTCTAAGAATTGCTTATCTCTATTTATGGGTTTATTATCATTGGTAACTAACCATACCTACCTAGTCCAGGATGTGTGACGAAGGTCCAAATGCGAAGGCTCTGTCTGAGCAGAGACAGTACCTCGTGCGAAGAGTTCGTGAAGTTGTAGCACAAATCAAAGAGCTAAACGTGGAAACTCATGCTAGGGAGATCCTCTCTAAAGCAAAGCGAGTAGATGTATCTTATCAGCCTACTTGGGATAAGGTGGAAAATCAATGTTTTCTGTACAACAGTTCGGTTAGGAAGAACCAGAAAATTCCTCTCGAGGATGATCTTCAGAAAGAGTTTGCGGATTGTGTGGATTTCATCAATACAGCAGCGATTACTGCTCAAGCTCCTCCCACAGCTCCCTCTCAACCAGTGGCAGGTCAAGAATCTGTCCGAAGTTACCTAAAGCCAATTGAGCTTCCCAAATTCTCAGCGGATGAATTTGAATATTTTTGGGGCTTATTTGAATCTCTTGTGGATAAAAATCCTAGCCTAAATGCAATCTTGAAGTTTCATTATCTATCCAATGCATTGTCAGAAGATGCAAAAGCAATCATTTCGGGATTTTTACCCATATCAGCGGAAAATTACCCACTTGCTAAAGAAGCATTAATTTCTCATTATCGCAATCCTCGTCGGCAGGCCAGTAAGCATGTTACCAGCCTACTGAACTACGATTCTCTGCCCGGCAACCACAAGCCAGCAGAATTAGCCAGTCTTGTCAATCATTTCCAGAATACTGTTTCTTCCGTTAAGAAAGTGGAGATGGAGGACTTAGGAGATTTTTTATTGTTCCAAATTCTCTACTCGAAGTTGGAGAAAAGGCTCCGTATGGCCTACGAACGATCGCTTGAAGATAGCAGGAAGATTCCTACCCTTGCAGATCTTCTAAAATTTCTTAAGGATCAAATTCAAATGTCAGATCTGAATGACATCGCTTCCTTGAATACTAAAAGGGATGCTAAGGAAACTCTTAAGCCTGACGGTGTAAAGTCAGTTCCCATCAGAAAACCTTTCGCTAAGTCTGCACTTCTCATCAAGGACGACACTACTTCTCCTTCACAGAAAAAGTGTGGTTATTGTTCTGGTGATCATTTTATTTACCAGTGTGAGAAATTTAAAACCATTCCTGTGGAAGAAAGGTATGCTTGTGCAAAGGGAAAACATTTATGCTATAAGTGCCTAAAAGCGCACAAAGGCAACTGTACTTTTAGATTCAGCTGTAGAACCTGCGGTGGTGATCATAATTCATTGTTGTGCAAAGGACAAAGAAGCTTCAGTCCAAACGAAAATGCCGAGATAAAGGTGCAGGGTGCACCCAGCCTTAATCACACGCGGAACTCTGGCGACCAGCCAAGTAATAATTCGCTGAATACGCAAGCCCTATCATGCAACTCAAGGAATGCTCAAGCGTTACTTGCTACTGTTATCATTGAGGTCCGGGATACCTCTAACTGTCCTGTTCTAATTAGGGGTGTTGTCGACTCAGGCTCACATCTCAATTTTATCACTGAGCGAGCCGTACAAAAACTTGGATGTGCACGTACGTGCGATCGCACAATAGTTAATGGAATCTCAGGTACCACCTCTTCAAAGGGAAAGGTTAATCTTCATTGTGAATCACGATTCAGTCATCAGAGATTCAACGTTTCAGCATTGGTGTTACCAAAAATATGCAACGATTTGCCTAGTTGCTTAGTGAGTGAGGAAGCTATCTCACAGACAACAGACCTTCCACTCGCGGACCCATCTTGGGGAAGACCAGGGCCTGTTGATATGTTGTTAGGAGCAGAAGTCTATGCCCAAATTCTGTCAGCTGAACGTCCTATAGTCAACGTAACCAACAGCTTGGTAGCTCAGTACACTTCACTGGGATATGTTCTCGTAGGTAGTGCAGATGCCAGTATCCTGCAAACTACTTCATTGCTATCAGTAGATGACACTCTTACCCGTGCTGTAGAGAAAATGTGGAAACTAGAGGAGTTTCCCGAAGTACCTATATTAAGTCCTGAAGAACAGGCAGCTGAGACATTTTATAAAGAGACCACTAAGCGTGACCCAGATGGGCGTTATGTAGTCAAGTTACCGTTTCGTTCAGACGTTACTGAACTCCATGCAAACAAGTATCCCCCGAAAAAGGCTTACGAAAAGTTGGAGCAAAAGCTCAAGAAAACGCCGGAAGTTTCGAAATTGTACAATGAATTCTTCGACGAATATCGTAAGACAGGAATGATGGTGCCTGCTGAAAATGCAGTCGAATATAAATTAATTCATCACGCTGTGGTGAAAAGTTCAACCACTACGAAGGTTCGGCCCGTCTTCAATGCGAGTAGTCCGGATATCCACGGCTACTCACTCAATGAGCAGCTGTTGTGTGGACCGTCGCTGCACTCAGATATTTTCGATGTGTTACTGTCGTTCCGATTTCAGCCTGTACCATTCGTATGTGATGTAAAGCGAATGTACAATTCGGTTCTTGTCGATCAGGACGATTGGAAGTTCCAGCACATTTTGTGGCGACCTTCCGCGTTGGAGGAAATTCAAGAATTCGCCTTGACGCGAGTTACGTTTGGCATGGTTCCAAGTGGGTACCTAGCCCAAAGAACCATCCAGCAGTTAGTAGAGGACGATGGTACAGCCTACCCTCTCGCTTCTCATGCTTTGCAGAATCAGATCTACGTAGATGACCTGGCATGTTCTTACCCCAGTATAGAGATTGCGTGTGAAGCAAAGAATGAGTTAATTGACTTGATGAAAAGGGGCGGCTTTGAGCTGCGCAAATTCGCTAGCGCCAACTCTGAGCTTACTAGTGATCTGCCGTCTGAGCACTGCGAAGATGTTGATTTCGGTGACCAGAACGCCACCTTGAAGATTTTAGGATTATGTTGGAGCCCATCCAGTGATGATTTTCGATATAATGTTCGAGAATTCGATGGATCAATGACTAAGAGAAGTGTCCTCGGCTATGCCGCACGTCTCTTCGATATCAAGGGACTTTTAACGCCAATCACAGTCGCTATTCGAGCCTTTATTAAGAGACTCTGGGAAAGTGATTTGGGATGGGACGATAGGTTCCCCACCTCGCTCTGTGAAGAATGGAGTCATTACTCACAGGAAATGCCGAAACTGCAACTACTTAAAATTCCTAGATACATTCCAGTATTTTCATGCAATCGACTGGAACTGATTGGATTTTGTGACGGGTCAGCTGTTGCTCATGCTGCCTGCATTTATTTGCGTTGCGTACAGGAAAAGCAAGTTGGAATATACCTGATTCGTGCTAAGGGGCGTGTTAACCCCTCAAAGCCACAATTGACCATACCCCGAGTAGAGCTTCAGTCATCAAAATTACTCGTCGATTTGTACAAGAGTGTTCTGCCCAGACTGGCGAACCTCCCCATCGCAGAAACTATTTTTTGCACTGACTCGACCATTCTCCTATCCTGGTTAAGGACCCCCCCGCACAAATTGCAGTTGTTTGTTGGGAATCGAGTGTCCCACATTCTTAGTGTGACCGATGTGGAACAATGGAGGCATGTTAATTCGGAAAATAATTGTGCTGATCCGGCATCCCGCGGTTTAAACCCTTCCGCGATGGTTGAAAACCAGCTGTGGTGGGCAGGTCCTGAATTCTTACAGAAAGAACCGATTGAGTGGCCATCTATTGAGCCTACATCAGTGCAGCCCTCAGAGTTGCCCGAGTTAAGAAAAACTGCATTGGTTTGCACCGACGCTGCACCGTGCTTAGACCACGAGCTATTTGAGAAATGCAGCTCCTTATTGAAATTAAAACGCGTTCTCGCTTGGGCGAGAAGATTTATAAACAATGCGAAAGCCAAAACAAATGGTACTCTTCGGAACAATGGTCCTCTTACCGTTAGCGAGCTTCAGGCAGCTATGGAGAAAATACTACTAAAGGTTCAGATGGCACATTTTCCTGAACTGTACAATGGGAGCAAAGTTCCTAAACATTTGCGATCCCTTACTCCCTATGTGGACCCAAACTCTGGACTGGTGCGAGTTGGTGGTAGGTTAGAGAACGCCCCTCTCCCCAAAAATTCCAAGCATCCATATTTAATCCCAATTGTGCACGCTTAAGGCGCCCTAATCGATGACGATGCAACTCAGCGCGGCCGCAAGGAGCGACTATGAACCTATAATGAGCCTGAGCGCGTAAGCCTGACTTCTTATGGCTGAACTAACTAGCCAGGTGGATTCAGCTTACTGTGCACTTTCTTATCTCATCCCAGTCCCGTGTAAGCGACGCCACTTTTCAATACTCAATCTTTCATCGTCACCAGGTGCCAGGTACCAGGATGATTCTGGAGTTCATCTTTGCACCCACGTTTTTTTTCATGGGCGTAGTAGGACCGAAAACCTGGGGGGGTATGCTCCACAGACCTTCTCCTCACCGGGGGGGGGGGGGGGGGGGGGGAGGGGTAGGAATGGCTTTATGTGACGTAATGTGTAGTTTAGAAAAATCCTGGATGGGGGGGGGGGGGGGGGTTTAGGGTCACGGGGAGGGGAGGGGGGGTGTTTCGCCTATATTTTTTGGTTTCACATTGGCCTTACCATGTTAATTTTCCGGTCATGGGGGGGGGGGGGGGGGGTTAACGCCCTAACCCCCACCCCCCTCCCGCGGATACAACTATGATGCCTCCTTCATGCCTACCAGCCCACACACGGCTATGGTTCCTAGATGACCATGAGAAGCAACCAAGAACGTATTCAGAAATACCTATACACACCTAGGACGTTCCCCCCTCCTCCTCCGAAATTTGAGAAAATGAGAAAAGGGTAAAAGGGGTGTAGGTACCTATATTAAAATATAGTTTTGAAGGAGCCGACGTAGAGCCGTTATGGGTCTTCCCACGATGGTTTTCAAAACAGGTGTCCATGACCAGACCCAAAACGGGAGGGTTTTAGCAAACCTGTGTTAGCAGTTTCTTATCACCTTTACCTAATGCCAGTTCTCAGTAATAGGTACTGATGCTCTGGAACTCTGCCAGGACCGCGCAACCTGTAGAGTACGTCCTACCGTTCATCGAGTAGCTCAAATTCGGTATGTAGGTACCTACCTAGTGCGACTGGAGATGTTTTTGCGTTTTTTGCAACCATTTGGAGGTGGGCCAAAAACTTGGGCCAATCTTGGCCCTCAGTGCCCTCACACCCACAAAAAAAAACCGAGTATAGGTAAGTAATATGAAAATGAGTGAAGAAAGCAAGAAATGAATTTTAGCTTTTCCTATATATTTTAGGAAATTTATCCTCACATTGCGACAGAATGGGTTTACTACTTCAGGTTGATAATAACAAAATATAGTGCCTCTCAGCGGCCGAGTGGTCAAGGGGTCCGCTTTGTGTCCTGAGAGGTCCGGGTTCGAATCCCGGCGGAACGGAAAAAATTTTCCGCTTCCGACATGGATGTATTGGCTTCGGCCCACTCCTAAACTGGCCTCGGCCCACTCATATTCGGCTTCGGCCACTTCGTCTTCGGCTTCGATAAAAAAAATATAAAAAAAAAAAAAAAAATCTAACAAACCAACTCATTGGCGTATTTATGTTCCCTGAACGTCGCGCGTTAAAAAAAAAATAAAGGGTCCGACAACAGTCGCACTTAACTTTCTCGCCCCATGTAATTTTTTTATTTTTTGGAGATTTTTTTGCGGGCGTAATTTTTAAGCAATCCAAAATCGGTTGAAAATGACCCAAGAGCATCTATCTGAGATCACTCCTACCAAGTTTCATGGCTGTCATTCTATTACTGTAGTCCCAAATGCGTTCTAACCATTCAAAAACGTGGTTTCTCATTCTCAACTCATTTTCGACACTTTTTTGACAAAAACGGCCGTAATTTTGAAGATAACAAAATTCTGTTCGACAGATGTTTAAGTTATATGGTTCTACACCAATTTACCAAATTTCATGACAATCGGTCAATAAATGTGAATGGCGCCGAAACGATCGAACTTTGGTCCAGAACGGCCGTAATTTTCAACCAATTCAATTTTAGTTGAAAATGACCTCGAAGCATCTATTTGTCAACACACATACCAATTTTCAGTGTTATAGATTGAAAAGTGTACCGTCGGCGCTTGTCTAAGTAACCAAAAACACGATTTTTGAATTATTTTGGCTGTTTTTTGACAATAGCGGCCGCAATTTTTGACCAATCAAAAAATCCTTGAAAATGCCCCTCGGCAGTGATTTTAGACAGGTCCATACCAAATTTCATCAAAATCGGATGAACGGTATAGGCGCTAGAGCACTGCACGGACTGACTGACGGACGGACTGACTGACGGACGGACTGACGGACGGACAGACTTTTTCCAGAAACCACTTTTTTGGACTCAGGGGACCCCCAGGATCATGGGAAACCCAAAATCTCAATTTCGAAATTTTGCACGAAAACAATACTTTCTCGCCATATATGGCTAGCGAGAAAGTAAAAAAAATGAACACCTCATTCTCCTCAGCAGCCGAGCGGAGACCACTAAGGTCCGAGTTCAAATCCAAGCGTAAGAAAAAAATTCCGGAATTTTTGAGTTATCAAAATTTATCACAAAATTTATCCAGATATTTACATAAGGTACCTAAATACCGAATTTGAGAAAAATCGGATGAATGGTGTGACGTACTGGCGCGCGACAGAGTGGCGTATGTACGTACGTCTGACGGACATCTTTTAAAAACCTTTTTTTTTGACTCGGGGAACCTCCAGGATCATATGGGACGATCATGACGTTTTGAAAATTCAACCCCCCATCCATGGGCGTAGCAGGATCCCCCCCCCCCCCCCCCTACCCCTCTCCCGGGAATTCTCCTCATGCATGGCTTTATGTGACGTTATGTGCAGGCCAGAAAAATCCTGGGGCCAGCTAAACGGTATCTGGGGGGCTAAGCCCCCCCCCCCCCCCCGGCTACGGCTATGCCCCCTCCCCTGCCTAAACGGTGCGTCGGACGAAAAACTTTTCAGACAAAAGTTGTAGGTAATACTGAGGCAAATCTATATAAAAAAAGAACTCGATACCACCCCTAGGGCACAAGTTATGAATTTTTTTCGCCAACCCCTGTTTTTTCACCCTTATTCAATCATGAAGGGTGGGATCAAAAAACGTTACAAGAAAAGTGGTAGGTAGTATTTACTGTTCACAGCTTGTTCTCAAGAAAGTGAAATATATCATATATATAGGTACAATTAGGTAAACTTTTGAGCTGATGGTGGTTTTGGAATACAGCAGGGATCATGAAACGAAGACCTGTGAAGAAAGTTTTCAAAAGTGAGACTACTGGTAGGTACGACTACCTAACAATAGGTAGATTTCAAAGAAAAATCTAAAATCAAAATGCAAAAAAAAAATAGTCTCTTTCTAAGAAATTGGAAGTAAAAACAACAATGGCATCTTGTTATCTTTCATTGGAAATAAACAACGTAGGTGAAGTCTTCAATAAGAAGGAGTGTGCGAAGTGCGGTAATTGTGGAGTACGGTGAACGCAATGTGTGCGTCTCCTAGGGCAGCTGGTCGGGTACTAATCGCATCAAGCCGTGCACTGGCTTTTTATGGCTGTTTTGCGATTTTTGCATGTTTTCAAACAGCCATATTTTTTGTTCCACAGGGAAATTGAAAAAACGGCTTCGATATAGTTCTACCTGCAACCTTCTTGTTTACAATTCCGATAATCTCAATGTCTTCAGTTTAGTCGTATTGAGGCACGGCGTTTTTTTGTGAACAGTGTTTTGCAGCTCTTCTTTTTGGAAAAAAAATTTTTGTTAGAAAACCAAAAGGAAATTCAAAAATCGGCTGCAATATAGTTCTAGATATTTATTCAATCTACCTTCGTGTGAAATTTCAAGAAGAAACGTTCAGTAGAAACCACGACAGACGTTTCGAAAGTCGCAATGTTAATTCAAATGGGGACAGTGCAACCTTAAGTAGCACGTTCTTAAGTTAATTATTAATTACTAATCTATTATAATATCCTTTGTTTTTATATCATGGGTATAATGTTTTACTATTTACATTCATCTCATTATTCATTAACCTATTCATGCTCAATATTCACTAATCTTAACCCATTATTATCTGATTATCTATTCACTATTCTTTTATTAACTGCATGTTCTTACTCTTTAATCAATGATTTCCCTTGGTCAATCATGGTGGTCGGGATGTCGGAGTTCGAACATAACTTTGATATTAATTCATTATTATTGTTAGTTGTATAATGTACCGATAAGTAGCGCTACGGGCGTTGTTGTTACTTCAGTTCTCTGTGTACCGCCCTCGCTATTAGACGTAGGTACAGAGGCTCCCGCGACAATATAATACTGCGGCTATAATTATTCTATCAGGCTTAGTAAGTCGTGTTTGATTAGGATATTTTCGAGTGCTTATTCTCGTGACATCCATACCGGAATACTGAAGAGGAACACTGCGAGTTGGTTCGTCCTTTCCACTGATTATCTCTGTTGTATTTCCCATATCCTCCCTTATTTCTACATTATCATTATACCTACCCTACGAACCTAATTGTCCTATGCACCTTTACGGTCAACGAGGGTAAGTTGTGATTCATATTTCCCATTAGTAGGTATACCTACAAAACTCCATTAAAATATTATACAGTCCACTATTACCAAAATAAAAATATAACTGGGTGGTACCCAGACAGAGGTGTACTTTAACCTAGTTTGATGTTTTACTGTACGAAATTTATTCAACATAATAATTATGGCCAATATTGTCATTATCGTTGGAAAATTTTCCAAAAATGGAAATCACGTTTTTGATTGGTTAAGACGGATTTGCAACAATCCTAATCGACAGATTTCCTTGAAAATTGGTGAAAGTGGTCTCAGATAGATGCTTCAAGGTCATTTTCAATAGATTTTCAATTACTTGAAAATTCAGGCCGTGACATGGAAAATAGAAAACACGTACTTTGCGCGTCGAACGACACTTCACCATTTGACGGATATGTTTGAAATCCGGTGAGTACGTGCCTAAAATTATTGTCCAGTGTATGGCAAAATATTTTTTAGAAAAAGTTAAAATTTTGGTCAAAAAAAAAATAAATTACGTAAAAAAAAAATCAAAATTTTCGATACCGCTGGCGCGGCGAAAAAATTGCGAGAAAGTCAAGTGCGACCATTGTCGGACCCTTTATTTTTCTTTGGAATGACACACTATGTTTAGCTTTTAGAGCAGCTTGTCCACACAATGCTGTTTGTTGACGTTTTGCCCATTTTCTTCGGGAACGTTTTTTGTACTCTCTGGTGTTTATAGGTGGATAAGGCGGTGGAGATGTACCGTGGGTTCCACCAATGGGAAGCCGCGTTGGAGCTGGCCGACAGGAAACGGTTACCCAATAAGGGGCAGCTGCGGGAGGAGTATACATCATGGCTGCTCGACACAAGGCAAGAGGACAAAGTCGCGCAGATCAGAGAAAAAGATGGCGACTTTGTCGAAGCGGTAGATCTATTCCTGCAGGCAAAGCAGCCTACCCGTGCTGCCAAAGTCATTACAGCGAGGCCCTATCTGCTGGAGAACGAAACTCTCGTGAAGGTTAGTTTGGGCGAGTGCAAGTTCGAACTCCAGTGGGCTGAGATTTTTTTCTCTTGAAATCTTTGTTTTTCTTGTACCATGCTACAGTCTATTGATGTTTGCAGCGGGTGGTGGACGTTCTGATGAAGTCAGACAATCATGAGCAGGCGGGGGAACTTCACGAACGAACCCGTGACTTCACAAGAGCCTTGGACTGCTATAAGAAAGCCTCAGCCTTCTCTAAAGCTTTGGATCTGGCTCGGAGGGTAGCTCCCCATGAAGTCACAGATATGGAGGAAACATGGGGTGATCATCTGGTGGGTTTGAAACAACACGACGCGGCCGTTAGCCACTACATTGAGGCGGGAAAAACTGTGAAAGCGCTCGAGGCGGCTGTGGCGGCGAAACGATGGAAGGAAGCGGTCCGGATTATTCAGGTTTGTTGTGGATAATCTCAATAGCTTAGTGGTCCAGGTGGCCGACTTAGGAGGAGAGTCGGGTCACACCGGTTCGATCCCGATCTTACCCAAAAGTTTTTCAGCTAAATTTGTAGCTATATATGTCGCGAGTTTCTACTGTCGATATTTACTCGATAGAGACCGGTGATTGCAACACCATTTCTCTCGTTCGATACTATTTTTTTCTCCCGTGAAAGCTAAACATAGTGTCCTACTGTCAGTCATTTGTTTCGCGTTCGAATAGCACACTATGTTTAGCTTTTAGAGCAGCCACGGCCAGTGGCGGTATTGCAGTCACCAGTCTCATTCAGAACCGTAGTTTGTATGTCTCCAAGCGGTCTGTTCTATTATAGGTCGTTGGTTTTCGCCTTTAACTATTGGATTTTTCGTCAGGTCGTGGACAAAAACACGCCTGGTGTGGACATATTGTACCGTGAGATCGCTGATCACCTGGCACAGAGTAAGGACTACACGACTGCTGAGATGTTGTACCTCAAAGGCGGCATGCAGAAGGAGGCCATCGAAATGTACAATAAAGCAGGTAAAAAAGCCATTGGCGCTTTACTCAAGATATAGCCAGAATTTCACCCGGCAGTCGAGGAAAAATCTCTCTACTGTTTCTTCATAACTCAGTGCCTCGCCTTTCTTGCTGACAAGTTTCTGAGGTTACTGTGAATTATCAGCATAATGGGGACGCTTCCTAATCGGGTTTTTTGTTCAGGTCTGTGGGACCGGGCGCATCAGACAGCGCGGCGTTATCTGCCTCAAGACGAGGTATCCGACATGTATCTGAAAGAGGCTCAGAGGTTAGAAGACGGTGGAAAACTCAAGGAGGCGGAAGTGTTGTACGTCAGCATCGGACAACCGGAAATGGCTATCGAAATGTACAAGAAGGTACGAATAATGTATATCTACTGTATTTCGAGTGCCGCCATTTTCCAAACGTTGAAGCAAATGACGTAACTTTTAAGGGAAAACTAAGGGAAGAAAGATCAGTAGTCAATCTTATGGGCGACGGAAAAATTTCCAGTAAAAATATTTGACAATTTTTTTTTCTTCTTTAGCGTCGAATGTTTGAAGAGATGATGCACCTCGTGGCTGCTCACACCCCTGACCTCGTGGGCTCCACCCTCGTGTCTCTTGCCGAAGAACTTGAGGGTAGTAAGCAGTACAAGCTGGCTGAAGCTCAGTACGTCAAAGCGGGGGAGTGGCCTGCCGCTGTCGCCATGTACAGACGAGGGGAAATGTGGGAAGATGCGTACCGAGTAGCGAAGCAACATGGCGACAAGGAGGCTGAAATACAGGTATGGAAGGTTGTAGAGGAGACAAGCCCAGGAACTAGACCATTTCAAGAAACATCTGTTCAGCTCAGCTGGTTGTACTACCACCCAACGTTTTAGTACACGATGGGGACCTACAGTTTTAGGTGTCTTCCGACCATCGAAACCACTCGGTTATCGAGGTCAACATATAGTTCTGAAGACACATATTATCCCTAATATTTTTATTTATTTATATATTTCTTCCCTTAGGTAGCTTCTGTGTGGGCCGCTACCCTGGGAGGGGAGTCCGGGGCGAAACTACTCTCCCGACTTGACCTCCTCGAGCCGTCTATTAACTACGCCTGTGATAACTATCAGGTACTTTGACTGTCAGTTAATGTTAGTCAGACACTGAGGACCGGTAAACCCTACCTACCTCTAGCGCTATAGAAAACTTTTATCGCTGCCTTGTCGCCACATATATAAAGTTAGTACCTTGGTTTCAGTTTGATTTTGCACTTGAGATGTGCAAACTAAAGATGCCTGATAAACTACCCACTGTTCACTACAAGTACGCAATCAGCCTGGAAGATGAAGAGAAGTTGACCCAGGCGGAACAACACTTCATCTTGGCGGATAGAGCCAAGGAGGCGATATCCATGTACGTCCACGCCCGGCACTGGGACGATGCTGAGAGAGTGGCCGAGCACCATGATGTGGTAAGGGGAAGAAGGAGAGGTAGGAAGCGATGAAGAGGGGAGGAATGGAGAGGTAGGAAGAGATGAAGAGGGAAGGAATGGAGAGGTATGAAGAGATGAAGAGGGGAGGAAAGGAGAGGTAGGAAGAGATAAAGAGGGGAGAGATAGAGATTAAGGAGCGCGGAAGAGGGGAGGAATGGAGAGGTATGAAGAGATGAAGAGGGGAGGAAAGGAGAGGTAGGAAGAGATAAAGAGGGGAGAGATAGAGATTAAGGAGCGCGGAAGAGGGGAGGAATGGAGAGGTAGGAAGAGATGAAGAGGGGAGGAAAGGAGAGGTAGGAAGAGATAAAGAGGGGAGAGGTAGAGATTAAGGAGCGCGGAAGAGGGGAGGAATGGAGAGGTAGGAAGAGATGAAGAGGGGAGAAATGGAGAGGTAGGAAGAGATAAAGAGAGGAGGAATAGAGAGTAAGGAGCACGGAAGAAAGAGATGAAGAGGGGAGGAATGGAGAGGTAGGAAGAGACGAAGAGGGGAGGAATGGAGAGGTAGGAAGAAAGGAAGAGGGGAGGAATAGAAAGGTAGGAAGAGATGAAGAGGGGAGGAATATAGAGTAAGGAGCGCGGAAGAGGGGAGGAATGGAGAGGTAGAAAGAGATAAAGAGGGGGGGGGGGGGGGAATTGAGAGGTAGGGAGAAGGGGGAAAAGAAAGTTGATTGAACTTTTGATGTTTCCAGGAAGGACTCTCTGACGTGCTGGTAGCAGAGGCAGTGCACGCTCTAGAGCAGGGTAACTTTGCCTCCATTGAAAGCTTACTGCTGCGGGCTCAGCGGCCCGACATCCTCATCAACAACTACAGAGAAGCTGGCATGTGGGTGGATGCGCTGCGGGTCTGCAGGGAGTACCAACCTTCCCAGCTGGCCAAGCTGCAGGCCCTCTACGATCGTCAAGTTGGCAACGCTGGTAAATTACTGTCCAAAAAAGCACAGGAAATATTTACTGCTTTCCTCATTAATGCCGAAACAGTTTATTGCCAGACATGAATTGGCTGTATTGTGATTTTACAATCAAGTGATTTTTGTCAATAAAAAATTGTACAGTCGTAAAATCACAACATAGCCCGTTACTTTCTGACGTTAAAAAGACATTATATTTCAGAATATTAAAATACCCAACCGGTTCTTCAAAACACGGGAAGAAAAATCATTCTGCTGCCACGTATTTCATTATTAAGTGTGCGGTTCGCATCCATACTTGAGTTACGAAGGCCGCCATTATGATTCTAATATACTGTCAACTGTTCAAAGGTTCAGGCACCTCAGCAGTGCTGAGTCACGCGCGAGAGTGGGAGCAGTCTGGACAGTACAAGCAGGCTGTGGAGAGTTACATCACCGCCAGCGAGAGCGGTGACCCTGAGTCAGCGACACGTGCCCTGCTCAAAGCTGCCGAACTCACCTCGAAATTCATTGACGCTGATGACGCTGTCGTGCTGTGCCGTAGTCTGCTTCCACGTCTACTTCAGGTATAGTAAACAATCTACGGCCGTGTCTGATTTTTGTCACCAGAAAATTTGTTCGAAATTAACCGATCATAAAATCATCACGATTTGTTTAGGCAGGGCAGTTCGGCGCTGCGGCACGACTCTGTCTGGACTGCGACATGATCAGGGAGGCGGTGGACGCGTTCATAGCGGGCGGTGAATGGGATAGCGCACGCAAAGTCGCTAGGGAGATGGATCCAGCACTAGAGGGCTACGTCGAGAGCAGGTGAGGTACCAAATGGTCAAGTAAGGCCGAACGTACATTTGCTATTTGTTTACGTTTTTTCTGCTCACTTTATGAGGAAACTATTGGATATTTAGGTATTCTAAAATATAATGTGTATTTGTCTTTGTCCGAAGTCAACCGATAGGAAAATCACCACACAGCCTGTTAAGGGTCCGCTATACCTGACGATGCATTTTTTGTCGCCCATAAGATTAACATTGCGAGCGGCGATTCATTTTCAAGGTTTACCCTTGGTTGGAAAGACACAAAATTTTGCCTGTACCTAGCCCTAACAATGTTCTAGGTCGTGATCGAAGCAGATTTCCCAATTTTTTTCTGGTTTTCGAGATATAGCACTTTTCTTGAGGTATGCGATGCTAGCATTTGCAAAACAGTTGCAATAAAAGAAACCAGTGAGAAATTGGGAAATCTGCTTCGATCACGACCTACAACATTGTTAGGGCTAGGTACAGGCAAAATTTTGTGTCTTTCCAACCAAGGGTAAACCTTGAAAATGAATCGCCGCTCACAATGTTAATCTTATGGGCGGCAAAAAATGCATCGTCAGGTACAGCGTCCTCCTAATTTATGCCATTAAAAAGACGCATTATATTTCAGAAAAAAATGGAAACAAACAAGACTGCGCAGACACCCTTCACCTTCGCTTATTCTTCCAGGTACAAATCACATCTGACAGCGTCAGGGGACGCCTCACAGCTCGCTGACGTTGACGCTTTCGGCGCTCTAGATCTTCTCGCGCGTCAGGGCCAATGGGCTCAGTGCCTGGACCTGGCGGAGAGGCAGGGCGAACCTATTCTACATAAATACCTTGCTCAGCGTGCTACCGCTCTGCTGACAATCAGCCACGCGCCTCTAGAAGCTTTGCAGCTTTACCACAAGCATGGGGCGCCTGCCTACCCTCAGAACTACAATCTATACAAGCGAATTGCGAACGATATACTCGCCATGCCTGAGTAAGTTGTTCTAGACTATTTTAGAGCGTCACCGTGGTCTAGTGGGAAAACACTAGACTCGCAAGCCTGAGGTCCTGGGTTCGAATCCCGGTAGCAGCAATTTTTCTGTTGGCGATATGGATGTCACACCAAATATTCCTTCGGCCAACAGTCAGTCAGTCAGTGCCTTGAGGCCAATTTGTTAGAAATTATTGGGTTGTAAAATCACAACTTAGCCAACTGGGTTCTGATGTTAAGAAGCCATATTATATTTCAGAACATTGAAATTTCCTGCAGTTTCCCCAAAAAATTTGAAGAAAAAATCATTCTGGTGCCACTTGTTTGTACAGGTTTAAAATATGTCAACAAACAGCCTTAACAGTCCGTACTTTTGTGTTCAGAATCTATACTCGACCAATAGTATTCGTTCTCCAGTGAAAGCTAAACATAGTGCCCTATTCCCAGTCTTTTGTTTCGGGTTCAAATAGCACACTGTGTTTAGCTTATGGAGCAGTCACAGCCATAAACAGCCGTGCAATAACCAGCCTCATTCAGGGACAACTTATATTTCAGACTAGATGGCCCAGACAGCTACCCGCACTTCGCGATGCTACGTAACACGCTGTCGTCGCTTACGTCAGCGATGGCGCGCTCTGCTGACGCTAACTCATCCATCCACCACGAGATGGAGACACTGCAGCTGGTGGCGCACTACATGGCTGCTCGCGCTGCTTACAGGGAGGTGCCCGCTCTCAAACACCAAGCCACCAAGGTGTCCATTGCACTGCTGAGATACGCTGATGTCGTGCCGGCTGATAGAGCTTTCTATGAGGCTGGAGAGGACGCTAAGGTATATATTCTAGAAAGGTTGTCTCCTGTGAGTGAGAGTGAGAATTTGAAGCATCTGTAGGATCAGCAGCGATAAATCACATGTGTTCCAAAGGTCTTCTCCCTTCGTAGATATAGCGGGTTGAAAATTTTGATTTCCGGTTTCATAGTTGAAACAGTAGAGTAGCTGTGTCCTTTTCAGAATTTGATGTATCGATGTCTTTAGTTGATGGTTCCTACAGTTAGCTTACAGTGAGGTAGGTGGCAGAAGATGCGGAGCTTAGCAGAAGTAGCCAAAGCTTACGTCACTTTCGGTATTTATTTCCTGAGGTACAGATTTTTTCCCATTGGTGGTTACAGCCCCTACCTTTGATCCAAAGACAGATGTTTTTAATTAATGAAATTAATTGTTGGCTGAAGTCAATATTTGGTGTGGCATTCATGCTACCAACAAAAAATTACTGGTACCGGGTTTCGAACCCAGGACTTTAGTAGTGTGACTCGACCACGATTAGGCGTTCTATTGTGCGTATAGCGTCTTTTGCAGAGAAATATAAAATAGCGAAGAAATAAACATAAGATGTTTGTTTTTGTTTGTTTTACAGCGCGCTGGGCGAGAGAACGAGGCATTTGTTTTCCTAAACTTCTACCTGGATGTGTGTGAAGCTGTGGAGGAAAATAATGCTGACTTGATAGACGTGGCAGACTTCACCAACACAGACTTCCCGATTGAAATCCCTTTGCCACAACGGAAGTTTCTGGAAAAAGATCCTGACCGTCATGAAGAAGTCCGCAACTGGGTACTGGCTGTCTCCATGGACCAGAAGATTGACCAGGTTAATGTTTACTTTCCCATATACACAGTGTCTATTCATGTACGAAAAGTATTTTGTTGCAATGTCGTTGCACGCCACTTTGCTGAGGAAACTATTGGATATGGTTTTGTTTATATTCGTTTTGAAAATATACAGTACACTCTCTCTATAACGATTGTCAAGGGATCACGGTACTTGGTCGTTATAAAGAGAGTTCGTTTGTTATAGAGAGTGACCACTGTATTTTGATTTTATAACAGAGTGATGTTCGTCTACATTCTACAGTTTAGTAGTGATAGAGATTAGGGAGGGCCTACAGTTTTAGGTTGGTTTCGAGTCACCACCGTCTCGATATAAAGTTCGCTTGAATTACTGAACCTATCAGAAAAACTTTCATAGGATCGGAGATCGAATCTGGTCTATAATTATAATTACTAATGTACTTCTTTTAGATGTTGCCTCTGGACGATCGTGGGTTGTACGAGTCAGCACTAGCTAGCCTCGGGTCG
This sequence comes from Mesopsocus fuscifrons, assembly GCA_950004255.1. NCBI lineage: Eukaryota > Metazoa > Arthropoda > Insecta > Psocodea > Mesopsocidae > Mesopsocus > Mesopsocus fuscifrons. The sequence goes on from OX465377.1 coordinate 2,133,741, forward strand.
GGAGGAGCGTCAGCTTTAGCCTGCGTAGTGACAGGCTACCCCGTGCTGACCGGGCCTGGCCGTAACCCCGTCACGTTCACAAAGCCAGGCAGGGTTGCCAACCGCGATGACTGGAATAGTCTCAATATGGCCGCCCGCACTGCTGGAGGCAGCCATCTTGGTGACGTCATGAACTATCTGGCGGAATGGTGCGGTTCTGCTCCCACGTACTCTTTCTAATGCCACTGCAGGAGGTAAGTTATTTTTTCTGGAGGTACGTTGCTGTATGATGTTTTATAAGACACTTCCGGTCGCCGAAAAATTTACCCCTAGATACATGTCACAGTCCGTACTGCAGGTGTATTCCCTTTCTCGAACGCCAGCAATATATATATATATATATATATATATATATATATATATATATATATATATATATAAACTTTTGAACTGATGGTGGTTTTGGGATCCAGGGAAAGAACTGTGAAAAAAATTTTCAAAAGTGAGACTACTGGTACGACTACAATAGGTAGATTTTTCTTCGAAATCTACCTAAAATAAAGCAGGAAACTGACGAAAACATTATAAAGCTGATATTACTTAGCTGGGAAGCTTTTCTGTAATATTGAAAGACCAAAAGTGCTGATTGTCTCCGAAATTTTTGGCGTCTTCGAGAGTCTCGGGGAGTTTCTTGTTGAGAGTTTCGGGCAGCATGGAGGAGCAGATCGCGCCTAACAGCGCGAGGCACAAAAATGCCACGTATGGCAGCCGAGCGTCCACCGTCATTCCCTATAAACATCAAAGGAGTAGGTGTACACTTATTGATTCTCGATGTTTACCGGTTATTGCACCTCCATTTGTATCGTTCGATAATATTCGATAATATTCGCTCTCCAGTAAAAGTTGACATATTATAGTGTGCGTTTCGCAGTCATTTTTTTCGCGCTCGAATAGCACACTGTGTTTAGATTTTAGAGCAGCCACGGCCGCATGTACCAGTATCATTTAGGTAGGTACCTATACTACCTTAACAAAACAATACCTATAGAACTTTTTCTTCGGAAACTGGTCAGTAGGTATGGAATGTATGGTACGTGCTTAGGGTACATGGCCCGGTGACCGAGCGGATAGAACTTGTGCGGGAAAATCGGTACTCTGGCGTTTTTTGGCGTGAAAGTACAATAGGACCTGCAGGTGTATTCCCTTTCTCAAACGCCAGCAAACCCACCCAACTAACACCTTCAAAATTAATTGTAAGAAGAACTGTTCTCCGTATATTGCATCATGGCGTGCCTTATCTTCTTACAATAAATTTTGGAGGTGTTAGTTGAGTGGGTTTCCTGGCGTTCGAGAAAGGAAATACACCTGCTGAAGTATCTCGTAGGTATTGTGTAAGTATTCGGAAATTCTTTACTGTTCTGTTTTGTCTTACCAAGTAAACAACATATGGGCCACAAAGGCCAAAAATATCCGAGATGACGTTCCCCATAGAGCAGCCAGTCTGACGGACACAGGTAGGGAAGACTTCCATTGCTTGCAGGTAGATCGTATAGAACGCCAACGTCACCCCGAACTTGATGAAGGTCACCAGAACGGTCGTCAGCCACACTACTCTCCCTGTTAAATGACACCTTTTATGATTAATGCAGCTAATTTGGCCTCAGTCGCAGGAGGCCAGGAGGCAAGAGACCGAGCTTCTAACCTCGAGTTGCTGAGATTTTTCGGGCGTGGTTCTCACCAAATCATCCTTGTGTACAGTTGTCACGGAGATGGAACCCTGCGTCCCAGTACGCTTCAGAGCTGTCCCACCAACTAGCTATTTGACACTTACCATGCGTTATGATGACGGCTGCGCACATAAGGACGATAATAGCGTAGCTGGAGGTGTGGGTCCACCGCCTGCCTACCCTGTTGCTGAGGTAGTTCCCAATGGCATAACTAGGTATCTCCACAAGCGCCTGCCAAAAGAAGTTCATGAACGGGTTGCCCGCCATGTTGGATACATTGATAATGAGGGCGTAGTTTGAGAATCCGCATGCTATCCTGTTTTAAATAGAAAACATTGGGATTGTTTATAGCACCGAACTTCCAACTAGAAAAATGCAATGGAACCAAAACTTTTCTTACCAGCAGACGAGGATGATGAGGGTGTTTTTGGCAAGGCGCTTGTTGGCAAACAGGCTGGGCATACCGTAAATTTTTTCTTTCTGCTTTGCGATTTTCTCGAGAATCTCATACGTGTTGTCCGGTAAGCTCGTGCCGTTGACTTTCGCGATGTAGGAGAGAACTTTCGCTGAATCCGTCACTCTGCCTCTGCTGGCCAGCCATCGTGATGACTCTGGCAGCATTCTATCGACATCAGGGATTATCAAGGTCCATCTAACCTGGAGTAGGCATTGCAGTAGAGTGCAACGCCGGTACTGCGCGGCCAAGCTTCCTATTCTACTACATGCTGCGACAGAAGCATCATCGTGGTGCCAGTCAGACTCAGTTTTGTTTTGGAAAGTATCTACACATGCACCGTCGCTGAACAGTTCCCTTCTCTCAGTTCTTGGATGGTTCTTTAGGGCTCGTAACCAGAGTTTAAAATATAACTTCGAATTCCCTCTGATTCTTTCAATGACAACTAAGGCAGTCTATACCTGTGAAGGAGGAAGGCAGACGCGCAGGGTAGCGTGGTTACCAGCATCATGACCTGCCAATCTCCAATAAGCCAAGTCAACATGGGCACAGCACAGCTCCCCACCATCCAGGATATGTACTGGATGAAAACTACCTGAGATCGCTTACTGACGGCTGAAATCTCCATACCTGAAATTTCATGCGGAAATTTGAAAACGGGTAATCGCCGTGAAGAAATAACTCTATTGTATAGCTACCTGCACACTTCAAATTATATCCCATGGTTTTTTGAGTCAGCACCTTCCCTCTTGGAAGGAGTTTTCCCTTATTTGTTTGTTGGTACTGTGAACTTACGGGCGTCTACGCAGTCGTGTTTGTTTACGTTTTTTTTTGCATACTTTATGAGGAAACTATTGGATATTTAAATATTCTGAAATATAACTAATAAGTCTTGTCAAAAGCCGAATTTGAGAGGGAATGTTGTGATTTTTGTATGGAGTCTCGCGTACGCGGATGACATCGCACTGGTGGCCACAGAAGAAGGGGAAATGACGGAAATGATTAAAGCAATGGAAAAATGGGCGAAAAAGAAAAAACTAGAGCTGAGTGTAAGCAAGACGAAGATATTGACATTCAAGAGAGGAAGAGGGAAGAAGGAAAAGAAAGTGTGGAAGTGGGGAGACGGAGAAATCGAAGAAGTACAAGAATTTAAGTATCTGGGGTACATCTTCCAGCGGAGCAATGGACCAGAAGCTCATCTGAGAGACAGAATAAGGAAAGCAGTGGTGGCAATGAAAAGAACGTGGGGGATGGGAAAAAGGTGGTTCGACGACGACTTTGGAAGGAAAGAAAAATTGTTCAAACAGTTGGTGGAGAGTGTGATGCTGTATGGTGCGGAAGTATGGGGATGGGAGGAAGCAGAAAAGGTGGAGGCAATACAGGCGAGGTACATGAGGTGGGCGCTGGAGCTAGACCGATGTACGCCGCACTATATAGTGCGATTAGAAACAAAAACGGACAAGATACGAATAGAAGCTGGGAGGAGAGCTGTAATGTTCGAAATGAAGGCGAGAGGAAAGCAGGAAAAAAAGATACTAGGAGAATGCTACAAAGAACTAGACAGAAGAGGAGGGGGAAGAAAATGGGATGAGAAAAGGAAAAGATACTTGGAGAGATGCGGCACGACGGAGGAGGAGCTGAAGGAGAGAGCGCGAGAAAGGGACCTAAGGTGGAGCTACGAGCTCACTGAGAAGGATAGGGAGGTGCAAAGAAGGGAAGACCGAGAGGCATTGGAGAAGACAAGATACAACCCACTGTATAAGAAGCTGGTGACAGAAGAAAGGCCAAAGTATTTGATGGAGAGGGGGCGAGGAGGCAGCCAGAAAATAATTGCTCGGTATCGGTGTGGATGCGCGGAAAAATCAAATAAATATTGGGAAGATGAAGAAAGAAGGTTGTGCAGGCTGTGCGGTCAGGCACCAGAGACTTTATCACATATGATAGGAGAGTGCCAGGAAGATCTAATCGCTGAAGATGTACTCGAAATGCTGACCGAGACAGGAGATGGGGTGCAGTGGATGAGAAGAATGGAAAGAAAGAGAAGGAACGTGGAAGGAGAAGCTTAATTACCTATATTGTTTTGTTTTGTTTTTGAAGTGTACTTTATTTAAGCCAATTGGCAAAATATAATATAATAATAATAAATATAACTAATAAGTCTTGTCAAAAGCCGAATTTGAGAGGGAATGTTGTGATTTTTTGATCGAAAATTTTCGGACAAATTTTTTGTTGACAAAAACAGAGCTACTTAGATCATTTCGGCCATCAAAAAGACATATTATATTTCAGAACATACACATATTCAATAGTTTCGTAAACAAACCCGATTCTATGGCACCGCACCATATTATATCCCACTTGTTCCTGGCCCTTCTGGAGCTGTAGCAGAAAATAATACTCACTGAGCACGAGAGGTGTTTGGAACACAGCTGTGGCCGCCGAGCCGGCCATGAACACAGAGACAAGGAACAGAGGGTAGATGTGAGAGGTGAACACGGTCAGCGTCCGCCCGATCAGCAGCAAAGCAAGCGAGATGTAGAACACCGGTTTACGCCCGATTCTGGAGAAAAAGAGCAAGAGTTTTGTTTTTCTCTTACGTTTTCCATCTACCTCCTCCTAATCATTATGTTTCTGAACATTAAAATATCCAAAAGTTACCTTATTAAATGTGCAAAAAAAAGTAAACAGACACGACTGCGCGTAAACGCCCTTAAGGGTTCGCTATACCTGACGGTGCATTTTTTGCCGCCCATAAGATTAACATTGCGAGCGGCGATTCATTTTCAAGGTTTACCCTTGGTTGGAAAGACACAAAATTTTGCCTGTACCTAGCCCTAACAATGTTCTAGGGAGTGTTCGAAGCAGATTTCCCATTTTTTTTACTGGTTTTCGAGATACAGCACTTTTCTTGAGGTATGCGATGCTAACATTTGCAAAACAGTTGCAATAAAAGAAACCAGTGAGAAATTGGGAAATCTGCTTCGAACACTCCCTAGAACATTATTAGGGCTAGATACAGGCAAAATTTTGTGTCTTTCCAACCAAGGGTAAACCTTGAAAATGAATCGCCGCTCGCAATGTTATTCTTATGGGCGGCAAAAAATGCACCGTCAGGTATAGCGGACCCTTAATTAAGGAAAAAAACCAGAAACACAACAACAGCAACAATAGCTATCCTACCTGTCTGCGAGTTGCCCCATGAAAAAGTGTGAGAAAATTTCCCCGGCAATGGTCGCGACAAAAGTGTTGGTGACGTAAAGTTCCCTGTCGCACACCCAGTTCTGCATAGTGGGAGCTGTTTCAACGAACCACGTGCGGTCATAGTCCCATCCGTGCGAACATTCTGGAACTTGTATACAACGTCTTTGTGGATAAAGTACGTGCCCACCCACTTTCCAGATACACACATGTACCTAATTCGTGGTTTCGTGAAATTCACGTACATACACTTTCAAATTGCATATTCGTGGTTTCGCAGGCATAGTGAAGCACGTGTATTCCCAATTTCGAATTACATGCTTACGGTTTTGCAAGCGCAGTGTTTTCTTTTCCAATTTGGAGATCCTCTTGGAACAGAGTTTATATTAGAGCTATATATCCTTTCGTTTCATATTCCGTCCTCCGTCCGTCAAATATTAGTGTGTGCCGAGTGGTCAAGGGGACCGTTTATCGTCCTGAGAGGTCCGGGTTCGAATCCCGGTAAAACGGAAAAATTTTCCGCTTGCGACATGGATGTAGTGGATTCGGCCCACTCCTAAACTGACTTCGGCCCACTTATATTCGGCTTCGGCCAAAAAAGCTAACAACCAACTGATCTCTGGAAAAAAGATTCTGATGATTGTCTACTTACTCTCCGTGTTGGTTCCGTTAGAGAACATTTGACAGGAACTGAAGGCTTCCACTCCAGTCTTGGGGTCCGTCTCCCTGTAGGATATAGTATTGATAGTAAGCATTTTTTTATAGACTGTGTATATCAAAACGATATGTACCTATTCACCCGTTAGGGAACAGGAATAAACTCCATAGAGAAAAAATTACCCGCTTACTTACATGGGGAGCATCTTGGCCTGCCATTCCTGCAATGTATAGAGCGTTTCGTTCCTGCCTGGAACATGGCAGTGATGTTCAGGCACACTCATGGCCAGGATCAGGTTAAGGTACGCCATACTCATAAACCCGACCACAATTGCGTTGAAAATTATGTAAGACCTCTTCTGGAAAGCTCCATCGTTCCCCACAGCCACCATGAGGTCTTCAAAAAGGCTGTCATCGGTTTTCTCTGTAATGGTTTGAAATTTGTGTTGAAGCGTCCCACGTCATCCCCTTCCCTCTCTTAAGGGTGAATTATGTACTCATGTAAAAAAGGAACCAATTACTGGCCATTTAGAAGGGAGGCATTCTGAGAAAAGTTCCCCTTCGTGCTGCAGTGGACAGTGCAGTGTAGCCAATGAAACGCTTGCAAAAACCCGAGCCACCCCGAGCTCTTCCGAAGATGATGTAGCAACCATCCGGCGGCCATTGTGGCCATTAATGCAATCCTTCGACTCTATGTAGATTCCTACATAATCAGGTACATACCAGGCTTTACTTCAGTCTCCCCCTCCACATCGTCTTCTACTTTTGAGTTGGCAGATTTCAGTAATGTCTCCATACTGGTTGGAAAGGTCTTGCATTACTACTGTGCGACGGGACTGTGTCTCAGCTAGCTGTGATCGTGTGCAATGAAGTAGAAGAGAAGTTGTTTTGTTTAATTAGTTGTTAGTATTGACTAGGTACGTAGACGTCATAGGTACCTTATTAGGTCCCAGTTACGTTTTGGATTAAATGTTACGATGTTAATAAAAATGAGCTTGTTGCGTGGTATCGAATTTGGAGAATCTGTAAATCAACCGTGATAAAGGATTTTTTTTTTTTTTTTTTTTTTTAGGTAGATTTCGAAGAAAAATCTACCTATTGTAGTCGTACCAGTAGTCTCACTTTTGAAAAATTTCTTCACAGTTATTCTTTTTATGACCCCTGGATCCCAAAACCACCATCAGTTCAAAAGTTTATATATATATATATATCTATATATCTATCATTTTCACTTCCTTGTGAACACGCTAGCAGCCGTATTTTTACTTTACCTGTATACGGAGTATACGTAAGGTAAAGTATTGTATTCGTGCGGGCCAATTTTCGGCAAACCTCAACTTTGAACCGTCATTGCTCCCAGACCTCAAAAGCGATTGAAATGTGGCATTGACCTGGACGGCACACTTTTCAACCGATTTTCTTCAAAATCGGTAGTGACCTTTCTAAAATTGGAAGAAATAAAAATCCAGAAGCCCAGTTTTCCCCCTTTAAAATTAAGGGGGGTTACCCCCCTAAAACACCCCTAAAAAGTAGAAAAAAAATATTTGCTCAAAATCGGCTCTAACGATTTCGATCAAATTTTAGACAATTATAGAACAAATAATTACGAATCCAATGATACCACCCACTACCCCCGCATAACTCCCTGGCCGCTAAAAAAAGGGGGGAAGTCCCCCCTGGACCTGTAAAAGGGCGAAATCAGTGGATTCAGTTGTTTGTGGTATATGAGTAGTTCTGGATATGACACGTGACAACGGCCATACTCGTCACAAATGGTATATGGCTTATTTCGAGCCTCCCCCCCCGGGGGGGGGGGGGGCAATTTTGAGTGACTTTTAAAGTGCGGCTTATGGGGTCTCAAACTGTTCGGGCGAACGTTGTGAAGCAATTTTTTGTATCAAAAAGTTTTTCTGAACGTATCCAAGCACCCCACCCCCTAAGGGGGGTAGATTTGAGTGGTTTGCGAAATATGGGTTGTGGGGTCTTAAAATGATCGGGAGATCGTTCTGAGGCAATTTATATGGTCAAAATGATTTTTCGCCACCCCCCCCCCCCCCCTATGGGGGGAGTTTTGGATACTTTCCAAAGTACGTTGTATGGGGTATCAAAATGCTCAGGGAAACGTTCTGAGGCAATTTATTTTGTCAAAACGCTTTTCCGATTTTCCCCATCCACCCCACCTCCTTTTAGGGGGTAGTTTTGGGTGGTTGCCGAAGTATGTCGTGTGGGGTCTCTAAGTACTCGGGAGAACATTCTGGGGCCATTCCTTTCGTCAAAAAGTTTTTCCGTCTTTAATCATTTAACCAAGGGTTTATTTCTAGGAATCACGCAAATAATTAGGTAAAGTTTTGTCCGAACGTGTCGTACCGCTTGTTTTAAAAATAATTGGTTTTGACTATTTAATAAAATACAAGGGACTAAAATCTCGGTCGAGTTCGTTAATGGGGGAAATCGGACCAAGGGGGGGGGGGGGGGGGAAATGGGGGGACTTTTTCTAAATCTGGCTTTTTGGCCATAACTCCCTTAATATTGCAACTAATGAAACGTAGTTTTCTCTGAGGGTCGTCTCACAGTACTGCCTACAACTTTTCTTTGTAACGTTTTTTGATCCCACCCTTAATGGTTGAATAGGGATGGAAAAGGAGGGTTTTGCGCACAAAAAAATTCATAACTTGTGTCCTAGGGGTGTTATCGAGTTCTTTTGTTTTGTAATGCATTTGCCTCAATATTACCTACAACTTTTGTCTGAAAAAGTTTTTCGTCCAACGCACCGTTTAGGCAGGGGGTGGGGGGTTGAATTTTCAAAACGTCATAACTCACTTATTTGGTGAGATATTGAGTTCTATCTTTTTGCTATGAGTTTCTCTTAATAATATCTACAACATTTGTCTGAAAAAGTTTTTTGTAAAATCACTTTCATTTTCTTGTTACGGGGGGGGGGGGGGGGGGGGGGTGAAATTTCAAAACTCAATTCCTCCGTTTGTTATTGTGTTATCGAGTTCTTTTGTTTTGTAATTCATTTGCCTCAATATTACCTACAACTTTTGTCTGAACAAGTTTTTCGTCCGACGCACCGTTTAGGCAGGGGGTGGGGGGTTGAATTTTCAAAACGTCATAACTCATTTATTTGGTGAGATATTGAGTTTATTCTTTTTGCTATGAGTTTCTATTAATAATATCTACAACTTTTGGCTGAAAAAGTTTTTTGTAAAATCACTTTCATTTTCTTGTTAAGGGGGGGGGGGGGGGGGGTGAAATTTCAAAACTCAATTCCTCCGTTGGTTATTGTAGATAATGCAATTGGATCAACTGAAAATCTTCTTATCCGTCTTTCTAAATGATTTTAGACTGCTTTTAGTTGATGGAAGTAATCTTCGAAATCTACCTACGCCTTTCGGGGCTGCCGAAAGGGATTTTTTTTTTTTTTTTACGCGTGACGTTCAGAGAACATATGCGCCGATGAGTTGGTTTGTTAGATGTTTGTTAGAAGTGCCCGAAGCTGAATATGAGTGGGCCGAAGCCCATGTCTGAAGCGGAAAATGTTTTCGTTCCGCCGGGATTCGAACCCGGACCTCTCAGGACACAAAGTGGACCCCTTGACCACTCGGCCACTGAGAGGCACTGATAAAGGAATTCTAAGCGGTGCTGTAGAACTCTCAATTTTTTCCAAAAGTGTTCTCCCTTCGTAGATGTAGCAGGTTGAAAAGTTTTGATTTCTATTTTCTTAGTTGAGACAGTAGAGTAGCTGTGTCCTTGTCAGATCACGTTTACATTGGGTCGATATATTATTGAAATCTATAGTTGGTAATCAAAACAATATTTCCAATTAGATAGGTAGCAGAAGATGCGGAGCTTATATACCAAAGCTTACGTCATTTTCATCTCCCATACCAACCTAAAATACGGCCACTTTAGAGTGTAATAACTTTTTATTTAGTGGTCACAATCTAGAGTGTGATAGTATAGAAGTAGGGTAGAACTGGGGGTGCTAGGCCAGCGGCGCTGGGGGGCTAGGCCACCCTAGGCCCTGCCCGCCAACCCGATCCCACTTCGACCGTACTTCGACATGGGGGTTCTAACTCAAGTTAGGTGTTACTTTCTAAGTCAACTGGCGTACAATCCCAGTGAACGGGACATATTCAATCAAGGTGTCACTAAACATGAGACAGTAAGCTGTAGTGTTTTCAGGGAAATTAGCACTTGCATCAATAATAAGCCTAATATCCACGGACCCCGTTTTGACAACTTCATTTTGGCGGGAGCAGTCAATCACCCATACGGGGTAAGAGTCCAAAAAGTCTTTAGGAGTAATAAGTGGAGCACGAGTGTTCTCATCGTGATAATAGTGTTTTCGAAAGTTTGCAAAGTTCTCATAAAGAGTTGCAATTTGGTGCCTTCCAAAATTGACCTGCAGAGGTGTATAAGGATAACTCTCAGAGCCAATGTGAGCCCGAACACTTCGAATGTTACATTTATCGAATTTGCTTGCGTCCATATTAATAACGTCAGTGCGGGCACTTTGAAATGCTACCACAATAAAGCGAGGCCGTTCCGTGGCAGAAGCCATTCGTACGGGCCACGTCACCGAAGTGCTGTTTGAGGGAAGATTAGGATATTCATACAACTGCCACGTTCGAAAACCAATTTGAATAGGTACATCTTGTTGTAAAATATTAAGAAAATGAAGTCGATGAGCATCATTGACAGTGATGAAGGGCACTTGCCAATGTACCGTACCAAGTGTCAATGTTAAACCTTTATCAACAGTGGCAATAACAGCATTGTTGTTTGTGCGAGAGCGAACAAGTACGAGTTCATGCTTTACATTAAGCAGGACCTTCTTATAGTCCTCAGCGAAACCCAGCAAGAACTTTAGAGGAACACAAAAGTTGAAGTTTAGAAAATTACGATGTTCATCCACGAGACCTGAACTGTTAGGCAGATGATTCCTGTCCAGCTCGGAGAATGACACAAGTCCTTTTAGTAATCCAGTGATGCCAGGGTTTCTGCAGCGATCAATGATGATTCCATTCAGTTCGTATCTTATTTCAGAAAAGAGATGGCCCATAGCATAGTCGGCAAGTCCTTCAGTCGCAAGCAATACTCTGCCATCAGCTACAGCCAAAGATCCTTCCATGTACAGTCTACTTTCACTAGGTAGTGTAAGCACATCTTGCTGATGAATAGGTATACGTATTTCATCATTGTTTCCAAGAGTGGATGACGAATAGGGCAGTATCGAGTGATACTCATATCTTGTTAGACTTTCGTCCACTACAAGAGGTTCCTTCACGTTGAGTATGTCCATCGCTCGGAACAAGAGTATAGCCTTGGGAAACTAGGTATGATTTGTTTTCCACAGAAAGTTGCGGTCTACTTCGTCCAGAGGATGAAGCAGGAATGATGTAGGGTACTACACGCTTCGAAATATATAACCTCATCGTGCACGGCGAATATGAACGCGAACTGTCAATGTCTCACCACGGAAATCGACCGGTCGATCGTTCTGATCTAAAATGTTTAACTTGAGTGTGTGAAGTTGACTTGTATTTATAGCATTGTAAATCACAGTCTGAGGAACCTCAATAATGCGATAGCCAGGAGGGACTTTAGGTGCAAATTCGAAGATAGTGTGCGTTGGTTTTCCATTCAAGTAGGAATCCTTTGCGATATTGCAATCTACTCGAATAACATTAACTTTGGTAATATTTGCTGGCTTAGTAGACATATTAACCAAGCCCACTCTGAATATCTGTTCCTCTTCTTCAAATCCCAAAACATCTGCTAGTTCGTCATTAACCTTTATCCACTTGGTGCAAGATATCTCAGTTTTCAGAGTATTCCTATTACCAAGGATCTGAACAACAGTTGAACCTGCAGTCTTATTAATAAAATGTTCCAAGTCTTTCAGTTCGTATGCACCCACCGGGACCTCTGTAAAATTATCCATACCCTCCACGAGAAACTGGCCATTTTTAATATTAGGAATAGAGTTGTAAGTTTCCAAGTTGAGGAGTCCAATTTCCCATTCTCCTTGAAGATCAATGGGAGGAAAAAACTGTGACTCCAAGGTAGATGAGCACCCACTCAGGGTAATTGTTAGAGACATTATGATGCACTAGAACGAGTCACTTGTAGTTTTATACATTTTTCCATACGAGATCGGGTTGTTCAATATGTAGAAATTGTAAACACAACTGACCACAATTTGTTGTATCATAGGACTGAAAAGCGTCGTGATTGTAGAATAGAGAGCACCCAGCAAAGTAGTGCTCTACTTCCAACGGCGGCCTTAGATTTCCAAAACTATCAAAGTACCAAGCCTGTAAATCATCCTTCTTGTAAGCAACCCAGTGAGTTCCGGGGCCGGCAAAGTCGTCCAAATTGATGACCCCACATTCTCGCTTCCACGGATATTTCGGTAGAGTGTCCCTCGTAAAAACCCCTCGAAAGTTGGACAGTGATGAGGTGAAACGTACAATATCACGATCCGTTAGAGGTCTCTTCCGAGGCATACCTCTTAGTTTTTTTGATTCAAATAAGGTGCTAGATAGAGACCGTTTCCTGTTTTGTACGGAGCCAGGTATAGTCCTTTACCCATAGCTATGGCTTCCATCTTCTTGTTATGTCGTTTTAACTCATGCAAGTCTTTGGTTGCCGCCTGAGCTCTATTCACAGCATTAGCAACACCTGATGCACCCCCGGCAAGGGCTCCTAAAGCTGAGAGCCCAGCAAAAATAGGTATCAGCGGTAAAACACCACCTTTGTGAGAAATAGGTACAACTTTGGGCAATTCGACTTGAGACGCTTTCTTAGTTTGACGAACACAGGAAAGAGCAACATTAACTGCATCTTTCACGGTGGGAGGCCTAGCTAGACGGATAGCCTTTTTCGCAACAGAGATGACCTTTTTGAAGCTACACTTCTTTTTCTTCTTCTTGATACCCAAACCAAGTTTAACTTTAGTTTTCATAGCGCCAGCCACTCCCAGCGCAGACATCCTTTCACCAATAGAAGCGTCTTTGGCCTTAACCCGTTGCCAAGCACTCTGAGCCAACTTGAGATCAGCAGTGTGTCTACTACTCAAGTCAGACGAATTCGAGTAAGCTATATCGTGTTCTTTGCAAGCCCTGTCTAGTGGATTTTTCCCAGGATCACCACGGGCCAAGCGTTTTTCTAACTTAGTTCCAGGCCCGCAGTAAGAGTACCCTGGTAAATGAAGCTCAATCGGAAGCTTGTTGATTGCACTGTTAAGGAAGGACATATCAGACTGATGCGAAAACCATAAAAGGCCCCGTATTTATAGCATCCTGCTCAGTGTTACCATGAAGCTCGTTCCTCAAAGGCAAAAGTTTCAAGTTGTACTCACACCAGATGATGCAACTCAGTCTAACAAGCGAAAACATGGGGTTCTACTGCCTGGATCCATTAGAGGTGCGATCTGTGGCCCCTCAGGATGTGGCAAGACCTGCATAATGGTTAGTTTACTCTACCACCCTCATGGACTTCGTTTTGAAAATGTATACATATTTTGTAAAACACTTTTTCAACCCAAATACAAGCAACTCGAGAAAACCATCAACAGTATACCAGGCATGTCTTTTGTTGCCTCGGCTGACTCAGTCACCCCACTGTCCGATGTTAAGCCGCACTCTGTTCTAATCTTTGATGATGTTTCTTGTGAATCACAGGCTGAAATCCGTAATGCCTACTGTATGGGCCGACACAAAGGAGTAGATTGTTTTTACTTAACACAAACCTATACTTCTGTCCCGAAACACTTGTTGCGAGATAATCTGAACTTTCTAGTGCTCTTCAAGCAGGACATGCTAAATATGAAGCATGTATACGATGATCACGTTGCTGGGGACATGACATTTCCTACCTTTCAAAAAATGTGTTCAGAGGTATGGAAGGAGCCTTATTCGTACTTGGTCATTGCTAAAGATATGGATCAAAATAATGGTCGCTATAGGAAGGGCTTCGATCACTTCTTCCAGGATATAAATAAGTGAGCACCTACTAGTTGTACCCATTATGGCCACAACCATGGAACAAAAGGTTCTCAAGGATCTCGTGGAAACGAGGAAAACCCTTCGTCAGAAGTACCTAAGCCTCAAAAGAGGATTTATCGATGAAAGTATGCAAATAGAACGAAGTTTACAACCTATTACTGAGCCTCTGAAAGAACTTGTCAGTTTAGGAACAACTCCACCTACGCCAAAGGTAGAAATCGTAAAAAGACCTGAAATAGAGTCTCCAATGGGATCTTTGCTATCATATGAGTCCCCATACCTACATCAACCATTGCAACCTGAACCACTGTTTAAGCAATCTCCGCGAACACCAAAGGTGTTTACACCTTCCCGTCTACCCGTCCCTTTTTCACCGTTAGTTCTTCAAACCCCACCTAGCAAGGAAGAATTTTTCGAGATAGAACCAGGGCCCAGCCCTATACCTACAATAACAAGAGGTCATAGTTTGTACATGGATAAAATAGGTACTATTGCTGGACAATACATCAAGCAAATGTTTGCCAGTGAAAATAAGTCAGTCATAGATCAGACCTTTGGATTTACCTACTTGGGTAATAATGGACTAGCCATTGGTTCAAAATTAATTCAAATTGATGGTGATGATATTATTATCGAAGACAAGAGGTATGCAGGCACAAAAGGTCTGTATGAACTCTTACTGCTAAAGGAACCCATGGAATACAAGCAAGATGACTTGTTAACATACAAAGAGATTCTACAGCAAACCAAGGCCCATGTTGCACCTAATGGCCGTCTCAAGGGCAGCTCAGGAATCAAGTATCAAAAAATAATTAAGCCCTTGTTTCTAAAGAAGGGTTCTGGCTATCAGTACTGGGATGACCCAAATGAACTTGTTGATCGTTTGCGCTTACTGCAAGCATCTACCGAAGCTGGGCACACGGGGCACCATAATGAAATTATAGACATCATAGAAGAGTTGAGAGAGGCCAAGATTATATATTAGATTGCAACTTGAGGTAGGTACTCATTGTCATGAGTAAGCGAGAACTTGTGCATGAACTCCATAGACCGGCACGTAGGAATTATCCTAGACGCCATGTTACCATTAAAGGTCTTCATGATCTTTGGCAAGCCGATTTGGTCGAGATGATTCCATATTCAAAAATAAACAAAGGCTTCAACTACATTTTGACAGTTATAGATACTTTTTCAAAGATGGGCTATGCTGAACCCGTGAAACGAAAGACGGGGCAAGATGTGACCACAGCCTTTAATCAGATTCTTTCGAGGGCTCAGGTAACACCACGCCATCTTCACACCGACCTGGGCAAAGAGTTCTATAACAGCACTTTTACCAAGTTAATGAAAGAGAGGAACATTAATCACTATAGTACCTACTCTCCTCTCAAGGCGTCCATCGTGGAGAGGTGGAACCGCACCCTCAAAACCAAAATGTGGCTCGAGTTCAGTTTTCAGGGCTCCTACAAGTGGTTACAGCTTCTACCTAGGCTCGTTGATGAGTATAATCGTCGAAAACATCGAACGATAGGTATGCGACCTATAGATGTGACTAAACAAAAGGAATCGTACCTACTTTCAAGTGTCTATGCCATGCCAGATTCAAACGAACAGCCCACGTTTCAAGTTGGGGACTACGTACGGATCAGTAAGCAAAAGAAAGAGTTTGATAAAGGGTACCAGGGGAACTGGTCAGCGGAAAGTTTTAAAATTCGACTTGTTCAGCCTACATATCCTGTCACCTATTTACTCGAAGACTGGCAAGGCGAGCCTATTCTAGGATCTTTCTATCGACAGGAACTTCAGAAAACCAAGCATCACGACCTTTATTTGGTTGAAAAAATACTCAAAAAGAGTAAAGATAGGTTGTACATTAAATGGCTTGGTTTTCCAACACCTACCTGGGAGAAAACAAGCAATATTTTATAATAAATCATTTATTCATCAGACATTGGTTCATTACCCACAAGAGAAACAATATCTTCAAACCAGCAAAGTAGCTTCTCAATATTCTTCAGTGCGCACTGCCCCCTGTGATTGCAGACAATGTCAGGATCAGGCAGTCTTCGAATGCGTACAGGCAGGATAGAGTCCACGTTGACGACAGGTCTCTCCAAGATCTTTTCGAGGAACTTCTTCTTCTCGGAGCCCTTGGTTAGAATAAATTTGTACGTCTCTGTTTCACTCTGCAGAAATGTCTTCAAAGAGGAGTAGTGCAGTTCCCCTTCCTCCCACTTGAGTCCATGTAGGTTGCGAGTACACCAATTGTTGGCAATCTGAGTTTTTCTTGACAAAACTTCAAAATCGTAGGGTGGTAAGAACACAATTCGATGGGACCAACGAGGACGTAAGCCGCCAATGGCAAGTTCCTTCACCACCAAGCCATTAGTATTGTCCTTGAAGCCTTGAAACTCCACAAAGATCACGTCAGACATGTTTACGCTAGTACGGTACGTCGACGACTGACTGAACTCTAGCTGCATATAGACAAAGTGCGCAGGCACAGACGCCAGAGTTCGCTGCTGCAACTTTACAGTGGCCACAGTTTATTTTCATTGGTCGAGGTCCATCTACATGCGTACGCATCCATGGCTCGTTGAACGGATGAATATAGCATCGAAGAAATTGCAAAATTTCTGGATCATCCTGAAGGTGTTTTGGTAATTTAGGCCAAAGCACGTTGATGTAGTTTTGGGCACACTGAAGTAGGTACTGTTTTGGTAAATATTCGAGATCTTGCCGAGTCAACTCGGTTATATGAAACTGAGATACATGTTCCTTAAAACATGCCATAGCACTGTTAACTTTAGCCATCACGTCCATCCTGCTTGAATTTCTGAGCACTACTGGCAGTAGGTCTTGATGTGATGAGTCAACTCGGTTGAGTAAACAACAACGAGCTCTTGCATCGTTCTGTCCCCATACTCAGCGCGTTTCTGTAGCTTGCCACGGATCACGCCATCTGAGATATCTTGAGGCATTTCAGTTAACAACTCCAAGACAATTTCGTGGACAAGTGATGATAGGTGCACATTTGCCAGCGGTACTTTGTGCACAAGTTTCACAATATAGGCTTCTAAAAGGGGCTCCACCAGGAACAAGTGCTCTAAATTTTTTAGTGAGAGACGCACAGTATTCCAAGTGTTTAAACATTTCAAGACAAGATCACGACTGTTTTGTGTGGTTAGCACTACGAAGTTGGGCAACACACAGTTGAGTTGATCAGTTTCTTTCCTCATATAAGAGAGGATTGTAGTTTTTAAAGAGCACAAGGTGTGCCACTCACTCAGAGTTAAAGTCACTTGTTCATTATTAATCAACACGATACCTATTTCGAAACGATAGTTGTCAGTTAGGTAGAGTCCAGCAACTACACTGACAACACTATAGTTTGATCCTAGGGAATATTGCGCGGTAAGAATCGTCTTCATTGTACGGAGGACAGAGGAACACTGACAGAAAATAGGCGTGACTTTATTAATCCCATTTATTATAAGTTAAACATAAGAACATATGAACTGACCAATAAGAACCGAGCACATCAGTCTTGTGGCATTACCTCGTTGCAGCTCTTATGAAAATGAGCTAGAGTGGTCACTCCGTCACTACATGTCCAACGTTTGTCATCATAGGGTGAGAGGGTTACTTTGTGCTGTTTTATGGTTGACATGACATGTCTGAAATTTCTAATAAAATACATGTCAGCTGACTGGACCTTCTCCTGTTCAAGTGCTTCTAAATAGTTGTCATGGGAAATACTTTTTAAGGCAACACGGGCCACACCCTTGGCTACTTTTTTACTGAAGCCACTCTTTGTGAAAAAGGAATACATTTTAGCACGGAGTCCAACGAACTGAATAACTGGCTCCCCATTCATCTCATCCTTATACTTCCCCAGGACTTTTTTATTAGCTTCACTGAACAGGGGGTGGTCTTTGGGGTAGTCGGACGTGTCAAATAGTTCAGAATGTACCCTTATATCTTCGTAAAGGTCTTTTGTTTGGATGCAATAGGTCAAACTGTCAGTATCTGTGAAACATAGTTTAGCCTTCTCCCCGTACGTTTTAACAATGAAATTATAGTGAAAATCGTACATTATAGCCTTACTAAGCTCTAAAACAGTTGCCCCAATGTGAATTGGCCTATTCATAAGCACAGAGTTCTTTGCTTTCCTAACAATTACGAAATTCTTTGAAATAATCAGAAAATCTTTCAAAGTTGGGTCATTATTGACTTTTTTGGCTCGTTTTTCGTCTGCGACAAATTCGAAAGTGTCTCTGCGCCTTAGGCTTTCAATTGTTTTGCCATAAATAGCGTTATTTAAAAGCTTAAAAAAATCCTTTTCGAAAGTGTTCCTCGCCAGTTTTCGTTGTTCAGTGTTGAACATGATATATTCATATAACCAGGTACTTTGAGTGAAAGCAAGTACTCTGTGAACTTTGGTGACTTTTAGACCTAGATTCATGTACAAGCTCAACAGCTCACCATGAACAATGTATTTTGTCTTATTTCGAAGGTTAGGTACTAGTTTTTTTACATTCGAGTTGGGCACATTCAGTTTTTCTTTAAGTACTTTTGTAAACGGAGACAACATTTCTTCCGTTATCACCATATGCTCCGGGGCAAGGGGGTAATCGTTATGGGCATCATGTAATGACGGATCATAGTCGAGATCAACCTCAAGAAAATAACCTGTGCCAGGATCAGCAACAAGTTCTGTCAGATCAAAATCTTCAGGGTCTTCAACCCACCTTAGATCACCATACGGGACTTGTTTGCACATGGCTGTACCGTACAAGTTATTGCAGTCTAGGTATATTATGTAGGTATTGGGCTTGGACTCGTCATATGACTCGGGGATGTATGGGTTGTTTGCTGTGGCCAGCCTGTGGGTAATCATGCTAACACCGCCTCGGATGGCTGACTCAACAAAGAGAAGTTGGTCAATATCTGTTATAAGTTCTATTTGAACACCTGTCTTTTTCAAGCAGGCTTCCCAGCTCAGTCCGGGTAAAGTGTACACATGACATGGGTCAATTTGATAGAATTTAAGACTCAGGTTTCTAAAGTTTTCAAACACATCAGCTAGGATAAGTACGTCTGAAAGATTGTATAATAATTGGTACTCGCCAATGTTTGCAAGATCAAAGGTGCTCCATACATTCTGAGCATGTAGGTAATCTGACTCGGTGATACCTGCTTGTCTAACACTGCTAAAAAAATCTTCTATGTGAGGAAGAGAGGTTTCGGCTAATTTTGTATGATCCGTCATATATTCATACATAAATACCCCCTTGCTGGTCAACAGTTCAAAATTGTCACAAATAACACTAGATAAGATGGGGAACTTTTCGGGAGTTGGACTACCTGCGGCCAGATTGTTTGATAGGCTTTCCAAAGAGGCTGAAAGAAACTGGCAGCTGTCCAAGAAGCGAAACATTCCCCAACTAAACGATATAAAATTTTCCATATTTCGAGCCACACAGCTCATTTGCCTTTGGATACCTACCTTGCCAAATGCGGGGAATAAGAGCTTACTATCGTAGGATAAGTTGTGAAAAAATACAGGTACATGGTCAGCAGTTTGATAATTTAAATTGCATCCATTGTGGGCTGCACCCCTATATTTCCCTGTTCTGTGATTGTGATCCATCACTTTGTCACCTTCAAGTGATTCTCCACAAATATGGCAAGTATCTGCATTTTCAAATGCCTCAAAATCAGTTGGGGTAGCCTCCATGGGAAGGTTGATTTTTAAAAGTGGTTTTAATTTCTTTTCCTCATCGAGTAAGCATCGGACCAAACATTCGGCTGCGTCATTTGCCCCAGTCCTGTCTAAGTACGAAACTTGTCTAATAACTTGCCCGCAGTCGTCAATGACTACATAGGCAAAGCTGGAAGGGACATGGGTAGACAGAACTTCTGTTTTTCCTGGGGTATCATCCTCTGATGGCTTTAAGAGGGACTCAAAGTCAGCGTAAATTGTGAATGGAACCTTCAATTTGTATGAGTGCTTGGTGAACTCTAAGATATTTTTGCCTTCCTTGGGAAGTTGTACGTTTTGAGCCTTAATATTGGAACACAGTCTCTTGTGTTCTTCCAATGTGGCTTCTGTCCAGAAGCAGTGCAGGCAACGAAAGCAAAAATGTTTTCTTTCTTTGTGTTTGGTAGTATCATACAACAGCCTGTTCAAGTCTTTGATCCAACAGTAGTGGGAGTTACCATCCTCGTTAGTCAGCAAGAGTAAGTTAACTGATTTTCTAAAGTCTGGATACTTGGAGAGATAGGCTGGTGAGAGTTTGTTTTCATTGTAAGAGAAGACATTAATTGATATTTTATTTCTTTTCTCAATAACTGGGATTTTTGACAATTTCACGGGGTATTCAATGCCTGTCATGTCAACCTTATCCTCATAGGGAATGTATTTGTTGACTCTATATACGTGCTCATTCACTGGATAGAGAGCACTCAAAAGACTGTACAGGAAACAACGGTTATCACTGTTTTTCACATTTACGATAGCCTTTTTTGTGGCCAGTTTGACTGGGGTAGGGATATAAGAACTGCCAGAGACTGGGTCATAGCTAGTGTACTTAATGTGGTAGGCATTTACTCCATATTCTCGCCAACCTGAACCTTTTGAAACGAAGGCTTCGAGGCTTTCTAACATTTTGTCCCTGCCATTTTTCCAGAAACTTTTGATGTCCCGTCTATTTAAAATGACTGCCATATTTGTGGAGAACCATGAAGACAAATATTGTTGTTCCCCGTCAACTTCTCTCATAAGCTCAACATTGATACTTAATCTGCACTTAAAATTCTTGATTTTTTTCAATTTCTTTTTCAACTTTTTCTTCAAATGTTTTTTAAGATCACGGTCAAGAAATGTCAGGGCGTCTCCTACATGTCCAATGGGAAAAATACCTTCCTTGTATTTATCATTTAATGCTGAGGCTTTTAACGGGGTGTTTCTTTTTTTACATTTGTGATTTTTAAAATTTCGATAGTAAGTGAACTTACCCCCACATGTGCCGCACTCCCACTGATCGGAGTCTGAGTCACTCATTTTAGAAGTGCTAGGTGTGGGGTCCCTTTGACTGGTGTGAAAGTTGGATGTGCTGGGTGTGGAGTCCCTGTGACTGGTGTGAAAGTTGGATGTGCTGGGTGTGGAGTCCCTGTGACTGGTGTGAAAGTTGGATGTGCTGGGTGTAGGGTCCCTTTGGTCGGATGATTTACTCTGTAAAAATAATATTATTTGTAACCTCGGAAAAAAATGATGGTTTGCTCTGGAATGGAAAAAAGTGGATAGGTACACTCTGAAAATAATCATGGTTTGCTCTGAAAAGTGGTAGGGTAGTTTTAAAAAAATACTTACTTACATGGCGTTTCCCCTCCTCTTCACTGATTTTGTATATAAATTTCTTCCCCCTCATTCCCTCGTAGTAGAATGTTAATCCTTTTTTTCCATCATTGATAGCTTTCATTGTGTCTTCGTCGAACGCATCGTTGAATTCTTCCCCTAAAAATACATTTTTCACTTAGCCCTGGTAATTTAAATAGGTGGGGATCAGAATAAAAAACATTGAAATTGCACTTACCGATGCGAATATTGTAAGTCTTTGAGGAAGTGGGCAACTTCAATTTCAGCATGACCTGAATGCCGTAATCGTTCTCAATTTTCCTTGCTCCTTTGACCTGGTAAGTCTTCTTTTCCTCCAGTTCTTTTATTGACATTGGCTTCGAAGCCCTTGCCTCATTTGCCGCCTGCAGCTTAGCATTAAATGACATCTTGAAAGAAAATAAGATGCCCTTGGTAGTGGATTTTCAGAGGAACATTTCAGTTGATAAAAGTGGTAGAATGTTTCAAAGGGACAATTTCAAAGACATAGTTTCAAAGGGACAATTTCAAAGGTATAGTTTCATAGGGACAATTTCAAAGGGACAATAATGAAGGGTACTTACAGTGACACAGTAGTTGAAGCACAAAACACACACTGGTAAACTTTGATGCACATATGATAGCTGTGAAAGTGAGAATCTGCTTTTATAGGCACTTTTTTGCGCCAATTTTCTTAGTCACGTTAAGACGGGGCTGATCATAAGCGAAGCATAGATGTGAAGCCGAATAAAAAATAAGTTAATCGTAAGCATCATAAGCTAAGCATAGAAGTATGCATATTATGATGACTTGAGTAATATGGTATTTGCACGTCAGCAGTTTTTGATCATGAAATCATAAGTTAATACCCTTCCGCATATGCTATTTTAATCTGAGGTAATGGAAACAGGTGTGTTTGAGAGGTGGAAAGAGTGTGAATCAGAAGCGGCTTGTCACTGTTTTGACACACTGCTTCACTTGTGTTTTTAGGGAACAATAAATGAGAAGTGTATTTAATCGATAACTTTTTGGTACTTCCATGGGCCACTATTTTTTTACTCCCTAAATCCATTTCAAAAACTGGAAAAAATTCAATAAAAAACTCGTTAGGGGAAAATTTTTCTTTGAAAAATTATTATTATTAACAGATGTGTAAATATGTGTGCAATGGTTCCTAATAAACATTATTTAAGTAATTTATGAAGTTCTGAATCAGTCATAATTTTCTAGACGAGCCGCCTCTGCTTGACATTTTGCTCGATGCGCAGCGTCAGCAGATTTGCAGGTGATCGCATGATTTCTCGGTATTGTTATGACTACGGCAAGCGCGTGGCAAGGCTTAGGTGCATCAGGATACGTGCCTTTCCAAGGCCACATCTAGCGTTATCGATCTAGAGATCAATTTCAGGGTGTCAGATTTTATGCTCGCATGAAGTTTATTTCTAAGAAGTACGTGCTTTTTTGAGACAACAACTCTCTGTGATCAGGGTCGGGTGGGCTCCTCACTCAAAATTTCGGGGTCCGTGGATATTAGGCTTATTATTGATGCAAGTGCTAATTTCCCTGAAAACACTACAGCTTACTGTCTCATGTTTAGTGACACCTTGATTGAATATGTCCCGTTCACTGGGATTGTACGCCAGTTGACTTAGAAAGTAACACCTAACTTGAGTTAGAACCCCCATGTCGAAGTACGGTCGAAGTGGGATCGGGTTGGCGGGCAGGGCCTAGGGTGGCCTAGCCCCCCAGCGCCGCTGGCCTAGCACCCCCAGTTCTACCCTACTTATAGAATCACCCACTGGGCTACATAATATAGGTATTCTCCATTGTATCAACAAAAAATAAAGGGTTCGACAATGGGCGCACTTGACTTTCTCGCAATTTTGATCGAAAATTTTGATTTTTTTTGCGTGAATAATTTTTTTTTTGTCAGAATTTTAACTTTTTCTAAAAAATATTTTGCCACACAATGGACGATACTTTTAGGCACCTGCATACCGAATTTCAAACATATCCGTCAAACAGTGAAGTGTCGCTCGACGCGCAAAGTATATGTTTTCTATTTTGCATGTCACCGTCTTAATTTTTAAGTAAATGAAAATCTATTGAAAATTCCCTTGAAGCATCTATCTGACACCACTTTCACCAATTTTAAAGAAAATCCGTCGATTAGTGTTGTTGCAAATCCGTCTTAACCAATCAAAAACGTGATTTCCATTTTTGGAAAATTTTTCCTACGATAATGCGAATATTGGCCCAAATTTTTGGCCCATCTCAAAAAGAATAAAAATGATCCTGTAGCATCTATTTGGGAACACTATTGCGAAATTACAAGGATCTAACTTAATAACTGTAGTGCCAAATCCGTCTTGACCAATCAAAAACGAGATTCTAGTTTTTTTTCTTATTTTTGACTTTACTTTGCCTATATTAGCCGCAATTTTGAAATGATTGAATATTTCTTCGACAAACCTTTAAGTAATGTTATTAAGCACAAGTTTATGGATTTTTGTGAAATTCCGGCTAATACTGTTCATGGGGCCAAGAATTTCACGTATGGGCCAATTTTGGCCCAAATTTTTGGCTCATCTCCAAAACAATAAAAAAGATCCTGGAGCATCTATCTGGGAACACGACTGCAAAATTTCAAGGTTCTAACTTTATTACCGTACCGTGAAATGCGTCTTGAGTAGACAAAAACACGATTTTGAATTTTTTTTGACACTTTTTTGACAATAGTGTGCGCAATTTTTGAGTAATCAAAATTAAATTAAAAACGTATCTCGGAACTGATTTTAGACATCTATAATTTGAGCCAAATCGGTTAACTGGTGTGACCTGTAGCCGCGCTACAGACAACGTACGGACGGACGGAAGGACGGACGGACGGACGGACGTACGTACGTCGGACGGACATGACCTAAAAACCACTTTTTTGGTATCTAGGACCTCTGAAAAGCCTTTTGCAATGAAAATCTCAAAATCGAAATTTCGCACGATAACATAACTTTCTCAGCCCATGTATTACATACGGGTGAGAAAGTAAAAATAATAATAATAATAATTATTATTATTATTATAACAAGCCACGCAATCTTCCAAATTTGATACTATTATTCCAGTATTCTATAGTCCAAGTCAGGCTAGGAGCGTACCGATTACTCATAATTTCTTGCAAATCTAGGGCTGATCAAAACTTCTTCTTGATCAGGGAAATATCTGCTCAGGGTCGGATTGGCATTTTTAGCGTATGGTAGGATATGGAACCCAAATCAGGATCGGCGTCAACTGAAAATCTTCAAGAAATTATGAATGATTGGTACGCTCCCAGCCTGACTTGGACTATACGAGGGTAGATAAGTGATGAAAACGATATAAAGCTGATATTAGCTGGGAATCTTTTCTGTAATATTGAAAGACCAAAAGTGCTGATTGTCTCCGAAATTTTTGGCGTCTTCGAGAGTCTCGGGGAGTCTCTTGTTGAGAGTTTCGGGCAGCATGGAGGAGCAGATCGCGCCTAACAGCGCAAGGCACAAAAATGCCACGTATGGCAGCCGAGCGTCCACCGTCATTCCCTATAAACATCAAAAGAGTAGGTGTACACTTATTGATTCTCGATGTTTACCGGTTATTGCACCTCCATTTGTATCGTTCGATAATATTCGATAATATTCGATACAGTCACTTTTTTTCGCGCTCGAGTAGCACAGTGTTTAGATTATAGAGCAGCCACGGCCGCATGTACCAGTATCATTTAGGTAGGTACCTATACTACCTAAACAAAACAATACCTATAGAACTTTTTCTTCGGAAACTGGTCAGTAGGTATGGAATGTATGGTACGTGCTTAGGGTACATGGCCCGGTGACCGAGCGGATAGAACTGGTGCGGGAAAATCGGTACTCTGGCATTTTTTGGCGTAAAAGTACAATAGGACCAGCAGGTGTATTCCCTTTCTCAAACGCCAGCAAACCCACCCAACTAACACCTTCAAAATTTATTGTAAGAAGAACTGTTCTCCGTATATTGCATCATGGCGTGCCTTATCTTCTTACAATAAATTTTGGAGGTGTTAGTTGGGTGGGTTTCCTGGCGTTCGAGAAAGGAAATACACCTGCTGAAGTATCTCGTAGGTATTGTGTAAGTATTCGGAAATTCTTTACTGTTCTGTTTTGTCTTACCAAGTAAACAACATATGGGCCACAAAGTTCAAAAATATCCGAGATGACGTTCCCCATAGAACAGCCAGTCTGACGGACACAGGTAGGGAAGACTTCCATTGCTTGCAGGTAGATCGTGTAGAACGCCAACGTCACCCCGAACTTGATGAAGGTCACCAGAACGGTCGTCAGCCACACTACTCTCCCTGTTAAATGACACCTTTTATGATTAATGCAGCTAATTTGGCCTCAGTCGCAGGAGGCCAGGAGGCAAGAGACCGAGTTTCTAACCTCGAGTTGCTGAGATTTTTCGGGCGTGGTTCTCACCAAATCATCCTTGTGTACAGTTGTCACGAAGATGGAACCCTGCGCCCCTGTATGCCCTGACGCTTCAGAGCTGTCCTGTCCCACCAACTATAGTCCAAGTCAGGCTAGGAGCGTACCGATTATTCATAATTTCTTGAAGATTTTCAGTTGACGCCGATCCGGATTTGGGTTCCATATCCTACCATACGCTAAAAATGCCAACCCGACCCTGAGTAGATATTTCCCTGCTCAAGAAGAAGTTTTGATCAGCCCTAGATTTTCAAGAAATTACGAGTAATCGGTACGCTCCTAGCCTGACTTGGACTATAGCTATTTGACACTTACCATGCGTTATGATGACGGCTGCGCACATAAGGACGATGATAGCGTAGCTGGAGGTGTGGGTCCACCGCCTGCCTACCCTGTTGCTGAGGTAGTTCCCAATGGCATAACTAGGTATCTCCACAAGCGCCTGCCAGAAGAAGTTCATGAACGGGTTGCCCGCCATGTTGGATACATTGATAATGAGGGCGTAGTTTGAGAATCCGCATGCTACCCTGTTTTAAACAGAAAAAATTGGGATTGTTTATAGCACCGAACTTCCAACTAGAAAAATGCAATGGAACCAAAACTTTTCTTACCAGCAGACTAGGATGATGAGGGTGTTTTTGGCAAGGCGCTTGTTGGCAAACAGGCTGGGCATACCGTAAATTTTTTCTTTCTGCTTTGCGATTTTCTCGAGAATCTCATACGTGTTGTCCGGTAAGGTCGTGCCGTTGACTTTCGCGATGTAGGAGAGAACTTTCGCTGAATCCGTCACTCTGCCTCTGCTGGCAAGCCATCGTGATGACTCTGGCAGCATTCTATCGACATCAGGGATTATCAAGGTCCATATAACCTGGAGTTGCAGTAGAGTGCTTCCTATTCTACTACATGCTGCGACAGAAGCATCATCGTGGTGCCAGTCAGACTCAGTTTTGTTTTGGAAAGTATCTACACATGCACCGTCGCTCAACAGTTCTAGTGATGCACGAAAATTTCTTGTCTTGCTTAAAAGCCCCATTTTTGTTACGGAATATCAATCCTCCTGGCAAGCCTTTTAGCCTTCTAATACGCTCCCTCAAGCGGTGCTGCCCCCGCGCACTTTTGTTCTTGCACTTCTTGCATGCAAGAACAAGAACAAGAAGTGACTTGCAAGAGTTCTTGCAGAGTCTTGCATAAACCCAGGCAGTTTTTTTCCAAAGCTTTATTCATGGATTGCAGTCCATATTTTGTGGGAAAAACTCTATAGACTATGCGACGATAGATTGCACTTGAAATGGCCGCTCGGTAGGCAAAAAACCACATTTTAACAGCAGAAAATTCCAAGTGCATGCAAGAAATTGCAAGAGTCTCACAGCAAGAACAAGCACAAGAGCAAGAAATGATTTCTACTGCGAGAACAAGAACAAGAACAATATAGAATTTTTACTGCAAGAACAAGAGCAAGAGTCGCTTTGCGAGAACAAGAACAAGAAATGCCGTTTCTTGTTCTTGTTCTTGCATTGTGCATCACTAAACAGTTCCCTCCTCTCAGTTCTTGGATGGTTCTTTAGGGCTCGTAACCAGAGTTAAAATATAACTTCGAGTTCCCTCTGATTCTTTCAATGACAACTAAGGCAGTCTATACCTGTGAAGGAGGAAGGCAGACGCGCAGGGTAGCGTGGTTACCAGCATCATGACCTGCCAATCTCCAATAAGCCAAGTCAGCATGGGCACAGCACAGCTCCCCACCATCCAGGATATGTACTGGATGAAAACTACCTGAGATCGCTTACTGACGGCTGAAATCTCCATACCTGAAATTTCATGCGGAAATTTGAAAACGGGTGATCGCCGTGAAGAAATAACTCTATTGTATACCTACCTGCTACCTGCACCCTGCAAATTATATCCCATGGTTTTTTGAGTCAGCACCTTCCCGCTTGGAAGGAGTTTTCCCTTATTTGTTTGTTGGTATTGTGAACTTACGGGCGTCTACGCAGTCGTGTTTGTTTACGTTTTTTTTTTTGCATACTTTATGAGGAAACTAAGTATTGGATATTTTAATATTCTGAAATATAATATGACTTTTTAACAGCCGAATTTAAGAGACTGTGTTGTGATTTTACGATCGAAAATTTTCGGATAAATTTTTAGTTGACAAAAAAATAGCCAGTTAATTTCGGCCATCAAGAAGACATATTATATTTCAGAACATACAAATATTCAATAGTTTCCTCATAAAAGGTGCAGAGGGGCACCGCCCCATATTATATCCCACTTGTTCCTGGCCCTTCGAGCTGTAGGAGAAAATAATACTCACTGAGCACGAGAGGTGTTTGGAACACAGCTGTGGCCGCCGAGCCGGCCATGAACACAGAGGCAAGGAACAGAGGGTAGATGTGAGAGGTGAACACGGTCAGCGTCCGCCCGATCAGCAGCAACGCCAGCGAGATGTAGAACACCGGTTTTCGCCCGATTCTGGAGAAAAAGAGCAAGAGTTTTGTTTTTCTCTTACATTTTCCAGCTACCTCCTCGTAATTTTTATGTTTCTGAACATTAAAATATCCAAAACTTTCCTTGTAAAATGTGCAGAAAAAAGTAAACAGACACGACTGCGCGTAAACGCCCTTAAGGGTTCGCTATACCTGACGGTGCATTTTTTGCCGCCCATAAGATTAACATTGCGAGCGGCGATTCATTTTCAAGGTTTACCCTTGGTTGGAAAGACACAAAATTTTGCCTGTACCAAGCCCTAACAATGCTCTAGGGAGTGTTCGAAGCAGATTTCCCATTTTTTTACTGGTTTTCGAGATACAGCACTTTTCTTGAGGTATGTGATGCTAGCATTTGCAAAACAGTTGCAATAAAAGAAACCAGTGAGAAATTGGGAAATCTGCTTCGAACACTCCCTAGAACATTATTAGGGCTAGATACAGGCAAAATTTTGTGTCTTTCCAACCAAGGGTAAACCTTGAAAATGAATCGCCGCTCGCAATGTTATTCTTATGGGCGGCAAAAAATGCACCGTCAGGTATAGCGGACCCTTAATTAAGGAAAAAAACCAGAAACACAACAACAGCAACAATAGCTATCCTACCTGTCTGCGAGTTGCCCCATGAAAAAGTGTGAGAAAATTTCCCCGGCAATGGTCGCGACAAAAGTGTTGGTGACGTAAAGTTCCCTGTCGCACACCCAGTTCTGCATAGTGGGAGCTGTTTCAACGAACCACGTGCGGTCATAGTCCCATCCGTGCGAACATTCTGCAACTTGTATACAACGTCTTTGTGGATAAAGTACGTGCCCACCCACTTTCCAGATACACACATGTACCTAATTCGTGGTTTCGTGAAATTCACGTACATACACTTTCAAATTGCATAATCGTGGTTTCGCAGGCATAGTGAAGCACGTGTATTCCCAATTTCGAATTACATGCTTACGGTTTTGCAAGCGCAGTGTTTTCTTTTCCAATTTGGAGATCCTCTTGGAACAGAGTTTATATTAGAGCTATATATCCTTTCGTTTCATATTCCGTCCTCCATCCGTCAAATATTAGTGTGTGCCTCTCAGTGGCCGAGTGGTCAAGGGGACCGCTTATCGTCCTGAGAGGTCCGGGTTCGAATCCCGGTGAAACGGAAAAATTTTCCGCTTGCGACATGGATGTAGTGGATTCGGCCCACTCCTAAACTGACTTCGGCCCACTTATATTCGGCTTCGGCCAAAAAAGCTAACAACCAACTGATCTCTGGAAAAAAGATTGTGATGATTGTCTACTTACTCTCCGTGTTGGTTCCGTTAGAGAACATTTGACAGGAACTGAAGGCTTCCACTCCAGTCTTGGGGTCCGTCTCCCTGTAGGATATAGTATTGATAGTAAGCATTTTTTTATAGACTGTGTATATCAAAACGATATGTACCTATTCACCCGTTAGGGAACCGGAATAAACTCCATAGAGAAAAAATTACCGCTTACTTACATGGGGAGCATCATGGCCTGCCATTCCTGCAATGTATAGAGCGTTTCGTTCCTGCCTGGAACATGGCAGTGATGTTCAGGCACACTCATGGCCAGGATCAGGTTAAGGTACGCCATACTCATAAACCCTACCACAATTGCGTTGAAAATTATGTAAGACCTCTTCTGGAAAGCTCCATCGTTCCCCACAGCCACCATGAGGTCTTCAAAAAGGCTGTCATCGGTTTTCTCTGTAATGGTTTGAATTTTGTGTTGAAGCGTCCCACGTCATCCCCTTCCCTCTCTTAAGGGTGAATTATGTACTCATGTAAAAAAGGAACCAATTAATGGTCATTTAGAAGGGAGGCATTCCGAGAAAAGTTCCCCTTCCAGGTAGCAGTTCCCCTTCGTGCTGCAGTGGACAGTGCAGTGTAGCCAATGAAACGCTGGTGAAAACCCGAGCCACCCCGAGCTCTTCCGAAGATGATGTAGTAACCATCCGGCGGTCATTGTGGCCATTAATTCATTTCTTCGACTCTATGTAGATTCCTACATTATCAGGTACATACCAGGCTCTACTTCAGTCTCCCCCTCCACATCGTCTTCTACTTTTGAGTTGGCAGATTTCAGTAATGTCTCCATACTGGTTGGAAAGGTCTTGCATTACTACTGTGCGACGGGACTGTGTCTCAGCTAGCTGTGATCGTGTGCAATGAAGTAGAAGAGAAGTTGTTTTGTTTAATTAGTTGTTAGTATTGACTAGGTACGTAGACGTCATAGGTACCTTATTAGGTCCCAGTTACGTTTTGGATTAAATGTTACGATGTTAATAAAAATGAGCTTGTTGCGTGGTATCGAATTTGGAGAATCTGTAAATCAACCGTGATAAAGGATTTTTTTTTTTTTTTTTTTTTTTTTCTTACGCGTGACGTTCAGAGAACATATGCGCCGATGAGTTGGTTTTTTAGATGTTTGTTAGAAGTGCCCGAAGCCAGTTCATCCATGTCTGAAGCGGAAAATTTTTTCGTTCCGCCGGGATTCGAACCCGGACCTCTCAGGACACAAAGCGGACCCCTTGACCACTCGGCCACTGAGAGGCACTGATAAAGGAATTCTAAGCGGTGCTGTAGAACTCTCAATTTTTTCCAAAGGTGTTCTCCCTTCGTAGATGTAGCAGGTTGAAAAGTTTTGATTTCTATTTTCTTAGTTGAGACAGTAGAGTAGCTGTGTCCTTGTCAGATCACGTTTACATTGGGTCGATATATTGTCAATAAATATCAGAATCTAAAATGCGATAATATAGAAACACCCACTAGGCTACATAATCCAATCATTTCCGGAGTATAGCTATTCTCCATTGTATAAAAAAAAATATATATATTATTATTATTATTATTATATTATTATAACAAGCCACGCAATCTTCCAAATTTTATACTATTATCCAGTATTCTATAGTCCAAGTCAGGCTAGGAGCGGACCGATGATTACTCATAATTTCTTGCAAATCTAGGGCTGATCAAAACTTCTTCTTGATCAGGGAAATATCTGCTCAGGGTCGGATTGGCATTTTTAGCGTATGGTAGGATATGGAACCCAAATCTGGATCGGCGTCAACTGAAAATCTTCAAGAAATTATGAATAATCGGTACGCTCCCAGCCTGACTTGGAGTATACAAGAGTAGATAAGTGATGAAAACGCTATAAAGCTGATATTAGCTGGGAAGCTTTTCTGTAATATTGAAAGACCAAAAGTGCTGATCGTCTCCGAAATTTTTGGCGTCTTCGAGAGTCTCGGGGAGTTTCTTGTTGAGAGTTTCGGGCAGCATGGAGGAGCAGATGGTTCCTAACAGCGCGAGGCACAAAAGTACTACGTAAGGCAGCCGAGCGTCCACTGTCGTTCCCTGCAAGTGAACATTTGGGTGTCTTTAAGACCGAACATACATTCGCTATTTGTTTACGTTTTTACTTTCTCGCTAGCCATATATGGCGAGAAAGTATTGTTTTCGTGCAAAATTTCGAAATTGAGATTTTGGGTTTCCCATGATCCTGGGGGTCCCCTGAGTCCAAAAAAGTGGTTTTTGGAAAAAGTCTGTCCGTCCGTCAGTCCGTCCGTCCGTCAGTCCGTCCGTCAGTCCGTCAGTCCGTGCAGTGCTCTAGCGCCTATACCGTTCTTCCAATTTTGATGAAATTTGGTATGGACCTGTCTAAAATTACTGCCGAGACACATTTTCAAGGATTTTTTGATTGGTCAAAAATTGCGGCCGCTATTGTCAAAAAACCGCCAAAATAATTCAAAAATCGTGTTTTTGGTTAGTCGGACAAGTGCCGACGGTACACTTTTCAATCTATAACACTGAAAATTGGTAGGTGTGTTGACAAGTAAATGCTTCGAGGTCATTTGCAACTAAAATTGAATTGGTTGAAAATTACGGCCGTTCTGGACCAAAGTTCGATCCTTTCGGCGCCATTCACATATATTGACCGATTGTCATGAAATTCGGTACATTTGTTTAAAAGTAAGCAACTTAAACATTTATCGAACAGAATTTTGTTATCTTGAAAATTACGGCCGTTTTTGTCAAAAAAGTGTTGAAAATGAGTTGAGAATGAGAAACCACGTTTTTGAATGGTCGGAACGCATTTGGGACTACAGTAATAGAATGACAGCCATGAAACTTGGTAGGAGTGATCTCAGATAGATGCTCTTGGGTCATTTTCAACCGATTTTGGATTGCTTAAAAATTACGTCCGCAAAAAAATATCAAAAAAATCCCAAAAAAAAAAAAAAATCATACGGGGCGAGAAAGTTAAGTGCGACTGTTGTCGGACCCTTTATTTCTTCACACTTTATGAGGAAACTATGGAAAATATTGGGTATTTAAGGCTGTATATACATTCTCGACGAACTCCACCAAAACCACTGTGCGGAAGTAAATATTCGACAAAACTAATGTTTACATATTAGTACCGCCGCGCCGGAGACTGGTAATCGCAATATCGTATTGGTTGTGTCTACTCTAAAAGCTAAACATAGTGTGCTATTTGAACGCGAAACGAACGAGTGAAAGTAGGACACTATGTTTAGCTTTTACAAGAGAAAAAGTAGAGAAACGATGTTGAAATTACCCACTTCCGTAAGTGAAATAAAAATTGTCAACATGTAACATGCATGGCTACGGTAAATAGTACAAACATTTATCAAGCTTTTCTACTAAATGTGACGATAAAATCATACATTTTTTAGTCCGAAAATTTTCAAAAAAATATTCCGCATGAGGTAGTGTTGTGTTTTCGCGATCTGTTAAATAAAGGGTCCGACAACAGTCGCACTTAACTTTCTCGCCCCATGTGTTTTTTTTTTTTTTTGGATTTTTTTGAGATTTTTTTGCGGGCGTAATTTTTAAGCAATCCAAAATCGGTTGAAAATGACCCAAGAGCATCTATCTGAGATCACTCCCACCAAGTTTCATGGCTGTCATTCTATTACTGTAGTCCCAAATGCGTTCCGACCATTCAAAAACGTGGTTTCTCATTCTCAACTCATTTTCGACACTTTTTTGACTACAACGGCCGTAATTTTGAAGATAACATAATTCTGTTTGACAGATGTTTAAGTTACATGGTTCTACACAAATTTACCAAATTGCATGACAATCGGTCAATAAATGTGAATGGCGCCGAAACGATCGAACTTTGGTCCAGAACGGCCGTAATTTTCAACCAATTCAATTTTAGTTGCAAATGACCTCGAAGCATCTATTTGTCAACACATTTACCAATTTTCAATGTTATAGATTGAAAAGTGTACCGTCGGCGCTTGTCCGACTAACCAAAAACACGATTTTTGAATTATTTTGGCGGTTTTTTGACAATAGCGGCCGCAATTTTTGACCAATCAAAAAATCCTTGAAAATGTGTATCGGCAGTAATTTTAGACAGGTCCATACCAAATTACATCAAAATCGGATGAACGGTATAGGCGCTAGAGCACTGAACGGACTGACTGACGGACTGACGGACTGACGGACGGACAGACTTTTTCCAGAAACCACTTTTTTGGACTCAGGGGACCCCCAGGATCATGGGAAACCCAAAATCTCAATTTCGAAATTTTGCACGAAAACAATACTTTCTCGCCATACTTATATGGCTAGCGAGAAAGTAAAAAACATGTGGACTGGTAGTTGACTGTTTAAAACCGCTCCTATGGACTCCATTTCATGCAAAATTACAACACTACCTCACGACAAAGAGTCTCAGGTTTACATCCCCCTATAAACACTTTTCACTCGCCCTGTAACTTCGGAGTAGGGCTTGAAGTACGTAGCATTGCGAACCAAGTACGTGTAGTCGACCTTAAGTGTTCTAAAATATAACACCTGTGTCTTTTTAATGAACAAAATTAACAGGTTGTAGGTACGATCGAGTAATTTTTGTCCGAAATTAACCGATCGTAAAATCACAATAGATTGTGTAATACTCACCAAGTATACGACGTAGGGGCCAAAGATGCCGAATATATTTGAGACGAGGCCTCCTATAGAGGTGCCGGTCTGCCTGACACAGGTAGGGTAAACCTCCATGGCCTGCAGCCACACCATGTAGAACGCCACAGTGAACGAGAACTTGACTAACGTCACGAACAGTGTCGTGATCCAGGGTGCAAACCCTGTAACCAAGGGGAATAGAAATTGCATAGGTTCATTGGTATAAGTACAATGTCAAAGCTGCAGGTCTATTACGGACCTGTTAACGCCAAGTTAACGACTCTGATTACGACGAATTGGTGTGGTTTCACTTATGTTTTAGCATTAGGACTTAAAGGCTGTATACAGGGTGTTTCCGGATGACGGGGCAAAAAAAATATGGCGGGTAGGTACACCCCATAGACCATTTTTGGCTAATACATGTGGGGTCGCAGGTCCTTTCTAACTGAGATACAGGGCCGGAACCAGTCAATTTGACAAATGGTTTTTTGCCCTTTTCTCGCTAACGACTTATAATAGCGAAAAAATAAGTGCAGTTTGGGTACCATTTTTAAGGATGCCGCATCGAATGGTGGTATCAGTTTTTCAAAATTCAGTTTCAAAATGGCAGATTCAAGATGGCGGCTATCATTTTTTTCTCCGATCTCAATGAAAATTGGTGGTTAGGGGTTTTCAGGCATGCTAAAAATGAATATGAAAAAGTTTTTGAAAATTCGAAAACTATTGTTTTTCTGCCACTTTTATAATTTCATGAAACTCATTCGATTTGCATGAAATTTACAGTGTAGTAACTGATAGACCTACTTATTGAAAATCATCCTTGCCTTGCGACTGCACTTGTTACCCAGAATTCCTTGCGAAATCACTTGTCATAAGCTAAACATAAATCTGCAGAACATACCGTGAGATAAAATGGCCGCAGCGCACAGCACGATTGCCGCAATGTAGCTACAAGTGTGGGTCCACCGCCTGCCGACACTGTTGCTGAGGTAGCGCCCCATCACATAACCAGGCATCTCCACAAGCGCCTGCCAGAAGAAGTTCATGAACGGGTTGCCCGCCATGTTGGATATGTTGAGGACTAGGGAGTAGTAGGACAAGCCACCGACCACCCTGCAAATCAATCAATTTAACGCCAATTTAACGCAACTGTAACGCCAGAAAAATATCAGGAGGCGTATTCCCGTTCTGCCAAAGCAAATCTAACGCCATGATAACGACGAGATATCAACCAAAGCGGGTTGGTGTAGTATTAGAAACTTAACGCGATTTTAACGCCATATAGATCCAGAATAGCTCTACAGGTACCTTCAATTTATAAACATATGTTTAGCTTACCATACGTGTTCACTCAAGGTTTACAAGATGGTTTGCTCTTCCCTTAATTTTATCATGAAGTCGGATATTTAAATGTTCTGAAATATAATGTGTCTTTTTAACGTAATAAATTATGGGGCTATGTTGTAATTTCACGATCGGTTAATTTTGGACAATTACGACGTTAAAAAGACATATTATATTTCAGAACAATTAAATATCCAATACTTTCCTCATAAAATGTGCAGAAAAAACGTAAACAAATAGCGAATGTATGTTCGGTCTTAACCCTAAAAATTACCAGCAGACGATGACCATGAGGGTGTTTTTTGCGAGGCGCTTGTTGGCGAATAGGCTGGGAATGCCGTAAATCTTTTCTTTCCTCCCCGCGATTTTCCCGAGAATCTCGTACGTGTTGTCCGGTAGGGTGGTACCGTTGATTTCCGCAATGTAGGAGAGAACTTTCGCTGACTCTTTCACTCTGCCTCTACTGGCCAGCCATCGTGGAGACTCTGGCATCATCCTGGAAAAAATAGAGGATGATTGAAGAGGTGCGATAGTTTCCCGAGTCAGCCGAATGAAGCCGTGGTCTTGTGGTCAAACACAGGACTTGTAATCGGAGGGTCCCGGGTTCAAATCCCGGTAGCGCAGATTTTCTGGTGGGAGCATGGATGTCATATAGTGGGTCTCAATAACCATTCATGGATCCGTGTTAATTATTGCGATAACATCTTTGATAATGGTACATATCAAGAATCAGTGGTGTCCTTCCTTTACCTATGGCTGCACTGGTCTGTTTGGAGCTGGATGTATAAGATAATTCAATAACAACATAAAATGACTGTAGTTAGACAATTATACCAGCCAATGGCAAGAGACCATCTGTCGTGTCAACAGACAAAAACAAAATTTGCCAATTCTCAAGAACTAAGAGTAATAGTAGGTACACTTAGGAAACCAGCAGGTGTATTCCCGTTCTCTCTAAGAAGAACTGTTCTCTATAATATATTCCATCATGGCGTGCCTTACGTCCGATGCATGGACGACTTTAATCTCTAAAAATCTAACGTCCGATGCATGGACGACTTTAATCTCTAAAAATCTAAGCCTCTAAAAATTTAATTTTTGTCGCACTTTTGTCAATGATGCATGAACGAATCTAAAAATTTAAGAAAATAAATAATGATTTAACAGAAAGCCGTGTAATTAGAATAACGATAATTTAAAAAAATAATTAAAATATATTATTTGCATTGAAAATATTTATAAGAAATTATAAGAATATCAGAATTTCCCTTGTGAGACTACTAGTACGACTACAATAGGTAGATTTTTCTTCGAAATCTACCTAAAAAGAGAAGGAGACAAGGGAGAAGATGGGGCGTTAGACCTCTAAACCGATCGAGGACGGATACGTGCAGGAACACGTCTTCATTAAAAAATTTCGAATGTTCCATCGTAGGTAGGTACCTACTTACTGAATAAAAATGTCTCAGTTCTGCGGTATGCTTCTGTCACAATCAGGCACAAAACGAGTGGATCATTATCAATGTTACACCAGTCGCGTGCCGTCGACGTTTCGTATTCGTGGCGACACTGCCGCTCGTCCGTAAAATGCGCGGGAGACGACGCCATGTTGGTTTTTTTTTTTTTTTTTGGTCCGTTGGCTCGTAAAATGTCTCGTGAGTGTTGCGCTATTTGTGGGAACACATATAATAGTGTATCGTCTTTAAATCGCCACTTGAAAAAAAAATCCCTTTCAGCAGCCCCGAAAGGCGTAGGTAGATTTCGAAGATTACTTCCATCAACTAAAAGCAGTCTAAAATCATTTAGAAAGACGGTTAAGAAGATTTTCAGTTGATCCAATTGCATTATCTACAATAACAAACGGAGGAATTGAGTTTTAAAATTTCAACCCCCCCCCCCCCCCCCTTAACAAGAAAATGAAAGTGATTTTACAAAAAACTTTTTCAGACAAAAGTTGTAGATATTATTAATAGAAACTCATATCAAAAAGAATAAACTCAATATCTCACTAAATAAGTGAGTTATGACGTTTTGAAAATTCAACCCCCCACCCCCTGCCTAAACGGTGCGTCGGACGAATAACTTTTTCAGACAAAAGTTGTAGATAATATTGAGGCAAATGCATTAAAAAACAAAAGAACTCGATAACACCCCTAAGACACAAGTTATGAATTTTTTTGTGAGCAAAACCCCCTTTTTCCACCCTTATTCAACCATTAAGGGTGGGATCAAAAAACGTTACAAAGAAAAGTTGTAGGTAGTACTGTTATACGACTCTCAGAGAAAACTACGTTTCATTAGGTGCAATATTAAGGGAGTTATGGACAAAAAACCAGATTTAGAAAAAGTCCCCCCATTTCCCCCCCCCCCCCCTTCGTCCGATTTCCCCCATTAACGAACTCGACCGAGATTTTAGACCCTAATATTTTATTAAATAGTCAAAACCAATTATTTTTCAAAAATACGGCTCCTAGCGTGTTCACAAGGAAGTGAAAATGATATATATATATACCTATATAAACTTTTGAACTGATGGTGGTTTTGGGATCCGGGGGTCATAAAAAGAAGAACTGTGAAGAAATTTTTCAAAAGTGAGACTACTGGTACGACTACAATAGGTAGATTTTTCTTCGAAATCTACCTAAAAAACCATTCGATTCAGCCCCCTCATCGTCACCTGAACAGGGATTTTGAGTGCAGTTTCTGTTCAATAGATATGTCCTATGTGATCACCTAAGTAGGTAGGTACCTCACTGCCGATTTGTATGAATGAAGGAACCAACAATAGCCCCGCCATTGGTAGGGACGGTATGTACCAAACTTTACTTAAATCGGTAGGTATAGCAGTTTTTTGTTTCGAGTGGGTAGGTAATATTCTCTAAATCAAAATGTTGGACAAAAAGATTCAGAAAATGTTTCTGCTAAATATCTGTTATAGAGCGCTTAAAGAAGTACCTACCTACTTATGTACCTACATAATAAATATGTAGGTGATGATCAGGGGGCGGATCGACATGCACTAAAAATCGATGAAATATGCATGCAACATGCAGTAAAATATACTCGATATACCTATGCAGTTAAACATGCGGTTAAAAATGCAATCTCCCCTATCCTAGGTATAGGTAGACAAAGATTTTTTTTTTTTTTTATAGGGTTAATTGCCAGTCCCTCGAGGGACGAGGG
Organism: Mesopsocus fuscifrons; assembly: GCA_950004255.1. NCBI lineage: Eukaryota > Metazoa > Arthropoda > Insecta > Psocodea > Mesopsocidae > Mesopsocus > Mesopsocus fuscifrons. Next base: position 2,172,614 of record OX465377.1, read on the forward strand.
AGATTTTTTTTTTATTGGATGCCTTGACCGCTTGAAAGAGGCCCTCCTATGACTAATAAAGTACCCACTTATGTGGAAAGGGCTAGACATCACAATGAATGAATCAGAAAGAGTTGACGATTTTTTTTTTTTTTTTTTTTTTTACGCGCGACGTTCAGAGAACATGCGCCGATGAGTTGGTTTGTTAGATGTTTTTGGCCGAAGCCGTATATGACTGGGCCGAAGCCAGAAGCGGAAATTTTTTTCGTTCAGCGGGGATTCGAACCCGGACCTCTCAGGACACTTAGCAGACCCCTTGGCCATGCACTCGGCCACTGAGAGGCACAAAAAAATAATTAATACACTTAAATGTGCGCGCTGACCACGGCTGGTGAAGGCGGAATGAGTACCTAAGGGACCTGAGGCAAAACCGTAGGATCCCCTATCTTACCACCCATACTTAACAATTTACAAAATCATATTACTGGTTTTTCCATAAGTTAAGAATAGTGCTGATATCCATAATAATTGTACATTGCCACCCCGTTCGACCCGAGTCGATGACCTCGGAGATGGCCAGTCAGGAAACAAGACAAATACCTGTACCCAGTAATCCCAAAATAGAATCCTTATCTTGTAAATTCAACCAGACATGCTCGGGGTTTACGCAATTAACAGAAGTGGCTATTTTGTGGACATACCTAAATATTTCTCCGATTATTGGAAATTTACTTGAGTCAGTCTGATACCTATGCATAAACATGCGGTTAAAACCTAAAACATGCACTTATTGAAAAAAATCCCGAAACATGCAAAATATGCACTATAGATTTTGGTTATTTTTGGGCTCTACAGGCTTTGAAACGTGTAAATACGAAGTCTGCATAAAATAAAAAACATGCAAATATGCAAAATCCGCCCCCTGGTGATGATGTAGGTTTACACAAAGGCGTAATTTGTAATGTTTTCTACTTACCGTGATGGTAAAATCAGGTGCGCCTTGAAAATATGCGACCTCAAAATATCCTTCGTCGAATATTTGTTTGAACAGAAACTGCACTCAAAATCCCTGTTCACATGACGATGAGGGGGCTGAATCGAATGGTTTTTTTTTCAAGTGGCGATTTAAAGACGATACACTATTATATGTGTTCCCACAAATAGCGCAACACTCACGAGACATTTTACGAGCCAACGGACCAACGAAAAAAAAAACCAACATGGCGTCGTCTCCCGCGCATTTTACGGATGAGCGGCAGTGTCGCCACGAATACGAAACGTCGTAACGTCGACGGCATGCGACTGGTGTAACATTGATAATGATCCACTCGTGGCACAAAGCTCAAGACAACAAAATCACATTCCTGTCTACTTCCACGTTACCACACTAGACAAGGGAAATTCTGATATTCTTATAATTTCTTATAAATATTTTCAATGCAAATAATATATTTTAATTATTTTTTTAAATTATCGTTATTCTAATTACACGACTTTTTGTTAAATCATTATTTATTTTCTTAAATTTTTAGATTCGTTCATGCATCATTGACAAAAGTGCGACAAAAATTAAATTTTTAGAGGCTTAGATTTTTAGAGATTAAAGTCGTCCATGCATCGGACGTTAGATTCTTACAATGTGTTTGAAGGTAATAAATGTGCTTTTCTGGCGTTAGGGAAAGGGAATACACCAGCAGGGAATACACCAGCAGGTGTATTCCCTTTCTCGAACGCCAGCAAACCCACCCAACTAACACCTTTAAAATTTATTGTAAGAAGATATGTTCTCAGTATATTGCATCATCGCGTGCCTTATCTTCTTAAAATAAATTTTGAAGGTGTTAGTTGGGTGGGTTTGCTGGCGTTCGAGAAAGGGAATACACCTGCTCTGGGTATGTACCAACTACCAACCTGTAGAGGGCGTAGGCGATTGCGCAGGGCAACGTGGTGACCAGTAACATGACCTGCCAGTCCCCCAGGAGCCAAGTCAGCAAGGGCAGTGAACAGTTCCCTATCACCCAGGCAACACACTGCATGAACGCGATCTGGGCCCGTGTCGCAGCCGCTGATACCTCCAGTCCTGAAATATCCAATATGAGTTACTTAATACCTACCCATACAGTCGTGTCGTGAAGCACGTGGCACCAGAATAATTTTTCTCCCAATTTTTTTTTTAGTAAACTAATGGATAGTTAAATGTCTGAAATATAATAGTTACGTCTTTTATCATCAGAAATTAACTGGCTAAGTATGTTGTGATTCTAAGATCGGGTAATTTTGGACAATTTTTTTTGCTGACAAAAATCACTCGATCGTAAAATCACATTAAGGCCAGTTAATTTCTTACTTTAAAGACATATTATATTTCAGAACATTTTAATATCCAACGGTATCCTCAAAAAATGGTCGAAAGAAACGTAAACAAATTGCAAATATTGTATATTCATACGTTCCCTGAAGTAAATTCGTGTACACCGACTTTTAAATTACATAATCACGATTTTGCAGGCGTCGCGCATTACATTTCCATTTCGATCTCTAGAATTAAAGAAATAAGATTCTTCTACTTTGATCGTTATTGGATGGTAGGTATAGTGGACTGACCAATCACAAGAGGTGTCTGGAAGATGGCGGCCGAGGAGGAACTACCAATCACAACCGAGGCGAGGAACAGTTCGTAAATATGCGCCGAAAATACTGTTAGTGTCCGACCAATCAGAAGTAGCGTCAGGGACATGTAGTACACAGGCTTCCGACCAATCCTGGACAAAATAGAAAACTGTCATCGAATCAAATGGACACGAGAGCTGGTTCCCGATCCTACCAATGATTTTCTAGTCAGCATTCACCTCTGATATGTTCATCATGTCAAGTGAAATGTATATCGAGGCTGTGGTGGTTCGGAACCCACCTAAAACTGTAGGTCCTTGTCATTTACTAACACAATGTGTGGGGAGCTGGTATTTGGTAGTGCTGCCAGCTGAGCACGATGGATAGTTCTTGAATTGGTCCAGCTGCTGGGCTTACCGATCGCCTAGTTGTCCGAAGACGAATATTCCAATAATTTCCCCTATCCTGCTCGTAACAAAAGTGTTGGTGACGTAGAGCTCCCTGTCACACACCCAGCTCTGCATGGAGGGAGCTGTCTCACTGAACCACGTGCGGTCAAAGTCCCATCCGTGCGAGCATTCTAAAAAATTTCAAACAAAGATGATTAGAACCCAGGAACAGTCAGTCCCAAAATGGTAAGAGTAATGAGCCAGGTTTTGGGTCAATATTTGGTTATGATAAGGAAAATGTATAGGTAGGTTGGCAGGTAGGTAGGTTATACCTACCTAGGTTTCTATAGGTTGATTAGTTTCACATCGTTTCAACTTGAAACGATTTCAACGGAATATCCACTTGCTACTTGTTTAAATTTTTTCCGACCGTTAAGGGCCACCATACATTCGCTATTTTTTTACGTTCCGATTTCAAACTTTTGTGAGAAAACTATTGGATATTTAACATATTCTGAAATATAATAGGTATGTCCTTTTAACGTCATTGTCATTACTCATGAAGCTATGTTGTGATTTCACGATCGGTTAATTTTGAACAATGTTTTTGGTGACAAAAATCACTCGATCGTATAATCACTAGATAGCCTCATGAGTTATGACGTTAAAAAGACATACCTACTATAATATTTCAGAATATTTAGGTAAATTATCCAATAGTTTTCTCACAAAGTTTGAAGTCCGAACGTAAACAAATAGCGAATGTATATTCAGTCTTAATCACAGCAGAGCTGGATCAGGTAAAGAGCTATCTCTACTAGTTAATTAGTCTTCCTATTGACAAATCGGCCAGGTAACCTTGGGTTAGAATATTGATTCCGTATCTAATCTTAAGTGGCTTTCGCTGCCATAACGTCCATGCTTTAACAAAACATGGAATTAAAGGGCAATGGGACTGTTGATGGGAAATGTTAAGGGGAAATGGGAGGGGTGATCTTTATTCTAATTCTTTTTCAATCCTTTCAGGAACTTAAATAAGCAAAAATTCATTAAAATGACTATTTCTATCTATCCTTATCTATACCTCACCATCCTGCAAAGCTCGGGGCTGCAGAAACCCCCTTATGTCGTTACTGCCAAGAGGAAGACACGTCACGGGACACGTCATATTTGAGCGCCCAGCGTTCTGGAGGCAGCGCCTGGAGCATGAGGTGTATTCCCTTTCTCGAACGCCAGCAAACCCACCCAACTAACACCTTCAAAATTTATTGTAAGAAGATAAGGCACGCCATGATGCAATATACGGAGAACGGTTCTTCTTACAATAAATTTTGAAGGTGTTAGTTGGGTGGGTTTGCTGGCGTTCGAGAAAGGGAATACACCTCCATGACTCCCTCCTTCAGCCCGCGGACCGTCGCGTAATCCAAAAAGACAACGGGGTTGATCGAAGGACCCACATTGTGGCCTGTGTCTATGCTTATGGGCCCCAAACCAAACCTACATCTAACTGCTTATATGAAATATATAGGTAGTGGGAACTTACGTCCAGTGTCGGTGCCATTGATGTACATTTTACAGGAACTGAGAGCTGCGACGCCTGTCTTTGGGTCAATTTCCCTGTAATAAAAACCAGCCTTTCACAAAAGAAGCACAACTAGAACTGACGTGGCACCAGAACGATTTTTAATATTTTAAAAATTCTATAATCCTTCTGACTTTTGGATGTGAGCAACGCCAGTCATATCCAGGGGTGAGCAGACTACACAAATGTCAATTGTCGTCGCTAAACTCTTTTAGATCATTGTGACCCCTTCTTCTTAAGTCTACTTCTTGTTCTGAACAAAAAATAATTTTGGAAACAACCTTGTGTTGTTTTTAACAATGGGTGTCGCTGGGTGGCGTTGCACCAAAAACCACCCTTGTACTTACATGGGGAGCATCTTGGCCTGCCATTCTTGCAATGTATAGAGCGTTTCGTTCCTGCCAGGAACATGGCAGTGATGTTCAGGCACACTCATGGCCAGGACCAGGTTAAGGTACGGCATACTCATGAAGGAGACCAGTCCCAGGTTGAAGATCAGGTTGAACCTCTTCTGGAAATAACCGTCATTTCCGGTTTCCGCCATAATGTCGTCGAACAGCGCGTCATCGCTCCGGTCCTTGTCGAGCAAACTTTCGTCTAAAATTACATGTACGGCGGATGTCAGAAGTTGCTTGTCCAAAAATTAACCGATCGTGAAATTACAACATAGCCTCATAATTTATGACGTTAAAAAGACATATTGTATTTCAGAACATTTAAATATCCAATAATTTTCCCATAAAAAAACACGATTGTGTGGTCGCTCTTTAAGGGTCCGCTATACCTGACGGTGCATTTTTTGCCGCCCATAAGATTAACATTGCGAGCGGCGATTCATTTTCAAGGTTTACCCTTGGTTGGAAAGACACAAAATTTTGCCTGTACCTAGCCCTAACAATGTTCTAGGGAGTGTTCGAAGCAGATTTCCCATTTTTTTACTGGTTTTCGAGATACAGCACTTTTCTTGAGGTATGCGATGCTAGCATTTGCAAAACAGTTGCAATAAAAGAAACCAGTGAGAAATTGGGAAATCTGCTTCGAACACTCCTTAGAACATTGTTAGGGCTAGGTACAGGCAAAATTTTGTGTCTTTCCAACCAAGGGTAAACCTTGAAAATGAATCGCCGCTCGCAATGTTAATCTTATGGGCGGCAAAAAATGCACCGTCAGGTATAGCGTCCTCTTAAAGGACACTACAGTGAACTTTTGCAACTAGAGTCCGGCTTAGTTTAGTTGATACTTTTCAAAGTCTCACTTTAGGTATAATGTCTGAGAAGACAGACACTTTGTTTGAGAAAAAAACAACTGCTGGGTCTTCTTAGAATTCTATAAATAAATAGGCTAGAGTTTTTAAAAGGCCTGAACACTGCTTCCTCCTCAAGCATATTGTCTGTCCTCTTTGACATTAGAGTGAGATTTTGACAAGTATCAACTAAACTAAGCCGGGCCATAGTAGTGAAGTCCCACCTTTAGGTTTGGGTATCCACTATACCTAGGTATATGAACGTGACATTATGTCTCTCTTGAAGAGATGTTTAAGCAGAAAACATACTTATTATCACTAAAATCAAGGTTCAAGGCTATTTTCGTGTGTCTGCCTAACATCTCACTACCTGATGGTGGCGAATTTATTCAGGAAAGACTGTCGTATTTTTTGACGTTATTTTTTCTTCACATTTTTTAAAGAAACTGTTAGAAATTCATACCTTTGTTCTGAAATAATATAATATATAATAATTTTACGATTAACTTATTTTTATCGATAAGAAAACGGTCAATAATTAACCAGTTTCTTCGACGAATGGAAGGAAAAGTCCACGCTTTTTTTTTTTTTTTTTAAAGATAATTTACAACAGACTAGCCGCTACCAACTTAACTTACGAGTGACAGAAATGCATCGCGGCTGTTGCATAGCCTTAAGGAAGTTGTAAATTCTTAGGGAAGCCATCCAGATAATTTATAGGAAGTAATAAACAACTGAGAGAAGTCTGAATAGGTAACTTCCAGCCTGACCTGATGAAATATCGTCTTTTCTCAGTTATCCCTTATTTCCTTTCAGTTATTTTTGAAACATCTGAGGAACAGCTTCAAAATAAAAAGAATAAGATGGAGGAAATTTTCTGTTTTTTGCTTTTTCAGTGGGAGGAACTGTGAATTTTCCAATGATTTTTCGGCCTACCTGGCTGTGCTTCGGCTTCGGCCTCCTTCGCCTTGAATACGCCGTCCTCCAACGTCCCCATGGCTGTCTCGACGTTCTCTGCACAATACTACAGAGAGGACGTTCCGCGATTTCACGATAAGAAGATCAGTCTCGCAGCTATCAGTGTGTGCGCAGCGCTGCCGTGTTAAGTCAATGTCACTGCTCCACTCTCTATCTACTGTTGCGAATAAATAGATGTAATCATCCACTTACTGCTTACAGCTTTTTACACAATGCCCCCAAACCAGCGCAATAAACTAAGTCTTGACGAGGTTACAACTATAAAAAACAAACTCCGTGACGCTGAAGCTGGAGCTGGAAGCTTTTGTCATCTCTATACACAAGGGCCAGACTCACACCCGACAGTCGAGCTTTTCCTCCACAGGTGAACGCCAGGTAGGTACCCGTCAAGCCTATAGGAAAATCAGGAAAAATATGGACAAGTCGGGATTAAATCCCCTTTTGTACACAAATATTAAGGTCGACTACACGTACTTGGTTCGCAATGCTAAGTACTTCAAGCCCTACTCCGAAGTTACAGGGCGAGTGGAAAGTGTTTATAAGGGGATGTAAACCTAAGACTCTTCGTCGTGAGGTAGTGTTGTATTATTGCATGAAATGGAGTAATAAGCCCACAGGAGCGATTTTAAACAGTCAACTACCAGTCCGCATGTTTTTTTGACAGATCGCGAAAACACAACACTACCTCATGCGGAATATTTTTTTGAAAATTTTTGGACTAAAAAATGTATGATTTTATCGTCACATTTAGTAGAAAAGCTTGATAAATGTCTGTACTATTTACCGTAGCCATGTTGCATTTTGGCAATTTTTTTTCACTTACGGAAGTGGGTAATTTCAACAGCATTTCTCTACTTTTCTCCTGTAAAAGCTAAACATAGTGTCCTACTTTTACTCTTTCGTTTCGCGTTCAAATAGCACACTATGTTTAGCTTTTAGAGTAGACACAATCAATACGATATTGCAATTACCAGTCTCCGGTTGTACTAATATGTAAACATTAGTTTTGTCGAATATTTACTTTCGCACAGTGGTTTTGGCGGAGTTCGTCGAGAATGTATGGTGGCCCTTAAGAGCCCGCTATACCTGACCTTGCATTTTTTGCCGCCCATAAGATTAACATTGCGAGCGGCGATTCATTTTCAAGGTTTACCCTTGGTTGGAAAGACACAAAATTTTGCCTGTACCTAGCCCTAACAATGTTTTAGGGAGTGTTCGAAGCAGATTTCCCATTTTTTTACTGGTTTTCGAGATACAGCACTTTTCTTGAGGTATGCGATGCTAGCATTTGCAAAACAGTTGCAATAAAAGAAACCAGTGAGAAATTGGGAAATCTGCTTCGAACACTCCCTAGAACATTGTTAGGGCTAGGTACAGGCAAAATTTTGTGTCTTTCCAACCAAGGGTAAACCTTGAAAATGAATCGCCGCTCGCAATGTTAATCTTATGGGCGGCAAAAAATGCATCGTCAGGTATAGCGTCCTCTCAAGAGCCCGGGGAAAAAGAAATTTACATTTCTTATAGGTAGTCTCCACCAGTTAACATTTATCTTCCCGATTAAGTAGCCGAAAAGTTTATCATGCCGTTAAAAGTTCACTAGCGAACGTTATGAAAAGGGCGCTATCGACAGGACGGTGAAATGCACCACTTTTCTTCTCGGGAGGATAACACTATAGTGAACTTTTAGGGGACACTATAGTACACTTTATGAACTGGCGGAATCCATCCCTATTATATCCTAAAATTAGCCACTTCAGTGATTTTTTTTTTATTTTTTTTTAATAAATAACGGTTCGACAAACAATGATGATATTAGTTCACAACAATACTGAGTTATTGTTCTTATTTAAAGGCTGTATTACTGAGGAATAACTAAAGCTGACAAATAAATAATATCAATAAAGCGGTCTAGTATTGCCACGCCTAAAAATAAACAAAATAGTTAGCAACCAAAATTTCAACCCTCTTTTATTGCTTAGGCTGAATTTCACCACTTTCCAATAGTGTCTTTTAACAAGAGGATTTAACAAACGGATCCACGTTATCGCATGTTTAGCTTACGAAAAATGCCTGGCGCTTGAACTTGTTTCTCTTCGAACGCACTTGTCGTAAGCTAAACATACGATAACGCAAATCGGTTCGTTAAATCCTCTCGTTAAAGACACAATCGGAAGGTGGTGAAATTCAGTAACCAGTACCGAACAACTGCACCTCACAGGGCTAATGTCGTGTTCTCTAAAAGTTCACTTTAACGTTATCCTTACGAAAAGGTACCACGCTATAGTGAACATTACTGAAATCCACCTTTCCCCTTATTTGAGAACGAACCGTTCCTTTAAATATGTTTAATAACAATAACTGAGCCAGCCATAATCATTTGCTGATATAGCAACAAGAAAACGTGAACCATTCCTATAGATCGATCAAGATCTATACATCCTTAAAGTTCCCCATGAAGGTTCTCCCTTTAACAACACACCAATCAAATAAACTTGACGTCATTGGAGAACCCTCTTACATCACAATTAAAGAAGAAAACCTGTAAAGTGCACCTTGAACTACACTAGTGTACATTTACTTCAGGCAGAAAAAGAGATTTCATTGGTTGCTTTACAATGCACATGAAAGCGAAAGGTTTTCTTCAAAAAACAATGACGTCACAGGGTGTACTCCTGCCTTAAAGTACCATTCCTTCGTGATCGAGACGTCTAAAACAAATTTTAAAAAACGTTCGTACCGTGGTAACTATAAAAGTTTCCTCCCGAGAGCACTAGACCGCCGGCGGGGTAGCGCTGACTAGTGACAGCCAAGAGATCTACATAGCTTGAAATCTCTACCTACGTCGTACACAAAGTCCAGAGGTCATTCATAGAAAGATATCGAAGTAGCTGAGCAGATGTTTGTCCTGTTTGTTTAAATATGTTTAGCTTACGAACAAATACACGTTTGCCGAACTTTTGGACGAACATTTGCCAAGCCATTTGAATAGATCGGAATTTATCAGATTCTGTTATTACAATTTGCTATTTGTTTACGTTTCTTCCGACCATTTCCAAAGTTACTCGATCGTAAAATCACATCTCCAGCAATTTCCTCAAAAAATGATCGGATAACAAATTGTAAATGAAAGCCGAACGCTGAACGCCTTAGCGACCGTGACCCGAGACTGTCGCATCAATTCGTTGATCCTTCATAGTAAAATCATTGTAGGCAGTTAGACGAGGTCACGTGTACCTTAACAGACGTTAGCTAGAGATTTCTCGCCCAATTAAACACTCTACGACGCCTGAATCTTTTTGCAGATCTCGTTGGTAAATTCGGAGCACTTGGCGTTGCCGCCCAAGTCGCCGGTCAAGAACTTGGCTTCCTTGATCGTCTCGAAGGCAGCGCGCTGAATAATGTCTGCCTTGTCGTTCAGGCCCATATAACGCAGCATCATCACGGCACTCAATAAGAGGGCGGTGGGGTTTGCTTTGTCCAGGCCGGCTATGTCTGGCGCAGTCCCGTGAACCTTAGCAAAAAAATAATGTACACATTAGCCTTAGCAAAGAAATAATATACAGACATACTAGCTTTAGAGTGGATTTCGCCAGTTGCTAAAATCTACTAAAAGTTCACTATAGCGTTATCCTCCCGAAAAGAAAAGTTGGTGCCTTTCACCATCCTGCCGATAGCGCCCTTATCGTAACGATACCTTGTTGACTTTTAACGAACGGATAAAGTTATCACGAAGATACATTTCCTGACTTTATGTGTACGTTAAGGTACTGGTGAAATGTATAAACAGAGTGGAAAGAAGTGTCTCGTCACTCTTGTATCACTACCTTGCACTAAATATTTGTGTTAGTTATCGCGGATTTAATCACACGCTCCACTCAAAGCATCCTTAAATGCGTTATCATTAGTGTTATCACACTCGGTGTCACTTAGATAACATTCGAAGCGACACACTTCTGACAGGCGCTTTAAGTATTTAGATTTGAATCGTTGATTAGATATTTATTATGCGTGTATTAAGTAGGTTGATATGTACTTAATTCACGTACTACCAATGAGATGTTTCCGGGTATTTTTTAATGAATCGAAACTGATATAATGATAACTGTATAGGACTACTACGAGCTTTAAGACTATCTACACAGTCCTGTTTGTTTACGTTTTTCCTTCCCATTTTTTGAGGAAACTGATATCAATTTCACAGTAAAAACTAACTGGCTAAGTTATCATTTTACTATGGAATAATTTTTTTTTCAGAAAAAAAAAAGTCATAAATTGCTCGACCGCAACATCACAAACTAGCCATCTGTTTTCTGACGGTAAAAAGTCAAGTTATATTTCCAGCAGCATCCAGCATCCAGCATCCGGAGTAAGGCCCGAGGGCCTCCTCTCCGTTCGATAACAATAACAGTGCCAGTCCTGTAAGTCACGACTATGGCGGAAGAGAATAAGCCCCCGATTACACCTTACAATTTCCAATCCAAATAGGATCATAAAAAAATATGATCAAGAAAAATTGTAAGGTGTAAAGTGAATTGAGTCAATTATGATACAATTTGTATCGGCCGGTACAAATTGTATCATAACTGCTGTGACTACCTTCCTCTAGGCTGCGATGTGTTTGTTGTTGTTGGGTTAGTCCGTTAAAAATGGCGGCTGAGGTAAGTGGAATGGAAATGACCCGTATTTTAATAGAAAATGTGGAGGAGTCCGAATTTCTTATAACGATGAATTGGAAGAATATAGCAGAAATTATTTAACCTAAAACGGTTCAAAAAAGGACCCTAAAAATCTTCAAAATTCTATTTTTTTACCATGTCAAGTTGGCGTCACTGCTAAACATGATCCTATTTTTATTGTAAAGTGTATTACAGTTTTTCTAAAATTTTTATGGTGCTAAAAAAATAGGATCATATAAAAATAGGATCATATATTTATTGTAAGGTGTAATCGGACCCTAACGATAAAGAGAAGAGGAAGAGATAGATTGGAAATATAGATTGAATAGCTTTGGTGGTGACCCTGAAAGATTAAACCTAGCCCTTCGCTAATTTGCCCTGCCCTTTGTCATGTTTGCGGCTTACTTCCGCCGGCTGATTCCGTCCCACACCCGTCGTAAATGCCTATCTGCACCTTTGCCTATGGGAAGCTACTGCCGTCACTGGACAGGGAGGTTGGCATGGTTCTTTCGCTTTCAGCCTGGTCGTATAGGGATGCCGTCATGTCATTGAAAGGTCTGCGATTGTCCACCGCCTGTTCCCAGTGTTCCTGGTGGAAGTTTAACTGCTAAGACTTGTTCCATGCCGTCCTCCCATGTGAAGCACTAGCGCCCTTCCTGTGAGGTGCCAAGGCTTCTACCACCCGAAGAATATGGCCTAGTTCCCGTCTGCGAATATGTCCCAGTAACGCAGACGGAGCAAATGAATTATTTTTGTGAAGACTCTTTACGTTTACGTTTTTTTTTTTGGATATTTAAATTTTCTGAATTAACTAGCTGTGGTTTTTCCAAAATTGCAACATAGCCAGTTAATTGCAGAAAATACTATAATTAATAAAATATAATACCAGGATTCGAACCCGGGACACTCCGATTACAAGTCCTGTTTGACTACCTGTATAGGTAGAAGGTAGATACTTACAGACTCAAAGAGAGCACCGTTGAGACCGATGTTACCGCTTGGGGTGAGGCCGAGACCTCCCACCAACCCTGCGCACATATCAGACAAGATGTCACCGTACAGGTTAGGCATGACCAGGACGTCGTACTTGCCCGGGTCCTGGACCATGTTCAGGCAGACGGTGTCCAGGTAGCGCTCCTCGAACTTGATCTCGGGGTGTTTCTGGGCTGCGTCTCGTACGCACCGGACGAAGAGACCGTCTGACATACGCCTGAGAATCAGAATATCTCTCTATAACGGACGGGGCCATGTAAATTTGATCGCTATAAAGAAGGTTTTAATTCTAGAGACTGCATAAACAATGTAAGTCTTGAAAGACAGAGTTTTGTGTTTAGAAGAAAGGCGTGGCACCAGAACGATTTTTCATGTGAGCCAGAAGAAACATAACTTTAAGCTGGTCCACGATGACATCCACGCTACGAACAAAAAATGTCTGGAACCGGGTTTCGAACTCAGGACCTCAGTCGTGCGAGTCTAGCGTTTTCCCACTACACCACCTCTGAAGTACTCACATGATGTTGGCCTTATGAACGACGGTGATTTTCTTGCGGCCGTTTTCTTTGGCATACTGGAAGGCGAACTCGGCGACCCTGGTGGAGGCTTCCTCAGTGATAAGCTTAATGCTCTGCACTACTCCCTCCACGATCTCGTGCTCAATGCCCGAGTACTCGCCCTCGGTGTTCTCACGAATGGTGACCACGTCTACGTTATCGTACAGCGTCTTGTATCCCTCAAGCGAGCGGCACGGCCGAACATTCGCGTACAGGTTGAATTCCCTGTGAAAAACAGATGTAGAGAATATGGCAGAGGTGATGTTTTTTCGGGTACATAATACTGGACTTTTAAATGTTCTGAAATATAATAACGGCCGAAATTAACAGGATGCTTGGTGATTTTACGATCGGTTAATTTCGGCTGTCTTTAGTGCATGTATCCAGGGGGGCAAGGTAGACACACTTTGTAATTATTAAGGGTGGATACTAGTATACTATAGTGTCTCCTATCGAAGGGATTTAACGAACAGATTTATCTAATCGTGTGTTTAGTGCAATAGTGCAATAGCATTATAGTTCACTTTAGCAAAGTGCTGAAATCCAGCCTTAGGCTGCGTCAACTCTCCTTCTCATTTTAATTTCAACACCAAAGACGGATTGGTTTAAGAGGACGCTATACCTGACGATGCATTTTTTGCCGCCCATAAGATTAACATTGCGAGCGGCGATTCATTTTCAAGGTTTACCCTTGGTTGGAAAGACACAAAATTTTGCCTGTACCTAGCCCTAACAATGTTCTAGGGAGTGTTCAAAGCAGATTTCCCAATTTCTCACTGGTTCCTTTTATTGCAACTGTTTTGCAAATGCTAGCATCGCATACCTCGAGAAAAGTGCTGTGTCTCGAAAACCAGCTAAAAAAATGGGAAATCTGCTTCGAACACTCCCTAGAACATTGTTAGGGCTAGGTACAGGCAAAATTTTGTGTCTTTGCAACCAAGGGTAAACCTTGAAAATGAATCGCCGCTCGCAATGTTAATCTTATGGGCGGCAAAAAATGCAGCGTCAGGTATAGCGGACCCTTAAAGACTCGCCATTTTTTTTAGGAGGATGTTTAAATGTTTTGTCAATAAAAACTAGTCTTCATTCTACTGCCACGAGTTTCACGACTGTGTATTTACTCTTAATGGCATAGGTAGGTACTTACTTTCTGAGGGCCAAGTTGAGGGATCTGTGACCCTTGCCTATAGGGGTCATGAGAGGTCCCTTCAGCCCAATTTTGTTCCTGTTGACGGAATCGATGGCTGCCTGAGGGATCCCGAACCTTCCGTCCGGGCCCTTTACAGGCGTTACGTCCACAGTCTCCCATTCGATCGGCACCTAAACAAATGAACAGTTGTTCGCGTCAAGATCGACAGCATGTGTATTCGGAACCCACCTAGGTAAAACTGTAGTCTCCCATAGGTCTGGCACTCGATGTGTAGGGAATCAGTACCTACAGCTGTGAATCGTTACCACGTAGCCGAAAGTACCTAGGTACCTACCACATGGCACGTAGGTCCTACCTACCTACCATTGTGGCGTCACCATGCCGATTCAAGGACATACTTACGAGCAAAATCGTTTTTAGCACTAGAGTCTAGGTATCAGCAGGTAGGTACCTAGGTACCTAAAGTAGTTTTACCAAGGTAGCAGATATAGGTACCTACTTACCTACGCAACTTCCAGAACAAAGTCATCCACACTAAAGTACCCAAAGTAAAAGAGAAATAACTAAAATGGTAAGTTTCTTCACCTTAGCAGCTGAGAAGATTTTTTGAACAGCAGCCGAAATTTCGGGTCCAATGCCGTCGCCAGGAATCAGGGTACATTTTTTAAGTTCGCTGCTGTAGTGGCGCAGAGGAGCGCTGTTTAAGGAGGTGTTCCACTGAAAAATATTAATAATCCGTTATTTTTCTATCATTTACAATACTTTTGAACCAAATTAGTGCCTAAAAATCGTTAAATATTGGATAGTACCGTTTTCCGAATGAATTGGCCAGCCATTTTGGATTGAGAAGAGATTCCCAAGTGCTACCAACGCAAATCAGGTGTACCAACGTTTGACTATTTGGCGGGAAATTCAAATTTCTTGGAAGCGAAAATACATGGCTGCGAGTTTTGCAAATAGGTACCTAATAAAAACTAATTATTTAGAATTCATACCATTTCTCAGTTCATATTTTCAGATTTAGACCTGTTTTAGCCCCTGAAAATAATTATTTAAAACAAGTTTTTAATCCATTTTCTGATTCTGTTAGGTATGATGTGCAATTATTTGTTTTTACCAGTAGGGCAGTACTTAGGGGGGATGTGTGTGTAAGAAGGTACATTGATTTTTGTAAAGTGGTCCAGAGTAGGTAACTTTCAAAATACCAGTTTACCACATGAGTCTGGTTTCTCGACTATTCTCAGTTATTGTCAGTTAGTCTACCCTTCATTTAGCATCAGTTCAGGATCTAAACACCCTTGAGCAAAATTCCTTGGTAGTGGTCGGAACCGATTAATCTATTACGTAAAAGAAAACAAGCGGTACGACACGGTCGGACAAAACTTTACCTGCTTATTTGCGTGATTCCTAGAAATAAACCCTTGGTTAAATGATTGGAGACGGAAAAACTTGTTGACGAAAGGAATGGCCCTAGAATGTTCCCCCGAGAACTTAGAGACCCCACACGACGTACTTCGGCAACCACCCAAAACTACCCCCTAAAACGAGGTGAGGTGGTTGGGGAAGCTCGGAAAAACTTTATGACAAAATAAATTGCCTCAGAACGTTTCCCCGAGCATTTTGATACCCCATACAACGTACTTTGGAAAGTAACCAAAACTCCCCCCATAAGGGGGGGGGGGGGGGTGGCGAAAAAACATTTTGACCAAATTTTTTGCCTCAGAACGATCTCCCGATCATTTTGAGCCCACACAACCCATATTTCGCTAACCACTCAAATCTACCCTCCTTAGGGGGTGGGGTGCTTGGATACGTTCAGAAAAACTTTTTGATACAAAAAATTGCTTCACAACGTTCCCCCGAACAGTTTGAGACCCTATAAGCCGCACTTTAGAAGTCACTCGAAATTGCCCCCCTCCCTGGGGGGGGGGGGGGGGGGGAGGCTCGAAATAAGCCATATACCATTTGTGACGAGTATGGCCGTTGTCACGTGTCATATCCAGAACTACTCATATACCACAAACAACTGAATCCACTGATTTCACCCTTTTACAGGTCCAGGGGGGACTTCCCCCCTTCCAGGGAGTTATGCGGGGGTAGTGGGTGGTATCATTGGATTTGTAATTATTTGTTCTATAATTGTCCAAAATTTGATCAAAATCGTTAGAGCCGATTTTTAGCAAATATTTTTTTTCTACCTTTTGGGGGAGTTTTGGGGGGGTAACCCCCCTTTATTTGAAAGGGGGGAAACTGAACTTCCGGATTCTGATTTCTTCCAATTTTAGAAAGGTCACTACCGATTTTGAAGAAAATCGGTTGAAAAGTGCGGCGTCCAGGTCAATGCCACATACATAGCTAGCTAGCTAGCTAGCTACATACATACATACATACATACACACATACATACATACATACTGACACGGATTACCTGACCTCTTCTAAAAATTCCTGTGGGCAAACTTTTCGTCGGAGGAAAAAAGTGAGATGGTTTTCATATTCCGAAGGAATGGACGTTTCCGAAATGTATATGCAAGTTTCAGTCGCTTTTGAGGTCTGGGAGCAATGACGGTTCAAAGTTGAGGTTTGCCGAAAATTGGCCCGCACGAATACAATACTTTACCTTACGTATACTCCGTATACAGGTAAAGTAACAAGCGGTACGACACGGTCGGACAAAACTTTACCTGCTTATTTGCGTGATTCCTAGAAATAAACCCTTGGTTAAATGATTAAAGACGGAAAAACTTTTTGACGAAAGGAATGGTCCCAGAATGTTCTCCCGAGTACTTAGAGACCCCACACGACATACTTCGGCAACCACACAAAACTACCCCCTAAAAGGAGGTGGGGTGGATGGGGAAGCTCGGAAAAACGTTTCGACAAAATAAATTGTCTCAGAACGTTTCCCTGAGCATTTTGATACCCCATACAATGTACTTTGGAAAGTATCCAAAACTCCCCCCATAGGGGGGGGGGGGGTGCGGCGAAAAATCATTTTGACCATATAAATTGCCTCAGAACGATCTCCCGATCATTTTGAGCCCCCACAACCCATATTTCGCAAACCACTCAAATCTACCCCCCTTAGGGGGTGGGGTGCTTGGATACGTTCAGAAAAACTTTTTGATACAAAAACTTGCTTCACAACGTTCGCCCGAACAGTTTGAGACCCCATAAGCCGCACTTTAAAAGTCACTCAAAATTGCCCCCCCCCCCCCCAGGGGGGGGGGGGGCTCGAAATAAGCCATATACCATTTGTGACGAGTATGGCCGTTGTCACGTGTCATATCCAGAACTACTCATATACCACAAAAAACTGAATCCACTGATTTCGCCCTTTTACAGGTCCAGGGGGGACTTCCCCCCCTTTTTTAGCGGCCAGGGAGTTATGCGGGGGTAGTGGGTGGTATCATTGGATTCGTAATTATTTGTTCTATAATTGTCTAAAATTTGATCGAAATCGTTAGAGCCGATTTTGAGCAAATATTTTTTTTCTACTTTTTGGGGGTGTTTTAGGGGGGTAACCCCCCTTAATTTTAAAGGGGGGAAACTGGGCTTCTGGATTTTTATTTCTTCCAATTTTAGAAAGGTCACTACCGATTTTGAAGAAAATCGGTTGAAAAGTGTGCCGTCCAGGTCAATGCCACATACATAGCTACATACATACATAGCTACATACATACATAGCTACATACATACATACGTACTGACACGGAGTACCTGACCTCTTCTAAAAATTCCTGGGGGCAAACTTTTCGTCGGATGACAAAAGTGAGTTGGTTTTCATATTCCGAAGGCATGGACGTTTCCGAAATGTATATGCAAGTTCCAATCGCTTTTGAGGTCTGGGAGCAATGACGGTTCAAAGTTGAGGTTTGCCGAAAATTGGCCCGCACGAATACAATACTTTATCTTACGTATACTCCGTATACAGGTAAAGTAAACAAGCGGTACGACACGGTCGGACAAAACTTTACCTGCTTATTTGCGTGATTCCTAGAAATAAACCCTTGGTTAAATGATTAGAGACGGAATAACTTTTTGACGAAAGGAATGGCCCCAAAATATTCCCCCGAGTACTTAGAGACCCCACACGACGTACTTCGGCAACCACCCAAAACTACCCCTTAAAAGGAGGATGGGTGGTTCGGGAAGCTCGGAAAAACTTTTTTTTTTAAATAAATTGTCTCACAACGTTTCCCCGAGCATTTTGATACCCCACACAACGTACTTTGGAAAGTAACCAAAACTCCCCCCCCCCCCCCCCGAAAAGGGGGGGAGGGGTGGCGAAAAAACATTTTGACCAAATAAATTGTCTCAGAACGATGTCCCGATCATTTTGAGCCCACACAACCCATATTTCGCAAACCACTCAAATCTACCCCCCTTAGGGGGTGGGGTGCTTAGATACGTTCAGAAAAACTTTTTGATACAAAAAATTGCTTCACAACGTTCCCCCGAACAGTTTGAGACCCCATAAGCCGCACTTTAAAAGTCACTTAAAATTGCCCCCCTCCCTGGGGGGGGGGGGGGGGGAGAGGGGGAGGCTCGAAATAAGCCATATACCATTTGTGACGAGTATGGCCGTTGTCACGTGTCATATCCAGAACTACTCATATACCACAAACAACTGAATCCACTGATTTCACCCTTTTACAGGTTCAGGGGGGACTTCCCCCCTTCCAGGGAGTTATGCGGGGGTAGTGGGTGGTATCATTGGATTCGTAATTATTTGTTCTATAATAGTCCAAAATTTGATCAAAATCGTTAGAGCCGATTTTGAGCAAATATTTTTTTTCTACCTTTTGGGGGAGTTTTGGGGGGGGTAACCCCCCTTAATTTTAAAGGGGGGAAACTGGGCTTCCGGATTCTGATTTCTTCCAATTTTAGAAAGGTCACTACCGATTTTGAAGAAAATCGGTTGAAAAGTGCGCCGTCCAGGTCAATGCCACATACATAGCTAGCTAGCTAGCTAGCTAGCTAGCTAGCTACATACGTACTGACACGGAGTACCTGACCTCTTCTAAAAATTCCTGTGGGCAAACTTTTCGTCGGAGGAAAAAAGTGAGATGGTTTTCATATTCCGAAGGAATGGACGTTTCCAAAATGTATATGCAAGTTTCAATCGCTTTTGAGGTCTGGGAGCAATGACGGTTCAAAGTTGAGGTTTGCCGAAAATTGGCCCGCACGAATACAATACTTTACCTTACGTATACTCCGTATACAGGTAAAGTAACAAGCGGTACGACACGGTCGGACAAAACTTTACCTGCTTATTTGCGTGATTCCTAGAAATAAACCCTTGGTTAAATGATTGGAGACGGAAAAACTTTTTGACGAAAGGAATGGCCCCAGAATGTTCCCCCGAGTACTTAGAGACCCCACATGACATACTTCGGCAACCACCCAAAACTACCCCCTAAAAGGAGGTGAGGTGGATGGGGAAGCTCGGAAAAACTTTTTCACAAAATAAATTGCCTCAGAACGTTCCACCGAGCATTTTGATACCCCATACAACGTACTTTGGAAAGTAACCAAAACTCCCCCCATAAGGACTTCCCCCCTTCCAGGGAGTTATGCGGGGGTAGTGGGTGGTATCATTGGATTCGTAATTATTTGTTCTATAATTGTCCAAAATTTGATCAAAATCGTTAGAGCCGATTTTGAGCAAATATTTTTTTTCTACCTTTTGGGGGAGTTTTAGGGGGGTAACCCCCCTTAATTTTAAAGGGGGGAAACTGGGCTTCCGGATTCTGATTTCTTCCAATTTTAGAAAGGTCACTACCGATTTTGAAGAAAATCGGTTGAAAAGTGCGCCGTCCAGGTCAATGCCACATACATAGCTAGCTAGCTAGCTAGCTAGCTAGCTAGCTAGCTAGCTAGCTACATACGTACTGACACGGAGTACCTGACCTCTTCTAAAAATTCCTGTGGGCAAACTTTTCGTCGGAGGAAAAAAGTGAGATGTTTTTCATATTCCGAAGGAATGGACGTTTCCAAAATGTATATTAAAGTTTCAGTCGCTTTTGAGGTCTGGGAGCAATGACGGTTCAAAGTTGAGGTTTGCCGAAAATTGGCCCGCACGAATACAATACTTTACCTTACGTATACTACGTATACAGGTAAAGTAAAAATACCTATCACTTACCTACCTACTTAACACCTAGGTACTACTAAAAGGTAGGTAACTGACAGTCAGTTTTCGGTTTATTCGGTCCTTTATTCATCAATAACTGCACCAGAGCAGGTACACCCAGGTACCAGGTAGGTACCTCAGTCCTGCTAAAAAATTATACTTACAGTAGGAAATAATTTGAAGGTAATTAATTGTTAACTGTTAACTGATATAGCTTATTCTAACCTCTAAGATTCGTAAACGGCGAGATCTCAACCTTAGTAACAGGCTTACAGCTCATACCTACACATAGCAACGGATGAATAATTAAAGTAACCAATTTTGTTGGTGGCAGCCAAATGAATATTTGGTATGACTAAGCTACCAACAGAAAATTGCTGCTACAGGGATTCGAACCCAGGACCTCAGTCGTGCGACTTGAACACGACGAGGCCGCAATTACCAACTTTATCAGCTCTAAAACGTCTGGGCAAATTATCTGTTTGGCCTGTTCAGCCAGTAGCCTGCACTGTTCACCAGAAGTATTACTTGGACTGCTCGCCCCGTCGGAGCCCTTGATAGTAGCCAGTATGGTACCCGCTCATGTACCACGACATCAACATAGCATTCAGCGCTTCACCAGAGTCAGCAGGAGCTTGCAGATTCTGTGGCAATGGAGGAGGAGGCGGGAGGGGAGGCTCTGGCAACTCTTCCATGTGCAGAATGTGCTGAGAAGGGGAGAAATGCTCCCCAGGCGGCACCATCTGAAAATTTGTTAAAATCTATTAAAGGCGACAACACGACCGTGTTTGTTTACGTTTTTCTGCACCTTTTATGGGGAAACTATAGGATATTTATATGTTCTTTTGAACGTCTGAAATGAACTGCCTATGTATTGTGATTTTACGATCGAGTGACTTTTGTAAACCAAACATTTGACCGAAATTAACTGATCGTGAAATCACCACAAAGTCTGTTTCGGCCGTTTAAGACATATTATGTTTCAGAACATTTAACCATCTAATAGTATCCACATAAAATGTGCAGAAAAAACCGTAAACGTCTTCATGTCTTACCTGTTCCGGGAGTATGACGTGAATCCCTTCAGGGTAGAATGGATGTTGCAGTGGCGGTCCAACCGGTCTGGGATGCTGCAGTGGCGGTTCGACGCGATTGGAGTGGACATGCAGCAGCTCACTTTCTGTCGATCCAGCTGAAATTGACAAGTCGATCGCGCTGCCGGTTTGTTCTAATTCCGATCCGTACTCTGATGCTTCCTTTAACATAAAATAAATATTACAATTTCCCCCCCTTTATTACACAATGCAATTCGGTGACATATTTTAGCGAAATCTTTAACGAAGTTTTTATAGAAAGAAATTACTTGATCATAATAAAGGGTCCATCAACAGTCGCACTTAACTTTCTCGCCCAAAATGATTTTTTTTTGGGGTTTTTTTGAGATTTTTTTGCGGGCGTAATTTTTAAGCAATCGAAAATCGGTTGAAAATGACCCACGAGCATCTATCTGAGATTACTCATACCAAATCTCACGTCTGTCATTTTATTAGTGTAGTCCCAAATGCGTTCCGACCATTCAAAAACGTGGTTTCTCATTCTCAACTCATTTTCGACATTTTTTTTACTATAACGGCCGTAATTTTGAAGATAACATAATTCTGTTTGACAGATGTTTAAGTTACATGGTTCTACACAAATTTACCAAATTTCATGACAATCGGTCAATAAATGTGAATGGCGCCGAAACGATCGAACTTTGGTCCAGAACGGCCGTAATTTTCAAACAATTCAATTTTAGTTGCAAATGACCTCGAAGCATCTATTTGTCAACACACACACCAATTTTCAGTGTTATAGAGTGAAAAGTGTACCGTCGGCGCTTGTCTAAGTAACCAAAAACACGATTTTTGAATTATTTTGGCGGTTTTTTGACAATAGCGGCCGCAATTTTTGACCAATCAAAAAATCCTTGAAAATGTGTCTCGGCAGTGATTTTAGACAGGTCCATACCAAATTTCATCAAAATCGGATGAACGGGATAGGCGCTAGAGCACTGCACGGACTGACGGACTGACGGACGGACAGACTTTTTCCAGAAACCACTTTTTTGGACTCAGGGGACCCCCAGGATCATGGGAAACCCAAAATCTCAATTTCGAAATTTTGCACGAAAACAATACTTTCTCGCCATATATGGCTAGCGAGAAAGTAAAAACACAACTTAGGAGCATTTTCACCAAGAAAAATCAAATAACATCACCTTATCGGTAG
Source organism: Mesopsocus fuscifrons (assembly GCA_950004255.1). Taxonomy (NCBI): domain Eukaryota; kingdom Metazoa; phylum Arthropoda; class Insecta; order Psocodea; family Mesopsocidae; genus Mesopsocus; species Mesopsocus fuscifrons. The sequence continues at coordinate 2,195,178 of OX465377.1, forward strand.
GCAGAACTACTTTCTGTTGTGAAGAAAGGTAAACTATACTTCAGCATAAAAGCTATCAATCTTGGATATCTCCGCTTATTACAGCCCTATTACGTCCAAGCCACAAACGGAAAACATTGCTTGTGTTGGGACATGAAGTGAAGTTCAATGGAATCAAATATTACCACATCATATCGGGCGTCAATTAACTGCTGACGTCTGGAGGGTACTCCTTTACTCGGTCTTAGTTCTTTCATAGGGACAACCTCTTCATTCTCATATCCTGCAACAACGAAGAAAAAATTACATAAGGGCGCGTCCCCACTTTCAGTCACATCACAACAGGGGTTCAGTATAAACATTTCCAACTTGCTTACGTTTTTTTCGACCAATGCATGTTCTGAAATATAACATATGTTTTTTTAACGCCAGTCATTAACTGGTTAGCTTGTGATTTTAAAATCGACTAATTTTGGACAAATTTGTTATTGAAAATACTCACTTGATCATAAAATCAAATAACTGACGTTAAAAATACATGTTATATTTCATAACATATATTAAATGTTCGACAGTGTCACCACTTTTCATAAAGAATGGCCCGAAAAAAACGTAAACACATAGCAAATTTTATTCAGTATATTATGTGCGTCTACGCAGTAGGCACTATTGAATATTTTAATTTTCTGAAATTAACAGGCTGCGTGGTTAATTTCGGAAACATTTTTTGTTACCAAAAATCACCCAAATGTAAAATCACAACACGGCCTGTCAATTTTGGCCGATAAAAAGACATTATTTTTCAGAACATTTGAAAATCCAATAGTATCCTCATAAAGTGTGCAGAAAAAATGTAAGCGAATGTCTGTTCGGTTTCAACCCTTGCAGTTTACTTACCAAGATATTTGACAGTGCAGGTGTCACCCGTAATTTTTGTAATTTTTGCTTCATAGACAATTCCGTCCACACTGTACTTGACGCGGCAGTAATTTCCTTTCTTCCAATTCTTTCTTCCTTTTTCCTTTGCCGCTGGTTTTACTGAAGTCACTCCTGAAGTCCCACCTTCAGCAGCTATTTCTTTCTTGGCTGTTTCCAAAGCTGAATCATATGCGCGAATGAGCAGGGTATCGTCCCATGGGTCTTCGTCATCTTCATCTTCCTAATATGAAAACAAACAAACAAACACTGAGAGCGGGTCACACCGGTTCCATCCCGACCTTATCAATGTTTTTCAAAATTTGCTTTCACGTCTAGTGTGTTCAGGATGCCAAGTGAAATGCGTATTGAGGCTGTGGTCCCCGTCGTAGATAGGATAACTGTTGAAAATTGTCCAGTTGGATGTTGAATGGCACCACCCCTCTACTGCTAATGGTGTGTTCTTATACCTACTAAGTTAAGCTGTAGAATCCTATTCATTTATATAAAATCCCTACCTAACAAATGAGCCGTAGTTTGAAACATACCTCATCCCCTCGAACAAATAAAATGTCATTCTCAGCCATTGAATTCACTCTATATGGTCTAAAATGTGGAAAAGCGGCTCCTGACAAAATCGAAGAAATGCTAACCCCAAGTTGTTTACATAAATGTCGTGGCACTAAATAGATCCGCCAAGATGTTTGTTTCTAGTACCACTTTTCCAAGCCTTCTAGTGCCACTCGGTTTCTCTTTTGTACAAAATGGCGGATGTAAGTTTCAGATAATTTTTATCATTTTAATATAGTTTTTGGACTTTTAAACCTGATGAAAGTGTTTTAAAACTATTATTTATTGTTTAGGAGACTTTTAAAGTCGTATTTTGGGAATTTTTGCGAGTATTTACTTGTTTAATCGTGGTTTAACTTTACAGTATGCACGTGGCTCAAGGCGTCGTTTCTATCACAATTTTTAACCTAGAAATGTCTTTAAATTTCAGACCGGCGAAGAAAAGAAGCAGACAAAAAGGACCTTCAGGAAGTTCACCTTCCGTGGAGTGGACTTGGACCAACTCCTTGATATGCCGATGTAAGTGTACAATAACTGTCATATTTAGGTTAGGTGTGTTAGGGTTGGAATGACCAGCAAGTAGACCATTTCAAGAATTGTGCTCTCCTGCCAGCACCACCAAATATCACCTCCTCAGTTGTCATGTTAGTAGACGATTGGGACCACCAGGTTTAGGTTAGTTCCCAACTACCAGCTGGTCTATTACGGATCTGTTAACGCCAAGTTAACGACTTTGATAATGACGAAGTGGTGTAGTTGTACCGAGCCTAGCGCCCGAGATAACGTCAAGATCCATAATAGAGCTGCAGAAACCAGAACCTCGATATACATTTCACTGATACAGAACTCTCGAGGCTGCACCTAGGAACCAAGAGTTCTGTTTGGCTAGAAACCCGAGTACTAATTCGCCGATTTCTGTTACAGTGAGCAGCTGATTGAGCTGCTGCACGCTCGGCCCCGCCGAAGGTTCTCTCGTGGAATGAAGAGGAAGCCAATGGCTCTGGTTAGGAAGCTGCGAAAGGCCAAGAAAGAGGCGCCGCCCAACGAGAAACCGGAAGTAGTCAAGACCCACCTCCGGGACATGATCATCGTGCCGGAAATGGTCGGGAGTGTCGTGGGAGTTTACAACGGCAAGACCTTCAACCAGGTTGAAGTTAAGGTAATGAAGCACTACCAAATAACAGCTACTCGAAGATCGTGTTTGTAGACCTACAGCCTTGATATAAATTTGAAGATATCTGAGGTAAATGCCGGTCAGAAACACTTTTTGCTGCTAAGGGTGTTTAAAAGCACCCCCGCTGGCGACATGGCTCATCAGTTTGTAATTGTTTGTCTATTTTCTTTCAGCCGGAGATGATCGGTCACTATCTCGGGGAGTTCAGCCTAACTTACAAACCTGTGAAGCACGGACGTCCTGGTATTGGTGCCACCCACAGCTCTAGGTTCATTCCCCTCAAGTAAATACATTTTGTTTCGTGCACATGTCACTTTTTTTGTAGGAGGAACCTTTGAAGCAATAGGACGCAGGCTCTGCTTGGGCCAGGGGAAAACTGTTGGGGTGATTCCAGGAAGTGGGACGAACAAATAATAGGACAGTTTTTAATAAACAAGGTTTAAAAGTGGGTGCACATAACGAACTAGTCAGAAGTATTTCGTAAGGAACAACGGCACGATAAGCCAGATTTCAGAACTCACCAAGAATTTATTATGACGAACAGTACACGGGGTTTTTTCACCTTTTGACAAAACGATAGAAAACATGATCCGGTTTGAAATAAACCACGATACAGAAATTCCTTTTCGAAATTCAGAAAATCACAAAATTGTACTCCCCACATTCAGTCACAACATTTCTTCTCAATAGACGTAGAAAGATTGGACGCGTACCACTATAGTGAAGTTTGTTTATTTGGAATTTTTCTGACAACGTTTAACTTACACAAAAGTTCCAAGTTAACAAAACCCACTATTAACTTAATCGTGGAACCCGTGGCAGCAGAATGATTTTTCTTCCCAATTTTTGAGGTAACTGTACTGTTGGATATGTTCAGTAGGTCTCTTTAACTTCAGAAATCCACTGGCTATGTTGAGATTTTACTATCGAGTAACTTTGGATAACTTTTTATTGACAAAAATCACAACACAGCTACCTAACTAATTTCTGACGTTAAAAGGCACTTCATATTTCAGAACATTTAAGAGGACGCTATACCTGACGATGCATTTTTTGCCGCCCATAAGATTAACATTGCGAGCGGCGATTCATTTTCAAGGTTTACCCTTGGTTGGAAAGACACAGAATTTTGCCTGTACCTAGCCCTAACAATGTTCTAAGGAGTGTTCGAAGCAGATTTCCCAATCTCTCATTGGTTTCTTTTATTCCAACTGTTTTGCAAATGCTAGCATCGCATACCTCAAGAAAAGTGCTGTATCTCGAAAACCAGTAAAAAAAATGGGAAATCTGCTTCGAACACTCCCTAGAACATTGTTAGGGCTAGGTACAGGCAAAATTTTGTGTCTTTCCAACCAATGGTAAACCTTGAATATGAATCGCCGCTCGCAATGTTAATCTTATGGGCGGCAAAAAATGCACCGTCAGGTATAGCGGACCCTTAACGGCCACCATACATTCTCGACGAACTCCGCCAAAACCACTGTGCGAAAGTAAATATTCGACAAAACTAATGTTTACATTTTAGTACAACCGGAGACTGGTAATTGAAATATCGTATTGATTGTGTCTACTCTAAAAGCTAAACATAATGTGCTATTTGAACGCGAAACGAACGAGTAAAAGTAGGACACTATGTTTAGCTTTTACAGGAGAAAAGTAGAGAAATGCTGTTGAAATTACCCACTTCCGTAAGTGATATAAAAATTGCCAAAATGTAACATGGCTACGGTAAATAGTACAAACATTCATCAAGCTTTTCTACTAAATGTCACGATAAAATCATACTGTTTTAGTCCGAATCGTTACAAAAAAATATTTCGCGTGAGGTAGTGTTGTGTTTTCGCGATCTGTCAAAAAACATGTGGACTGGTAGTTGACTGTTTAAAATCGCTCCTGTGGGCTTATTACTCCATTTCATGCAAAAATACAACACTACCTCACGACAAAGAGTCTCAGGTTTACATCCCCCTATAAACACTTTCCACTCGCCCTGTAACTTCGGAGTAGGGCTTGAAGTACTTAGCATTGCGAACCAAGTACATGTAGTCGAAAATAGCGAATGTATATTCAGCCTTAAATATGCGACAGTGGCCTCAGAAAATGGCCGAAAAAAACGTAAATAGCAAATGTATATTCCGTTTGTAAACAAGACTAGACCCTCGCCCCTTGGCCCTTGCAAAATTACATAGAACCCGCTCTAGTGTTTTTCATATAGCTATTTTACTTTGTTTCCTCGGTGTCTCCTTGAGTGTTTCATTTCACTGCACCAGTGTGCCCCGAGTGCAGGAACAAAGAATAATCCTAATTCACTGCTTACGAACAAGAAAAACAATAGTTTGATGTGAGAAGGCGGTGGCTAGCAGTCTGGGAAGGCTATAGAGTATATATCCTCGTACAAAGCAACAAAATGCACCTCGAGTCCATCCGTAATGAACTTTGGCAGATCATCGAAATCTTTTTTGTTTTCGTCGGGCAGGATAATACAAGTCACTCCCACTCGCTTAGCCTGAAAAAATAAAGAACAAGAATAACCCAATGTGGTATCGAATTTGGAGAATCTATCAGCCGCGATAAAGGACTTCTGAGTGGTTTTGTAGAACCCTAAATTTGTTTTAAAGGTCTTCTCCCTTCGTAGATATAGGAGTTGAAAATTTTGACTTTTGGTTTCATATCTGAGGCAGTAGAGTAGCTGTGTCCTTGTCAGACTTTGATTTATCGATAACTTTAGTTCATGGTTCCTGTAGTTAGCTTACAGTGAGATAGGTAGCAGAATATGCGGAGCTTAGCCGAAGCAGCCAAAGCTTACGTCACTTTCGGTATTTTCATCTCCTATACCAATCTGAAATTCGGCCGCTTCAGAATGTAATAACTTTTTACTTAGTAGTCAGAATCTAAGTCAGCCATTAGACTACATAATCGAATCACATCCTGAGGTGCAGATTTTCCCCCATTGATGAATTACTTTTAACCCTCTACCAACCAAATTTGGCCCTTTTTCTTTCTTCGACTTACCGCAATGATTTTCTCCTTGATGCCTCCCACGGGCAGGACTTTTCCTCTCAGTGACACCTCCCCAGTCATGGCCAGGTTCTGCCTGATGGGGATTCCTCGTGCCAGCGACAGCAGCGCCGTTACTATTGTACATCCTGCACTAGGCCCGTCCTTCGGTGTCGCCCCCTGTAAAAACAATTGCAAGTTAATATAGCCACTGGCGACATGAAGAAAGTTTAAGACTGAAGATGGTGTCACTTTTCTGAAGTAACTATTGGATCTGTAATTTTTACAGTCGTTTTAGATTAGTACCTACTTTTTAGCTGAACCTGACGAGAATTTTGCAGTAAGCGTAAGCGTAAAATATTTTTTACTTTGGGATTCGATCCCAGGCCTCTCAGGACACAAGTCAAAACCCTTGACCACTCGGCCACTGAGAGGCACAGATTAGTACAGATACGTCTTACAGAACATTGCACTGAGAGTTTACCCAGCCTCGGTGATAAATACGTAAAGCGAGACAAGCGAAGACTCACCTCAGGGACGTGTAAATGAAGGTGGCCATTATAGAGGAAATTATTCTCAGGTTCAATGCGTTTGAGGAAGTTTCGCGCAACCGTGAGAGCTATCCGAGCTGACTCCTTCATGACGTCACCCAGATGCCCTGTTAGTTCTAGTGAGCCTTCTCCTTTCTCCTCAGCAGGCCGCCGCGTTTCCGTCTCTATGTACAGTGTCGACCCACCTGAAAAAATAAAAAAATAATAATGAAATGAATAAGATAGAACTTGGGAAAATCTATGGACTCAGGATCGAGTCACGGCCCGTCGAGATTTTCTTTAGTTAATATTTCCGTGATGAATATCTCCACCGGCTGGGGGAAAACTGTACTGTCCTTACCCATCGAGGTCCACGCGAGGCCCATAACGACTCCTGGCGGCGTTTGCTGGTACATTCGGTCCTGAGTAAACACAGGCTTGCCCACATAGTCCTGGAGATTGCCGCCTGAGACTTCTACCATCGCTGCGTCACCTTTCACCACTTTAAGTGCCACCTTACGGATCACCTTCTCCACGTGCTTCTGTAGATTACGGACACCACTCTCTCTGCAGTATGCCTTGATCAGTGTCAGCAGTGCATCGTCTGCTATTTCCAACTGAAAAAAAGTCAACCAGTAGCACGACCCACGAAAAATCTGAACAAGTTGAGGCTAGACCCTCGACACTTTCCCTTCATAGCTCACAGAAGCTCACCTGTTCAGACTTCACTCCCGACTGCGTCATCGCTTGCGGCACGAGGTACCTCTTGGCGATCTCCAGCTTTTCCTCCGCCACATACCCAGACACATCAATCATCTCCATGCGGTCTCTCAGTGGCTCGGGGATAGTGTCCGTGACGTTGGCCGTGCAGATAAACAGGACGCGGGACAGGTCTACCGGGACGTCCAGGTAATGGTCCAGGAAGTTCGCGTTTTGCTCAGGGTCCAACATTTCAAGCAGTGCTGAGGATGGGTCTCCTTGGTAACCTCTAGAAAACATTCAAGTAGCTTTTAAGACAGAAGATACAACACTAGTCAGACAACTGTTGGATATTTAAATGCTCTGAAATATAGTATGACTTTTTAACGGTCGAAACTAACCAGCTGTTTTGTTGACAAATATCACTCTATCGTAAAATCACAGCACTACCTGTTAATTTCGGTCGCTAAAAAGATCCAGTATATTTCAGAATATTCAAATATCCAATAAACAGTTTCCTCATAAAGTGTGCAGAAAAAAACGTAAACAAATAGCGAATGTATGTTTGGCCTTCACTAACCAGCGACTTATATTCTTTTCTTACTTTCCAATCTTGTCAACTTCATCGATAAGCACAAGGGGGTTTTCAGTTTTCGTTTTCTTGAGACACTGGATTATTTTTCCCGGCATCGCACCGACGTATGTCCGCCGATGACCTTTGATTTCCGCTACGTCCGTCATCCCTCCTACACTGAACCGGAAGTACTAAAACAACAGACACACGACATTAATAATAGTAGTAGAGGAATGGAGGGACAAGCCCAGCAACTGAGGACCAATTTTCTTCGGAGGGTTCCGAACCACCACAGCCTCGATATACATTTACTTGACACGCTGAACACATCAGAGGTGAATGCCGATTGGGATTGAACTCTAAAGGCAACCTTCTGGCTAGACCGGTCGGCTATCACGGTTGTATTGTATTTATTGCAATGTTCATACCTCTCTATTAAGCGCTCTCGCTATAGACTTGGCAATACTGGTTTTCCCTACGCCGGGCGGCCCAAAGAAGCAGAGAATCTTGCCCTGAGTGGAACCCTTCAGCTGGCTAACAGCAATAAACTCCAGGATGCGTTTCTTGACGTCGTCCATCCCGTAGTGATCCTCATCCAAGATGGCAGCCGCGCGGTCCAGCTCCAACGTTTCCTGACTACTGACACCCCACGGCAAGCTAGTCAGCCAGTCGAGATAGTTTCGCGTCACACTGAAAACAAAAGTAGGTTTCAATGGAAAAACATCAGATACTGGTCCGTACACTACCACATTGTCGCAATTATCGTCGATAATATCGAAAGTTTACTATATGGTAGAGCTGAGTTTTCCCTTGCCAGTGAAGACTGGGGAGGGTTAGGGCAAGAGCCATTTCAAAGCTCAGTTCCTCCGTTGTTATTGGAGGAAAATCGTCTTAACCTTCTAAATGATTTTAGACTGCTTTTAGTGGATGGAAGTAATCTTCGAAATCTACCTACACCTTTCGGGGCTGCCGAAAGGAATTTTTTTCTAGAGCAATGGGAGTCGTTACTCTCATCGAAAAGTCAGTGTGAACTCTATGAAATAATATTCTAGACCAGTGGTTCTCAAACTTTTTGGCTGGCGGAACCAAATTTAGTTGGGAATTCTGTCGTGGAACCTTAAACACTGGATCGTCGATTTCACATGTTTTTCAGGAAACAACAACAATACATTTTTCTATTTCAATTTTTCTAAACTAAACTAAAATTGTATTCCCTGAAGCTCGGAGAAGGCTTCGCGGAACCCCGACAAGGCTTCGCGGAACCAAATGGTTCCGCGGAACACAGTTTGAGAACCACTGTTCTAGACCATACTTGAACTCAGACGAATGGCTCTCCAGGAATCCCAGTTTTCCCAGCTCCTCTTCAATAACCTCCATGACAGGCGCGGGGATAGTCTTCGTCTTGATTCTCTGTCTGAACTTTTCATCAATGGCGTCCTTGTCGTCCTTTTCAAGGCCCAACTCCTTCTTTATCACCTTAAGCTGCTCGTGAAGGATGAACTTCCGATGCTGAGCTTTCACTTTTTCCTCCACTTCCCGCCCGATTTTGGCCTGAAGACGGCTAAGCTCATACTCTTTCTTGAGAAGACTTAGCGCCAGCATCAGTCGTTTCGGGATCTGCGTACGATCAGTTTAGGTTAGGTTAGGTCGTGTGTGTTCTGTGTGGGCTGGACAATTTTCAGTTTTCAACTGACTAGATGTGGAAACTCTGCTGCAAATACTCCAGCAGCTCTATTGCAGATCTTTTCATCACGCGTCATCACAAAGTTTGCACTGGAAGTATAGTGATTCGTAGTTTTATCACGTGTAATAAATAGATCCGCAAGAGAGCTGCTGGACTGTCCACTGACAGATCTACCAGAAAATCTGTCTCATTTGAAAAATCTGTTGTAACCTCTACCAAAAAATTTGTCTCAATTCTTCAAAGCCCTGTGTATGGGGCATGCGCACAGGCTATTTTTCGGTCTCACGGTGATGCTGCCATTGCCAGAGTCACGTAAAGAAGAAGTAAGTACGGTACGTTGGCCACCCATACCTAGTCTACTCACATCAGTTTCTTCCAAAACAGCTTGCAGTTCAGCAGGTTCCGCCCCTGTGAGGGCAGCCCCTAGGTCTGACAGGTACACAGGGTTATCGACCACCCTCTGTCCTTGATGGAGCATCTGCTGAAGACTCTCGCGGTACAGAGGGTTCATACTGATGATGTCCCGAATTGTCTTTATCACCTCTTGGGTAAGTGCCTGGAACACAAGCCAGCTTTAAGACGACATTTCTTCCAATTTTTCGGGAGAAACTGTTGGATATTAAAATGTTTTGAAATATAATATGTCTTTAACGTCAGATATTGACTGGCTGTGTTGTGATTTTATTTTTAGTTTTTAATTGACAAAAATAGGTCGATCGTAAAATCACAACATAGCCAGTCAATTTCTGATGTTAAGGGGAGGGGAGGGGTGGCGATTTTTATGTGGGGACCCGCCGTCCGTGAGTTGGTAGCTTGGCATTCCAGAATGCATCGCATGTGGCCAGTTTCACTTACTTTGACCTCCTCAGTCTGGCGGAATTTGTCATGAGTGACGTTCTCCACCTCCACCATTAAAATAGGGCCAGGCGGTGGAGGCGGGGGTCGCTTGGGAGACTCCGCTGACTCCGCCGTCTCCCCCTCAGAAGGATTTTCCGCCACTGGAACACGTTTCTTCCGACGCTTCCGCCGGCCGTTTACTTCCTCTGAAAAAATAAAACAAACATGATACATTATTTTTAAAAAACTCTGTAGCGCGATAGCCGGGGGTTTATTCGGTCAGGTCAAGTCGATTTTTCCGTCAGAGGTGAGTGACAACTAAATAGTCTCAACTCACCAAGAACCAAGTCGGAGTCATCGGCTATAGGACCCAGAAGCTTGATCCTCCTATGGGCCATCAGGACAAGGCGTATCTTGTCGCCCAAGTCCTGAAGTTCGTGGATTTGTGCGAATGATCCTGTGGCATAGACTTCATCCAAGCTGCTTACAACCTCACTTTCGTTCCTGGAACATCACAGCACCAATGGACGCGTTAGTGACATTCTTTCCCACTTTCCAGCTTTAAAATCTAGTCTTTTTTACAAACTTTCTAATGTTTTGTACTATGTTTCAGAAGAAAAAAATATCCTACCTTTTTCCAATAAATACTTACTCAACAGATCTCTTGAGAAAGATGCCCACATACGGTTGATTCAGTTTAACTTTTCGTCTTAGCAAATCGATAAGAAGTGGGTTTGAGACTTCTACAAGTTTGATGAATCTCGGGAACACTGGGTTTCTAGACACAGCCACGAGAGGCACATTGGGCCAGACTTCGGGCACTACGACAGTGGCGGGAAGAGAGTGGTGCATGACGGGCTCTCCGTCGCCCTCCCCCGTAGCTGCCTCCCCATCAGCTGCCCCATCAGGTCTATCCTCATTCCCGTCTTTACCCGAGCTAAACTCTCTTCTGGAAAATGCACAACTGAAAAGAAGCAAAGTTAATACGTATTATAAGTGAATTCGATAGGGAACACTATAGTATACTTTTATGATATATGGTGAAATCTAGCCTTCAGCTATTCCACCACCGTGCATTGTACACTGAGATAACTAAAATTCAGTGTATTGGGTCTACAACCCGGTGAGTTGCATCATCAGAAAATTCTCTTTCCCCAAAAAAATTACGAAACTAAAAACTAACCTTAGTCGAGGCTGAAGCACAGGGTACCTTGACGAAGCTCTCAAGTACGGTAAATTATTATTATTTAGTGCGCACGATAAGCAACGGACAGAGGTTGCCTTGTTTAGGTTATGTACATATTTCGTTAGTCTGTTGGAGGAGCGGAAGTTGGCCCCAATAGATGCCGTGACTTTTAAAGTCCTCAACATTTTTCAACAGATAACAAATCGCCTTAAAACTGATTACAAAGGGAAAAACCTAAAAATTCATTCGGCTACAAATCCGACATTGTTGTTTGGTTGACGGCCATATTTAAAATCTACAAAATTTTGTTAAAGGCAAAAAAGTTTAATTTTGTGTGTTTTGTAAATAAATATTTTGTCCCAACAAATGTCAAGTTTATGGCGCCTTTTTTAATTTCCAGTAATATTTTTAAATTTATTTATTTTTAATTGCCTTTAATTGAAATATAAAGATATAATTAAATATAATTAATATATTAAATAATTAAATAAATTGAAAAACAATTTTTGAAGTACTAAATAATAGATTTTGGAAAAATCCCCCAAAAGGGGAAACCGCTGGACGGTGTTATGATTTTATAAAACGTAAGAAGATGGGGACGGTTTATAATTTGTAAGCTTTACCTCGTCTTCTTACATTTATCTCTTTCCTTTGGCTGCTGCATCTTGTTGCTCGCTCACTTCGGTTTATTTCTCGGTCTGATCTGATCGTTGCAGGGCGGATTTAATTTCTTTTTCTAGCAATGATTAGTTATTTTTACACGTGAAATTTCCGGTTTAGTTCTTTAGTCACGTATTGTCATTTAAAATTTTTAAATCATGAACGGGAAAAGTGTTGGATACTGTGGAGAAAATCCACCCCTTGTGGGCGCCCATCTCAACCCCTTCATCCACAGGCTTGAAATCACGTCTACCTACGACAAAATAAAGGTAAATATTGATAATCATGTAAATTATATGTGTCAGCCTATGTAAACGTTGAATTAAAAGTGTAACCGGTCTTTTCGAAAACTCAAAAAAATTATTTTGAGCTGTGTTGAGGTTAGGTTTTGTTGTGCAATATTTCCCAGGATGTGCTTTTGGGGATATATGGGTTATTGTGAAACTTAGGGGAGGTTTTCTGAAGGTTCTTGAGATCTAGTTGATTCAAGGGGTGATTTTTCAGTTTTTTGGATGTTGCTGTTGACGCTACTGCTATTTTTGACATTTTCGTTCTTTCGAGCTGTAGCTGTCTTGCCCAGAAGTTGCTAGCCCTTGGTGGTGCTGCCAGCTGAGCCCGACGGATAATTTTTGAACCGCATTGTCTCCATGATTTTCCTGTATTGATCTTATCGAAAGATTGCGTAAGGGCGATATAGGATGCCATAGAGGTGCCCGCCAGTCGTGGCTCGATTTCTGGCTTCCCTGCTGAAGGCTGACCTTAAGGGTCCGCTATACCTGACGATGCATTTTTTGCCGCCCATAAGATTAACATTGCGAGCGGCGATTCATTTTCAAGGTTTACCCTTGGTTGGAAAGACACAAAATTTTGCCTGTACCTAGCCCTAACAATGTTCTAGGGAGTGTTCGAAGCAGATTTCCCATTTTTTTTTTACTGGTTTTCAAGATACAGCACTTTTCTTGAGGTATGCGATGCTAGCATTTGCAAAACAGTTGCAATAAAAGAAACCCACCCAAGACTGTAGGGTCCCCGTCGTGTACTAGCACGATAGCTGGTAGTCCCTCTTGAAGCTGTAGGTATTGTTGCCTTAGCGGTTCTCGAGGATTCCCCATTGTGATGCCTTTCGACCTCTTGTACCTACCTTTCCCTCTTTACGATAACTCTGGACAGATTCAGGTCGTAACTGTACCTGATCGTTGTTTACCTGTGCTCAAATGTACCTTCAACTCTTGATGAGAACCATTCTGTACGTGTCATAACGAATTAAGGTTGACAGGCGATCCCCAGCCAGTGTAAGCCATGGGCATTATGTAGGCAGCTCAGCTGGCTGACGCTGCTACTATAACGCCCAGCATGGTCCTATATGGCCCACTCTGATCGTGTATGGGGTAGGGTGGTAGAGTCCATTGTGTGGGCAGCAGCACTGTGGAAGCTAGCTATGATAGAAACAACTTATTAAGCTCAGACTAGTCTGTCTCTATTACCTTAAGAAGATAGACACTTTGTCTGAGAAAGAAACAGTGTTCTTGTCTTCTTAATAACAAGCTTAGAAGACTTATGGAGTGTATAAGCAAACAGTTGTTACTGGGCCATCTTGCAAAGGTGACCCTATCAGACCCTTCTCTTACACACTGGTACCCTCTTCTTAGCCTGTTATTTAAAAAGACAAGAACACTGTTCCTTTCTCAAACAAGGTGTCTGTCTTCTTAGGATAATAGAGACAGATAGACAGGTCTGCGTTAAAGTTGGTTTAAGGGTCCGCTATACCTGACGGTGCATTTTTTGCCACCCATAAGATTAACATTGCCAGCGGCGATTCATTTTCAAGGTTTACCCTTGGTTAGAAAGACACAAAATTTTGCCTGTACCTAGCCCTAACAATGTTCTAGGGAGTGTTCGAAGCAGATTTCCCATTTTTTTTTTTACTGGTTTTCGAGATGCAACACTTTTCTTGAGGTATGCGATGCTAGCATTTGCAAAACAGTTGCAATAAAAGAAACCAGTGAGAAATTGGGAAATCTGCTTCGAACACTCCCTAGAACATTGTTAGGGCTAAGTACAGGCAAAATTTTGTGTCTTTCCAACCAAGGGTAAACCTTGAAAATGAATCGCCGCTCGCAATGTTAATCTTATGGGCGGCAAAAAATGCACCGTCAGGGATAGCGTCCTCTTAAATGCATATGGAAAAGAAATAACGAAAGTCTTTCCCAGTTGGACCTAATCGTGGGCGATGACTAGGCACAGAATGTATTGGAGCCGCTTCCGTGCCGCTTTTCTGCACATCCATGGTCCTGCACTGTCATTCGGGCTGGAGACTACTGACCCACTAACTCACGTGCAGCCTGATTTTGACTTCTCTCAATGTTCTATTGTACTTGACTTGTTGCTGGAGTATGTACCTACCTAACGGATTGTGACCACGATGGAGTGCGTGAGACGGTTCTCTTCTGAAAAAATGGTTTTCTTTTGTAATAGTGTTACAGACAGCACTATAGGAGGGCCAGGGCCTGGTGGGATGCAGGGTCCTTCCTTGACATGCAAGATTCACCAAGAAAAATTTCGGCAAGCCAGCAGGTGTATTCTTTTTCTCGAACGCCAGCAAACCCACCCAACTAACACCTTGAAAATTTATTGTAAGAAGAACTGTTCTCCGTATATTGCATCATGGCGTGCCTTATCTTCTTACAATAAATTTTGAAGGTGTTGGTGGGTTTGCTGGCGTTTGAGAAAGGGAATAGACCTACAGGAGTAGATCCTCGGTTCTCTTGCTTCAGTGCTCACTGCACTAAGGAAGAGCAAAGAGCGGGCACAGCAGAATCCCAGCTCCAGTAATTTTCTTTTGTCCCTCCACGATGTCACCCTCTCTATAGCGAGGACTTTGCTTGGTCCATGGTCGTTATAAAGAGAAAGACTAGGTAGTTGTTTGGTCCACCTGTGTCAATCGAGACATTAGCTTCCTTGAACTTGACAATGATTACGTACCTGATAGTGATTACGTAGGTCTTGATCGTAGACGTATGTTTGGGAAGGTCGACGTGTTTTAGACGTCATAGTGACCACAGTTGGTTGCCCTGTAGTGGCTAGACTGGTCTAACCTGAACCTGACTTAATTTTGAATGTGCGTACCAGGTTCCCGTTGTTCACTATGCAATTACTCGGTTGTAGTACCTAGATTGAGAACGCATGTATTCCTGACGTCAAAACCAAGTCTGTATATAGCATTCCGTGTTTCATGATGAAGGTCTGTAATATTCACGAAAAAAATTGACAGAGTGGGTAATGCAGTAATCACAGTGGACCAGTGAGAAAAGACGGTATTTCTCCATTTGAGGCTGCTGAATGGTATAGTAAAGTAAGGCTATTGTTGATGTGTCTAAGGCTGGATTTCACTAGTTCTTAAAGTCTACTAATAGTGTCTCCTAAAAGTTCACTATATAGCGTTATCCTCCCGAAAAGAGGGTGCCTTTCTTTATCCTGCAGATAGCGCTCTTTTCGGAACGTTATAGCTAGTGCATAAAATTTCCTTGCCCGTATAGTCACGACATAGCCAGATAACTACTGACGTTATAAACACAAATTATATTTCAGAACATTTAAGGCTGTATATACATTCTCGACGAACTCCACCAAAACCACTGTGCGAAAGTAAATATTCGACAAAACTAATGTTTACATATTAGTACTGTCGGAGACTGGTAATTGCAATATCGTATTGGTTGTGTCTACTCTAAAAGCTAAACATAGTGTGCTTTTTGAACGCGAAACGAATGAGTCAAAGTAGGACACTATGTTTAGCTTTTACAGGAGAAAAAGTAGAGAAATGGTGTTACAATTACCCACTTCCGTAAGTGAAATAAAAATTGTCAACATGTAACATGGCGACGGTAAATAATACAAACATTTATCAAGCTTTTCTACTAAATGTGACGATAAAATCATACATTTTGTAGTCCGAAACGTTACAAAAAAATATTCCGCGTGAGGTAGTGTTGTGTTTTCGCGATCTGTCAAAAATACATGTGGACTGGTAGTTGACTGTTTAAAATCGCTCCTGTGGGCTTATTACTCTATTTCATGCAAAAATACAACACTACCTCACGACAAAGAGTCTCAGGTTTACATCCCCCTATAAACACTTTCCACTCGCCCTGTAACTTCGGAGTAGGGCTTGAAGTACACGTAGCATTGCGAACCAAGTACGTGTAGTCGACCAGTTTCCCCAATAAATCGGAAGAAAAATGAGTCTGCTGCCACGTATTTCACGATTGTATAATTTCGCCTTGGTGATTGATCAGGTATGCAGCTCTTGTGTTGAAGTTTGGGTCAAGGTTTGAAAGAAGGAGAAGGACCAATAAATATTGGAAAGGAAGTCGTAGATGCCGTTTGAAGGAATGCCAAAAATGCCAGTGCGATCTATAGATCCATCATCACATTCTCAAGGATAAGAAATTTCATATGGGAATGTTCCTAAGGTTCTAATACAGCTGCTGAGAAATTTTTTCCACGAAGCGTTGAATTTTTATGATGGTTATCTTTCACTGTGCCGATAAAGTTAGTAAATGTATATATCTTCCCGATAAAGTAGCCTAATACTTTATCTTGCCGTTATGATAAGAGAGCTATCGGCAGGATGGTGAAAGTATCCAACTTTTCTTTTTGGGACTAATACGTTGTGGTGAACTTTTAGGGGACACTATAGTCATCTTTAGCAGCTGCTGAGATCCACCTGTGAAAGTATTTCAGATTAAGGGTCCTCTATACCTGACGGTGCATTTTTTGCCGCCCATAAGATTAACATTGCGAGCGGCGATTCATTTTCAAGGTTTACCCTTGGTTGGAAAGACACAAAATTTTGCCTGTACCTAGCCCTAACAATGTTCTAGGGAGTGTTCGAAGCAGATTTCCAATTTTATTTACTGGTTTCCGAGATACAGCACTTTTCTTGAGGTATGCGATGCTAGCATTTGCAAAACAGTTGCAATAAAAGAAACCAGTGAGAAATTGGGAAATCTGCTTCGAACACTCCCTAGAACATTGTTGGGGCTAGGTACAGGCAAAATTTAGTGTCTTTCCAACCAAGGGTAAACCTTGAAAATGAATTGCCGCTCGCAATGTTAATCTTATGGGCGGCAAAAAATGCATCGTCAGGTATAGCGTCCTCTTAAATAAACATCCAATAGTTTCGTAAGAAAAGTTCATCCGAAACAGAAACGTAAACAAAAGTAAATGTATAACTGGAAAAAGTCAAGATGGACACTGGTTGGTATAAAAACTACGTCACAAGCCGTGCAATTAGTGACGTAACTTGTCTACTTATATCGGTTTCTGGTCAGTTTTTATGACCCATGGAATGGCTTATAAGCTCTGCATGTTAAACCATACAGGCTAGAGAAATATCTGTCACTGTTCCAAAACCGTTATTTTCAAGTACAATGCGAAATATTGGGGCAAATGTTGGGCGCTTGTTTTTGCCGGAATAAGCATCTGCTGTTTGTTTATGTTTTTTTTTCGACAATTTTTTGAGGACTTGTTGGATATTTAAATGTTCACAAGAATAATGTTTCTTTTTAACGTCCGAAATTGACAGGCCATGTTGTGATTTTACAATCGAGTGATTTTTGTCAATGAAAAAATTTGTCCAGGCTCAGGAAACTATTGTTCTGAAACAAGATGTGTTCTTTTACCTACATTAAGAGGACGCTAAGTATACCTGACGATGCATTTTTTGCCGCCCATAAGATTAACATTGCGAACGGCGATTCATTTTCAAGGTTTACCCTTGGTTGGAAAGACACAAAATTTTGCCTGTACCTAGCCCTAACAATGTTCTAGGGAGTGTTCGAAGCAGATTTCCCAATTTCTCACTGGTTTCTTTTATTGCAACTGTTTTGCAAATGCTAGCATCGCATACCTCAAGAAAAGTGCTGTATCTCGAAAACCAGTAAAATAAAGGGTCCGACAAAAGTCGCACTTAACTTTCTCGCCCAGAATGATTTTTTTTTTTTTTTGGTTTTTTGAGATTTTTTTGCGGGCGTAATTTTTATTAAGCAATCGAAAATCGGTTGAAAATGACCCACGAGCATCTATCTGAGATCACTCATACCAAATCTCACGTCTGTCATTTTATTACTGTAGTCCCAAATGCGTTCCGACCATTCAAAAACGTGGTTTCTCATTCTCAACTCATTTTCGACACTTTTTTGACAAAAACGGCCGTAATTTTGAAGATAACAAAATTCTGTTCGACAGATGTTTAAGTTACATGGTTCTACATAAATTTACCAAATTTCATGACAATCGGTCAATAAATGTGAATGGCGCCGAAACGATCGAACTTTGGTCCAGAACGGCCGTAATTTTCAACCAATTCAATTTTAGTTGAAAATGACCTCGAAGCATCTATTTGTCAACACACATACCAATTTTCAGTGTTATAGATTAAAAAGTGTACCGTCGGCGCTTGTCTAAGTAACCAAAAACACGATTTTTGAATTATTTTGGCGGTTTTTTGACAATAGCGGCCGCAATTTTTGACCAATCAAAAAATCCTTGAAAATGCCCCTCGGCAGTGATTTTAGACAGGTCCATACCAAATTTCATCAAAATCGGATGAACGGTATAGGCGCTAGAGCACTGCACGGACTGACGGACGGACTGACGGACGGACTGACTGACGGACGGACTGACGGACGGACAGACTTTTTCCAGAAACCACTTTTTTGGACTCAGGGGACCCCCAGGATCATGGGAAACCCAAAATCTCAATTTCGAAATTTTGCACGAAAACAATACTTTCTCGCCATATATGGCTAGCGAGAAAGTAAAAATGGGAAATCTGCTTCGAACACTCCCTAGAACATTGTTAGGGCTAGATACAGGCAAAATTTTGTGTCTTTCCAGCTTCGAACACTCCCTAGAACATTGTTAGGGCTAGGTACAGGCAAAATTTTGTGTCTTTCCAGCTTCGAACACTCCCTAGAACATTGTTAGGGCTAGGTACAGGCAAAATTTTGTGTCTTTCCAGCTTCGAACACTCCCTAGAACATTGTTAGGGCTAGGTACAGGCAAGTTTGTGTCTTTCCAACCAAGGGTAAACCTTGAAAATGAATCGCCGCTCGCAATGTTAATCTTATGGGCGGCAAAAAATGCACCGTCAGGTATAGCGGACCCTTAAGTCCTGGAATGGAGGGGCTGGCATAGCAACTCAGGGATGGTGGGTACCCACACCAAAACTGACATCCCTCCCCACTAACCGTACGTCCGGGGATGCCAACACGCCAGAACGGCCGTCCAAAACGCTTCGTATGCGGCCAGCTTTAGAGACTTGGCTTGGTTTCGGTCAATGCTGATTTGACATTTGGTCATGACGCAATGTTGTTTGTTGACGTGGAAGTCAGTATGACTCAGGGCTCAATTCGTCAAATATTGGCTGCCATATGTATCAGTTTCGAGCCCCTCATTGGGAATTTTCATGATAAGTACAAGTCGGTTGTTTGTGATAGCGTTTGTATTTACCAGTTGTTGTCGCTGTCTCCATTCATTGGAAGATAATTCACATGCAGTATCGGGGGTGTAGCCAGGGAGGTTGAGGGGTCCCTTGTTTTGTAGAAAAATTACTTAAATACCTACCCATAATTACAGTGGTTACTCTCTATAACGAGCTAGAATATAGGGAGACAATCTTAAGGCTAGCTGAAATGCACCGTCGTCAGCTGAAGCAGAGCCTTATGGAAATTGTTTGTATACGCCGAAGCCAATTTAAAATTCAAAATGACCAGTAAAAATTTTCTGGGGCTGGAATTAGAAGCTAGATCATGCGAGTCTATACTGTTTTGCCACTATTATAGACCATTGTTGTATTGTATAGGAATAGGTGCATGAGCTGACGTAGGGGCGATGACTTGCTAGTATGTTGGTACCAATGTGATATCAGGGAAACTTTCTCTTCTGTATTTGGGACTTGAGCTGCCAGCAGTATGGGACCTAGTTGGCTGCCTCATGCCACTCTCTATAACGAGTAAACTCTACAGTTCCTTGACAAACCTCACTATAGCGCGCAAATTTACGTGGTCCCTGGACTTCGTTATAGAGAAACTGCTGCTTTAGTAAAATGGCGCATCACAGTGGCCAAACAGTCAAGGGATCCGACTTATGTCCTGAGAGGTCTAGGTTCAAATACCGGCTTATGAATTTTTTTTTATAGGTACCTACAATTTTTATTGATACCCAAAATATGAGCGTGTGATTGAGACCTTATAGGGAGGATCGTTGTTGTTCTGATAAAGAAAACTGAAGAAATAAGGGAAGAAAGTAAATATTTTCTTCTCAGTTGTTATCTAGCTCGTAGCTTCGTATTTCATCTACATTAAGTTAATGGCCCGCTGTGGGAAAATTTTCAGCTGTTCGGCTTACCAATCTTACTGGTCCAGTGCTGAATTGGGTTCGAAGTTAAGAGGACGCTATACCTGACGATGCATTTTTTGCCGCCCATAAGATTAACATTGCGAGCGGCGATTCATTTTCAAGGTTAACGCTTGGTTGGAAAGACACAAAATTTTGCCTGTACCTAGCCCTAACAATGTTCTAGGGAGTGTTCGAAGCAGATTTCTCAATTTCTCACTGGTTTCTTTTATTGCAACTGTTTTACAAATGCTAGCATCGCATACCTCAAGAAAAGCGCTGTATCTCGAAAACCAGTAAAATAAAGGGTCCGACAATGGTCGCACTAGACTTTCTCGCAATTTTTACGCCAGCGGTATCGAAAATTTTGATTTTTTTTTACGTAATTTATTTTTTTTTGACCAAAATTTTAACTTTTTCTAAAAAATATTTTGCCATACACTGGACAATAATTTTAGGCACCTACTCACCGGATTTCAAACATATCCGTCAAATGGTGAAGTGTCATTCGACGCGCAAAGTACGTGTTTTCTATTTTCCATGTCACGGCCTTAATTTTCAAGTAATTGAAAATCTATTGAAAATGACCTTGAAGCATCTATCTGAGACCACTTTCACCAATTTTCAAGGAAATCTCTCGATTAGGGTTGTTGCAAATCCGTCTGAACCAATCAAAAACGTGATTTCAATTTTTGGAAAATTTTTCTACGATAATGCCAATATTGGCCATAATTATTATGTTGGATAAATTTCGCTCGGTAAAACATGAAACTAGGTTAAAGTACACCTCCCTACCAATTTTTATTGAAATCGATCGAATAGTGCTACCGGAGTGAGTGTCGTTCGACGCGCAAAGTACGTGTTTTCTATTTTCCATGTCACGGCCTTAATTTTCAAGTAATTGAAAATCTATTGAAAATGACCTTGAAACATCTATCTGAGACCACTTTCACCAATATTTAAGGAAATCTGTCGATTAGGGTTGTTGCAAATCCGTCTGAACCAATCAAAAACGTGATTTCCATTTTTGGAAAATTTTCCTACGATAATGCCAATATTGGCCATAATTATTATGTTGGATAAATTTCGTTCGGTAAAACATGAAACTAGGTTAAAGTACACCTCCCTACCAATTTTTATTGAAATCGATCGAATAGTGCTACCGGAGTGACGACCAACGCGTTTGGGCCAAAACTGGGCCAAGTTATTGGCCCACCTCCAAGTGATTGTAAAAGACCTAAAAGCATCTATTCAAAAACACTTTCGCAAATTTTCAAGGTTCCAACTTGATATACGTAGCTTCCATTCCTTCTTAACTGTCAAAAAGCACGATTTTTCGCCTTTTTTTGACCATAGCAGGCGCAATTTTTGAGTTATCAAAATTTATCAAAAAACATGTCCAGATATTTACATTAGGTACCTACATACCGAATTTGAGCAAAATCGGACGAACGGTGTGACGTCCAGTTGCGCGACAGACTGACGTACGTACGTACGTACGTACGTCGGACGGACATTTTTTAAAAACCACTTTTTTGGACTCGGGGGACCTCCAGGATCATGGGAAACCCAAAATCTCAAAATCGAAATTTTGCACGAAGACATAACTTTCTCAGCCCATGTATTACATACGGGCGAGAAAGTAAAAATGGGAAATCTGCTTCAAACGCTCCCTAGAACATTGTTAGGGCTAGGTACAGGCAAAATTTTGTGTCTTTCCAATCAAGGGTAAACCGTGAAAATGAATCGCCGCTCGCAATGTTAATCTTATGGGCGGCAAAAAATGCACCGTCAGGTATAGTGGACCCTTAAGACCGGACATACATTCGCTATTGGTTTACGTTTTTTATGCACACTTTACGAGGAAACTACTGGATATTTAAATGACCTGAAACCTGAAGTATAGTATGTCTTTTTAATATCCGAAAGTACCTAACAGGCTGTGTTGTGATTTTACGATTGAGTGATTTTTGTCAGCAAAAATTTGTCCAAAATTAACCGATTAAAAAACATATTATATTTCAGAGTTGTTTTTTCATTTTGGTCTGTAACATATTCTGACTTTTCTGTTTGCAGACTGCATTCTTCACAGTAGCAGTCCTTCCTCTCAGGGTAGCGGCTATCTGTGGACTTCTGGTAGTAGCGTGGTGCGTAGCTTGCCTCGGCCTGTACGGAGTCTCCGATGAGGAGCTGAGAACGAAACCTATGACGGGCTGGCGAAAGTAAGTGGGTTCGATACCTTTGGTATGGGGGGCACTAATTAATTGCATTGCTGGATGACACTGCATAATGTGGTAAAGGAGGTGTCAGAAATTGCTCCCCGAGAGTACACGACGGGGACCTACAGTTTTAGGTGGGTTCCGAACCACCACAGCCCCGATATACATATTGCACTTGAGATGCTGAACATGTCAGAGGTGAATGCCGAGCAGAAAAACTTTGGTAGGATCGGGATCGAACCGGTGTGGTGTGAAAGGTAGAAGGTGATGGAACAACAGCTTGGTTTTAAGGTCTATTAGGCGCCACCCCACTTTCGCCAAATATCACATCATAATGAAATAATCTTTGAGTGGTGCTGCCGTGTCTTCAGTTTGTTGATGCTCGGTAACTCAAACACTGTGAAGTAACCAAAAGTGATTTTAATAAATTTTTGAGTACCTACTCTACTTTCTTCAAAGAACTGACTGAGGATATACAATGTTTTTATTTCAATAAGGAGGGTAGTTTCTATGAAAACATGAAAAAGCGCTTTGTTTTGGTTCAGGGGAGCATAACATCCCCTCTCCCATATCCGCTTAACCAACGGTAATGTTGCAGAGGGATGCGGCGGATCACCGCAGGGGTGGTTCGCGCCATGTTTGCAGTGGGCGGTTTCCACTGGGTGCGGGTGAAGGGGCAAGCCGCCCCCCCTCGTGAGGCGCCCATTCTAGCCCTGGCCCCTCACTCTTCGTTTGTGGACGCCCTTGTGATCGTGTACC
The DNA here is from genome assembly GCA_950004255.1 of Mesopsocus fuscifrons. Lineage (NCBI taxonomy): Eukaryota > Metazoa > Arthropoda > Insecta > Psocodea > Mesopsocidae > Mesopsocus > Mesopsocus fuscifrons. The sequence continues at coordinate 2,218,361 of OX465377.1, forward strand.
TAGGGGCGCCTAGTATTGTCGCTAAGGCGGAGGCGGGCCATATACCCTTAATCGGAAGTATGGATACTAACTCTTGTATATATTGGCATGGTTCGATGGCTTTTGGATAGGCTACATACGATGCTTCCTGGAATGGCAGGTACCCACTAAAAAACTGCCATCCCTTGCAGTACGTCCGGGGATGTCAACTCGCCAGAACGGCCGTCCGGAACACATCGTGTGTGCCAGCATTAGATTTATGGAGATTTCATGTGGTGGACCCTTTTTTCCGACTGAGGGTCTAAGGACCCAAACTATCCATTAAATATTGGATTTCGCCAGTTGCTAAAGTCTACTTTAGTGTCCACTAAAAGTTCACTATAGCGCAGTGGTTCTCAAACTTTTTGGCTGGCGGAACCAAATTTAGTCGGGAATTCTTTCGTGGAACCATAAACATTGGATCGTCGATTTCACAGGTTTTTACTTTCTCGCCCGTATGTAATACATGGGCTGAGAAAGTTATGTCTTCGTGCAAAATTTCGATTTTGAGATTTTGGGTTTCCCATGATCCTGGAGGTCCCCCGAGTCCAAAAAAGTGGTTTTTAAAAAATGTCCGTCCGACGCACGTACGTACGTACGTCAGTCTGTCGCGCAACTGGACGTCACACCGTTCGTCCGATTTTGCTCAAATTCGGTATGTAGGTACCTAATGTAAATATCTGGACATATTTTTTGATAAATTTTGATAACTCAAAAATTGCGCCTGCTATGGTCAAAAAAAAGGCAAAAAATCGTGTTTTTTGACAGTTAAGAAGGGCTGGAAGCTACGTATATCAAGTTGGAACCTTGAAAATTTGCGAAAATGTTTTTGAATAGATGCTTTTAGGTCTTTTACAATCACTTGGAGGTGGGCCAATAACTTGGCCCAGTTTTGGCCCAAACGCGTTGGTCGTCACTCCGGTAGCACTATTCGATTGATTTCAATAAAAATTGGTAGGGAGGTGTACTTTAACCTAGTTTCATGTTTTACCGAACGAAATTTATCCAACATAATAATTATGGCCAATATTGGCATTATCGTAGGAAAATTTTCCCAAAATGGAAATCACGTTTTTGATTGGTTCAGACGGATTTGCAACAACCCTAATCGACAGATTTCCTTGAAAATTGGTAAAAGTGGTCTCAGATAGATGCTTCAAGGTCATTTTCAATAGATTTTCAATTACTTGAAAATTAAGGCCGTGACATGGAAAATAGAAAACACGTACTTTGCGCGTCGAACGACACTTCACCATTTGACGGATATGTTTGAAATCCGGTGAGTAGGTGCCTACAATTATTGTCCAGTGTATGGCAAAACATTTTTTAGAAAAAGTTAAAATTTTGGTCCAAAAAAAAAATAAATTACGTAAAAAAAATCAAAATTTTCGATACCGCTGGCGTAAAAATTGCGAGAAAGTCAAGTGCGACCATTGTCGGACCCTTTATTTAGGAAACAACAACAATACATTTTTCTATTTCAATTTTTCTAAACTAAACTAAAATTGTAGAGCTCGGAGAAGGCTTCGCGGAACCCCGGCAAGGCTTCGCGGAACCAAATGGTTCCGCGGAACACAGTTTGAGAACCACTGCTATAGCGTTATCCTCCCGATAATGAAAGATGGTGCCTTTCACCGTCCTGTCGATAACCTTGCCTATAGTGGACGTTTAACGGCCAAATAAGGGAAGATACATTTACTAACTTTATCTGTACGTTAAGCAACTGGTGAAACCCACCCTGTAGTTCGACTAAGGCTGGGTTTAGTTATTCTAAAAATTTTTTTACCCAAAAATGTTTACTTGTAAACTAAACATAGGTGCCACATTGGCTCTATGAATTCCAGTTGGAATTTTATTTCCCCATCAACGCATGGGAACCATGTTTCACTTTACAGATGAACTCTTTTGAGTGAAATAATTCTAGGGTAACTAAACCCAGCCTAAGGCAGTTGGAAAGGGAGGTGAGACCACTTGAATTTGAAGTGTGGTTTGTGGCTTTTTTGTGCTATTGTGTATCGCTGCATGTACTGATAGGTTCACTGCTGTGTGGTAGTTGCATGTCGTGCATGTTAATGAGGAGATGTCTGGCCAGCAGAAGAGAATAAGGTGGCTACGGTTTGGGGTAAGAGTTCTGTGGAGGGGGGATTAATAAGGGAAATTTTACATCTTTCAAGTGCGTCTATATGTAGTCGTGTTTGTTTACGTTTTTTCTACACAGTTTATGAGGAAACTATATTGGATAGTTAAATGTTCTGAAATATAATATGTATGGCTGAAATTAACCGGCTGTGTTGTGATTTATTCGGTCGTTAGAAAGACCTATTATATTTTAGAACATTTAAGTATCCAATAGTTTCCTCATAAAGTGTGTAGACAAAACGTAAACGAATGTATGTTCAGTTTTAAGGATGGGTGTTAGGCGGGTCTCTATAAAATTACCTGTAGAATTATTTTCCTTTTAATTTTCCCACTTTTCCCTCCTCTATCTTCTATTTCTTCTAATTCTCCTCTCTACTTCCCCTACCTCCTCTTGGGCTCCTATTGTTCTCTTTTTATTATCTTGGGCTCTTTGCTTTTCCTCTTATTTCTCCGTTTAGTTCTCTACCTCTTCTCTTTCTCATTTTTTGGACCTTTTCTTCTTCTTGTCACTTCGTCATGTTCCCTGTCTTTGGTACCAGAAAGCTGCGAGAAGTGATCGCTATCGTTGGGCAGCTTTCGTACCGTGTGGGGGGCATGCAGATTACCGTGAAGGGCAGGCAGGCGAGCAGGCAGGAAGCCCCCATCCTGGTCATCGCCCCCCATTCCACCTTCCTGGACGCGGTCGTGGTCTACGTCACCGGGTTCCCCTCGATTATAGCGCGATGGGAGAGCGGTCTCAACCCCTGGCTGGGCAGTGAGTATTCCATCTTCCGGATGGCGCCAAACCTTACAGACCAATCACTGAAGCTCTCGCATTGGTCGAGGGTTTGACGTCATTGGGAGGCCGCACTTGTTTTGTGTTTATATTTGTTGTGTGTGAGCACTTGCTAGAAATAAATGGTAGAATATGATAATTTTGGACAAATTTGTTTAATTTTTTAAAAGTAGCTCGATTTTGAAATCACAACATAGCTGTTAAAAAGACATATTATATTTCAGAACAGTATCCAACAGTGTCTTCAAAAAACGGTCGCAAAAAACGTAAAAAATTGTATATTCAGTCTTATAATCATTGTTCGATCAAAACCAGCTGAAGCAGATAAAGTTTGTGCCATTTTAGATGCGATCAACAGGCGTGACCATAAGACAATACGTAGTACATGCAATAAAACATAGAATTACCGTTTACGTAATGGTCCGTATAGATTTGACTGTACAGAAGGTAACAAAGGTGACATTTTATATAATTACCTAAGGTAAATAAAAGCATATTTCATGATCCGTAGGTAACATGATTTTTACATTTTATTTTATTTTAACATGACATTGATGTTACAGAACTGATAAACTACACGCAACCAGTGTACGTATGGCGAGATGACGCTGATTCCCGACAAAGCACCATTAGGGAGATCACAAGCCGAGCCAAATCTGACCTCGACTGGCCTCAGGTGATTTTTATTTACCTACACTAGTGCAAAAGCGTCATACCAGTAAAAATGTTGAATCTTCGATATTAGGACAAATATTTATCATCGAAGGATCCAATGAATGGCCACTTTGAAGGGAGGCATTCCGAGAACAGTTCCCCTTCCAGGTAGCAGTTCCCCTTCGTGCTGCAGTGGACAGTGCAGTGTAGCCAATGAAAGGCTGGCAAAAACCCGAGCCACCCCGAGCTCTTCCGAAGGTGGCGGTGGTAACCACCCGGCGGCCATATTGGCCATTAATTTGGTCCTTCGACATTACGCCTATATTATTTAGTTTAGGGAGCGGACAGTATCTACGGTTTTTTTCGAGGAAAATGGAAGACACATTATATCTCAGATCATTCAAGTATCCAGTAGTTTCCTAAAAAAATCCCTTTCGGCAGCCCCGAAAGGCGTAGGTAGATTTCGAAGATTACTTCCATCAACTAAAAGCAGTCTAAAATCATTTAGAAAGACGGATAAGAAGATTTTCAGTTGATCCAATTGCATTATCTACAATAACAAACGGAGGAATTGAGTTTTGAAATTTCACCCCCCCCCCCCCCCCCCCCTTAACAAGAAAATGAAAGTGATTTTACAAAAAACTTTTTCAGACAAAAGTTGTAGATATTATTAATAGAAACTCATAGCAAAAAGATAAAACTCAATATCTCACCAAATAAGTGAGTTATGACGTTTTGAAAATTCAACCCCCCACCCCCTGCCTAAACGGTGCGTCGGACGAAAAACTTTTTCAGACAAAAGTTGTAGGTAATATTGAGGCAAATGCATTACAAAACAAAAGAACTCGATAACACCCCTAGGACACAAGTTATGAATTTTTTTGTGCGCAAAACCCTCTTTTTCCACCCCTATTCAACCATTAAGGGTGGGATCAAAAAACGTTACTAAGAAAAGTTGTAGGCAGTACTGTTAGACGACCCTCAGAGAAAACTACGTTTCATTAGTTGCAATATTAAGGGAGTTATGGCCAAAAAGCCAGATTTAGAAAAAGTCCCCCCATTTCCCCCCCCCCCCCCCCCCTTGGTCCGATTTCCCCCATTAACGAACTCGACCGAGATTTTAGTCCCTTATATTTTATTAAATAGTCAAAACCAATTATTTTTCAAAAATACGGCTGCTAGCGTGTTCACAAGGAAGTGAAAATGATATATATATATATATATATATAGATAGATATATATATATATATATAAACTTTTGAACTGATGGTGGTTTTGGGATCCGGGGGTCATAAAAAGAAGAACTGTGAAGAAATTTTTCAAAAGTGAGGCTACTGGTACGACTACAATAGGTAGATTTTTCTTCGAAATCTACCTAAAAATGGAAATAAAAATCATTCTGCTGCCACGTGTTTCACGACTGTGTGGAGCAGCTTAATATGATAATGTAAATATTGTTGTGCTTATGGCAGGTGCTGATTTTCCCTGAAGGAACGTGCACCAATCGCTCCTGCTTAATCACGTTCAAGTGTGGCGCGTTCTACCCTGGGGTGCCGGTCCAGCCTGTTTGTATTCGCTACCCAAACAAGCTGGATACCGTAACCTGGACCTGGGAAGGCCCTGGAGCGTAAGTAACACAATTTACCTACTGTCAGGGCGACGTCACAGTGGTCTAGTGGGAAAATACTAGACTCACGTGACTGAGGTCCTGGGTTCGAATCCCGGTAGCAGCAATTTTCTGATGGCAGCCTAACCTAATATTCATTTGACTCTGGACAATTATCAGTTTATTTAGGTAACGTCTGTGCTTTCGGGCTATGAATAGGATCCAGGGTCTATCCTCCACTTGTTGAGATTTTTTCTGCTGCTTTTTTCCCACCCCTGGACCTACCCTGCCTTAGTGGGTTCCTAGCCGGGGATAAACTCGACTGTCAGGCGTTATTGCGACCAAAACACCCCTTATGAACAGAGGTGGGACCCTGTATCCCAGTAGATCCTACAGTTTTGTTGCGTACGTTTTTATCACGCGTGGTAACCGTGACTATCTGTGTTAAGTTGCGGTGCTATTTTCCCTATATTTCCGTGATTAGTTCGTGATAAAGATCCATAATAAAGCTGCAGGCCCTCCTTGGGTTGTGTGTGTCCTAACCCGCTATTCTCAAATGTTTCAACTGTTTCAGGTTAAAATTGCTGTGGTTGACGCTGACTCAGATCCACAGTAACTGCGAGATAGAGTTCCTCCCTGTGTACAGACCCAATGCTGAAGAGCGAGAAAACCCCAAACTGTTCGCTAACAACGTCCGCAAAGTTATGGCTAAGTGAGTATCATTTATAAACTTTTGAGCTGATTGTGGTTTTGGGATCCAGGGGTCATAAAACTGTGAAGAAAATTTTCAAAAGTGAGACTACAATAGATGGATTTTTCTTCGAAATCCACTTAAAATGGGAAGAAGAGACCATGGTGCCACGTTTTTATATGAACCGTTGAACATCCTTAAATGTTTGCAGAGCGCTTGGGGTGCCCGTAACAAACTTCACGTACGATCACTGCAGGCTGATCACAACAGCGCAACGCCTGCACCTGCCGCTAGGTGGCAGCCTCGTCGAGATGCAGCGCCTGCGAGAATGCTTAGGCGTGGATAAAACCTGTGCTGACGAGCAGTTCCTCACTCGTCCGCTAGATGTCGCCCCTGTCGACCGGAAGCTGTTTGCTAAACGACTACAGGTCTCGCCGGATGATCCTACCTTGGGGCAACTCTTTGAGCTGTGTGATATTGTAAGTTATATTTTAATGCACGAATTAACGGCCCTGTTTGAGGGCGGACTGTGCCTAGAAAGTTCCCCCTCCAGGAGGTGTATTCCCTTTCTTGAACGCCAGCAAACCCACCCAACTAACACCTTCAAAAAATTGTTAAAAGAAGAACTGTTCTCCATATATTGCATCATGGCGTACCTTATCTTCTTACAATAATTTTTGGAGGTGTTAGTTGAGTGGGATTTCTGGCGTTCGAGAAAGGGAATACACATGCTGGTAGCTACAGCCTACAGTTACCACACGAGGGTTTTGAGAAAACTGTCGGATTTTTTAATGCTGTCTACGCAGTCGTGTTTGTTTACGTTTTTCTGCACACTTAAGGGCCACCATACATTCTCGACAAACTCCACCAAAACCACTGTGCGAAAGTAAATATTCGACAAAACTAATGTTTACATATTAGTGCTGCCGGAGACTGGTAATTGCAATATCGTAATGGTTGTGTCTACTCTCAAAGCTAAACATAGTGTGCTATTTGAACGCGAAACGAACGAGTGAAAGTAGGACACTATGTTTAGCTTTTACAGGAGAAAAAGGTGAGAAATGATGTTGCAATTACCCACTTCCGTAAGTGAAATAAAAATTGTCAAAATGTAAAATGGCGTCGTGAAATAGTACAAACATTTATCAAGCTTTTCTACTAAATGTGACGATAAAATCATACATTTTTTAGTCCGAAACGTTACAAAAAAATATTCCGCGTGCGGTAGTGTTGTGTTTTCGCGATCTGTCAAAAAAACATGTGGACTGGTAGTTGACTGTTTAAAACCGCTCCTGTGGGCTTATTACTCCTTTTCATGCAAAAATACGACACTACCTCACGACAAAGAGTCACAGGTTTACATCCCCCTATAAACACCTTTGACTCGCCCTGTAACTTCGGAATAGGACTTGAAGTTTGTAGCATTGCGAAACAAGTACCTACGTGTATTCCACCTTAAGGTGGAAGCTAGGTAGGTATTGGATATTTAAATGTTCTGAATTATAATATGTCTTTTTAACCTCATAAATTAACAGGCTAAGGCTGAATTTCACCACTTTCTTATTGTAGTATCCGAACGGATTTACGTTATCGTATGTTTAGCTTAAGACAAGTGCGATCAAAGATAAACAAGTGCAAGCGCAAGGCAATTGTCATAAGCCGTTAAAAATACGTATTTTATTTCAGAAAATCTAAATATCCAATAGTTTCCTCATAAAGTGTGCAGAAAAACCGTAGGTAAACAAAAAGCGAATGTAATGTATATTCGGCAATAGATAACTCTAAATTTGTTTTCAGAGTGGAGAGGGGAAAGTGGTGTGGTTTGATTACCTTCTGGCACTTCTCGTCATATCCACCAATGGAAATCTCCTGCAAATTATTCAACATATGTTTATTGTAAGTAGTTGTTTGTGTTGAAAATCATAATGAAACGACAATTTGAAATAGCACAGTGAAAAAAGTTTTCTGCCTCTGAGTAGTAAGTAGGTAGGTCAGCAGGTGTATTATCCCTTTCTCGAACGCCAGCAAACCCACCCAACTAACACCTTCAAAATGTATTGTAAGAATATAAGGCACGCCATGATGCAATATATGGAGATCGGTTCTTCTTACAATAAATTTTGAAGGTGTTAGTTGGGTGGGTTTGCTGGCGTTCGAGAAAGGGAATACACCTGCAGCAGGCGTTTGGGACAGTTACAAGCCGTGAATTGTCTTGGAGTAGCTTGTATTTACCTCTGAGTGTTGTTTTGTGCTAGATGTTGAGCCAACATGGAGACGGAGCGATCTCACTGCAAGCGTTTGAGACTGTAACAAGTCGCGCGTTGTCTTGGAGTAGTGAGAGGAGCAGTGCTGTCTTCACTTCTATTAGTTCCTCACAGTCTCAGCGTGTTACGTTTGGTAAGTAAGGAAGAGACTTGTGGCAGAGCACTTAGCAGACTGAGCTGTCATGCAAGAGGACCCCGGATCTACCCTCGACTTCTCAAGATTTTTCCTGGAGAATCTTGCCCGCCCCTTGGGTCTGTCTTGCACTGATGGGTATCTGGCTTTCACCGGCTAGGGGAAAACTTGACTGACAGGCGTGATTCTGACCTAATGTAGAAGGATTCTGTACCTACCTTCCTCAAAAAATGGTCGGAAAAAATGTAAACAAACAGAATTGTATGGTGATCCTTAAGACCGAACATACATTCGCTATTTGGTTACGTTTTTTCTGCACACTTTATGAAAATACTAGGTACCTCTTTCAATGTTCTGAAATATAGTATGCCTTTTTAATGGCCGGTAATTTTAGTATCGAGAGATTTTTGTTAACAGAACATTTTTTAAGTATCCAAAATAGTTAACCGATCGTAAAACCACAACACAGCCTGTTATTTACGGTCCTAAAAAGGCATATTATATTTCAGAACATTTAAATATCCTCTAAAAAAAACGTCTAAGGCTGAATTTCACCACTTTCTTATAGTATCCGATAGTGTCTCATAACGAGAGGATTTAACGAACGGATTTACGTTATCGTATGTTTAGCTTACGACAAGTGCAATCGTAGAGAAACAAGTGCAAGCGCAAGGCACCTGTCGTAAGCTAAACATACGATAACGTAAATCCGTTTGTTAAATCCTCTCGTTATGAGTTATCGGATACTATAAGAAAGTGGTGAAATTCAGCCTAAGTGGTATTGTTTACTGTTTCAGATGAGTTTGTCTCGTACGCAGAAAGCTGCGACGACTTACGGCATTTATGCAGGGAAGGACACAAAACGAGACTCAAATCCGACTGAGCCGCGCCAAACGTTTCCGCAAGCGATCTGCGCATCTTCCTCACTAGTTTTTAACCAGAGGTTTCATCCGCCATCTTGGATTTAAATTTTTCGAGGATTTCTCACTTAAATAGGCTTTTATTTGATTTTTTATGTTTTAATAGTTTTTTAAATGGTAGGTTGTAAATATTCCTTAATTTTTCCAAGCTGTAACATTTTTTCAAAATTGCTTAGGTATATTTTTTAGGTTTTTTAAAGCCGGAATGTCGAGTGCTGGAAAAGCATTTGGAGTACCTATCATTTAAAGTGAGTTTTTGTTACAAAAGAAAAATCATAAGAACCTAATTTTGTGAGAAATAATGTTACCTAATAATGAGGGTTTCACTGGAGTGGTTTGAAGTTTTGATTTTTTTTTATAAATAGGTACCTAGTTGATGTGTCTTTTTATAATGGAAACTACTTGTGGTTATTTGACAGTCACGTGATTTAAGTCAACAAAAAATGAATTAAGGTGACTGCTAAGTCCCTCTAATCAAGTTTCTGATTTTAAAAAGATTTCAAAATTTTTGATTGCCACTCGGTTAACATCTAAACGTATGTTAGTCCGAACATACATTCGCTATTTCTTTACGTTATTCTTCACACTTTATGAGGAAACTATTGGATATTTAAATGTTCTGAAATATAATATGTCATTTTAACGTCATAAATTAACAGGCTATGTCGTGATTTTATACGATCGGTTAAGTAATTTCGGGCAGATTTTTTGTTGACGAAAAACGAAATAGCGAATGTATTTTCGGTCTTAGCAGTCTACCGAGTACGGTGGGATCCAGCCCGAATTAAGAAGGAAGCCCGCACTTAAAAAGAGTTGTTGCGATATGTCGATATAACACTTTGATCCTTATACTCAACCCAGTGCCAATTTATCACGAATCGTAGCAACGGTTATAGCACCTACACATAGATATTATGCACTTAAGATAGCTCGGCCATGTTGGTTTCCGGTATAATTCGTTATATGAGCTTTTGTTGTTTTTCCGAACAGTAAGAAGTTGCGTTCGTAAAGTGCCAAATTCCCTATGATTGTCATTTTTTTCCCACTTTAAAGAAATTGCTTAAATTTGTTGCTCTGTGACTTTTTGTTCTTTTCATGCCATTTTTTGTGGACGCCATTGTTTTTTTGTATGTTCTAAAATATGGTGTCTTCTAACGTCAGAAAGACTTAACGATGAGTAGTGGTGACGTTAAAATGAATATTATATTTCAGAACATTTAAATATACAACAGTTTCTTCAGAAAATGGGAAGAAAAATACATAAACAAATAGGGTCGGTCTTAAGAGAAAAGTGAAAAAACCAACATGGCCGCCCCTGATGAACAAAATGTTTACCTACTATTTCTGGTCTCATAAGTAGGCAATTTTACGCTTTGCTGTGTAGTATTTTTACTGAATAGTATTTTTCAAACTCTTTTTTACTGGTTTGTCCCCACTTGAGCCGAGTCATTTGCCAGACCTCAGTCAGTAAGTATTTTTCATGTGTTTCCTTGAAACTGAAGGAAGAAAGTTTTTAATATTTTGAGTAGATTTTGTACTAAACTTGCTTAGTAAGACTGAGTATACTTTTTCTATTTGTGTAGGTACGTTTTTTTCGTCCATTTTTTTGATGGTACTGTTGGATTCTTTCTTTTCTGTTCTGTTCTGTTTCTGTAGAATAATATGCCTTCTTTCAAAATCCTAAAATCACAACATGGCCAGTTAATTTGAGGCGTTTTACAAAGGCACATTATATTTCAGTACAAATATCCAACAGTTTCCTCAGAACATGGATATATTTTTTTTTAATAATGTCTGCATAAGTTTATCAGGTTTGGCAAGTGACTTGACTCGTGTGGGGACGAGTCACGAACGAAGGTCTGCTGCTCGTACTGTTACATACTCTGTATTGTTTGATATAGTCGATTGCACTTTTGAATGAGAGTAGCGACAAAAAAACACAGGGTTCCCAAAATTATTTGTTGTTCAGAACAAGAAGTTGGCTTAAGAAGAAGGGGTTACAATGATCTAAAAGAGTTTAGCAACGATAGTTCACATTTGTGTAGTCTGTCCACCTCTGGATATGACTGACGTCACTCTCATCTAAAAGTGACGTGGATTGTAGTTTTTCGACACCCTGTGGTCCACTTACTCTATGTATTGACATCACTACCAAAGTTTTCATTCATAAATCTATTTATTTCATTCATCATTCGTCATTTCTAGTTATTTACAAGTACTTTAATAAATATACGAAATTTACATTTATGTCTGTGAGTTTTCTAGAATTTTTTAGTGGCAGTGAAACAGCCTCGATAGCCGATTGGTCAGATGGCTGTCTTTGTAGGAACACGGAGAGCTAGGTCACACCGGTTCGATCCCGATCGGATCAAAATTTTTCTGGTAGGCATTCACCTCTGATATGTTCAGCGCAAGTGAAATGGATGTGAGGCTATGGTGGTTCGGGACCCACCTAAAACTAGGTTTTGGGAACTAAAGAAATGGCGCATCTGGCGTTAGAGTTGTTGAAGTGTCACTGTGGGCGTCAGTCATTGAACTTTCTAAAGTTGCGATAACTGAGACAAACTTAAAAGCCTTCTCTTTCTCTTCTTTAGCAAGATAAATTGACATCTCGTCCTTCTGTCTGTCCTTACCTACCTTATCACCATGTTTTCATCTATTCTAAGCATAGCCACAGCGCCCTATCTAAATATGCTAATTCAGTGAAAAACAGCAGACTGAAAGACCTCGTTAGAGACGAAAAACAACTTCTTATCGGTTCATTTATTTTCTTGAATTCAAATCTACGACTTTTTTCCCGCCAGTATCAAAAGGAAGGGGTTAAACCGGATACGGCTTCTGCGACCTAGTTGCAAACTCCCCAGCCCGCAGTCACAGGCAGAGTTTTTTCGAGTGCTGATGGAACGTCGCGTATACGATTAGGCCACCCCCCGTGGAATGAGGTTGGCAGCTCTGCCAAGTGGGTCAGCAGGTCTCATCTCACGGCCATCTCTGGATTTCAGTCCTACCAACCGTGAAACGACAACCAATTGTTTGAGAAAAAGTTGGCGCCGCTGTGGGGGGTTAATATAGGTGGGCATGGGCGTAGGAGGAGAGGGGACACTGGGCAGTACTTACACCGATATATTTCTGCAACGTTTCTGCAATGTCTCAAAAAACTAGCTAAACTGCTGACTGCTTTTCAGATACTCCAGGCCCACCAAAGAACCCTTCGCCAGTGCTGCTGCCCACACAATGGAGTCTACCCCGTTCTCTACATCAGAGTGGGCCATATAGGACCATGCTGGGCGATATAGTAGCAGCGTCAGCCAGCTGAGCTGCCTACATAATGGCAATGGCTGCCACAGTGAAACAAAAGATTGAAAAATAATTACGTCAGACGTCCAAGAGGTAAGTTTCCCCAAGCCGGTGGTGGCTAAGTAGGTACCTATCAGTGCTGGGAAAGCCCATCAGGGGTACTATTCCCGTAAGTAGATACCTATGTTTAACAATAGGTACTTAGGTACCTATACGAGTTGTACCTAAGTAAAAGTAAAAGAACAAAAATTATGTTGCCTTGGCCCCCTCCCGAGTTCGCTCCCCCTCCGTCGAGAATTTTTTAATGTGCCCCTCACCCTGAACGTCCAGCTACGCCTCTGGACAACTGTATTTTAATGTCAGACAGCAGGTCACGTTTTCTTATTTCCAAACATGTTCATCTCTAAGCCTTATCACGTTGTTTCTTCCCATTTTCTGTTGTGGCGAAATCAAGTTTGGGCTTAAAATGGTTTTTCTCCGGCATTTATTTTGCTGTGATTTTTCTCTCGTGTCTGCAGAAAGCTCATTTCTACCCCAATGGGGCAGCTCTAATCTTTTCAGGCTTTTAAGTATACCTACTTAATGGAGATAGCTTTCCATTTCCTTGGTTTTGTGGACCTTGAAAAGTTCTCGTTTCTTGAATGCATGGGCAGAACACCGACCTTTTATGCTGAATAATGAGCAGAGAAAACTGTTTTTACAACAACACTAATCGACGGATTGCCTAGAAAATTAGTGAAAGTGGTCTCAGGTAGATGATTTAAGGTCTTATTCAATAGATACTGAATAACTTGAAAAATAAGGCCATTACATGCAAAATAGAAAGCGTGTACTTTGCGCGACGAACGACAACTCACTGTTTGACGGATATGTTTTTAATTCGGTATGCAGGTGCCTAAAATTATTGTCCAGTGTAGTGCAAAATATAATTTAGAAAAATTTGAAACTGTGGCCACAAAAAAAATAATTAACGTAAAAAAAAAAGCCAAGTGCGACCATTGTCGGATAATCTGTCCCAAGAACATTACTGAGGCTACAGCTGGAAAAACCAAGGGGGAAAAAATCGCTGCTCCAATGTTAATCTTATGAGAGACAGCAATGCACAATCAGCGGAAACAGAAATTAATCATTTGCTGTTGTTTGCACTGGTTGCTGTCGCAATGCAGGGGGAACTAAATGCTGATCGTACACAAACGGAAATAGGCAATATCGTTACCCGCCTATATTACCTCCCTGATTACCCCTACGCCATACTGTTCTCCAGTGAAAGCTAAACATAGTGTCCTGTTCACAGTCATTGTTTCCCTGTTCGAATAGCGCACTATGTTTAGCTTTTAGAGCAGCCATGGCCATTGGCGGTCGTGCAATTACCAGTGTTATCCAGTTCCAGCTCTATGCAAATTACTGTGGTTGCTGACCGGTTTGATGAGCTGAGTGCACGTGAGATAAAAGAGAGTGCTGCTGTTTTATTACAACCGCTAATCCACTGCTGGGTGGACGCGGGATCTATTCCCGATCTGTCGAATTTTTATTTTCTCGCCCGTATGTATGGGCTGAGAAAGTTATGTTATCGTGCGAAGTTTCGATTTTGAGATTTTCATTGCAAAAGGCGTTTCAGGGGGCCCAAATTGGCCCATACGTGAAAACCGTGGCCTTGGGAACAGTATTCGCCGGAATTTCTCAAAAATCTATAATCTTGTGCTAAATAACATTACTTAAATATTTGTTTAAGAACTTTTCAATCGATTCAAAATTGCGGCCGATATAGGCCAAATAATGTCAAAAAGTGAAAAAAACGAAAATCGCGTTTTTGATTGGTCGGAACGGATTTGACAGTACACTAACGGAGCGATAATCTTGAAAATTTGTAAAAGTGATCTCAGATAGATGTTTAAGACTAATTTTCAACAGAATTTTGATTTTCCAAAAATTACGGTCGTTATAAATAAAAGAATAAACAAGTAGTTTGCCCGTAAGCGGAAACTTCACCGTTCAATGGATAAGCTTGAAATTCGGTATGCATATGCGTAATATTATTGCCTTGGGGAGTGCAAAATATTTTTGTGAGCAAATCACAATTGTGGTCATAAAAAATAATTACATAAAAAATCAAATTTTTCGTTTTTCAGTAGCGCAAAAAATACGAGAAAGTCAAGTGCGACCATTTATTTTTCTGGTGAGTCTTGCCCGTTTCAACCAAAACACCCCATTTTATTGTCATTCACCTATAATAAGGTGGATTTCACCAGTTGCTAAAGTCTACTTTAGTGTCCCATAAAGTTCACTATGGCGTTGTTCTCCCGAAAAAAAAGTTGGCGCCTTTCACCATCCTGCCAATAGCGCCCTTACTTGTGGACTTTTAACGACAAGATAAAGTTTTGGGCTACTTTTTTGGGTAGATAATTTATTGACTTTATCTACAAGAACATATCTCTACCTATATAGGTATCTTTATTATCTTTTGATACTCTGCGATAGGTACCAATTATTCCAGTGATTGTGCAAGAAGGAGAGTAATATCTTTATCTTTACATCTATCTATATTATCTTTAAATTACCTAGGTATATATTATCTAAAGATACTTATGAGTTTCCTCTGGGTTTATACGAATGAGAGCCATAAATAGTATTGTCAGCACAACGATTATCAGCAAGGGGGTATTTGGCAGCGCTGACTGTTGGAGAGTGTTCCTGGCACAGGTTGCTGGTGCTCATCTTTATTGGGTCAGAAATGAGAGAGAGTTTTGGCAAAAGCCTCGAGTTCGAGCCTCTCTCGGGAAGGTTTTGTTTTTGAACTCAAAAGGATATCAGGCAATCAGCCAGACTGCAATAAGGGTGGAGGCCGATGTGATTAGCTTCAAAGGCAGTGGCGACTTGTGCTATGGCATACTGTATTTAGTACTTACGGTAATTGCACCACCATTTCTATCTTTCGACGGAATTTTTTCTCCAGTGAAAGCTAAACATAGTGCCCTATTTGTTTTTCGTTTAATTAGCGCACTATGTTTAGCTTTTAGAGCAGCCACGGTCGTGTTATCCTGTTTCTTAGGTAGTACAACTCCCGAAGAAATCACGTTGCGCAAAACATTTACCTCTTCTATACCTAATCGTTAAGAGGACGCTATACCTGACGGTGCATTTTTTGCCGTCCATAAGATTAACATTGCGAGCGGCGATTCATTTTCAAGGTTTACCCTTGGTTGGAAAGACACTGAATTTTGCCTGTACCTAGCCCTAACAATGTTCTAGGGAGTGTTCGAAGCAGATTTCCCAATTTCTCACTGGTTTCTTTTATTGCAACTGTTTTGCAAATGCTAGCATCGCATACCTCAAGAAAAGTGCTGTATCTCGAAAACCAGTGAGAAATTGGGAAATCTGATTCAAACACTCCCTAGAACATTGTTAGGGCTAGGTACAGGCAAAATTTTGTGTCTTTCCAACCAAGGGTAAACCTTGAAAATGAATCGCCGCTCGCAATGTTAATCTTATGGGCGGCAAAAAATGCACCGTCAGGTATAGCGGACCCTTAAGAAAGCAGTCAGAATTATTTTAGCTATGAGAAATTGTCCCGGTCCTCTCATAGTGACATAGAGAGAGTATAATAATTTGTCAGGGACAAAACATGGTCTGTTAGCCCGGATAGCATGGGCAGCGTTTGTCATGAGTTAACAACTCCACTATGCAGCCCTCCGTTTAAACTTTTTTTGCTCCAATATGGTGGCAGTTATTTTTTAGGTATGGGTGCCAAAATGTCCAGAAAAAGTGACGCTTTAATGGAAATAACATGGCAATTACCTATATTACAACCAAACCTAACGAGAAAGTAAAAAGCACGAGCCGCCACTGCATGAGCGGATGTGATTTGCCTACAGAGAGCAAATTTAGATTACCATTGTTGTTTTCCTTCACGTTTAGGCTCAGCTGTTTTGTTATCTAAATGAGACAGTTCTGTAAATTGGAAACACTTAAACAAAATTACCGTACTTAGGAAAATTATTCCAGGCTCCTCAGTTAAGGCTATCCACTCAATCCTATTTTCTGACGTTTTCTTCTTCCTATTTTGAGGAAACTTTTGGATATTTTAATGATCTGAAGTATAGTATCTATTTTCAACTTCAAAAATTAGCTGGCCAAATTGTAATTTTATGTTCGAGTGATTATTATCAATAAAAAAAATTATTTTAAATTAGTTTCTGATATTGAAAAGACAGTTTATATTTCAGAACATAGGTACAATAATTATCCAACAACTGGGAGGAAAAACTTATGTAAAGAAACTGTAAACATCATGAACTGAGTCCAGAGTGAGTTTCATTTCGCCAGAAGATTCCTATTTCTGTAATTCCGGAGTTGGTGTACATGACTATTGGATAGGTACTTCGCCTGAAGATTCATGTTTATGTAATTCCAAAGTTGGTGTACACGACACTATTGTACTTAGCCTGAAGATTCATGTTTTTGTAATTCCAAAGTTGGTGTACACGACTATTGTACTTAGCCTGAAGATTCATGTTTTTGCAATTTGAGAATTGGTGTACAGGCCATGTACATGTTTACGTAACTGTCCAGAATTTCACTGGATCACTACTTGTATTCTCTTGCTTCTTTCTTTAGGAAACCTAAACGTCAATACGGGGGGACAAGGGTGGATATAGAAAAGCAGCGAACGGCTGGCGGCGTTCGCAACGTTCGCTGACTCAGGTCTGAGACCTCAGTCGTGTTTTCGTCGTGGTCGCGAACGGTCCGCGCGTTCATCGCTGAACGGTTTGTTTCTGCGCCTGGCGACACCACGTATACCTGTTTTTGTGTGTCTAACTGTTTATCATGTTTGTTTTTTCTTGTTTGTTTTCTGTTAATATCTACATTGTGGCGATCTCCATTGCAACATTGGTATGTCGATTGTTTGTATTCGTCTCGTTCCTTTTGTGTTAGTTGGGATTATTAGTTTGTATAGTTTGCATTTGTGGATTGTCTCTGTCTGTCTGCAGGGGGAACTGTGTTGACACGAGACAACACCCGAGTTTGTTGAATAAGTCAATCCAGTTCTCTCTATAACGACCGTTGAAGAACCATTTTGTTCGCTTTAGAGAAAGTTTTCGCTACAGAGTGTTCGCTATAGAGATCTTTTCGTTATAGCGAGTGGTAACTATACATTCATCCGGATGATACCTAAACTAAAATATGTTCTGGTACTTCCGTATTCTATCATACTATAGTATAGTTAGTATAGTTAGTATAGTTAGTTAGTTAGTTAGTTAGTTAGTATAGTTAGTATAGTTTAGAGGAATTTCTAAATTTGTAATTTAACTGGACAACCAGGCGTTTTATACTCTAGTTCCACCTATTTTTGGTGGGGCAAGGTCAACAAAACGTAAAAATAAAAAAATAAATATAGGTACCTAACAATAATGTAGGTACCTACAAATAAACATATACAGGTTCAGGATTCACTCTACCTGATACCCAATTCATGTTCAACCCCAGATTTAACGGAGGGTTAACTATTAACCCAGTTTAGCGGGATTCAGCGTTAAATGACGACGTAATAAAAAATTTATAATAATTTTGGATCAAGGTAGCTAACACGTCACATGTCGTGTCAGTCAAGATAACCGGCACATAAAATTAAAACGCCCTTTTGGTGAAAACAGGAAATACGTCATATAATTGAGCGTTAAGTTCTATACAAATATTTCCACCCTCGTTATAAGGGTGGCCTTTACCAGGTCCTTATCTTGCAGATAGTAAATTTATCTTATAGCAGCTGAATACTTTAGTCCACGAGCAAAAGTTATGATAAGGGCGCTATCGGCGGGATAGTGAAAGGCACTTAACGGGAGAATAACACTATAGTGAACTTTTAGGGGACAGTTTGCACAATACAATTTTTCAAAACCTTTTCTCCGCTTTTTTTTTAAATTAAAAATTCCTTTTTTAAAAGGTTAGTTGTGTTTTTGTGTTAACCCCCTCCCCCATCGTCATGGAGTTGGGTTAGTGATTTTTTTTTTCCTTTTTTCTTTAATTTTTATGGGTTTGAGCGCCCGTTTGGGCCAATGCCGAATAGGAACAGACCAGAATATACATTCGCTTTTTTTTACGTTCCGATTTCAAACTTTGTGAGAGAACTATTGGATATTTAAATGTCATGAGGCTATTTTGTGATTTTACGATCAAGTGTATTTTGTCACAAAAAAAAAAAAAAATGTCCAAAATTAACATCATCACAACATCATCATGAGTATTTACGTTAAAAAGACATATTATATTTCAGAATATTTAAATATCCAATAGTTTTCCCACAAAGTTTGAAATCGGAACGTAAACAAATAGCGAATGTATGGTGGCCCTTAAGCGGAAAATATTACATCCACCGGGACTGAAACACAGACCTCTCGACCACTGTGACCCGTGATATTCCGATAGAAAGAAAAGTCGAGGACGAGAGTGGATAAAGTAGTAATATTGACTATACTCCGAGGAAAATCCCGTTCTCATCTACTTTTAGTTTTATCGAAATGGGACCCATATCTGACCCGGAAAGTCATTGAAATAGGGAAATAACTCTTTATGCTTTTCCCTCCGAAGCAAAACACGATGGGGACCTACAGTTTTATGTGGGTTCTGGACATACCAGAGGTGAATGCCGATCAGAAAATTTTTGGTAGGATCGGGATCGAACCCGTGTTCCTCTAAATGTAACCGTCTACAGACCACTCGGCTCTCCAGGCTGTCCGCTTCATTACCTTGTGGGGCTTTTTAATTAGTGAATAAAAAGACTTATTCATTCAAATCCCTTTACCTGGGTTATTCATGTACTGACTATTCGCTTTTTGTTCCTTTGGCTTAGAGGTACGTAATCATCCCTCACAATATGACAAGCTTTGTTTAGCGTTGTGTCATTTGCTTGGCTAAGGTATATCATGTTCGCCTGTATAATTACAATTTGCAAGGTATCTCCGGTGCCTTCCAGACATCCCTTTCGTCATATTAAATTCAAGAACGTATAGGTACGTACCTACTCTGTCCGTTTGACAGCCTTAATTTGCTTTACCTTAAGGGCGTGTGTTTGATTACGTTTTTACTTTCTCACTAGCCATATATGGCGAGAAAGTATTGTTTTCGTGCAAAATTTCGAAATTGAGATTTTGGGTTTTCCATGATCCAGGGGGTCCCCTGAGTCCAAAAAAGTGGTTTCTGGAAAACGTCCGTCCGTCCGTCCGTCCGTACACTGCTCTATGCTCACTGCTATACCGTTCATCCGATTTTGATGATGACCTGTCTAAAATCACTGCCGAGGGACATTTCAAGGATTTATTGATTGGTCAAAAATTGCGGCCACTATTGTCGAAAAACCGCCAAAATAATTAAAAAATCGTGTATTTGGTTAGTCGGACAAGCGCCGACGGTACACTTTTCAATCTATAACACTGAAAATTGGTATGTGTGTTGACAAATAGATGCTTCGAGGTCATTTTGCAACTAAAATTGAATAAGTTGAAAATTACGGCCGTTCTGAACCAAAGTTCGATCGTTTCGACGCCATTCACATTTATTGACCGATTGTCATGAAATTTAGTAAATTTGTGTAGAACCATGTAACTTAAACATCTGTTGAACAGAATTTTGTTATCATCAAAATTACGGCCGTTGTAGTCAAAAAAGTGTTGAAAATGAGTTGAGAATGAGAAACTACGTTTTTGAATGGTCGGAACGAATTTGGGACTAAAGTAATAAATTGACAGTAATGAGATTTGGTGTGGGTGATCTCAGATGGATGTTCGTGGGTCATTTTTAACCGATTTTGGATTGCTTGAAAAAAAAAAAAAAAAAAGATCATATGGGGCGGGAAAGTTAAGTGCGACTGTTGTCGAACCCTTTATTTCTGCAAACTCTATGAGGATACTATTGGATGTTTAAATGTTCTAAAATATAATATGTCTTTTTAACGGCTGAAATTAAAAGGCTCTGTTGTGATTTTACGATCGGTTAATTTTGGACAAATTTTTTCCTCAACGCGTTTGTGGGGTCACTGTTAACTGTCGCTCAGTTGTTTATGCTAATTTTGGGTTTGACGTAGGTACGAGACCCTTTTATTACCGACCCTTTAACCAAAGTTTAAATTTATCTCCCCTATAGGCGAGTTTTGAGATTCTATTAAAAGTTAGAAAGGTGGGAAAATTGCTTTAAGGTGAACCTGTCTCATTTGGATTTTGTTACAAACTTGCTGGACACAAGGGATTGGAGATAGGGATATTCCCTGTTCAAAAGGTCCGAAACCCAAAACTTTTCGTTTAATTTTATGGAGGCGTTCTAACCTTCCAATATCTTTATACCCTTTATAAGATACCTATACCTAGGTCAGATTGAGGCGGTAAAGAGCGACCACACAATCGTGTTTGTTTACGTCTTTTTCAGCAGTTATTCTGAGGATACTATTGGATGTTTATATGTTCTGAAGTGTAAGATGTCTTTTTAACGGCCGAAATTAAGAGGCTATGTTGTGATTGAACGATCGAGTGATTTTTGTCAGCAAAAAATGACGTCAAAAAGACATATTATATTTCAGAACTTTTAAATACCTAACAGTTTCCTCGGTCTGTCAGTAAGAAATATTTATCAACATGCACGGCAGTGCATGCAGCCAAGTTTTAAAGAAAAAGAAAGCGCGACAAAGCCTCGAGCACTGCCAGCATGTTATACAGGAACCAGAGTTGTGCACTTTTCATGCCTCTCTACAGGAGGCAAGGGGGCGTGGCTCGAACAGTGGGTACCCTTCTCCTGTAGTAGGGTCCCATGGGACCTCCTAAATTAAATTTCAAACTTCTACGTCCAACCGTACCTGAGCAGTGACATCCCAAACTTAGCTGTTTTTGAGGGTCACTCACTGACTCACTCACTCACTCACTCACTCACTCACCTATACAAATTATTAGCATGTTCCAGCGGTACGATAGAGCTGAAACTCGGCATACTTGTAGGTACCATCCCCAAAACACCCAGAAAAATCGCAAACCTGAAGTACCTTCAGTATTATAGGTTCAGGTTCGATTCAAAGTTCCCATACTAACTTATGGCAGAATATTTACAAAACAAATACTGCCTCCTGCTTCTTGTCCTAACAATAAATACCTACCTACCTACCTACAATGTTGTGAAATGTGTATATGTCTTCTTGTTCCTCTCAGGTACGATTACGTACTACTTTCAGGTATCAGGTACGAGTAGGTACTATACTTTCAGGGATGGGAAGGTAATTTGTGTAGATTCGCCAGGCAACTTACTTTCAGGTACGAGTAGGTACATTTCAGGTACGGGATAATAATTTGTGTAGATTTGACAGGGAACTGGTTTTCAGGTACTGGTAGGTACTTTCCAGGTATGGCAAGGTATTTTGACTCCATTCGACAGTCAACTTGTTTTCAGGTACGATTAGGTACATTTCTGGTATGGGAAGGTAATTTGTGGAGATTCGACAGGGAACTCATTTTCAGGTACGAGTAGGTACTTTTCAGGTATTCCAGGTATGAGATTGGTAATTTGTGTATGGTTGACAGGGAACTGGTTTTCAGGTACTGGTAGGTACTTTCCAGGTATGGCAAGAAAATCTGAGTCCACTCGACAGCCAATTGATGTTTTACCTACTGGTAGAAACTATTGAACCACCTCACAAAAATTATATGATATCCGACCAAAAACACTCCGTGTAAAAAAACAGCCAAGTTTATAACCCTCCAAAAATTAGCCTAACTCAACAGCCCTTAAAAGGGTTTGATATAAAAAATGTTGGCCAAGTTCTCCACATTCTCGCTATCACTCAGCCCCCAAAATTAGTGATATCACTTATTATAGGGCCAAGTCTTTGGCGCGAATCACAAGGATGTTGGCGACATAGTTTGTCATATACCTGCTTTCCAATATCCCCGCACCGCAGCCTCCATCCAACCTTAGTCTGTGTCTATGACCGGCTGTGACGCTTACGTGATTTGCGCCAAGGACTTGGCCCTATAATAAGTGATATCACTAATTTTGGGGGCTGAGTGATAGCGAGAATGTGGAGAGCTTGGCCAACATTTTTTATATCAAACCCTTTTAAGGGCTGTTGAGTTAGGCTAATTTTTGGAGGGTTATAAACTTGGCTGTTTTTTTACACGGAGTGTTTTTGGTCGGATTATTTATAGTCGAAAAAAAAAATATTGCTTGCGTCGTGATTCGAACTTAGACCTCTTTGAACGCAAGTCGGGCGTCTTGACCACTCAGCCACTGGGAGGCTTATTTCTAATGTTGTTTTACAATGTAATGGTTATGTAGACATCAATATTGAAGGGAGAGGTAGTAGATACAAACTCACATGGTGCAGAAGCCAATCAAATGCGTCTTACGTGACTCAGGCAACGCTTCATCGGTAAACCCGCATATTACCTAAGGAGCTTCTCCACTTTGAAAATTGTCAAATCATCTTTCAGAGGAATACCAGGTCACACCGGTTCAATCCCGACCGTATCAAAGTTTTTCAGATTGGCATTCACCTCTGATATGTTCAGCACGTCAAGTGAAATGTATATCGAGGCTGTGGTGGTGCGGACCCCACCTAAAAATGTATATGCAAATCATGTATGAAAATTGTAAGGGAAGTGCAACAATATCTGTAACCATTTGGAGAAACATAACCATTTCTTGCTGAACCGAGTCCAATTTAGCTGAGTGAGTCCGCGGGGTATTTACTATTTACTGTTTTGGATCTTCGTGCTTGGGTTTAGATTGCATTGCTATCCCGACGTCTTTAGATTACTTATTGCTTCATGTTTTGCTGACTTAGCTGAGGGGGGACAAGCCCAGCAACTAGACCGTTTCGAGCACCATCCATCGTGCTCAGCTGGCAGCACTAACCAAATACCAGCTCCCCAGCAATCGTCCTACAGCTCTAAGATATCTGGAACCTCTGACCTCTGTATGCATTGGTAAATTCAGAATCACGCCGGGCAGTCGAGTGAATAAACCCACCGTCTTTTTCCTTTATCTGCCCAACTGGAGAACGGCTTTGAGGGTAAATTACACACTTGAAAATATCCCAAAAATCCATAACCCATTATCCAAACTAGAAATTTCTGAAGCGGTTAAACCCGAACAACCTGAAGCCTGAACTAAACCTAACCAACTAATGGTGCCGTTCATCAGTCAAAGTTAAGGCCGAACATTGTACCTATATTTGTTTATATTTTTTCTGCACACTTTATGAGGAAACTATTGGATATTTAAATGTTCTAAAATATAATGCGTCTTTTTAACGACAGAAATTAATTAGCTGTGAGTGATTAATTTTTCGTTGGCAAAAATCCCTCGATCGAAAAATCACCACCCAGCCTGTTAAAAGACATATAATATTTCAGAACTATCCAATAGTTTCCTCATAAACAGTAGAGAAAAACGTAAACAAATAACGAAGGTATTATTCAGTCTCAACAAGAACAATTCAAGTCATTATAGGTACTCGACAACACTAATTGTGTATGCTTGAAGAACGGAGTGAAGACCAACAATGGTGGATGAGGACAAGAAAGCTGTCGAGAAGGAGAGTCAAGTGGGCTAGGGAGAAAGGGGGGAACGAAACGAAAGATCCACAGGGGATTTGGATCTCATATTCCCCCCCCCCCCCCCCCCCCTCGTTTTCTACTTGCAGTCTCGGGGCAACCTTGCTTACTTTGGGTCAAGGGCGTTTTCGTCACAAAAGCGAAGGGTGGATTTTAATAAGTTGCTAATGTCTACTATAGTGTCCCCTATAAGTTCACTATAGCGTTATCCTCCCGATAAGTTGGCTGGGTTGGGTCACACTGGTTCGATTCCAATCCTGTCCAAATTTTTTTGATCGGCATTTACCTCTGATATGTTCAGCATCACCAGTATAAAGTGGATATGGATGTAGTGGTTCCATAGGTAGTTGCTGGACTTGTCCCCCCAACCTTTTTTCTTACCAAGAACCTTTCCAGGATTTCAGATTCAGGAAAACACAGCCCATAAATCAAAGAGGATCAAGAAAATGCAAATTATTTCTTCAACAATATTTTCACCCTTCACAACTCTCTGAATCCTAATTTATTCCCTTTATTTTTATTATTGTTTGTTTCTGGGGCATCAAGACGTGGCCTGAACCGGAAATTAGAATTGCTCTTGACAGCTATGAATTGCTTTGTCTGGTTTCCGCCTTTTTGCAAGAATAAATCCATGAAAATTTGATTTCCTGTTTGCATATCTTATATTTTAGAATGACAGAGAAAAATGGGAAGGGATAAATTATTTGCAATGTGACATTTCTGTACGAGATAAGGGTGGATTTCACAAGTCCAGTTTAGGTTACCTAACTGTCAGATAATTTTATTATTTTTTATCTACTCCTATTTTTAGCTTATGATAGTTATGATATGATACTAACCAGTCCTAGAATGAGTTTTATGTTTTATGTCCCTTTAAGTTCACTGTATCATTATTCTCCCGAAAGAAAAATTGGTGCCAGGTTGAAGCCTCATCATAACGTTAGCTATAGGTTGTGGACTTTTTGCGGCAAGATGAAGTTGCCGACTACTTTGAATTTTTCACCTTTAAAAGACGTATTATATTTTAGAGAGGGAAATATCCCACTGTATCCTCAGAAAGTCAGCATGATGTTTGACGAGAGGTTACCCACTCCAGGAATCTCGTTGGGAATCTTGATGGGAATCTCAGGCAATCATTGGAAATCTTTATGAAATCTCAGGGAATCTTGGAAATTTCTGGAGTAATTAACCCTTCAGGTGCATCTTTCCACGAATCTCGTTGAGAATCTCAGGAAATCTTCATGCAATCTCTTGGAGTGGTTAACCCCTCGGTGTTTGACCAGTTCAATCTGCCTTTTGGGGTTGTAGGTCTAACTATTTTTCTATTCTTTTCAGATCATGAACCCTGAAGAACAGTAACCTGTTTGCAATGGTGAGGACCATTCTTTGGCTGATTCTGGTGCTACTGGTGACCTCTGCATCCCCCATGGTGGTGCCCCAAGGCGGGAGGGGGGACCCAGCCCCTGGAAGGTCCCCTGGACCCCCCACTGAAGAGTAAGTTCCCGATAGCCGAGAGGTTGAGAAGATTGCTTTTAGAGGAAATTCGAGAACCGGTTCGATCCCAATCCTAACAAATTTTTTTTACCTCTGATATGTTCAGCATGTCAAGTGAAATGTATATCGAAGCTGTGATGGTTCTATCTCTGAATTCTTACACTCTCTATAGCGATCTTCTTGGTTCCCTCATTATAGGGAAGTTTTCGGTATAGAGAGTGTCCTTATTGAGAGAGTGTAGATAGCTCAGGGTGCGTGGGGTAACCAACTTACCGGTTTAGCTGCCGGAACTGCAGGGACGAGCGGGCCCGCTGATGATGTGGAGGCGGCAGCTGTAGAGGGGGTTGGCAACACCACGCGAATAGTAGGTATAATAATAGCGACTGAGGTAATAATTAGGTAAACTTAGGTAACTGCGGTAAACTGAGGTAAAGACTGAGGTAACTGACATACACTGACCGTTGCCGCTCGAGGGTCAAGACAGAGTCCCGGGTGCAGGATGCAGCCAACGGTTGGTCTCATCCTGCACCAGGAAAACTGTATAGGTCATCACCTAGAGGCGAGTCGGAGATCGTCTAGAGTGACCACTGTATATGGGAAAGTAAAAAAAATAGTTACCTAAAAGCCGAACACACTTTTGTCGCTTTTATCCCGATTCGTTTGAAGTTGGGATAAAAATTTTTAATCATCGCGGACCGACTGAATTTCCAATTTTACCTCAGTGCATATTTGCTGACGTTTTTACTGTTCTCATACCTACCTGCTCATTTCATTGGAGCTTCAGGGGAAGCTCTTTTAAAAAAAAGTTCAGTAAAAATCTCTTTTTATCAAAAAATAATGTAACTAAATTTACTTTTGGTTGAGGGGAGGGGGGACAAGCCCAGCAACTATACCATTTCAAGAATTATCCGTCGTGCTGACCTGGCAGCACTACCAAATACCACCTCCCCACCCATGGGGATGGGGACCTACAGTTTTAGGTGGGTTCCGAACCACCACGGCCTCGACATACATTTCACTTGACACGCTGAACATATAAGATGCTAAATATGTAGGAGAACCTAACCTAACCTTACGCAGTAAACGCTTTGAAAGGGAAAGGTAGAAGATCCTATAGTACCTGAGTACAATAAGGGAGCTGAAAGAACAGGAAAAGGTATTTTAGGGTTGAAAAAGGTTTTGGGGCTGAGAAAAGGCTTTGTAGGGCAGTAGGCGACGATGGGTCGGCTGAAGCAACGGAAGGATGTCAGAGCCTTGGGGGGTGAAGCCAAAGGAAGAGGGTGAACGACTTCTAGCCCAGGTCCTTCACTTCTATTCTATCTTTGCCTTAGTGCAGTGGGATTGAGCCACGAAAAAAAGGATCCAGTACCTGCGTTTAGAGATATTTTTCTCGTGGGTCTTGCCCGGCCCTGGGCCTTACAGCTTTGATGGATTTCTGGCCATCACAAGGTGGGGGAAATTCGACTTTTAGAATAATAATTATTGTTGTCAGTAAAATACTAGATCGTATCCAGGTATCCTCAGCCTTGTCTATATCTCTCTATAACGGACACTTTGTTCGAGAAATATACTACCTATTGTCGGGTCTTCTGAAAACTCTAAAAATAAACAGGCTAAGGGTGCGTCCCACCATGCCCAGTTAAAAAACAACTGGAGATTTTCTCTAAGAAAATCTCTAGTAAAAGTTAAATTTAACATGGTAAACATAGGACAAAATCTCCAGTTTATTTTTAACTGGGCATGGTGGGACGCACCCTAAGAAGATGGTTCTAAATGGTACAAGAGCATGGTTGCGCCTCTCAGTGGCCGAGCGGTCAAGGGGTCCGCTTTGTGTCCTGAGAGGTCCGGGTTCGAATCCCGGTGGAACGAAAAAAAAATTCCGCTTCCGACAGGGATGTATTGGCTTCGGCCCACTCATATTCGGCTTACTGGGTCATCTTACAAAGTTAACTTTTAAAAAAATTTTTTTTTTTTTGAATGGTGATTATCAGAATCATCTCTTATACACACCAGAACTATCTTCTTAGTATTTTTATTTCTTAAACATTTTAGAGAGAGATACGCAGGTGTATGGCTAGACTTTAGGTACACGTTCAAATCCAAAAGGGAATAAAAAATTATTTTTTACATTCTTTGATCCTTTTTTCCTCTTAAAATAAAATGCCTGACTAACAGGCTCTGATTAAACGAAGCGAACGAAGCTTGTAACACAGAAAGCGCAAAATGGCCCAGCTAACGCTCTTACCGTCTAATTCAATTTTCATTTCACAGAATTTTATTCTCAATTTTAATTAAAAGGTTAAAAGAAAAATAGCCTGTAAAATGAGGAAACCGGGAATTGCGAGAGGCAGACTGCAGTCGAAAGATTTATGGTGAAGTAGTCATTGGTACCGAACACTTTGTGGAACTTTCTGAGACGCTGAAAGCTCGTTTTCGTGGGCTTTTCTAGCTTTTCGAATTTCTCATTTAACTCTCAGTTTCCTGGAGAGAGATTTGTCTGTTTTTAAGCCTGTCCCTACAGTGCTGTTTGTAGAACTCCTGACGTCCAGCCACATTGCAGACTTCTCCTCTATACTGTCTAGAAAGACAGACACTTTGTTTGAAATAGAGACATGTTTAAGGTCTTCTAAAATAAACAGACTAAGACTGAATTTTACCACCTCACAATAGTGCCTCATCAAATAGCTATCGAAGCAGAAGAAAATATTATCCTATCGTTATTCGTCTGCTTTGTTTACGTCAAATTTGTTTCCAGTTAAAAATGTAAAATAAACCTGAAGGACACACTAATTTTTCGGAGAGATGTATTAAATTGTTGGGTAGACAACAATCCCTGCCCGTTTCGCACCCAAACGATTTGAAAGTATGAAATTTATCGTTATCGGATAATCCACTCGAAAGCTAACGGTAAGATAAGAGTGCATGGTGAAAGCCGTTAACTTTTTTTACCGATACGATAGCGCTGTCGTGTACACGATAGTCTTCACGTTAAAGTGGTGAAATCCAGCCTAAGAAGATAGTTATGAGTTGTATAAGTGATGAGTCTGATAGGGTCAACTTACGGAAAAAAGACAGTTAACTTAGTAAGATGAGCGTCAAAGTTTAACTTTGTAAGATGAGTCTAAAAGAACCATGTACTTATATACTCCAGAACCATCTTCTTAGCTTGTTCATTTCGAAAGTTATTAGAAGACCAGGAAATAGTTTATTTCTCAAACAAAGTGTCTGTTTTCATAGACGCTATAGAGAGATATGAATAGGTACAATAAGTCTGCAGTAAATTTGGCTGGGCCGTAGTGACTCTATAGTGCCCTGCAGGTGTATTCCCTTTCTCGAACGCCAGAAAACCCACTCAACTAACACCTTCTAAATTTATTGTAAGAAGATAAGGCACGCCATGATGCAATATATGGAGAACAGTTCTTATTACAATAAATTTTGAAGGTGTTAGTTGGGTGGGTTTGCTGGCGTTCGAGAAAGGGAATACACCTGCTGTAAGGTCTGATCTCTTGATCTAGAATCTAGAGCCTAGAGTGATGATTGCATTTAGAAAAATACTGAGAGTCACACCGCGGTTCCATCCGGATCGTGTCAAAGATTTTCCGACCGGGATTCACATCTGATATGTTCAGCATGTCAAGTGACATGTATATCAAAGAAGTGGTGGTTTGGAACCCACCTAAATGTCCCCGTCCTCCGGTATTCGTCTGTGCTACCAGTTGAGCACGATGGCTAATTCTCGGAATGGTCTAAAAAAAGGACCTTATTTTCAGGCCTCCAAAAACCTGTACCTTAGAATGAACAAACTGTAAAAAAAGTTTACCCACCAACAAACATTACCTTTCTCATTTCCATACTCTCCGTTCCGTTTTATCTCACGGCAGGTAACGACACAACTTTCCAAATGAATTCGAAAAACAGCTTTCCCCTGTTAGGGTAATGATATAAGAAGTTTCGAGCGAGAAAGTTGGCCATAGCAAAAGAGAAACTTAAAGTCTGGTTACCGCAGTTTGATCGACATGGGCAGCGAAGTTTTCAAAGTTTTTCCGTTTACGAAACTTTGGCTCTATGCCTGATTGAGTTCAAATACCTTGATACGTGACGGTAATATAAAGTATACCTTTAGAATAATATCCCTTGGCCTTTTGGGGGGGGGGGGGGGGGGTGTGTGTGTTTTTTCAAGTCAAACAGAAGGCTTAGGGTAGTTTAGAAATAGTCGAGATTCAGGCCTTTGCTTATACCAGGTATAACTTCCCCACGGGAAACTTGAGGCTGAATATACATCCGCTTTTTTTTTTTTACGTTTTTTGGACTTCAAACTTTGTGGGAAAACTATTTAAATATTCTGAAATATAATATGTGTTTTTAACGTCATTACTCATGAGGCTATGTTGTGATTTCACGATCGGCTAATTTTTGACAATTTTTTTGGTGACAAAAATCACTCGATCGTAAAATCACAACATAGCCTCATGAGTAATGACGTTTTTTAAAAAGACATATTATATTCCAGAATATTTAAATATCCAATAGTTTTCTCACATAACACAGCTTGAAGTCCAAACGTAAACATTTGCACGTGTACGTGTACA
The DNA here is from genome assembly GCA_950004255.1 of Mesopsocus fuscifrons. Taxonomy (NCBI): domain Eukaryota; kingdom Metazoa; phylum Arthropoda; class Insecta; order Psocodea; family Mesopsocidae; genus Mesopsocus; species Mesopsocus fuscifrons. Next base: position 2,248,532 of record OX465377.1, read on the forward strand.
CCAACTTTGAAATTACATAATCACAGTTTTTGCAGGCGTAGTGTGACCGTGTGCTCCATGGTTCCCAACCATTTTCCATCGACCTAGGTATATGGGGTTTCGTTTTTTTTTCATTTTTTTTTTCTGAGGGACTAGTGACCAAAAAAACCACCAGCTACGTCACAAATCGTGTAAACCCGCCTTAACCTTATGTCCGTTTTTACCACAGGATCTCTTCATCGGAGTACTACGACAGCAGCACCTCCGAGAAGAATCTAGAAGATGAGGAAGTGGTAGGGAGCGTGGTGGCTGGCAATGAGTCAGCATGGTGCTCAACTGCTGACGTCACTCAACGTGTGAACTCGCCTTTACAATTTAGCCTCCTCCACCCCAAGTTCTCTGCTGAGGCGGGCTTAGTTGCTGGTGTATACTATCAAGGTAAGCTTAAGCTCCTTAAACCTTAAAAGCCCTAAACCAGAAAAACACTCGAGGGGTTAACCACTCGTTGGGAATCTCGTTGGGAATCATTGGAAATCTCTATGAAATCTCAGGGAATCTTGGAATTTTTTGGAGTGGTTACCCCTTCGGCGTCCATCTTTCTATGAATATCGTTGGGAATCTTTGGAAATCTTTATGGAATCTCAGTGGAATCTCAAGTAATCTCTGAAGTGGTTACCCCCTCGAAAACACTGGTAGTCGGGTCACACCGGTTCGATTCCGACCCTATAGAAAAATTTTTCTGGTCGGCATTCACCTCTGATATGTTCACCATGTCAAGTGAAATGTATATCGAGGCTGTGGTGGTTGGGAACCCACCGAAAACTGTAGGTCCCCATCGTGAACTAGAACCCTGAGCCATGAAGCCATAGAGGAACTCGATTTTTTTCACTGCCAAAAAAATTTCACACAGACACCCAAGAGGATCAAAATATATTTCTCACATCACTGCTTCGAATTTCCCCACAAATAAGAAATGGATGAATAAAAAATCCTGGCTTCACCTTTTGGCCAAGTTCCGGAAGTTCGAAGGTGACAGATCGATGTCCGGTGAACTTCGGACGTGCGTGTGGGTGTCGAGGGGGGGGGTCTTTGTAGTGACGTCACTTCCGGTCTGACTTTCATCTTAGTCGTCTCCTTTTTCGCGATTCCAAGTAAGGTCAATAACCTGAATAAGAAATTGAGATAATGGTCACACTAATGGCTAATGACAGAGGCCTCGATAGCCGAGTGGACTAAATGGTTGACTTTTGAGGAGCAGTGAGAGCCGGGTCACACCGGTTCGATCCCGATCCTACCAAAAAGTTTTTCTGCTCGGCATTCACCTCTGATGTTCAGCATGTCAAGTGAAATGTATATCGAGGCTGTGGTGGTTCGGAACCCACCTAAAACTGTAGGTCCCCATTGTTTATTCGATGGCTGGGGAGCTAGTATTTGGTAGTGCTGCCAGCTGAGCACAATGGATAGTTCTTGAAAACGGTCTAGTTGCTGGGCTTGTCCCCCCCAACCCTCTGCTGCTGCTATGGCTAATGACAATTTCTTTCTATCTTCTGAAACATGTTTTCTAAGACGGAAAATAAATTTTTCTATGTTCACGTTTTTTTGGACCATATTTAAATTTCTGAAATATAATTTGTCTTTTTTACTTTCTCCCTAGCCAAATCTGGCGAGAAAGTATTGTTTTCGTGCAAAATTTCGAAATTGAGATTTTATAGGTTTCCCATGATCCTGGGAGTTCCCTGAGTCCAAAAAAGTGGTTTCTGGAAAAAGTCTGTATTAGCGTATATTATATTTCAGAGCAAACAATTATCGTCAGGAATCAGATGTAAAAAGTTTCATTCGGAAAAGTCAGCTCTCACTATTGTCTCTTCAGTCATAAGGAGTTGTTTCGAAAAAAAAGTCAGCTCGAAATCATTTTTTTTGGTTCATTCGTTTATTGAAATGCATGGCGTACCTCACCCATTAATTCTTATAACGTAGTGTTTTAATGTAAGATTAATAATAAAAAGACTTTCTTGACTTTGAATATGTTTATTCGCCATTTGCCGGAACAAGACTAATCACAGAACCTGATATGTCCAGCTCTCTTACATAACGAGACATCTCCACATCTCCCTTCTTTACGAATCATAATCAGAAAAAGTGAACCGAGACGGCGGTTTCAATAAACGTCCTGATCGGGACTGTGGATTGACAGGATTGATTGGATTGACTGGATTTGCATTACTCAATGCTTCTTCAGGTCTCACTATAGGTGCATTTACATTCAATTCTGGAGTTTTAACAATATCTTGCCGGTTGCGCCTATACTGAGAACCATCATGACTTTCAATTACATATGAACGTGGCTCTTTACATTTCTTCAATACTCGACCAGGAGAGAATGGTTCACTAGGTAACTTCTTAAACATGACACATTGACCTTCATAAATTTCAGGTAGTTCCTTGGCATTTCGATCATAATACTCTTTCGTCTTTTGACGTTTCTCATTGACTTTCTCGGAATGACGTTTCCACGAGACAACTTTAGGAACTAGTTTGTTACCAAGCTTAGGAATCACAGTCCTTAGCTGTCGTGACATTAGTAATTGACTAGGTGCATCTATCCCTCCTTTTGGCGTGGAGCGATACTGCAAAAGTGCTAAATACGGATCTGAACCATCTTCCTCACATTTTGACAACAAATTAGAGACGATATGGACAGCTTTTTCACTTAAACCATTAGATTTTGGATAATAGGGACTGGACTGAATATGTTCAATATCCCAGGATTCAGTAAATGCCTTGAATTCTTTCGATGAGAACGGTGGACCACCGTCTGACATAATTTGTAAAGGGATTCCATGACGAGCAAAAATTGATTTTAACTGTGTGACGACAGATTTAGCATCTGTTTTAGCCATCAATGCCATCTCTATATATTCAGAATAATAGTCAATAACTACCAAATAGGTACTCTTTTTGAAATGAGCAAAATCCATTCCTACTTTTTGAAAAGGATATTCAGCAACTTTGTGCTGCATTAACGGTTGTTTAGACTGTTTCTTACGGTACTTTAGACATGCTTGACATTCTTTTTCTATTTGACTGTAAGCAGCCTCAGTGCTCGTAAGTGTGGTTGACGCGTAAGCTATTGGACTCTTCCCATGCATGATACATGCACCCATAGCATCCTTTGAACTGTCAACTGACAAAATGAGTTCTTTCGAGTTATCGAAATATGTTAAAATAGGAGTTTCGGTAACTTCTTTTTTTAATTGATCGAATTCTTTTTGGTGACTTTGCGTCCACTCCCATGGGACGTTTTGACATGTCAGTTTACGTAAATTAGTGGTTTTTTCAGACAAGTTTTGGATATATGAGCTTAGAAAATTTAAAGAACCAAGAAAACTTTGAAGTTTTTGCACATTAGTAGGGACAGGCAGATCAAGTATGGCTTGAACAGCGTCTGGATCAGAGGCCATTCCTTTTGAAGAAAATAGATGTCCAAGGTACTTGATACTGTTCATACCTATCTGACATTTTTCTTTGTTGAATTTTAGACCTATAGAGCTTGCTCTTTCAAGAACTGCTTCTAAAGTTTTGTCATGACTGTCATCGTTGCCATAGATCAAAAAATCATCTGCATAAATTAATAAACCAGGAATGTCACCAAAGTGGTATAACATTTCTGCTTGGAAAATTTCACTGCTGGCCTTGATACCAAAAGGTAGTCTGAGAAATCGATGTCGACCAAATGGGGTATTAAAAGTACATAGTTTGGTGCTCTCTTTGTTCAACTTTAACATCCAGAAACCATTTTTTGCATCCAAAACTGTGAACTTAGTGGCGCCATTGAGGCTTGCCTTGACATCATCAATAGTTGGTGCGGAGCAGTGAGCTCTTTTTATTGCCATATTTAGATTTTGTGGATCTAGACACACACGGATGGATCCATTGGGTTTTGACACTAGTGTGATAGAACTCACCCAGTCGGAAGGTTCATAAACCTTTTCTACGACACCCAAATCTTCCATTCGTGCTAGTTCTTCTTTTAATTTTTCCATTAGACTGAATGGTACTCGACGGTTAGGTTCAACCACAGGTTGGATTGACTTATCGACTTCGAGATTAACTTCTCTTGGCAGACAACCCAAACCATGAAAAACCTTCTCATATTTGTCTAGATTGACTTTGTGAGTAACATAAGACTTTTGTACATTGGACGTATTTTCGATGAGTCTCAACTTTTCACATGTTTTTAAACACAACAGAGTAGTGCATGGTAAATCAGCGACTGCGAATACAAAGTTGTGTTCTTTGCCATTAAGCCCTCCTTTGACATGGAGTTTACCTTGAATAGGAGTTTTTTGACCATTAACTGCTATTATATTGTTAGTTGCTGGCTGCAGATCTGACATAGCAAAGCCAAGTTGCTTATAGACATGAAGTGGCATCAAATCTACCCTAGCGCCAGTATCAAGCTCACACTTGACAACTACATTGTTTATTTTTAGGCTGACGTACCATCCACCATCATCATTGACAGGATTTAATTTACCAATAAAAATATCATCATCATCATCATGATCATTGACTTTTTTTACAGATGGACTGCTTGAAGCACTTGACTTGCACACTTTTTCGTAGTGATTGAACTTTTGACACTTTCTACACTGCACTCCCATTGCGGGACACTTTTTCCTGTGTACTTGCCCGCAGCGGCTGCACACTTCCGTGTAGGACTTGTAGTTCTGACGACTCTGACTCTGACCTCTGGACCGATTCCTCTGCCATCCAGCTGCCTGTTGCTCACGTTGTGGCTGTCTTGAATTTCTTCCTTTCTGCACCGCTCCTACGAATGCCCCAGCTTGAAGTTTGTTACTCTCGACCTTCGACATCTCCATCGCCTTTGTAGTCTCCATTGCTTTCTGTAACGGAATGTCCCCTTCGGCGAGTAATTTTTCTCGGATGTGGCCGTACTCCTCACGCAGGCCACAGATGAAAATGTCTTTGACTATTGCCTCTCGCAAGGTGCCTAACTCACAGGTTGCACTCAAGTTGTGTAATGACGTTACAAATTCATCAATTGACTCGTTCGTTTTCTGTTTACGAGAAAAGAAACTATGCCTCTCTATTGCTATGTTTCTTTTAGGACTGAAATAATCTTCAAACTTTTTCAGAAGGGTTTCATACCTGACGTTGTCCAAATCGACGTTGAATGACTGAAAAATGGGAAGCGCCCCAATCCCAATGTGGTGTAGTAGTAGAGCAACTTTCCTATTATCTTCTTCCTCTTCCAAAGATGAAGCTCGCATGAAAATCTTGAATGCTGTCTTCCACGTACGCCACTCGTGTGCCAAGTTGGGTTTGCCTAGATCAAGCTGGTCTAACCCTGTGCGAACACGAGATCTTGCATTTCTTTTCTTCTCTTCTAATTCCTCTTCCATTTCTTCCTTCTTTGGCATTTTTAGTTGTTGACTTATTTAAACACTTCTTCTGACACCATGTTTTAATGTAAGATTAATAATAAAAAGACTTTCTTGACTTTGAATATGTTTATTCGCCATTTGCCGGAACAAGACTAATCACAGAACCTGATATGTCCAGCTCTCTTACATAACGAGACATCTCCACACGTAGTTTATAACCTCGTTTACTCTATGACATAATATAATAAAATGGATACTGAAATGTCTATTCGAAATTAGGGCATGAAAACATGCAAACCGCCAACGTTACGAGAACTATTGTGCCAGCCAGTTCATTGTACGTCTCCGCTTCATTCCCCCTGAGTTGTTAGCGATAATACCGTTGCTACATTTATGCAGATCTATATTGGACACGTTGTGAATACGTGCTTTCACCTTGCCATACAAAGCCGTTCTACCCTATACCTACCTATACAATACAATAGATATTATGTTTTGTGGTTGTTCCAACAAACAACTTGGCGTTTCATAGTTGAATAGCGATGTCGAGAGTAATGGGGACTCTCCATAAGGCAGAATATAATTTGTTTACGTTTTTTCCGACCAGTTTTTGAGGACGCTGGTCACCCCGGTTCGATCTCGATAGTACCAAATTTTTTCTAGCCACCAGGTAGAGTGAAATGTTTGTTGCGGTGGTTCGGAACCGACCTAAAACTGTAGGTCCCCGGGAGCTGGTATTTGGTAGTGCTGCCAGGTGAGCACGATGGATAATTCTTGAAGTTGTCTTGTTCCCCCTTCGACCTCCTAAACTCAATAGAATGTAGGTTCCAATGGGACAGGCGACCTGACAACCCCCAATTTCCCCTTTGCCTTGCAAACTGTCGATTGCTGACGGGAATGGAAGGTTTACACGTTACACGCCCCTTTTGGGTTCCCAAGGCCTAGGGGATAACTCCCCCCCCCCCCCCCTTCTCCCTCCGACAAGTGTGCCTAATGGTATTGGGAATGGGTTTTAGCAGTGGGGGACAAGCCCAGCAACTACACCCTTTCAAGAATTATACATCATGCTCTGCTGGCCGCACTACCAAATTAGTACACGACGCGGACCTACAGTTTTAGGTGGGTTCCGAACCACCACAGCGTTGAGATACATTTCACTTGACATGCTGAACATATCAGAGGTGAATGCCGATCAGTGAAATTTCGATAGGATCGGGATCGAACCGCTCAATGTTCCTCTTGTTCATTGTACACCACTCGGCTGTCAAAGCTGTTGGGAATAGGCGTAGTTTTAGAAAGGGGTGTGATTTTGAAAGGGGGGGGGGGAATTCCAAAATGGGCAAACGTAATCAATTGATGGAACTTCAAGGTAACGTTAATTTATTATAGTGAAAATTCTGTTTGATTTTCTTTTATTGCCGATTGGAAAAGTTTTCTTCGATTTTTGACTATGCCGACGTTTTTTTGGTGGTTGAAGACCCTTGTTAAAATATCACTAGGTACCATTGTTTCACAGACGGGTTAGATTAATCTCTCATGTGTGATTTTACTGGAAAGCCTTTGGAAGACAACAAAACATATGAAAAAAAATCTGTTCTCCAATTTTTCTCGAATGCTTCAAGATTTATAAGTTTTTTTGAAAAATCTTCTTCTCTACCCTTCGCTCTCACAAAACTTTCTTCTTCCTTTCGTTTTCCTCCTTACTCAGTTTCACTTCACTGCTTATCAAAATTCAGATTTGGAAAAAATGAAAAATAATTCGCTGCTCGCAATGTTAACCTTATGGGCGGCAGAATTGAAGTGAAACCTTCAGTATACATAAAAGTTTAGTTAAAATTGAATATTCGACCTTCAGTTGCTGCCTGCATGTTTCCACCGCGTGTTTAAAATAGTTTAAAACCCCGACGAGACTTTTAATAGTAGACTGCAAGTTCCATCGATTTGCAAACTGCTGACTTCGTTACAGCTCTCTATACAAGGCAGAATCACGCCAGACAGTCTATGGCCCGGCTTAGTTTAGTTGATACTTGTCAAAATCTCACTCTAATGTCTAAGAAGACAGACACTATGCTTGAGAAGGAAGCAGTGTTCAGGCCTTTTCAAAACTCTAGCCTATTTATTTATAGAATTCTAAGAAGACCCAGCAGTTGTTTTTTTCTCAAACAAAGTGTCTGTCTTCTCAGACATTAGAGTGAGACTTTGAAAAGTATCAACTAAACCAAGTCTCCCTATAGTTTTCCACTCAAAGCCATACGACACCCATGATTAACTTACAGGCAAAAACTTAGGGATAAAAATTCCGAGTTACTGATATCCATCTCCAATCACAAAAGTTTCGGTCGTCTTGGGTTCGATCCCTGCTCCCACGTATAAAACGGTAAATTTATCACAATGTCAAATATTATCAGGTCCCAAAATTCGACAAAGGGATGATTAATATCAACCTTTTCACCCTTTTAAGGATGAATATGTCTAGGGGAATTTGTCCAAAATGGGAAGAAGATGCATAGTCCTGCTAGGAACCTTTTGGCCCCTGACCATTCATCACTCCCCCCCAAGTCAGCAGTTTGTTAATCGATAAAACTACTTTCAGTCTGCTGGATTAGCCCAGTGCCACTGAAGCACGAGGACCAAGGATCTAGTCCTGACGGGTCAAAATTTTTTCCTGGCGAATCTTGACCTAATGTATGAACGTATGATAGTGATGCACGAAAATTTCTTGTCTTGCTTTTATTCTTGCATTTCTTGCATGAAAGAACAAGAACAAGAACAAGAACAAGAGTTGATTTTGGCTGCAAGAACATCGAACAAGAAATGACTTGCAAGAACAAGAACTCTTGCAAGAGTTCTCGCAAGAGTCTTGCATAAACCCAGGCAATTTTTTTCCAAAGCTTCATTCATGGATTGCAGTCCATATTTTGTACAAAACACTCTGCGGACTATGCGGCGATAGATTGCACGTGAAATGGCCGTTCGGCAGGCAACAAACCACATTATAACCGCATAAAATTCCATATGTATGCAAGAAATTGCAAGAGTCTCGCAGCAAGAACAAGAACAAGAGCAAGAAATGATTTCTACTGTAAGAACAAGAACAATATAGGATTTTTACTGCAAGAACAAGAGCAAGAGTTGCTTTGCGAGAATAAGAACAAGAACAAGAAATGCCGTTTCTTGTTCTTGTTCTTGCATCGTGCGTCACTAACGTATGAGGCCCCGTTCCAATTAAGGTTTCAGTAGAGCGGCTCTCAGGTATGTGGTAGGTAGCACGAGGCAGGCCAATTTTATTGACTCAGTTGCTGCTACCTACAGAAGCTTTGGAAGGTTTTTACGGTTAACAAAATAGCGGTGAAAGTTTTTTCTGGTGGTGAAATGCGGTTGAAAGAGCAGTGAAAGGGGTTGTAACCCGGAAATTAGAAGGGCGTGCCCTATATGAACTCATTCCCACCCTTTTGCGTACCTACCTCTATTCTTTTTGAAATGTAGGAGCTGAAACACTCCAACCGTGAACCTTTTTTATAATGCGTGATATGTGTTTTCACTGAGAGGTCTGGGTTCAAATCATGCCGTAACAAATATTTTCCACTTAATGGTGTCTACGTTTGTTTACTTATTTTCTGCGCTTATTATGAGGATACTGTTGGATATTTAAATGTTCTGAAATATAATAAGACTTTTTAACGAGCAATTTTACGACCGGTTAATTTCGGAAAAATTTTGGATGGGCTAAAATGACTCGATCGTAAAATCAAAACACACCCTGTTAATTTCGGCTATTAAAAAGACTCATTATATTTCAGAACATTTAAATATCCGATATAGTTACCTCATAATTTGTGCATAAAAAACGTAAACAAATAGCGGATGTACGATATATTTTCGGTCTTATAAGGGAGGTAGAAGCAAGGGCAAAGGACTGCCATTGGCCTCCTCCGATTTGACTTCGGCCAAACTTCGGTGACTTGGAGCCTAACCGGGCAACCGAAACACCTATAAAACTAAAGGAACCGACTACAGTCGCTCTTAACTTTCTCGTCCCATGTCAAATTTTCGGTCTTTACTTGTTTAAATTCTCATAAAAATTTACCTGTCAGAGAAGTTGGTACAAGAAAAGTTCTATCAAGGAAAATATGGACGCGTAACCGGACTCCGAGGGGGTAACCACTCCAGAGATTCCTTGAGATTCCACTGAGATTCCATAAAGATTTCCAAAGATTCCAAACGATATTCATAGAAAGATGAACCCTGAAGGGGTAACCACTCCAAAAAATTCCAAGATTCCTTGAGATTTCTTAAAGATTTCCGATGATTCCCAACGAGATTCCCAACGAGTGGTTAACCCCTCGCCGGACTCTCATTTGGGACTGAGGACAAAGTTTGGTAGAGCAACCTGACTTTGACTTAGTTTTCTTCGCAGCAGGTTGTAAAAAGTTTGTTTTTCTGACCAAAGGTTTACCCTTGAGCACTATTGACAGTGACGTCTCCAAGCGTCCAGCGATAACGGTCCAAACTTCAAGTTTGACTTCCAACTTTAAAACAATTTATGTTCAACTTCTCCAAGAAGTGCTGGAGGCTTTTCCCTTGAAAGCGCCAGGTGTGGCAACGTACATTCATAATGGTTTTCCCATGGAAAATTCGCTAAATTCTCCAGCTGTTCGTAGGGGGTGTTTAGGTACAGTCGCCCCTCTCTATAACGAACATCTCTCTTCTCTCTATAACGAGGAAACCGATTCGATGGTCTCGGTGTAGAAACATATCAGAGGTGAATGCCGATCAGAAAAACTTCGACAGGATAGGGATCGAACCCGCGTGACTCGGTTCACAAGGTTCCTCTAAAAACCTCACCTTGGTCTACTGGGGAAACACTTGACTCGCACGACTGAGGTCCTGGGTTCGAATCCAGGTACCAGCAATTATTTTTTGTTGGTATAGCATGGATGTCACACCAAAAATGAGTTTATTTGATTAACATCTGCGTCTTCAGGCCCAGAGTAAGGGCAGTAACACCAGGTTAGTGGGCTCTCAACACCAAAGATATAGTTGGATATTTCAATGTTCTGAAATATAATATGAATTTTTAACAGCCGAAATTAACCCATCGTAAAATCACAACACAGCTTGTTAATTTCGGCCATTAAAAAGACATAGGTATTATATTTCAGAACTTTTCAACATCCAATAGTATCCTCATAAAATGTGCAGAAAGAAACGTGAACAAACACGACAGCATATATAGACGCTCTAAACTTATTTTTTTCTTCTTTAAATTTTGTCTTTCAGACGAAGGGAAAAACTGAGAAAAACCTTTGCTTTGTCCTGAACCTGATGTGTGTCAAAATCCCCCCCTTCAGCCACAAACCAAGCTTACTTCCCGCATATTTTTAAAAATAAATAAAATTGAATCTCCCGTGGTTTTGCCTTGAATGGATGGATGAGCTTAACGAAAAGTAACGAGTGAATATTTTCGAGTTTTCGATTTCACCTTGCCAATCTTACGTTTTGAGGGAATATTCTGGATTTTTTTTTCCTTTGAAGGAGTTTTTTTTTTTTTTTAACTCTGAAATTTACCTATACCTATATTAAATCTTCGGGGTTTCGGACAATTTTTTTGAAAAATCTGAATATTTAAAAGCTCTGAAATATACTATGTGTTATTGACGTCAGAACTGGACGGGCTATGTTGAGGCTTTACGATCGATAGATTTTTGTCAATAAGAAATTTGTCAAAAATTACTCGAGCAGAACATAGCCAGTTAATTTCGGACGTTAAAAAGACATAAATATTATATTTCAGAACGTTTCAATACGGTCAAAACAACATAAACACGAATAATAATTTATCAGTAAACGATTCATCGACACTATATTATATTTCAGAACAAATATCATGTAAAATATTGCACTTCTAAATCTTTACATCTGTAGCGAATTCATACATGAAGAAATAACATAAATGCTGATAGGTATTAGGAAATAACAATCGAGGCTCGGGGTCAGAATAGTGGAACCACTTAATTCAGGTGGGTCAGGTAAGCAGTTGGGGTGGGGGGAATTATTGATTGCAATGCTCGGAGTCCCCCCCCCCCCCCCCCGTCTTCAGGCTGATTCAGCGTCACCTGCCCCCCTGTACTTCCACCTCCACCAGAAAAACTCCCTGGCCTAAAAGAGCCACGGGCCAGTGGAATACGCTCGGTATATAAGGGGGTAATTTAGTTGGAATCACTCTCGGTCGTTGAGTATTTTGATGGCAGGTAAATCCTGCCACATGGGCGTCACTCGAAAAAGAAATGAAATTTTTCGATATCTAGTGGTTGGAACCTGAGTCCCCTGCTTAGCTGGGTTCCCTTATTCTTACCTTACGAGTGCTCCTGTTTTCCCCAGATACCTTTAAGTCATGACACCTAATGGTACTGGGGTCGTACCATAGGTTCGACCATCTGACAAAGGCGTAGGTGTTGGGGAGACCTCATTTCCCATGCACGAAAATTTGGTAGCGCTGAGCACGATGGATAGAACTCAAAATGCTGGGCTTGTCCCTCCGCAACTCCGCACCGTTTTCAATTTTTTGTTCTTCATCAGTGTAACTTCCCACACCAATGCCGAACAATGCGATTTAAAAAAGGTCGGGTTCCCTGGTTTGATTCTGAGTCAGCACTGTTGGTGAGTACGTGAGAGGCGTCAGCTACCCACCGGTCGGTGGAACCTTTTTTCAAAATTTTCCCTCTTGATTTTTTTCCGCTGATTTTCTTCACCCTTTGGCTTGAACAAACAAAAGTGACAGAAAGCAGAGAAGAAACTTCACGCAATTGAATTACCTATCTATGGATTCAATTTTCTTTTTTGGACACTCTTTATATACTCTTTTCAAGTGGTCATTTCCTACATTTCTATACCTAGTATATAAAGAGAAAAGATTCTTTTTAGCTTTTAACAGAAAATAGTTTCATATGCTGTGATATTACTATGACGTAACTTTAACAAATTTTTTATCGGCAAAACTCACTCGACCGTATTATCGATACTAGATCGATGCCGGTAATTGCACCTCCATTTTTATCGTTCGATAATATTCGTTCTCAAGTAAAAGTGTCATTTGTTTCAAGTTTGAATAGCGCTATATGTTTAGCATTTAGAGCAGCCACGACCATTGGCGGCCGTGCACATTACCTATATCATTTAGAACTCGTATAGATTGAAAATAAATATACGCCAACCTTGCTTCATCTCTCACCTGATTGTTCGGATCTGTTAACGCAGAGTTAACGACGAGATAACGACGAAATGGTGTAGTTTTAGAGTTAGGAGCTTAACGCGTGATTAACGACCAAACATCCATAATAGACCCGCTGTAGTGTAATGACACTAATGACTTCAACACCTTAAAATAAAATTTGATGGCTCTAGGGTGTTACCTAAAGGATATAGGTTCTTTGTACTATATTTCAGAACAAAAAAATAACGATTTCCTGAGAAAAAGTGTCACAAAAAAAAACAGTCAAATTTCCGCCTGATGGCATATTATTCGCATGAATACAGAACACATAATATTTTCAAATAAAAATACACAAAGAAGAGTGTTCCTGGCGTGGTGTATAGATTGGTCGATTTCATTTTTTCCGGGCCACCGGAAAATGATTCCAGTGAGTTGCTTCTCCAGCTCGTTAATTAGTTCCAAACTTTTTTTCATCCGTCCGTCCAGTGTAGCTGAGGGACAGCGAAAACCAATTTGGTATAACGTATCCTGCCTGCTAAATAAATTGGACGAAGCAACCCCACAAGCACAGTCCGTACCTATTACAGCCATTTTTATATTATTTTCAATTATTTTTTTGTACGCTGGGGAAATGTAATTTGGATCCCCAAGCAGGGTCACCTTTCGTGAGCTCAGGACACAAGCTGGTGATATGGTCAGAATCACGCCCGACAGTCGATTTTTCCCCCAGCCGGTGCAGGTCACGTTGGGGCTAGATGCATAGCCGTATCCACGGGGGGGGGGGGGGGGGGGGGGGGGAGCAAAATTGAAAATTTTCAAAAAAACTTCCGCAAATTTTCAAGGTTATAACTTGATATACATAGCCTCCAACCCTTCCTAACTGTCAAAAAACACGATTTTTTGCCTTTTTTTGACCATAGCCGGCGCAATTTTTTGAGTTATCAAAATTTATCAAAAAACTGGTCCAGACATTTACATTTGGTACCTACATACCGAATTTGAGCAAAATCGGATGAACGGTGTGACGTCCAGAGGCGCGAAAGAGTGACGGACGTACGTCGGACGGACATTTTTTAAAAACCACTTTTTTGGACTCGGGGGACCTCCAGGATCATGGGAAACCCAAAATCTCAAAATTGAAATTTTGCGCGAAGACATAACTTTCTCAGCCCATGTCATACGGTCGAGAAAGTAAAAATATAGGCTAACCCCCCCCCCCCCCCCCCCCCCCCATTACCGCTTTCTGGATACGGGCCTGGCTAGATGGATAGGAGTTTGGTGGCTGTTATAGTTACGATAAATATCATTCATAGTATGGATTTAACCACTTTTTCAAGTATACAATAGTGCTATTGCACTTGTCATAAGCTAAATATCCGGTAAGATAAATCTGCTCTATAGGAGACACTAAAGTATACTTTAGGTAAGTGGCGAAATCCACCTTTTCGAACAGCCAGAACTTTAATAATTCCCTAAAGTTCGGTAAGCCTCCATTAATAAAACAGTAATTATATAAAGACGGGTGATCACCGAGAACTTCCTCTTCAGGCCCAATATTTATAAATATTGATGGAAAATAAATGTGGAGGGGTCACACCGGTTCGATCCCAATCCTACCAAAGTTTTTCTGATGGGCATTACCTCTATGTTCAGCATGTCAAGTGGAGTGTATATCGAGGCTGTGGTCGTTCGGAACCCACCTAAAACTCTAGTTCCCCGTCGTGTGGGGAGCTGGTATTTGGTAGTGCTGCCAGCTGAGCACGACGGATACTTCTTGAAATGGCCTAGTTGCTGGGCTAGTCTCCCCATGCTTCTACCAAGGGGGTGGCGGGGTAAGGGGGAGGAAATAGAAGGTCATTGAGTAAACCTTTCACGGTATAGGGGAAAGAGGTTTCCGGCCTTACCCGATTTCGTGTTTGACCTACTCTGTCTATGGCGCTGACCTACATAACGCCCCGACACAGGGTGTGGTCATTTGCTGCGACTTAAGTGCTGACACGCACAGCTTTAGATCTGTGTTCTATTTCGTGTCTAGGGAGACTTTTATTGGGGGTTTCCGATCAGAATGGTAAAACATTGAAATAAACTATTAGTTAAACAATGTACAAACAATTAAGAACCTGATCTAAACTATATAAGATACGTTTTTGAATAAATAGGGTTTTAGAAAAAAAATCTTAGAATTTATTTACAGGGCCAGGTTCGCTTTTTTAATTTTTTTAAACGCGCGACGTTCAGAGAACATATATGCGCCAATGAGTTGGTTTATTAGATTTTTTTGGCCGAAGCCGAAGTTGAAGTGGTCGAAGCCGAATATGAGCGGGCCGAAGCCAGTTTAGTAGTGGGCCGAAGCTAATACATCCATGTCGGAAGCGGAAAATTTTTCCGTTCCGCCGGGATTCGAACCCGGACCTCTCAGGACACAAAGCGGGCCCCTTGACCACTCGGCCACTGTGGCAGTACACTGAGCTATGGAGGAAGATGACTCAGGTTCTAGTGTAGACTCACCGGGATTTTACTGACGGATACCTGGCCATCACCGACCGGGAGAAACTTCCTCAAAGCCTTATTTCTCCTATGCCTGGATGATATCCAATTTTCAGAAATTATGGAAGCGAGGGAAGTTTCCAAAATGAGCCCTCTCTTCGGAGCTTTACGAGGCAAATTGAAATTCTGATGATCAGGAGCCGAGAGGGTGATAAGAGAGTGATAACGTAACATCATTAGTGTTTCTATGACTATGAGAGAAACTTTAATGGCGCAAGTTTTTTGGCTTTTACGTCTTTTCCGTGTTATCTCTTATGTCTGAAGCTTGTGAACATCGGTTTATTCATGTAATGAGCTTAAGGCTGTGCTACAGTTGATGATGCATTTATGTCACCAGTAACATAAACATTGAATTCTTTCTAATGTTTTTCCTTGGTTGAAAAAACTCCGATAGTTAATGTTCTACTGACGAATCTATAGACCAGTAATGCGCGAAAATTTCTTTTCTTAATCATTTCCTTGCACTCCTTGCCATTTGCATACAAGAGTAAGAACAAGAGCAAGAACAAGGCTTGCTTTTGGTTGAAATAACAAGAACAAGAATATGATTTACCGAAATAATTCTTGCATAAACCCAGTTAGTTTTTTTTTCAAAGATCAATCGTAGAGGCTGGTGAATTTGCAATAAAATGCAAGGGTCTTCCAGCATTAGTAAGATCAAGAAATGACTTCTACGGTTCTCGTTCTTGTTCTTTCCTAGTGGTTTCGCAAACTTTTGCCCTTAAAATACCATGTTCGACATATTTTCGAAACGTTGAGTTCGAATAGAATCATGCAATCCCTACAAAATCACTAAGGCGTCTAGGTGAAGTACGCAGTCTTTCCAACCAAGGGAAAAAATAAAAAATGTTCTCGTGGGTGGGAAAAATGCATCATTAGCTGTTGCAGAGCCTTAATGGAATGATTCTACTGGAAGCCAACCGGAAAATTTAAGTCTTGATGGATATTCTTCTCCTCGCTAAACCGTTATTTGAAATGGGCAATATTTCGCAAGCCTTGGGCGCGGAACTTCCAATTTGAGTTGAAGTATAGGTTCCTGCGTTTCGTTAGGCACTCATTTTCCTTGAAAAGTTACTTTACGTTCATTTGTTCTGAAATATAATGGATTTTAACATTATAGAAAATATTTTAATATGCTGTGATTTTACGATCGGGTAATTATTGGCATTTTTTTGCTGAAAAAAATCAATTAACTGTTTTTTGGTGCTATAGACAGACAATTGCTGCAGGTGTATTCCCTTTCTCGAACTCCAGAAAACCCACTCAACTAACACCTTCAAAATTTATTGTAAGAAGAACTGTTCTCCATATATTGCATCATGGCGTGCCTTATCTTCTTACAATAAATTTTGAAGGCGTTAGTTGGGTGGGTTTGCTGGCGTTCAAGAAAGGGAATACACCTGCTGGTATCGTTATTTGAACTCCGGACCTCAGTCGTGCAAGTCTAGCGTTTAACCACTTCTATAGGATACCTACTACCGAAGGGGTAACAAGTCCAGAGATTCCTTGAGATTCCCTGATATTCTATAAAGATTTGCAAGGATCCCCAGCGATAATCAAAGAAAGATGAACCCGGAAAGGTAACCCCTCCAAAAATTCCAAGATTTCCTAAGATTTCATAAAGATTTCCAATGATTCCCAACGAGTGGTTAACCTCTCGCCCACAACTATAGTGTCTCCTATCGAACAGGTTTAACGAACAGATTAATATAGTATGCCTAGCTTATGATAAGTCTCCTCTAAACCTTGCGATAACACTTGCCATAAGCTAAACATACGATAAGATAAATCTGTCCGTTAGGTGACACTATAGTATACTTTAAGGGTCCGCTATACCTGACGGTGCATTTTTTGCCGCCCATAAGATTAACATTGCGAGCGGCGATTCATTTTTAAGGTTTACCCTTGGTTGGAAAGACACAAAATTTTGCCTGTACCTAGCCCTAACAATGTTCTAGGGAGTGTTCGAAGGAGATTTCCCATTTTTTTTTACTGGTTTTCGAGATACAGCACTTTTCTTGATGTATGCGATGCTAGCATTTGCAAAACAGATGCAATAAAAGAAACCAGTGAGAAATTGGGAAATCTGCTTCGAACACAGCCTAGAACATTGTTAGGGCTAGGTACAGGCAAAATTTTGTGTTTTTCCAACCAAGGGTAAACCTTGAAAATGAATCGCCGGTCGCAATGTTAATCTTATGGGCGGCAAAAAATGCATCGTCAGGTATAGCGTCCTCTTAAAGAAGCCGTGAAATCCACTGACCCTCATCCCCAAATTTTACCCTGATTTTTTCCCGAGGGGTTGCAAGTCAAAATAAAAAATTGCCTTTTCCCTGGAGGGCTTTCTAGTTTATTGGTCGGTCCCTCCCAGCAGCTCCCGAAATGGATGCGATTAAGCAGGTTGTGTCAGAAATAGAGTGGCTGGATTTGTGTTGCCCCTGCCTCCATTAGCTAATGCTGCTCTTCGTCTCCATGTGACTAATGGTCCCGAGTTTTCCAGAACTATCTAAAGGTCCTGTTACACGGTAACATTTTTATTCATACAAACTTACAATTTTTATTGAAAACATGGTAGCCCCATAACTAGAGTGGCTGAATTTGTGTAGCTTCTGCCTCCATTAGCTATATAATGCCACTATTGGCCTCCATATATGATAATGGTTCCTAGTTTTCCAGAACCATCTAAAGGCCCTGTTACACGGTAACATTTTTATTCATACAAACTTACAATTTTTACTGAAAACTAGGTAGTCCCAGAACTAGAGTGGCTAAATTTGTGTCGCTTCTGCCTCCATTAGCTAGTGCTATTATTGGTCTCCATGAGATAATGGTTCCAAGTTTTCGAGAACCATCTATATAGAAACTACCATACGGTCCCATTTTTCTTCCTTGATACAAAGTATTGTTTTCGTGAAAAACTTCGAAATCAGGGGAAAGTCCGTCCGGTCGTTCCCTGCTGCAAAGCCTACCCCTTTCACCTTATTTGGAAAAATTTTGGTATGCACCTGTCTAAAATCACTTCGCAGGTACAATATTATTTCAAGAAACTTAATATTACGAAAAAAAAATTCCTGACACGTCATAATTTGAACCCTACCAAACTTGCAAATATAGTTCAATAGGCCGATCGTTTCGCTACAAAATGGCTATTTTGGAATTTGTAATAATCGACTAGTGTGTCTGTAGGTTCAGAATAACTAGAGAAATGTGTTGAAAATTACTGGCCAAAAAGGGAACAAAAGAATTGTGACGCGGGAGGATGTGAGCTTCTTCACTGATACTCTCGTCTTATATAGAACAATAATTTTTCAACAGAATGGGCTATGTTACGGTTCAAAATTATGTTACCAAATTGCCTGAATTTCAGAAAAACCTAAGAAATGTGTCGAAAAAAAATGGAAATAAAAATCACCCATTGCATGTCATTGCGACCATTGTCCCTTTATTTTACTTCTTTGGGTTGGTAAGTCTTTTTAACATTTTTCTTGATAAAATTTTTATTGATAACATATTTGATGAATATATGATTGTGTGACGGGGGCATTAGGTAACGCAGCACTTGGCCTCCACATGATTAATAGTTACATGTTGTCAGAAGTTCAGAACCATCTGATGCTCTTTTTCCGACCTCCCTCTTCCTCCCACAGCCAGTCCTCGGATAAATTGTTGGTTTAAGGTTCTGCTTCAGCTGACGATGCATTTCTACCACCCTTAAGATGAGATGGGAGACGTTTATTTAAATTCACCTGGAGCCTGTTGCATGGTACCGAATTTGGAGAATCTATATATCGTCAGCGATAAAGGACTTCTAAGCGGTGTTGTAGAGCCCTAAATTTGTTCCCAAGGTTTTCTCCCATCGTAGATATAGCGGGTTGAAAATTTTGATTTCCGGTTTCATAGTTAAGACAGTAGAGTAGCTGAGTCCTTTTCAGACATTGATATATCGATATTGGAGAAGATGAGGAGCTTAGCAGAAGTAGCCAATGCTTACGTCACTTTCGGTATTTTCACCTCCTATACCAACCTAAAGTCCTACCACTTTAGATTGCATTAACTTTTTATTTAGTGGTGAGAATCTAAAATGCATCAGACTACATTATCCAATCATTTCCTGCAGGTGTATTCCCTTTCTCGAACGATAACAAACCCACCCAACTAACACCTTCAAAATTTGTTGTAAGAAGAACTGTTCTCCGTATATTGCATGATGGCGTGCCTTATCTTCTTACAATAAATTTTGAAGGTGTTAGTTGGGTGGGTTTGCTGGCGTTCGAGAGAGGCATTCTCGAATTAGGGAAAAAGAGCTTTTCCCATGTCGCATTAGCCTTCTTTCACATCGGTTACATAAAAAATGTTATTTTTCGTTCTTTATTGACTAATGGTTGGATGCTGTAAGATGACGAAAAACATACCTACCGTTCTTTGTTGCGCCCCAAGCTATTTCTTATGTAAACAAACTCCGGTCCGATAGCTGCTTTCCATTTTCTCAGCTATTTTTCATCCATAATAATTCTATCGTTTTCATTTTTGTCAGGACGTTCTTTAATAACTCCCCTCGGTGTTTTTGTTACGGTTTTTCGTGTTATAAAATTTTATCGAAGGGAAATGTTTTTCAAAATAGGATGGAACCTTTTCTGTTTATTTTTATTTATTTTTGGAAGTTAAAGGGCTACACACCTGCAGGTGTATTCCCTTTCTCGAACTCCAGAAAACACACTCAACTAGCACCTTCAAAATTTATTGTAAGAAGAACCGTTCTCCATATATTGCATCATGGTGTGCCTTATCTTCTTACAATAATTTTTGAAGGTGTTAGTTGAGTGGGTTTTCTGGCGTTCGAGAAACCTGCTGTTAGTGCATGCTTATACAGCCAAAGCCAAATGAATATTTGGTGTGACATCCATGCTACCAACAGAAAATTGCTTCTACCGGGATTCGAACCCAGGACCTCCGTCATGCTAGTCTAGAGTTTTCACACTAGACCACGGTGATGATACAGTTTTCTTCTAAATTATGACAGTATATTAACATCCATCTTTTTTTTTGTTTCAGTCGCAATAAAACTTACAGGAAGCAATAATCGAGAAGTGATAGAAACTTTCGTGACTGCTGGAACAGGAGAATGGTCTGGAGAGACCTATCTTCACCAGTGTGCTGACAGAGAAGGTATTTTGGGAGCCTCGGGAGCAGTGAAGCTTCAGGCCGAAAGAGTCCCTCTCTACTGGAGGCTGGCCGAGTTTCCACCAATGAACTTCAACCTAACTTTTAGGTAAGTTGTTACTCGATATGGGCTAGATGATTGGCCGAATCTGAAGAAAATTCGGCTGAAGCCAGACAAAAGGCAGCCAAAGTCTGAAAATGGAAGTATATAGGCATCTTAAAATTGGTGTTTTTTAATTTCTCTCAAAAAAAAAAAAATCATGTTTCTGATTATAGTCAGGCCTGTATCGACGGTAGAGTTTTCAGTCTATAACATTGAAAATTAGTAAGTGTGCTGATAAATAGATGCTTCGAGGTCTTTCGCAACAAAAATTGAATTGGCTGAAAATTACGGTCGTTTTTGACCCAAGTTCTATCGCTTCACATTTATAGGCCAATTGTAATGAAATTTGATAGATTTGTGTAAAACTCCCTTACATTTTTTGTAAAACAGAACCTTGTTATTTTGTAAAATTCGGGAATACAGTAGACAGTACAGTAGAATACTTACAGTAGACAGTCATGAGATTTGGTAAGAATGATCACAGAGGGATGCTTTTGGGTCATTTTCAACAAAAAATTTTATGTAGGGCGAGAAAGTTAAGTGCGACTATTGTCGGACCCTTTATTGTACTCCACTGCGCCACTTACTAAAATCAACCTCTATGAAAGGATCGTGAAATTTCAGTATTTTCAAAGCAACCTGGGTAGTGGTTAAAAAAAATTATCGTCCAATCTCTGAACACAGAACGATGGCATGCTTGAAATACAAATGGGTCATTACCAGGTACGACTATCGGAAAAAACATTTCAACTGCCGCAGGGCGACTGATGATGGCAGAGATATCGAAGTTCGTTTGGGGGGGGGGGGGGGAAGGGGGGAAACTCATATCGCATCGTCCACTTTTCCCCAATACAGGTATTGGGGAATATACACACCTTTTCCAAATCTAGTTCCCATACGAACGGATGAACCCCATTCCCCATTCTATCGGAATATCCGGGTATACCTCTTACTAATCAAACTTTTTGGCGGTTTTTTGGCAGTAGTGGCCGCAATTTTTGACCAATCAAAAAATCCTTGAA
Organism: Mesopsocus fuscifrons; assembly: GCA_950004255.1. Classification (NCBI taxonomy): domain Eukaryota; kingdom Metazoa; phylum Arthropoda; class Insecta; order Psocodea; family Mesopsocidae; genus Mesopsocus; species Mesopsocus fuscifrons. Next base: position 2,269,964 of record OX465377.1, read on the forward strand.
AATACCCCTTGGCAATAATTTTAGACAGGTCCATACCAAATTTCATCAAAATCGGATGAACGGTATAGGCTCTAGATCAGTGTACGGACGGACGGACGGACTGACGGACGGACAGACTTAACAAGAAAATGAAAGTGATTTTACAAAAAACTTTTTCAGACAAAAGTTGTATATATTATTAATAGAAACTCATAGCAAAAAAGAATAAACTCAATATCTCACCAAATAAGTGAGTTATGACGTTTTGAAAATTCAACCCCCCACCCCCTGCCTAAACGGTGCGTCGGACGAAAAACTTTTTCAGACAAAAGTTGTAGGTAATATTGAGGCAAATGCATTACAAAATGAAAGAACTCGATAACACCCCTAGGACACAAGTTATGATTTTTTTTTGTGTGAAAATTCCTGTTTTTACACCCTTATTCAACCATTAGGGGTGGGATCAAAAAACGTTACAAAGAAAAGTTGTAGGTAGTACTGTTTGACGACCCTCAGAGAAAACTACGTTTCATTAGTTGCAATATTAAGGGAGTTATGGCCAAAAACCCAGATTTCGAAAAAGTCCCCCCATTTTCCCCCCCTTTGTCCGATTTCCCCCATTAACGAACTCGACCGAGATTTTAGTCCCTTATATTTTATTAAATAGACAAAATCAATTATTTTTCAAAAATACGGCTCCTAGCGTGTTCACAAGGAAGTGAAAATGATATATAGATAGATAGATAGATATATAGATATATATATATATATATAAACTTTTTAACTGACGGTGGTTTTGGGATCCAGGGGTCATAAAAAGAAGAACTGTGAAGAAATTTTTCAAAAGTGAGACTACTGGTACGACTATAGCGTAAATAGCGAATGTACATTCAGCCTTAAGTCTACTTCTTATTCTTGAAAACCCTGTGTTTTTTTGACCAATGGGTGTTGGATACATCATATCACATGCTTTGGTCATATACCAGAGCTCAAGGGCATGGGATATGTATTGCCCTTTCAAAGGGTATAACCGTCCGTTAACGACGGGAGTTTAAGTACTAACGGTCCGTTATAATAAAATTTCATAGAAGCTATTTTTCTTCCACAGAACTGTTTTCAGCATCGTATGAGTTTTATAAGGGTATAATAAAAGGGTTGTGTAAAAGAATAAAATGTTATTTACTGCGGCATTGAAATTTCTCATCGAACAGTACCTACCCTTAAGGGCCACCATACATTCGCCATTTTATTACGTTCCGGTTTCAAAATTTGTGAGAAAAGTATGGGATATTTAAATATTCTGAAAATACAATAAGGCTGAATTTCACCACTTTCCGATGGTGTCGATGGTGCGTTGCGTTTGCACTTGTTTCTCTGCGATCGGACTTGTCGAAAGCTAAACATACAATAACGTAAATCCGCTCGTTAAATCCTCTCGTTATAGACACTATCGGAAAGTGGTGAAATTCAGCCTAAGTATGTCTTATTAACGTCATTACTCATGAGGGTATATGTTGTGATTTCACAATCAGTTAATTATGGACAATTTTTTTGGTGACTAAAATCACTCGAACGTATAAAATCACAACATAGCCTCACGAGTAATGATGTTAAAAAGACATATTATATTTCAGAATATTTAAATATCCAATAGTTTTCTCACAAAGCTTGAAATCGGAACGGAAAAAAATATCGCATGCATATTCAGCCTTAACTAAAGAAAATCCAAGATTGGCTGGGTTTCGATATACATTCAGATACCTATCCTATACTTCAGAATAAAAATATCTCACAGTTCCACAAGAAAAATGGAAATGAAAACCATTCTGCTGATGGTTCTATTTTAACCCTGGTCAAAGCGTGTTTTCCCATGGCGCAGAATACAGGGATGAATATTCCCAGCCCTCCGTCGTCCCCTTTCCTCTTTTTCATCCCTTAGGGAGCCAAGGGGTTGCAATTAGACATTCCTTCACGCTGCCTATGAAACCCACAGGTATTTCTTCCGCATTATATTATTCTCTTCAGATTGTAACACGTTTTCAGCTCAGGCCTTTCTGCTCCAAGAGCATGGTCTATATATATGAGGTCCAGCTGGAATTTTCTCTCATCAAGTTTACTGGAAATTTTGTTTCGTCTATTTTCGCTTTCTTCTGCACATTTTATGAGGATACTATTGGATATCTAAATGTTTTGAATCATAATTTATGACGTTTTAATGGCCGAAGTTAAGAGGACGCTATGCCTGACGATGCATTTTTTGCCGTCCATAAGATTAAGATTGCGAGCGGATATTCATTTTCAAGGTTTACCCTTGGTTGGAAAGACACAAAATTTTGCCTGTACCTAGCCCTAACAATGTTCTAGGGAGTGTTCGAAGCAGATTTCCCAATTTCTCACTGGTTTCTTTTATTGCAACTGTTTTGCAAATGCTAGCATCGCATACCTCAAGAAAAGTGCTGTATCTCGAAAACCAGTAAAAAAATGCGGAATCTGCTTCAAACACTCCCTAGTACATTGTTAGGGCTAGGTACAGGCAAAATTTTGTGTCTTTCCAACCAAGGGTAAACCTTGAAAATGAATCACCGCTCGCAATGTTAATCTTATGGGCGGCAAAAAATGCACCGACAGGTATAGCGGACCCTTAAGGTTACGATAAGTACGATATCGGCAGGATGGTGAAAGGCTCCAGCCTTTCTTTTCGGAAGGATAACGCTATATATAGTGCACTACTAGGGGACACTATAGTGGACTTTAGGAAATTGTGCAATTCACCCTAAACTATATATGTTCTTACTTATATTCCAAAATAAATAAAATAATCCGAAAGTTCGCTTAGAAAAGTGTCGTTAAAAACGTAAACAAACGGCACCTAAAAATATCTACTGCGTTCTATTGCGTTCCTATTGGAGAATTTTAATTAGTTCTTTACTTAAGCTAAGTATAGGTACCTACGACCTTCGCAATATTTTTACGATCTCGTGCAAAAAAAAACTTCATCATGAAATATAAAAAATAAGTCGTAAACATGGTTTCATCAAAAATTCTATTTTCTCTTTCGATTTTTCCGTGCGGTTTTTCATTTATGGCCAATATAACCTGCGGCCGCTGTTAGTTGTTTACTACAGCAATTTGTTTCAACAGTAACTGCTGGGCTTTGTCGAGACTGGCCAGTTTTACTGCTGTTGTGCTGCATAGCTGGAAAATTGGCTTGGCCGTGGAATACGATGATATAAATTTAAAGAGATATGAGATGAGGGAGGTGATCTTTATTTTTCCCAGTAACTAAAAATTAACTATTAAAGTTATTTTTTAAAAAATGAATAATTTTTCCCTTCCCATATTTGAGGAAACTGTTGGGTATTTTTATATGATCTGAAATATAATATTTTTCCACAACAAGTAATGAGAAAAATCATCAAGATTGGTGTACTTGTTGGGTGCGTTCAAATCCCGATAAGACAGGAATTTTGATACTGTAGACTTTTTTCAGAACTCTCCGTTTCAAATTTGGAATTATTGGGTTACTTGGCATCCCCGGACGTACTGCTAAAATGGGAGGGATGGCCAAAACCACCATTCCAGCCCTTACATTCCTGGATGCATGCTAGCCTTATCATGGAGAAACCCTGGGGTAGGACAATATATAGGAGGAAGAGGGGAGGATTTTGAAACTGACCTCTTGGGAACCATTTTTCAAAAAGCAAAACGCGCATTGCTGCTCCTCGAACCACAGCTGGGATGTTATTAATCACTTTTACTTTCTCTATAGAGGATGGTTTTCACCAGCTACTTTCTGTATGGAAAATTAAAGTAAAATGTATCTTCCCGATATCTTTATCCTGCCGTTAAAAGTCCTCTGGCTAACATTACGATGAGGACGCTATCGGCAGGATGGTGAAAGGAACCAACTTTTCTTTTCGGAAGGATAGCAATTTAGTGAACTTTAGGAGACACTATAGTTGACTTTACGGTGTTGTGAAATCCACTTTAATTTTATGCCAGGAAAGTTACTGGATTTTTATTCATATTATATAATATGTATATTTCCTCTAGGGTGTATAAATGCAGAGAAACTTGAATTGTTCTGAAATATAACATTGGAAATCGCATTCCAAAATCGAAAACCTGCTTATAAGCGACCACACAATTGTTTTTGTTTGCGTTTTTTATGCACACTTTATGAGGAAACTATTAGATATTTTTTAAATATTCTGAAATATAATATATCTTTTTAGCGTCATAATTATGAGACTAAGAGTGATTTTTGTCAACAAAAAATTGTTCGATCGTTAAATCACAACACAGCGCCATAATTTATCACGTTAAAAAGACAGAGGTAGGTATTATATTTCAGAGCATTTAAATATCCAATAGTTTCCGCATAAAGTGTGCAGAAGAAACGTAAAAAAACACGATTTTGTGGTCGCTTTTTGTGTTGGCTTTTTTCTGTCCATACAATATCTGACGTAAAAAGACGAATTATATTTCAGAATATCAAAGTATTTAACAGTTTCCTACATAAAACGGGAACAAAAATAAAGGGTTCGACAATGGTCGCACTTGACTTTCTCGCAATTTTTACGCCAGCGGTATCGAAAATTTTGATTTTTTTTTACGTAATTTATTTTTTTTGGGACCAAAATTTTAACTTTTTCTAAAAAATATTTTGCCATACACTGGACAATAATTTTAGGCACCTACTCACCGGATTTCAAACATATCCGTCAAATGGTGAAGTGTCGTTCGACGCGCAAAGTACGTGTTTTCTATTTTCCATGTCACGGCCTTAATTTTCAATTAATTGAAAATCTGTTGAAAATGACCTTGAAGCATCTATCTGAGACCATTTTCACCAATTTTCAAGGAAATCTGCTGATTAGGGTTGTTGCAAATCCGTCTGAACCAATCAAAAACGTGATTTCCATTTTTGGAAAATTTTCCTATGATAATGCCAATATTGGCCATAATTATTATGTTGGATAAATTTCCTTCGGTAAAACATGAAACTAGGTTAAAGTACACCTCCCTACCAATTTTTATTGAAATCGATCGAATAGTGCTACCGGAGTGACGACCAACGCGTTTGGGCCAAAACTGGGTTAAGTTATTGGCCCACCTTCAAGTGATTGTAAATGACCTAAAAGCATCTATTCAAAAACACTTTCGGAAATTTTCAAGGTTCCAACTTGATATACGTAGCTTCCATCCCTTCTTAACTGTCAAAAAACACGATTTTTTGCCTTTTTTTGACCATAGCAGGCGCAATTTTTGAGTTATCAAAATTTATCAAAAAACATGTCCAGATATTTACATTAGGTACCTACATACCGAATTTGTGCGAAATCGGACGAACGGTGTGACGTCCAGTTGCGCGACAGAGTGACGTACGTACGTCGGACGGACATTTTTTAAAAACCACTTTTTTGGACTCGGGGGACCTCCAGGATCATGGGAAACCCAAAATCTCAAAATCGAAATTTTGCACGAAGACATAACTTTCTCAGCCCATGTATTACATACGGGCGAGAAAGTAAAAAATCACCCCAGTGCCATGTTTTTTTCAACCCTTAATTGAGTATGACAGAACCCAGCCCTAGTGTGTATAATGTCGTTATGTAAACAGTTAAGTGAATAAAAAATATTGTAAACATAGCAATGTTTATCTTGGTTTGTTGGCAGAGTGGCGGCCAGGACGGACGATGGTCATTTTCTTCACAACAGTGCAAGTTTTCCGGTCATCAAAGGTACGTTTTTCTTTCATTTTAAAATTGGGGCTAATATTAGACATTTTTTGTACTGAAATTTAATATAGAGCCTATTACCGTTTAACAGGCTCGATTGCCGAGTCACACCGGTTCGATCCCGATCCTACCCAAAGTTTTTCTGATCGGCATTCACCTCTGATATGTTCAGCATGTCAAGTGAAGTGCATATCGAGGCTGTGCTGGTTCGGAAACTTAACCAACCTAAAACTGTAGGTCCCCATAGTGTAGGTATTTACACCAGGTCTGAGAAAAAATTCTCGAGAAGTTGTGACTAGACCCTAGCTCGTTTTGCGTCCTAAGACGTTTTTCCTCCATTTCTCTCTTTTTCTTTAGGAAGAAACTTGTTCTGTATTATGACTTCCACTGCCTAATTACTATGATTCATGTATAACTTAATAACGTTATCAAATTTAACTCAAAACTTAGTAGATAGATACTTCGTTAGTTTCTCTCATAAATTGTAAATCTTAAATTGCTGCGGAAATTATCCAACTTTGTACTTCCCTACTTTAAAGCAGAATATCATGGGAAGAGAAGTCTCATCGTCCTGGAGGTGTATTCCCTTTCTCGAACGCCAGCAAACCCACCCAACTAACACCTTCAAAATTTATTGTAAGAAGAACTGTTCCCCGTATATTGCATCATGGCGTGCCTTATCTTCTTACAATAAATTTTGAAGGTGTTAGTTGAGTGGGTTTGCTGGCGTTCGAGAAAGGGAATACACCTCCTGGGTTCAAATCCCGGTAGCTGCCATTTTACGTTGGTAGCAAAGATGTCACACCAAATATTCAATTTGATTCTATACCGAGGGGTTGACCACTCCAGGAGGTGTATTCCAGGCGTTCGAGAAAGGGAATACACCTCCAGGAATCTCGTTGGGAATCTCGTCGGGAATCATTGGAAATCTTTACGAAATCTCAGGGAATCTTGGAATTTTTTTTGGAGTGGTTACCCACCCCTTCGGGGTTCATCTTTCTCTGAATATCGTTGGGAATCTTTGGAAATCTTTATGGAATCTCAGGGAATCTCTGGAGTGGTTACCCCCTCGTTCTATAACGTCGGGCCAAGGGTGTGGTTTACTATGTTGTACTAGTTGCGGAGTATATACAGATGCATGGGAATTTGTCATTAGGAGATAGAGGGGAATAGCATTGGGGATGATTTGTCAGCAACATCTGTGCTGACATTCGAATCTCACGTCGTATTATCCCTATGGGTCTAAATGCCAATCACCCTATCTATTCACCCTTTCTATTCAAACTCAGGTTCACCCTCAAGTATCACGCACCCCTATTTTGATTTATATCCATAATATGACTTTTTCGAGTATGTTCTCACTAGCCGATATGAAGAAAAAGTGTTGCTTAAGAGGACGCTATACCTGACGGTGCATTTTTTGCCGCCCATAAGATTAACATTGCGAGCGGCGATTCATTTTCAAGGTTTACCCTTGTTTGGAAAGACACAAAATTTTGCCTGTACCTAGCCCTAACAATGTTCTAGGGAGTGTTCGAAGCAGATTTCCCAATTTCTCACTGGTTTCTTTTATTGCAACTGTTTTGCAAATGCTAGCATCGCATACCTCAAGAAAAGTGCTGTATTTCGAAAACCAGTGAGAAATTGGGAAATCTGCTTCGAACACTCCCTAGAGCATTGTTAGGGCTAGGTACAGGCAAAATTTTGTGTCTTTCCAACCAAGGGTAAACCTTGAAAATGTATCGCCGCTCGCAATGTTAATCTTATGGGTGGCAAAAAATGCACCGTCAGGTATAGCGTCCTCTTAAAGCAAAATTCATAATTCCCATGTGATGATCACATAGCTGATCACTCCCGAACAAACCAATCCCTGCTCTGCAGTTTTTCCACAGCATGGCCATCATCACTCCCTGGGAGAATTTATTCAGCTCAATCCCTGGTGTGTGTTCTATAGCCATGGGGAGCACTCCCGAGAGCAGCTAGTTATCTCTGATATGTGTTGAAGTGTTAAAGCTATGGTGACCCACAGTTTTGGGTGGGTTCCGAACCACCACAGCCTCGATACAGATTTCACTGAACATGCTGAACATATCAGAGGTGAATGCCGATCAGTAAAATTTTTGGGAGGATCGGGATTGAACTAGTGTGACCCAGCTTTCAGCGTTCCTCCAGTGACTGTGGGGGTTTCAGCAGTTCACGACCTGCGCCTGTTCAATCACCTTCCCCCTGGTAATGTTCTGAAACGGAAATGTTGGCATTGCGTGCGGCGCCCCCCTCCCTGTGTTGTACGATGAGGATCATCGATCGTCAGCGAATGAGACTGCTGAGGGTATTTCTCGACACGTCATAATACAATTACTCCATCCTAGCCAGGGGTGGACAAAACACGACAGGCCTAGTTGCCTCTAAAAAATCGTAAAGTGTACTTTAGCGTCCCCTAAAAGTTCACTATAACGCTATTCTCCTGAAAAGTTTGTGGCTTTCCCCACCCTGCTTATAGCGCCCCTATCTTGAGGTTAACTAGAGGGTAGAGGTTATCTAGCCGACAGCGATCTACAGTATTCTTATCACAAAAATTACGGTAGCCCTACCTTCCTGGAAACTAATATACCTACTAGTCTAGTCTAGTGCCACGACACTGTGCTCATTCATGATTAACAAGTGATGGCATTTTTTCGTTTTTAATGGCAGTCTTTTACAATCATTAAATTTATTATCTAAGGCTGAATTTCACCACCTCACAATAGTGCCTCCTACCGATCGAATAGCTATCGATTCGTTAAAGCAGAAGAAAAAATTATCCTGTCGTTAAACATGTCGTGTCACTAGAATTCGTTTGCTTTGTTTACGTCAAATTTATTTCAACAATTTCAAGCAAATAAACGTGAAAACCCCCCTATTTTTTCGGGGAAAGAAGTTAAAATGTTGATTAGACTACATTAGAGTAGGTACACCAAATGAGTCGCAGGTATGAAAGTTATCGTTTTCGCTAACGCACGCTAATCCACTCGAAAGCTAACGAAACGATAACGGTGCATGGTGAAAGCCGATACGATAGCGCTATCGTGTACACGATAGTCTTCACGTTAAAGTGGTGAAATCCAGCCTAATTCGTGTTGAAGTTTACCTGACCGCTAAATCACCACTTAGCACTTAGTCAACTCTCTCTGACGCCAAAAAGATGTACCTACCTACCTACCTATTATATTTCAGAACATTAAAATATCCAGAAGTATCCTCAAAGAAATTTTTAGAAAACCCCATTCTGGTGCCACGTTTTTTTCACCCTTAATGATTTCGCTGTCGTATTCACCAGGGCTTTTAGTCACCCTGTGTGAGGTCATTTACCACTGCCAAGTTCTAACGCCCCCCCCCCCCCCCCCCCCCAAATGCCAGGGGGTCGTTATACATCGCAAAGGTCATGGAGGCTACGCTAATGTCCCTTTGTAGAGAAGGGGGGGGGGGGGGGGGGGGCGAGTTGCCCTCACTAAAACTGAATTAATCCCTCGAATAGGAATTAGTTCCAGAGGCCAAGGTCACTACTTCCAGTTATTTTGAGTATTTTCTACAATAAAGTCATTAAGGTTCGATAGCCGAGTGGTCTAAGTGGATGGTTGTCCATAGAGGAGCATTGAGAGTCCTACTACACCGTTTCAATCCCGACCCTATCAAATTTTTTTTTCTGATCGGCATTCACCTCTGATATGTTCAGCATGTCAAGTGAAATGTGTATCGAGGTTGTGGTGGTTCTGAACCCACCTAAAACTGTAGGTCTTCCAACTCGATGGGTGGGGAGCTGGTATTTGGTAGTGCTTGCACCTGAGCACGATGGATAATTCTTGAAAATGTTGGGCTTGCTCCCCAAACTCTAGTATACTAAGGTAGGTACATATCCAGCCAGGACTGCGAGACTACTTGCAAATAGTTGAGAGAAGTTTGAACTTCTCGAACTGTTTGTTCGTCATAGTTGGCATTGTTGTTGAGGTTCAGGCATATTTTCAGGTAGGTATTCTAGGCTTGTTATTTGATTATTACTTGAGAAGTGTTTGCCTTCTACAAGTTGGGAGTGACTGACTTTAATATGAATACCCACTACACCGTGCGGATAAAGTTCATATATTATTTATCTTCCAGATAGAGTAGCCGATAACTCTTACGGTTAAAAGTCCATTAGCTATCGTTAAGATAAGGGCGCTATCGGCAGGATGGTGAAAGACATCAACGTTTCTTTTCGGGAGGATAACGAACTATATCCAAGGGCATATATGGTGAAGTCCTCTCCAACTGTAAGGGTGCGTCCCACCATATACTCGGTTAATGTTAAACTCTAGTTAAATTCCAATTATTCCACGGATAAAACCGAATTTAAGTGGAGTTTATTTGAATGCAATTTTGCAGAAAAAATTGGCAGAGTTCTCCCAAAATGTAGATATTACTTTTATTTTTTATATGGCTTCATTTTTCAGATTGCTCAGTTCGCTTGGGTTCTCCGAGCGGGAGTTTGACCTCTACGGACCTGCCTGAAGCTCGCGGCTGCTCCGTAACCTTCCCTATCGACCAGACGCAGACTGACCCTGCGAAGCGGCGAGGACTTCTCCTCCAGCTGACGCGCCTGAACGTACCCTGCCAGCTTGGCGGGGCAGTAGAACTGTCCACCATCGGAGACGACCGTCCTCCGCGACGCCTCTGCGGCAAGCTGGAAGAACTCTCCGCCCGTGACCGAACCTTCCACTTCCCCGCCGCGTCTTCGCCAACACTTCGCCTTCTCCGCAGCCCTGTCTTTGCGCTCAACTACACCTCCGTTGACTACTGCTATAATGTGACGTTAACCGCCCGAAACGGTTCTATAACTCTCACGCCCACGAACACCCTCTACTGTCATTTCCGAGTCCATCTACCGTACGGAAACCGGGTGCGGTTGCTTCTACAAGTCGGGGAAGAACCAACAACCACTGTACCTTCAAGCAGTGAAGTCGACACCCCCGGAAACCCGTGCGACGGACTGTTCGTCGTTGTCTGGAACGGTGCTTCCGACTGGACACACTGTTCGCGGCAAATCACCCCGAAGCCGAACGTGGAAGTAGAATCGGTTGGTAACGTTGTGACGGTTCATGTGATGGCCACGGGCGCGGATCGGTACCCCACGCTCCGGTTTTGGTACAGTGACGTGCCTGTACCTGAGGTGGTAGGCGCGTGCCAGTTCGGGGAGGTGGCTGTGCGGAAGTACTGTGCGTACGCAGTGCAGGCGACGCTGCCGTGGTCCGACGCGGAGACGCACTGCGCCCAAGCTGGAGGCCACTTGCTCAGTATTCGGGACGAAAATGCTCAAAATATTGTTGATAGACTTCTGCTACAAAGGTAAGTTTTTTTCTTGTTTTTTACATCCCTCCGTTTTGTTGATTGTGTCCCTCCTAAAAGAGAAATCCACCTAAACAGCAGCCTAAAAACTGAAACCTAAAAAAAAAATAACGCTTACAGGATTTTTTTAAATACCTATTGTAAATCTTTCTTCAGATTTAATTTCAACCGGGAGAGCGTTGTATAAACGAAAACCCAAAATCGGAGGACTGTTTGGACGACGGGAGGTAGCAAATTTCCCTAACTGTATATTTGAACACGAGGGGTTCACCACTCGTTATGATTCTCGTTTGGAATCATTGGAAATCTTTATGAAATCTCAGGGAATCTCGGAATCTTTCTATGAATATCGTTGAGAATTTTTGGAAATCTTTATGGAATCTCAGTGGAATCTCTAGGAATCTCTGGAGTGATTACCCCCTCGTTTGAACATGACCGAGTTTTTAAATAACAGTGAAAGTTTGAATTAAGAGGGAAGTTTTCCGGATATTCGCGGGGATAACCAAAAATACAAGAAGTAGGGTTATGGGCGACCATACAATTGATATTTGTTTACGTTTTTTCTGCACACTTTATGAGAAAACCATAGGATATTTAAACGTTCTGAAATGTAATATTGTGTCTTTTTAACGTCATAAGTTAATAGTCTATTTTGTGATTTGTTCGGACAACTTTTTGTTGACAAAAAGCACTCGCTTGTAAAAACACAACAAAGCCTATAGATTTCGGCCGTTAAATATAGACACATTATATTACAGAACATTTAATTATCCAGTAGATTCCTCTTGACTGCCTGGACGCCGTTAAGAGGACGCTATACCTGACGATGCATTTTTTGCCGCCCATAAGATTAACATTGCGAGCGGCGATTCATTTTCAAGGTTTACCCTTGGTTGGAAAGACACAAAATTTTGCCTCTACCTAGCCCTAACAATGTTCTAGGGAGTGTTCGAAGCAGATTTCCCAATTTCTCACTGGTTTCTTTTATTGCAACTGTTTCGCAAATGCTAAAATCGCATACATCAAGAAAAGTGCTGTATCTCGAAAACCAGTAAAAAAATGGGAAATCTGCTTCGAACACTCCCTAGAACATTGTTAGGGCTAGGTACAGGCAAAACTTTGTGTCTTTCCAACCAAGGGTAAACCTTGAAAATGAATCGCCGCTCGCATTGTTAATCATATGGGCGGCAAAAAATGCACCGTCAGGTATAGCGGACCCTTAAGAAATAGGGAACACTACAGGAGGTAGGTGTATGTAGCTAGCTCTTAGGTACCTTACAACGAGGATAAAGTCTCGAAGGCCACAGCACAAGCACCAAACCACACATGTGGAAAATTCGTATTAGCGATCGACGTCATGTAAAATGGATAAGCTAAACATGGATTCTTATGGTAGAAGCCTTGCTGTTGGGGGCACAAATGTGGAAACTAGACGATAGTCGCTATGTAAAGAAAACGTTACATAATCACCCGTTATTCTGAATGTGCTAAAGGCAGCCAAGAAATAAAACTTCATATCAAACGAGTTGGGAGGAAAAAAATATAACATATTCGATTGATGTACCAAAAAATGAAAAACGAGAAAAGTTAACCCGGACCATTATTTGAGGGAACTATTGGATATTTACATAAGTGTTCTGAAATATAATAAGTCTTTTTAATGTCTGAAATTATCGGTTTTGTTGTCATTCTCCAATTGAGTGATTTTTGTCACTGAAAAATTTGTCCAAAATTACTCAACAGTTCATTTCTGACGTTAAGATCGACTACACGTACTTGGTTTGCAATGCTAAGTACTTCAAGCCCTACTCCGAAGTTACATAGCGAGTGGAAAGTGTTTATAGGGGGATGTAAACCTGAGACTCTTTGTCGTGAGGTAGTGTTGTATTTTTGCATGAAATGGAGTAATAAGCCCACAGGAGCGATTTTAAACAGTCAACTACCAGTCCACATGTTTTTTTGACAGATCGAGAAAACACAACACTACCTCACCCGAAATATTTTATTGCAACGTTTCGGACTAAAACAGTATGATTTTATCGTCACATTGAGTAGAAAAGCTTGATAAATGTTTGTAATATTTACCGCCGCCATGTTACATGTTGACAATTTTTATTTCACTTACGGCAGTGGGTAATTGCAACACCATTTCTCTACTTTTTCTCCTATAATAGCTAAACATAGTGTCCTACTTTCACTTGTTCGTTTCGCGTTCAAATAGCACACTATGTTTAGCTTTTAGAGTAGACACAACCAATACGATATTGCAATTACCAGTCTCCGGCGGTACTAATATGTAAACATTAGTTTTGTCGAATATTTACTTTCGCACAGTGGTTTTGGTGGAGTTCGTCGAGAATGTATATACAGCCTTAAAAAGACATAATATGATTATATTTCAGAACATTTAAATATCCGTTTGTCTCACCAAAAAATTAGACGAAAAATCAGAATATTTTTCATTCCACGAATTAAACATCAAAGTTATTTTCATCATAATTTGAATTTTTGGAAAATCACAGTCGTTATATTACCTACCTATACGAAAGAGTATACGAGTAGATGACCCCCCAAGTGGCACTTCACAGTTCAGTGGATATGCTTGAAATATGATGTTCGTGTGTCTAAAATTATTGAGTTGCAAAAAAAAAACTTTGGCAAAAAATTAACGCAATCGTAATATTACAACATACTTACTCAGTTCATTCCTGACGTTGAGAAGAAATTATTATATTTCAGAACATTTAAATATCCGATAAGTAGTCCTCAAAAAAAGCACTGTTGCATTCCGTCTTGTCAAAAAAATAGGAAGCAAGGGAAATACAGTGCAACCTCGATATAACAAATCGGAGGGGAACAAGAAAATATTCGTAATATCAAGTAATTCGTTGAACTGAGGTTTGTTATGTTGAGGTTAGATTGGTCTAAAATTCGTTATAAAGAGGTAAAAGAATAGTTATATAGGTGGTTAGGTGGTTCTTTGGTTATATAGTAGCTTAATCTCAATTTTGTTCATTGATTAGAAAAAAAGTCATTGATAGTTGTCTGTTTACCACCGGTATGAGTTATGACATCCAAAGCGCAATCTAATTTCGTGATGGATTTCACTACATCGTCACTCAAACCTCCCTTTTTGAGGTATGAATAGGTACTTTTTCTTGATAGTTGAAAATTCGTTATAAAGAGGTTGTACGCAAAGAATGTTCGCAATGTAAAGGTATATTTTATATTGACTCTTATGGACAATTCAAGGGGATTACGAAGAATTTGTTAAATCGAGGAAGTCGTTATATTGAGGTACGTTATATTAAGGTTGCACTGTATTAAAAAAAAACTAAAGACGAGAAGCCACAACTGAATTTATGTAGGTATGTACCTATCTATATTTGTCTGCCGTTTCGAAAGGCATTCCTTCAGGAACAGTTGTTATTCCACTACAACTTCTGCTGCGACGGCGTATAGGTATAAGTATCCCGAAAGAACTGGCATTCGAAACAGGAGATACAAGTTCGGTACCTTAAGGGGAAATACACCCATTTGGTTCGCAATGCTACGTACTTCAAGCCCTACTCCGAAGTTACAGGGCGAGTGAAAAGTGTTTATAGGGGGATGTAAACCTGAGACTCTTTGTCGTGAGGTAGTGTTGTATTTTTGCATGAAATGGAGTAATAAGCCCACAGGAGCGATTTTAAACAGTCAACTACCAGTCCACATGTTTTTTTGACAGATCGCGATAACACAACACTACCTCACGCGAAATATTTTTTTGTAACGTTTCGGATTAAAACAGTATGATTTTATCGTCACATTTAGTAGAAAAGCTTGATAAATGTTTGTAATATTTACCGCCGCCATGTTACATGTTGACAATTTTTATTTCACTTACGGAAGTTCGTAATTGCAACACCATTTCTCTACTTTTTCTCCTGTAAAAGCTAAACATAGTGTCCTACTTTCACTCGTTCGTTTCGCGTTCAAATAGCACACTATGTTTAGCTTTTAGAGTAGACACAACCGATACGATATTGCAATTACCAGTCTCCGGTGGTACTAAAATGTAAACATTACTTTTGTCGAATATTTACTTTCGCACAGTGGTTTTGGCGGAGTTCGTCGAGAATGTATGGTGGCCCTTAACTGGTTTTTCTTGTATTTACATGCCAAATGTACCTATGTCATGTCAGATAATATATCGTACCCCCCCCCCCCCCCCCCCCGAGTGAGAGGAAGGTCTGGGGGCTTAGCCCCCCCCCCCCCCCCCAAGTTATTGGTACTGCCACCAATTTTCTGTTGGTACCTATGGCATGGATGTCACCAAGCCAAATATTCATTTGGCTTCGGCCAGTCTGTTTATTTAATTAACATCTGTGCCTTCGGGCCAAGGGTATGGGCTGTAACCGCACCAACTGGTGTGTGGGCCAGTCAGCTGCAGAGGTGGATGTCACATATTGTCGTTGCTAAACTCTTCTAGATCATTGTGACCCCTTCTTCTTACGTCTACTTCTTTTTTTAAACAAAAAATAATTATCTGTGTTTTGTTATAACAAGGGGTGTCTTTACTCTCGTCTAAGAGTGAGGAGGACTATATAGGTCATCTTCCGCATATTTTCCATAATCTTGTGATTCGCTGTTGCCATGTCTGCCTTGTATTTTCCTCATAAGAGTAGGTATCAATAGTACTTGGGTACAACCTAGGTACGAGGATAAATTCCTGAGTATTGACTCCGCCATCCTGTCGCCGTCGAACCACACATGTGGATAATAAGTATTAGCTATTGAGGCCATGAACAATGATAAGCTAAGCATGAGAGGTACTGGCTGCTGGGGGCGCAAATGTGGAAAGGAGACGTCAGGTCGCTCTGTGAAAAACAAGTTACATCATCACTCGTCATACCTGAACCTAGATGAATCATGCCCCTTTGAAGGCATAGTGACTTGGCTTACAGTTGCCCCCAAGTGGGGAGGGATGGATAATTTGGAGAGGATGTGATTCCAGTCTTGGAATTCCAAATTTTGGCAAATAAGTTACAAGGATGCGGGTCTGGAAGTGTATGGGCATCAGACATCCCAAATCCGGCATCCCACCGTCCCACTCGCACCGTGTGTGGGCAGCTTTAGGCCACACTGAGGGTTCATACAACCTCCCTCTAGTTGCCTAGGAGGTAAGGCTAACGAAGCGATAGATAGCCCTAGGACAAAGCCCTTCGATGCTCTTCTCTGGTTCAACAGCGAATTCCAAGTGTAGCCCAGGCTGGGCAGCAAGTGCCACCCTGTCTCGTCTCCATTCTCGGCTTCTTCAAAGGATTTATCAGCCACCCTGAACTTGAAAAGACGTGCCCAGAAAAGGCTGTGACCTTGTCTCGGCAATGCTCTACCTCTTCGATCAAAAATCCTCATCAATGCCTTACGGGCGGCATACCTCACGGTAGCCCAGCCATACAAAATCAGAGCAGTGTATCTAAGTTTTTACTTTCTTGAAAACAATTATTTGATATGGGTGACTAAGGTGACGACCGCACGCCAATTTTTTGAATGAACAATTTTATATTAAGTAGTATGTTCTGAAATATAATTTTTTGTACTTTTAACGTCCGGAAATAAACTGGCTGGTAAAAATTTTACCATCGAGTAATTCGGACAAATTTTTGATTGACAAAAAGCACTCGACCGTAGAATCAAAATCGATGTAGTCAGTTAATTTCTGATGAAAAAAAAACGTATTCTATTTCAGAACATTTAAATAAATATGGTCGGAAAAACCGTGAATAAAATGCAACAACGGAAGCCCAATATAAAAAATAAAATTCAAAGAATCCAAAAACAAACATATCAACCCCATTAATTCGTTAGTAAAATCTGAGTGACAGAGGCCAAAAAAATGCCCCCCCCCCCCCCCCCCCCAACGAGATGAAGAGTGAAAATGAGATGCAAATAAATAAATGTATTTCCTTAACCAAAATATTTACGTTCGTCGATAGATAATAGGGAAAACTGCGTTAAAAGCGGCTAAGGTAGGTCAACCATTAGAATACAAGAAGGGTTGAAGATATTCTAATGCTTGTGGAAGGCTGAAAATAAGGACTTGAAGAAGAAGCGATTGCTAGGTTTAAGATCGTATTTTACAGAGGTGAGGTGAGGTAGTGAGTCAGACAGGCAGGTGGCTGTAGCCAATAGGAGAAGCACACGAGCGTTTGCCACCACCTGTGACCTCATTAGGTGGTATATAAGCAGCCTGTGCCAGCTCCCTGCTCAAACGTCTCTCATCTCTCAACATGAAGTTCGCTACTATCGTCGCTCTCAGCCTCATCGTCGTCGCTATGCTGATGATGGGAGCACTTGGACAACAATCCGGAGCGCCCATATGTACTCAAACTGGAAATGCCAATGTAGGTAATATCGGCGACGCTTCTAACACAGGAGGGAACTCCCCGGGGAGCGCCATCGGTTGCCCCACGGCGCAGCAACAATAGAAGAAGCTGCGGACGGACTGAACATCTCCACGTCATCACTGCTTCTTCTGCGCATGGTCACTGTAAGAATACAAACCTAACCCGATACATCCATTTCATTATTTTTCCCCATTATTTGATAGTAACTTATAATCCCGAATATTGCTTGCTTGCTTGTTTCATAAAATCCCGCTATTTAGGTGTTTCATGTTAGTCAGAAAACACCTAAGTCATTTTTTGGTTCCATCTGAAAATTTCAGGACCCATGCCTGGTTACTCTTTTTATCTAAATTGAAGTGAACACAGTTAGATACATGCAGGCACGCAATTCATTCAAGTTATACGGGCCATTTTTTAAGGATATTTAAATGTTCTTAAAAAATATAACATGTCTTCTTAATGCCATAAATTAACTGGCCACGTTGTGTTTTTTCGCCAATTATATCATTGTCCATTATTGCTCGATCGTAAAATCACAACATAGCCAGTTCATTTTGGACGGTAAAAAGACATACTATATTTCAGATCATGTAAATCTCAGAATGCTTCCTCAAAAAATGGTCGTTATTAAGGTTAGGGTTTAGCTGGTGGTGCATTATTACGAAGGTGGATTTCATGAATTCTCTAAAGTGAACTATAATGTCTCCTATCGAACAGATTTAACAAACCAAATTATTTAATCGTATGTTTAGCTCATGACAAGTGCAATACGACTATAGTTAACTTTAACCCAGCAGCGCCCGAATTTTTAGTTTTTTGAAATTTTAATGTTGAGTCTAAAAACTAGGTGCGCTGATCCTTTAAAATCGTTAAAAAAATGTCTAAAAAAATATAGTATGCGCACATTTCTTGCTAAGTAAGTTTACGTAATGCACCATATATGGTGCGCTAGGCTCTTTCACTACCTATTTTTGGAAAAACATGTATGACTCGTTGAAATTAACTTTATTATGAAAAAGCAGCTTACAATTTATGGAAAGTTTCAAAATCTTCAATGCATAGTCCTACATTGCACTTCTTGCAGTATGTTCGGGCAGAGGTCGAACAGCCCTCAGCCGCGCATCGCCTTCTTTTTTTACCCTCGACGTATGCAACCAGGTGGTCGAGCCTGTCGTACCTTCTCAAGTCGCTGACGGGTGCGCCTGTTGTGCTTCCGCTTGTTCTCGGTCGGCCCCCTCCACTAGGAGGCGTTCCATACTTCACCAAATACGACTGCGCGATTTCCCGACGAAACTGGTGCTGAGTTACATTGTGTCCACTTTTCTTATGAATCAGCCAAGCGTTCTGCACACATGCATCCACCAGCCAGGTGAACAAGCACCACCACCATTTCTTGCCCCTGACCCCAATGCGATGCCTTGAAAGATTTTGGTCCATGAGGTCGGTTCCGCCCATTCCGCGGTTGTATTTTTTTTATTGCATTGGGCATTTCAACTTTCACTTTTTTTTGTATACAACCATCATCAAAGAAAAGCTCGAACATTTCGACTGGATTTTTCTTTCCGAAACGAGAATAATCTGGTTCTGAAAAGTCATTTTTTTTTCGAAGTCGCCTGCAATCCATCTGATTTTTTGTTTAGCCGGTACCCCCACATGCTGATCTGGAGCTGCTGGTGGAACAGGCAAAGCCGGTGGAGATGAAACTGCAACTGGTGCTTCACATTGCATTTGGATCAGTTCATCGTCCTCTTCTGCGGTCCCACCAATACGCTCGTTATTCGACTTTCTTACCTCCGTTTGTACCAAGAGTTGTCGACCAGTGAGGTGGTTGATATCCCCAGGACCGAATTCCTCATCTTCATCTGAGTCCTCGTCGGTTAGAGTGTTAGCTTCAGGAGGTTCCATGAATACATCAACCGGTTCAAGGTCATCGTCATCAGCCATATCCATAAGTTCCTGGACAGTGATGCCACATCGTCTAAAAGGCGTAAAAATAAAATAAAAGTCAACAAATGATTATTTAACGATGCTTCTCTATGCTATCCAAAAATAGGTAGTGAACGGGCCTAGAGCACCATATATGGTGCAGCCAAAAGAAAACCAATTTTCCGAGCCATGAAAAAAGAAGATTACCCTAAATACTTTTCAGCCTAATTAAAAACTTATCCAGAACACTAAAACAACAATTAAAAAAAAATAAACCACATTTTAGGACTAGAAAGAACTTACCCTAGACGGCGATGCGCCATTTTCACAAAATCGAAGGAAAGGCACTAGTGAATTGGACAACAGCTCGGTACCAAATGAGGAACCCAAACAGAATTATGCAAGTTCTTGAAGTGCAACATGTCTAGACATGAATAAGCTGTGTCATGACCCGCTCACGAGCACACAGTGTCAAGCAAGCCGATTCTAACAAAGGCCTGCTGCTGTTACATATATGGTGCACTAAGCGCTGATGGGTTAAGAAATGGTGAAATCCAACCTAAACTTAACATTAACCTTTTCCCTGACTTATTGGTAGTAACTACTGAGCAAAGTACCAACACAGGTTCTTTGTTATATATTTGTTTGTTTTCCTTTACGTTACCATGGTGTCTCACACTCTTGTTGGGTAAGAGACCTCGAAAAAAGAGACAATTTGGAAGACGGTAGGTACTTTCCCAGCTTATTGAGGGAAAATTCGAAGTCTTCCAAAACCAAGGGAAAAAGCGAAAATAACTCGCTGCTTACAATGGTTATCAATCAATCAATCAATCAATTTTATTGAGTAGAAATGCACCGTCATGTATAGTCACTGCTTCACCTCTCTTTACCAAAGCAGAAAATTAAAAAAGTCCCTCCAGTTATGGCGGAATTAACAATTGCTTTTTGTTAACGTATTTTTCGACACTGTTGGATACTTAAGGGTTCTGAAGTATAATAATAATGTGTCTTTTTAGAGTCAGAAATTAACTGGCTATGTTATGATTTTACTACCGAGTGATTATTGTCGATCGTAAAATTATGACATGATAAGAGACACTATATTTCAGAATATTTTAATATCCAAAAACGTTCTCATTAAGTTGTCGAAAATCTTTCTGAAACTTTCCTCACTTTCCACGTTCCTCAGTTCTTTAAAGAGATATTTGCTATTATTTCATTGGTAATGAGAGAGATAGCTTTTCTAAATCAGTGACTATCAAACTATCTTAAGGGCTGGCTCAAGGATGCCAGTGCCAGTGTCAAGGGAGTCCATAACAGAAGCTTTGGTGTAACCTCCAGTTAATGTAACTGAGGATCTTCAGTAGGTGACCTGAGTTTTCCTATGGTGTCAAGGGTTTCAATACGGAAGGTACGTATATTTACTTTTCTTTTTTACGTTTTTTCCGAACAGTTTTTGAGGACACTGTTGGATATTTTCAATGTTCTGAGTAATTTTGGGCAAATTTTTTTTTTCCTACGAAAATGAACAACTTTTCGCAAAGCCGTATCATGGCCAGTGAATTTTTGACCTTAAAAACAAGAATTATATTTCAAACCAACAGAACCCTCAAGAAATTGTCGGAAAAAACTTAAAGAAATAACGTCTATCTAGCCGCAGCTTGATAAAGTTTTTGATACCATGGGGTGGGATAGGAAACAGGGTGCAGCTGAGCTCATGCGCCGAGCTCTCTATCCTACAGCATGTTATCAAAAACCTCACGGCGGCTAGATGGGCTGAGTCCTTACGAAATAACAGCGGCATCTCGTAGGGAATTTCGCATTGGTTTTGCCTGGCTCCATCCTGGTGTTTTCTGTCGAAAGAACTGCATGAATTTCTTTGATCGTTTGGTTTTGGGGAAACGAGATGACTACAAGCAGGGTGGGAGTTGATTTGCCCCTGACTTGATATAAGGGTATAGGAAGGAAGGGAAAGCTTTAGCTTTAGGTATTAGTAATTGTGAGTCTTTCCAACATGCTTTGCCTTGCACTTATTGGGTACTGTTAAGAGACCTAGTCTTCCTGACCGAGTTGGGTATAGCAGAATACAGGGATATGTCAGCTTCTTTGGCTTTGACGAATAGCGCCAACTTGAGCTGATTGGAACGGCGTGGTGATGACGGTACGGTGCGGTGCGATGCGGAGAGAACCAGACCTCAGCTGTGCGGAGCGGAGGGGCGAGGACCGTAGCCATGCGGAGCGGAGGGGTGAGGACCGAAGTCATGCGGAGCGGAGGGGCGAGGACCGGAGATATGCGAAGCGGAGGGGTGAGTACCGGAGTCATGCCGAGCGGAGGGGCGAGGACCGGAGCCATGGGTTGCGGAGAGGCAAGGACCGGAGCCATGCGGAGCGGAGGGGCGAGAACCGGAGCCATGCGGAGCGGAGAGGCGAGGACCGGAGGGGTGGACTGGGGCGGTTCGGTGCGGACCGGGGTGGACCAGAAGGTCGCCATCAGAAGGACTAGGTTCTGTAAAGGTGGAAGGAATGCTTCGTAACCAAAAGCCCAACCTTTAGAGCTACCATACATTCGCTATATTTACTTTACCTGTCTACGGAGTATATACGTAAGGTAAAGAATTGTATTCGTGCGGGCCATTTTCGGCAAACCTCAACTTTGAACTGTCTTAAGGGCTGGCTCGAGGATGCCAGTGCCATTGTCAAAGGAGTCCATTACAGAAGCTTCGGTGTAACCTCTTGTTAATGTAACTGTAGATCTTCAGTAGGTGAGCTAAGTTATCCTATGGTGTCAAGGGTTTCAATACGGAAGGTTGGTAGGTACGTACATTTGTTTTTCTTTTTTACTTTATTTCCGACCAGTTTTTGAGGACACTGTTGGATATTTTCAATGTTCTGAGTAATTTATGGCAATTTTTTTTTTCCAACGAAAATTAACTAAGTCAGTACCTACTCATCGTAAAGTCATATCACAGCCAGTGAATTTTGGGCCTAAAAACACGTATTATTATTCAGACCATTAGAATATCCATCAGAACCCCCAATATACTGTCGGAGAAAACATAAAAAAAAACAACGTCTATTTAACGGCAGCGCTAATGATACCATGGGGTGGGGCAGGGACCACCCTGCAACCGAGCTCTCTATCAATCTCTCTGCGGCTAGATGGGCAGAGTCCTTACGAAGTAGCAGCGGCATCTCGTAGGGAATTTCGCATTGGTTTTGCCTGGCTCCATCCTGGTGTCTTCTGTTGAAAGTACTGCATGAATGTCTTTGATCGTTTGGTTTTGGGAAACGGAATGACTACATGCAGGGTGGGAGGTGAGTTGTCTCTGACTTCAGATAATGGAATAGGAAGGAAGGGAAAGCTTTAGCTTTAGGTACTGAGCCAATATCCGAAATCATTGGCTGGTTACTAATAATTGTAGCAAGGCTAAAATTATTTGTTTATATTTTCGTCCTCCATTTTGAGCACAGATGTTGTGGAAGCAGAATAGGAAAAATAATAATCAAATAGACAGCGCGCGACGGTGGGTAGCGGTTAGGTCGTTCGTGAACAGTTCTGTTCTGAAAATAGTGAACACTCTGCACCCAGACGATCGCTTGTTCGGATCTCCACTGCTGTCTTTATCCGTGTTCCCAGCTAACAGCTGGTTACGATCGTCTCCAATTTTGTATTGAAAGAAATGGTTAGGGGAGTAAATAGAAGCATTGTCTAAGTAGAGGATTTGATAAATACTTTCCTAGGCTCCCGGAAGTACCTACAAGAAGAGGCGAAGGAACCACTTCCAACTCAGTCCTATACAGCACGCATAAAATTCATCTGCATTTGTCTGATGGGGAAGTTCACCTTGATCATCGAGCGAGGGGTGCCAATCATGGAGTAGTTCCACTACCTTGCCCAGGGGCGGGCAACTTCTAGAGCCTCCTCCACCATTGCAACATCCTCAGTCGAAAGTTGGTAGAAAATACATAAGAAGTAAGTCTGTGGGAACTAATATTTGGGAAAACCTACTGAGAACCTTCGTCATGAAATCATCCTGTTTATGCTAATTATAAGAGAAGTGCCAACCTCAATAATCTAAGTTTCAACGATCTCATAGTGCAAATAAGGACATGTCTGGATTATACGTTTTCCAAGTTCGACGAGTACTCATTTGTCCATTATCATCATGACAATTAAAGGAATTTGATGGCGTCCTAACAAATAGGTAGGCTGTTATCAAAGTATAAATCGTCTTTTCTATGAACAACCATTGAACGTAGATACAGTTTAAAAATACTTATTGAGTTGACTATAAACCCTTTTTAGATCATGATCTTGATGAGAATGAACGGCACTATATGTAATTTATTGGAATATACAACATCGCAAACCAACCACCTTCTTGATTAGATAGGACCTGAATCTAAAAAATATCACCAAACACTTACCGAATATAGATTCCATGTCTCATCCGATTGGAGCAACGCCTAGTGGTGGTATATAAGGTTTATCCCCAAAACTTAAGAAAGCCGGGGAGGTAGCACCCCTGGTGCAGTAGGTATTCCGAAAGAACTGGCATTCGATACAGGAGGTAGAAGTTCGGTACCTTAACTGGTCATTATTGTATTTAGATGCCAAATGTATCTCATGTCAGCTAATATCGTACCCCCCCCCCCCCCCCCCCCCCGAGGTGAGAAGAAGGTCTGGAGAGCTAGCCTCCCCCCCCCCCAGGTTATTGGTTCTGCTACACCCATGGTTCAGCTGGCAGTACTATCAAATACCAGTTCTCAGCCATGCGTCGAGTTAGTTTTAGGTGGGTTCCGAACCACCCGATTCTCAATAGGCAACTCATGACTGAATTTTGGAAGTTTTATCATATTTTTCTGTTGGTATAGCATGAATGTCACCTAGGGGGTAACAACTCCAGAGATTCCTTGAGATTCCCTGAGGTTCCATAAAGATTTCCAAAGATTCCCAACGATATTCATGTAATGATGAATCCCGAAGGGGTAACCACTCCAAAAATGTCCATGATTCCCTGAGAATAATTCATAAAGATTTCCAATTATTCCCAACGAGATTCCCAACGAGTGGTAAACCCCTCGGATGTCACACCAAAAATTCATTTGGCTTCGGCCAGTCAGTTAGTTTAATTAACATCTGTGCCTTCGGGCCAAGGGGAATGGGCTGTAACCACCAACTGGTGTGTGGGCCAGTCAGATGCAGGGGTGGATGCCAATTATTGCCGTTGCTAAACCCTTTTAGATCATTGTGACCCCTTCATCTTATGTCTACTTCTTGTTTTAAACAAAGAATAACTATGGATACTCTGTGTTTTGTTATAACAAGGGGTGTCGTTACTCTCGTCCAAGAGTGAGGAGGACTATAGGTCATCTTCCGCATATTTTCTACATAATCTTGTGCTTCGCTGTTGCCATGTCTGCCTTGTATTTTCCTCATAGGAGTAGGTATCTAAAGTACCTGGTACTACCTAGGTACGAGGATAAATTCCTGAGTATTGACTCCGCCATCCTGTCGCCGTCGAACCACACATGCGGATAATAAGTAATTAGCTGTTGAGGACATTAACAAGTGAACAATGCTAAGCTAAGCATGAGAGGTACCGACTGTTGGGGGCGCAAATGTGGAAAGCAGACGGCAGGTCGCTCTGTGAAAAACAAGTTACATCATCACCCGTCATACCTGAACCTAGATGAATCATGCCCCTTTGAAGGCATAGTGACTTGGCTTACAGTTGCCCCCAAGTGGGGAGGGATGGATAATTTGGAGGGGATGTGATTCCAGTCTTGGAATTCCAAATTTTGGCAAATAAGTTACAAGGATGCGGGTCTGGAAGTGTATGGGCATCAAACATCCCAAATCCGGCATCCCACCGCCCCACTCGCACCGTGTGTGGGCAGCTTTAGGCCACGCTGAGGGTTCATACAACCTACCTCTCGTTGCCTAGGAGGTAAGGCTAACGAAGCGATAGATAGCCCTAGGACAAAGCCCTTCGATGCTCTTCTCTGGTCCAATAGCGTCCAAGAGTAGCTCAGGCTGGGCAGCAAGTGCCACCCTGTCTCGTCTCCATTCTCGGCTTCTTCAAACGATTTATCAGCCGCCATGAACATGACAAGATGTCCCCAGAAAAGGCTGTGCCCTTGTCTCGGCAATGCTCTACCTCTTCGATCAAAAATCCTCATCAAAGCCTTACGGGCGGCATTCCTCACGGTAGCCCAGCCATACCTCACGGTAGCCCAGCCATACCTCACGGTAGCCCAGCCACACCTCACGGTAGCCCAGCCATACAAAATCTGAGCAGTGTATCTAAGTTTTTACTTTCTTGAAAAAAATTATTTGATATGGGTGACTAAGGTGACGAACGCACGCCAATTTTTTGAATGAACAATTTTATATTTAAGTAGTATGTTCTGAAATGTAACTTTTTGTACTTTTAACGACCGAAAATAAACTGGCTGGTAGAAATTTTACCATCGAGTAATTCGGACAAATTTTTGATTGACAAAAAGCACTCGACCGTAGAATCAAAACAGATGTAGTCAATTAATTTCTGATGAAAAAAAAACGTATTCTATTTCAGAACATTTACATAAAAATGGTAGGAAAAACCGTGAATAAAATGCCACAACGGAAGCCCCATCATCGTCCCAATATAAAAAATAAAATTCAAAGAATCCTATAATTTTTTCCAAAAACAAACATATTTATCAACCACATAAATTCGTTAGTAAAATCTGAGTGACACAGGCCACCCCCCCCCCCCCCCCCCAACGAGATGAAGAGTGAAAATGAGATGCAAATAAATAAATGTATTTCCTTAACCAAAATATTTACGTTCGTCGAAAGATAATAGGGAAAACTGCGTTAAAAGCGGCTAAGGGACCCCGTAGGTCGACTCCTAGAATACAAGAAGGTTTGAAATGATTCTAAAGCTTGTGGAAGGTTGAAAATAAGGACTTGAAGAAGAAGCGATTGCTAGGTTTAAGATCGTATTTTACAGAGGTGAGGTGAGGTAGTGAGTCAGACAGGCAGGTGGCTGTAGCCAATAGGAGAAGCACACGAGCGTTTGGCACCACCTGTGACCTCATTAGGTGGTATATAAGCAGCCTCTGCCAGCTCCCTGCTCAAAAGTCTCTCCTCTCTCACCATGAAGTTCGTTACAATCGTCACTCTGTGCGTTATCGCCGTCGCGCTGCTGCTGTACACCGCTGAAGCGGCGGCAGGAGGTTTGCCAGATGCAAATGATCCATCACCACCAATGACTGAGCTGCCAATTGTTGGATAGATTGGAGCTTCAAACAGTGAGAAGAATTGCCGGAGACAGAAGAAGCTGCGGACGGACTGAACATCTCCACGTCTTCACTGCTTCTTCTGCGCATGCTCACTGTAAGAATACAAACCTATCCCGATACATCCATTTTATTATTTTTCCCCATTATTTGATAGTAACATATAATCCCGAATATTGCTTGCTTGCGTGTTTCATAAAATCCCGCTATTTAGGTGTTTCATGTTAGTCAGAAAACACCTAGGTAGTCATTTTTTGGTTCCATCTGAAAATTTCAGGCCCCATGCCTGGTTACTCTTTTTATCTAAATTGAAGTGAACACAATTACCTAGGTACATGCAAGCACGCAATTCATTCAAGTTGTACGGGCCATTTTTTAAGGATATTTAAATGTTCTTAAATATAACATGTCTTCTTAATGCCATAAATTAACTGGCCACGTTGTGTTTTTTCGCCAATAATAACATTGTCCATTATTGCTCGATCGTAAAATCACAACATAGCCAGTTCATTTTGGACGGCAAAAAGACATACTATATTTCAGATCATGTAAATCTCAGAATGTTACCTCAAAAAATGGTCG
Organism: Mesopsocus fuscifrons; assembly: GCA_950004255.1. Lineage (NCBI taxonomy): Eukaryota > Metazoa > Arthropoda > Insecta > Psocodea > Mesopsocidae > Mesopsocus > Mesopsocus fuscifrons. The sequence continues at coordinate 2,297,229 of OX465377.1, forward strand.
TTATTAAGGTTAGGGTTTAGCTGGTGGTGCATTATTACGAAGGTGGATTTCATGAATTCTCTAAAGTGAACTTTAATGTCTCCTATCGAACAGATTTAACAATCCAAATTATGTAATCGTATGTTTAGCTCATGACAAGTGCAATAAGACTATAGTTAACTTTAGTAAATGGTGAAATCCAACCTAAACTTAACATTAACCTTTTCCCTTGACTTATTGGAAGTAACTACTGCGCAAAGTATACCAACACAGGTTCCTTGTTATATATTTGTTTGTTTTCCTTTATGTTACCATGGTGTCTCACACTCTTGTTGGGTAAGAGACCTCGAAGAAAGAGACAATTTGGAAGACGTTAGGTACTTTCCCAGCTTATTGAGGGAAAATTCAAAGTCTTCCATAACCAAGGGAATGAGCGAAAATAACTCGCTGCTTACAATGGTTATCAATCAATCAATCAATTTTATTGAGTAGAAATGCACCGCCATGCATAGTCACTGCTTCACCTCTCACTACCAAAGCAGAAAATTAAAAAATTCCCTCCAGTTATGGCGGAATTTACAATTGCTTTTTGTTAACGTTTTTTTCGACACTGTTGGATACTTAAGAGTTCTGGAGTATAATAATAATATGTCTTTTTAGCGTCAGAAATTAACTGGCTATGTTATGATTTTACTATCGAGTGATTATTGTCGATCGTATAATTATGACATGATAAGAGACACTATATTTCAGAATATTTTAATATCCAACAACGTTCTCATTAAGTTGTCGAAAATCTTTCTGGAACGTTCCTCACTTTCCACGTTCCTCAGTTCTATAAAGAGATTTTTTGCTATTATTTCATTGGTAATGAGAGAGATAGCTTTTCTAACTCAGTGACTATTAAACTACCTTAAGGGCTGGCTCGAGGATGCCAGTGCCAGTGTCAAGGGAGTCCATAACAGAAGCTTTGGTGTAACCTCCAGTTAATGTAACTGAGGATCTTTAGAAGGTGACCTGAGTTTTCCTATGGTGCCAAGGGTTTCAATACGGAAGGTACGTACATTTACTTTTCTTCTTTACGTTCTTTCCGACCAGTTTTTGAGGACACTGTTGAATATTTTCAATGTTCTGAGTAATTTTGGGCAATTTTTATTTTGTACGAAAATTAACTACTTTTCGCATGGCCAGTGAATTTTCCACCTTAAAAACACGAATTATATTTCAGACCAACAGAACCCTCAGGAAATTGTCGGAAAAAACTTAAAGAAATAACGTCTATCTAGCCGCAGCTTGATAAAGTTTTTGATACCATGGGGTGGGATAGGAAACAGAGTGCAGCTGAGCTCATGCGCCGAGCTCTCTATCCTACAGCATGTTATCAAAAACCTCACGGCGGCTAGATGGGCTGAGTCCTTACGAAGTAGCAGCGGCATCTCGTAGGGAATTTCGCATTGGTTTTGTCTGGCTCCATCCTGATGTTTTCTGTCGAAAGTACTGCATGAATTTCTTTGATCGTTTCGTTTTGGGGCAACGAGATGACTACAAGCAGGGTGGGAGTTGATTTGTCTCTGACTTGAGATAAGGGTATAGGAAGGAAGGGATAGCTTTAGCTTTAGGTATTGGTAATTTTGAGTCTTTCCAACATGCTTTGCCGCGCACTTGGGTACTGTTAAGAGACCTAGTATAGTCTTCCTGACCGAGTTGGCCGACAGAAACGTAAGATAATCCGGCAGCTTCTGCAGCGGAATAACCCGGACTCGAGCTGTTTGGAACGGCGCGGTGCAGACGGAGCGGTGCGGTGCGATTTGGAGAGGCGAGGACCAGAGCCATGCGGAGCGGAGGGGCGAGGACCGGAGCCATGCGCAGCGAACCGGGGCGGTGTGGTGCAAAGCGGCGCGACCGGCGTGGAGCAGACGGCCGCCGTCAGAAGCACTAGGTCCCGTAAGGGTGGTATAGTCCAAGTCAGGCTGGGAGCGTACCAATTACTCATAATTTCTTGCAAATCTAGGGCTGATCAAAACTTCTTCTTGAGCAGGGAAATATCTGGTCAGGGTCGGATTGCCATTTTTAACGTAGGGTAGGATATATAACCCAAATCCGGATCGGCGTCAGCTGAAAATCCACGGGGGGGGGGGTTAAGGGGTTAACCCCCCCCCCCCCCCCCCCCCCCCCTCCATGAACGGATAATTAACATGGTAATGCCGACGTGAAGCAAATAAATATAGGCTAAACCCCCCCATGACCTCAAAACCTTCCCATCAACGTTTTCTGGATACAGGCCTGTGAATAAACTATTGGATATTTAAATATTCTGAAATAAGATATGTCTTTACCCATGAGACCATGTTTTGATTTTACGATCGAGTGATTTTTGTCACCAAAAAAGTTGTCCAAAATTAACCCATCACAACATAGCCTCATGAGTAATGACATTAAAGAGACATACAATATTATATTTAAATTTCTCACAAAGTTTGAAGTCTGAACATAATAAATAGCGAATGTATGGCGGCCCTTAAGACCGAACATAGGTATAAGTACATTCGCTAATTTTTTACGTTTTTTCAGTACATTTAATATGGCTACTAAGGTATTGGATATTTAAGTGTTCTGAAAAATAAAACGTCTTTAACGGGCAAATTAACATGCTGTGTGGTTATTATATACAATCGAGGGTGCTTAATTGACGTTAAACTCCAGTTATAGTCCAATTATTGCACGGTACAACCCGAATTTAACTGGGGTTTAACTGTAACTGAGTATGGTGGGACTCACCCCGAGTGATTTTTGTCAAATAATGTTTTTCAACCAATTGAAAAATCACCACACAACCGATCCGGGACGAAGAAGGTGTAATTAGTGGGTGTTTCTGTGGCTGGGGGGGGGGGGGGGGGGGGGGGGGAGATGAGGGGATAGGGATTAGGATGAGGATTAGCTATCGAGGAAATGACTTTGCTAATCACCCCACCCCCCCAGTCATCTCGTCCGCTCTCACCCCTTTCCGGGTTTTGCAATCCCCCCCCTCGTACAGGTTACAAATCAAGGATAATAATTATTGATAATATAATGTTATGCGTTTGGAGGTTCTCCTCCTCAAAGGCTTGAAACAATTCTTACTGGCAGAAAAAGAACAAACCATACTAAGGAAAACTATAATAAAATGAAACAGTATGATGTAGGTCGTTATACCTACCTAAATGACTACGAAACTTTTCTAGTTAAATATACCTTAGATAGATTTGATGTAAGGTGGGTTAAAGCTATGTGTCCGATCAGGGCATGGCCAAAATTCGTGCTGTGTATATATCATAAGTAAGGGGAGCGGGCGGCTGGTGGGCTTAGCCCCCCAGGTTCTTGGTCTTGCTACGCCCATGTTACGCAATGTGTGATTCTGTAAATAGGAAACTAATAGAATACAATACAATTATTATAATATTATTTTTTACGTCTTCGAATATTAACAAAAAAACTCAACATTTTTGTAATTTGTTTGAAATTTTTTGTGCCTAAAATATTTGAATTAGGATTTATCTTGTTTTTAGTTCGATATCGAGGTAAATAAAAAGCACCTCTCCCATTTGATGTTAATAGTAAACCATCATTCTCCCGACTACTGTAATCCCCACCTCTCCATTAGTGCTGTCCTGCCTCCTAGGTATACGTATCTGTTTGTACTGCATGGGGTACCAAACGTAATTTCGCTTTGATATTATTGATTTTGAATAATCAGTTGTGATTAGGCTTTCAATCTCATCATTAGGCATTCAGTCGAAGTCTATAAATTCTGCAGGTTGTAAAGTTTTTGCGAAGTCAAGTCGTGAACGTGTTCTTTGCGTATAAGAACAAGATGTTCTTGAGTAGTAACGTTTCTTTATCTTGTTCTTGCATTTTCAAAATTTCCAAATCTATTCTAGGTGCCCCCCACCCCCTAAAACTGAATTTTTATTGATTCGTAACATATGCCTTGTGGGTATTCAAAATACTCGGGGAGGCTTCCTCGGGCAAGTTATCTCGTCCACTGTTCAGGGAAGAGTGGTGAGCAAAATTTATTTGGGACTTACCGTACAGGCAAAGTTAGGCTGGATTTCACTGCTTCTTATAGTACACTATAGTGTCTCGAGAGGATTTAACGAACGGATTTACGTTATCTTATGTTTAGCTTACGACAAGCGCAAGGCACTTGTCGTAAGCTAAACATACGATAACATAAATCCTATCGTTAAATCTGTTCGTTAGGAGACACTATAGCAAACTATAAGATTGCGGTGAAATTCTCTCCTTTACTGCAGGAGAACACTATAGGGAACTTTTAGGGAACACTAAAATAGACTTTAGTGAAATCGATGCATTGTTCTCATTATTCTCCTATATCCACTATCCTTGCAATAAAGGTGGATTAAACGATTCTGATGCCTTTTTCTGCCTGCTTACCGTTTTCTCTTCAAATGCTGACAATATCAACGCTGACAATACTTCCTCGTTTATTGGCATTGTGCTTTTTCTTTTCATTCAGATTCCTCGCAATAATATACCACTCTACGTTTATTGAGTATTGAAAAGAAGAAAATTTGTTGATACGGATGACGGATTATTTTTTTGCGATCTTTCTGGAATTTAAGCCGAAATATACCTACATTGCTGTTTCATGGGCCAAAGTGGTACGTACTGGCTCATATCTACTTCTTTCAGAAGTGAAACTTTAAGGCTGAATATACAAGGGTCCGCTATACCTGACGGTGCATTTTTTGCCGCCCATAAGATTAACATTGCGAGCGGCGATTCATTTTCAAGGTTTACCCTTGGTTGGAAAGACTCAAAATTTTGCCTGTACCTAGCCCAAACAATGTTCTAGGGAGTGTTCGAAGCAGATTTCCCATTTTTTTTACTGGTTTTCGAGATACAATACTTTTCTTGAGGTATGCGATGCTAGCATTTGCAAAACAGTTGCAATAAAAGAAACCAGTGAGAAATGGGGAAATCTGCTTCGAACACTCCCTATAGAACATTGTTAGGGCTAGGTACAGGCAAAATTTTGTGTCTTTCCAACCAAGGGTAAACCTTGAAAATGAATCGCCGCTCGCAATGTTAATCTTATGGGCGGCAAAAAATGCATCGTCAGGTATAGCGTAATCTTAAATCCGATTTCACGATCGGTTAATTTTGAACAATTTTTTTGTGTGACAAAAACCACTCGATCGTATATAAAATCACAACATAGCCTCATGAGAGTCATGAGTAAGTAATGACGTTCAGGAGACATTATTATATTTAAGAATATTTAAATATCCAATAGTTTTCTCACGAAGTTTGAAATCGGAACGTAAAAAAATAGCGAATATACGCGGTGGCCCTTAAATACCTATACTAACAAGAAAACGCGCTACTGAAATTGAAATGTCTGAGACTCCTATTATATTATACGGTGAGACCCAATTTCGTTTAAAAAATGAGAAAGTTGCTCCTGTTATTGACATAATTAATCTAATATTGAGCTCCACCAGGCTTTCCCAGGTTCATCGGTCCAAAATCAATATTCGCTTTGAACACATTTCCTGAATACTTGCTGCGCTGTTTACAAATACACTTATTAATTTTAATTTGAAATTGATGAAAATGTCAATCACAAAGTGAAAATTTCAGCTCAAAAAGTAGAATTTACTTGTTCATGAAACTTAAATGAATTTAAGAGGACGCTATACCTGACGATGCATTTTTTGCCGCCCATAAGATTAACATTGCGAGCGGCTATTCATTTTCAAGGTTTACCCTTGGTTGGAAAGACACAAAATTTTGCCTGTAACTAGCCCTAACAATGTTCTAGGGAGTGTTCGAAGCAGATTTCCCAATTTCTCACTGGTTTCTTTTATTGCAACTGTTTTGCAAATGCTAGCATCGCATACCTCAAGAAAAGTGCTGTATCTCGAAAACCAGTAAAAAAAAATGGGAAATCTTCTTCGAACACTCCCTAGAACATTGTTATGGCTAGGTACAGGCGAAATTCTGTGTCTTTCCAACCAAGGGTAAACCTTAAAAATGAATCGCCGCTCGCAATGTTAATCTTATGGGCGGCAAAAAATGCACCGTCAGATATAGCGGACCCTTAATCGAAAAGTGGGTATTCTAAAGAATTATACCGATAAATTTATCCAAAATTTTTATGTAAGCTCCTATAGGAGAGCCAGGGTCAGAATCACGCCCTCAGCTGGTGAAGGCCAGGTCTATTAGGCTTGGGGAGCCTTAGGCCAGGCAAGATCCATTAGAAAAGATTTCAATAAGTCGGAATTAGTACCTAGGTCTCCTTGCATGTGCCTGACACTTGGCTTTGTTTAGGTTCATTGTGGTTGATGATTCAAATACTGCAAAGTAACCAAAAGTCACTATATGTTCCTAAAAGAGTGTATAAAAATCTGTACCTCAGGAAATGATTATGTAGTCTGATGGCTGACTTAGTTTCTGTATTATCACATTTTAAATTCTGACCACTATTAAAAATGTGGCCGGATATTAGGATGGTATAGGAGGTGAAAATACCGAAAGTGACGTCAGCTTTGACTGCTTCTGCTAAGCTCATCTTCTGCTATACCTATCTCACTGTATAAGCTTACTTTCGGAACCGTCAACAAAAGATATCGATATATCAATGTCTGACCAGGACACAGCTACTCTACTGTTTCAACTATGAAACCAGAAATCAAAATTTTCAACCCGCTATATGTACGAAGGGAGAAGACTATTGCAACAAATTTACGGTTCTATAAAACCGCTTAGAAGTCCTTTATTGCGGCTGAAATTCAGATACCTACCATGCAACAGCATATTTACCATGTTTTTGTTTCCATAAAACTGTTTCTATGATAGGTAGGTATAAGAAAAAGTGATCGGTTTGGTTGAGGTGAACACCAATAAACATTAGTGCTCCCATGTGGTGTTAATGGCTAACATATGGTGGGTGTGTACACGGTTGTGTGTACGTAATGTAGGTATACGTGTGCTCTATTTGCCGCAACTGTATAAATTATTGAAAAACCCTTGAAAGCGGACCTGGTAAATCACTTACGTCTCCCCCTGCTCTCGCCTACGTCCTTTCTTGTTATGCTACATGGTTCGCTAATGTCACAGCTGTTCGAATCCGATCGTGTCAAAGGTTTTCGGATCGGCATTCACCTCTGATATGTTCAGCATCTTAAGGCTGAACATACCTTCGCTATTTTTTTACGTTCGGACTTGAAATTTTGTGTGAAAACTATTGGATATTTAAATATTCTGAAATATAATATGTCATTTTATCGTCATTATCATTATCTTTCACGACCGGTTAATTTTGGACAATATTTTTGGTGACAATAATCACTCGATCGTAAAATCACAACATAGCCTCACGAGTAAATATCCAATAGTTTTCGCACAAAGTTTGAAGTTTAAACGTTCAGCCTTAAGTGTTCGGAACCCACCTTAAACTGTAGGTCCCTGTCGCGTACTAAAATGGGCAGCTGGTATTTGGCAGTTTTGCCAGTTGAACAAGATGGCTTGAAGAAATTCTTCCCAGTCTGCGAAAATTTCGAAAATATCGAGAGGTAATTTTGTCGTCAAGAACATTGATTTTCAGATTACGTCTTAACTTTCTGGGAGTTTTTCCGATTCCTTTGAAAAAAGTGATTTAACGGCATGTTAAACTTTTTCTTGAGCTTAAATTTTCTTATTTTTCTTTTTCCAGCCCTCAGTCCGAGGACCATGATTCCTACTGGATCGGAGCTTCTGATCTTGCCTACGAGGGTCACTACCAATGGTCTGACGGACACGCCTTCTCTTATTCTAGTAAGTACGAGATAAGCTTTGTTCTTATAGGTGAAACACCACAGACATCAAAGAAAATGCTGAAAATAGTCATCTTCAAACCTTCTCCCCCTAGAACCCAATCATTTATTTAAAAAAGAATATATTCAGCATATTTCTAAGGTTCTGAAATACTTCAAAGGTAGAAAATTTTGGAGGGAAAATTATTGATACCGGTAATTGTACTACCATCTTGTAGCAACTATCTATTGATAATATCGATAGGTAACTCTTTGGTTCCCATGGTAACCGCTTTGTTTCTCTGTGGTCTTCACCTCTTCTTATTTTAAAATGTGATTTTTTATTGGTTCTTTAATTAATATCTGTAGCGACTCCAGGAATCTCGTTCGGAATCTCGCTGAGAATCTCAGGAAATTTTTGGAAATCTTGGAAATTTCACTCTAGGACTTTTGGTTGGGAATCTCCGAAAATCTTCAGAAACCCTGGTATCTGTGCCTTTAGGCTCAGGTCAAAGGTTTGGGGTCCTAACGCAAATAGAACAAAAGGAAAAAATTTATAATAATTATAACAACATTATTTATTGTGGTTTTGGGGGAAATAATAAGTTTGATGGGGAAAAACAATAAAAACAAACAGCGGAAATCAGACTCAAAGATGCGGAAGAGGAAGTTGGAAGTAAGAGAGGGGGAACCCCGGGGAAGGGGAAGGATGTTGACCAATGTGATGGGATTAATACGTTCCCCCTCTAGGGGGAACCCCCCCCCCCCGAAGACTGTCAAATCTGAAAAATTGGATCCCCTCGAGACTTGAAGGGGGAATAGATTCAGGTGCAGGCTCTCCCACGGAGTTCTCGACAATTTTCCCAGCAAGCATTTTTTTTTTCAGACGACAAACAAGAAAGGGGAATTTTCATTAACGAGGCAATTTTCTTTAGTTAACGACGGAACGCCTTCGTGATAATCAATCAACGTAGCCATCTTTATTCAACGCCATCTTGTTGATTAATTCATTCACTGAATATCAAAGGAAACTGCCAGAGAAGCTGTAGTCCTTCTCAGTCTTGTATGAGAGTGACATCAGTCATATGCAGGGGTGGATAGACTACACAAATGTGAATTGTCGTTGCTAAACTCTTTTAGATCATTGTGACCCCTTCTTCTTAAGTACCTATACTTCTTGTTCTGAACAAACAATTATTTTGGAAACCCTGTGATTTTTAGAATAATGGGTGTCGTTACTCACAACCACGAATGAGGTAGACTCCACCGAGAAATTTAAAACATTGTACTCCAAATTTAATATAATAAAACCTCCCGAATTAACTAACTAATTAAAACTTTAACAATAGCACAGTCACTTTAGATTAAATGTAGAAAGTAAAAAATTAAAAGTGTACTAATTACGCGGCCAATGAAGAAAGTATTTAACAATGTTGAGGCAATTTTTCTTGTGAAAAGTTTTCGCTACGGACTTTTACAAAGGAGGCGAAAACCGGGGAAATTCTCTATGGAGTTAAATGACATTTCCCACTTTTAGTGATGCACGAAAATGTCTTCTCTTGTTTTTGTTCTTGCATTTCTTGCATCAAGAACAAGAACAAGAGTCGATTTTCGCTGCAAGAACAAGAAATTACTTGTAAGAACAAGATTTTTTGCAAGAGTCTTGCATAAACCCAGGCAGTTTTTTTTTCAAAGCTTTATTTATAAAGCGACCATGGATTGCAGTCCAAATTTTGTGCGAAAAACCGTTCGGTAGGAAACAAACCACATTAATAACCGCGGAAAATTCCATGTGTGTGCAAGAAATTGCAAGAGTCTTGCAGCAAGAACAAGAACAAGAAATTGCAAGAGTCTTGCAGCAAGAACAAGAACAAGAAATTATTTCCACTGCGAGAACAAGAGCAACAGTATCTTAGTGAGAAAAAGAACAAGAAATCTTGTTCTTGCATCATGCATCACTACCCTCGTTAGTGTTCTGTTGGATACACACAGAAGAAGGGACATGGGACAGAAGATGACCTACAGTTTTAGGTGTATTCCGAACCACCACGATATCAATTTGCTGAACATATCAGAGGTGAATGCCAATCAAAAAACTTTTGGTAAGGTCGGGATCGAACCGGTCTGGAGCGTTATTCCTCTAAAGAAAACCATGTAGACAGTCGGCTGCTTTAGTATGCATGATTTTTCAAGAAAAGGCAGTCAAAAAAAGTATATCCCTTGAGTGAAGTTCCCCCCGCTAAGTATATTGCTGCCAGAAATTTTTGTGGAACAACAAGAGAGAAGTTTTATGTAGGCATGTCTTAAGACGCGCAATAATACATATGTAATGTAATTCTGACATAACTTTTTCGTTTCCTTTCGCGACATTTCTATCTGGGGAATTTTATTTTATTTTATCATCTTTTGTTTTCTTTGAATATTTCCATATACCTCTGCTTCACAGAAAACATCCACAGGTGTCTTTCTCTATTACATAAACCGCTCTATAACGAGTTGGATAAACCCTGACTCATTTTGTAACCCTCTCTATAGCGAACTCTTTTTATAGCGTCCAAATTTACATGCACGGTCATTATAGACAGAGAGGTATGGATTTTATGGCTTCGGCCACTCTTCTACTGTTTCGGCCAAACTGCTGTGGTGGTTCTAACTTTTCTTTTTGGTTTGCAGACTGGTTCCCAGGCTGGCAGCAGCACGGGTTTTACAACCGACAACCCAATGACGACGGCCTCAGCCGCCAGGACTGCGTGGAAGTCAGACGGAGCTTTCCCGCACCTTTAGCAGGAGGCATTGGGGTTGCCATCGCCCCATCGTACCTTTGGAACGACCTGGACTGCTCAACCCCTAACTTCTTCCTGTGTGAGAGGGTGCGGAGCGAAGGTGAGCTAGTTTTGAAAATGTTTTTCCGAAAGGACTGTTCAGAACCCATCTAAAACTGTAGGTCTCCGTCGTGAAGAAGAAGATTCTTGAAATCATCTAAGTTAAGGCTGAATATACATTCACTATTTTTGTACGTTCCGATTTCAAACTTTGTGAGAAAACTATTGGATATTATATATTCTGAAGTATAATACGTCTTTCTCACGTCAGTATTCATGAGGCTATGTTGTGATTTCACGATACGTTAATTTTGGGCAATTTTTTTGGTGGCAAAAATCACTCGATCGTAAAATCACAACATAGCCTAATGAGTAATGACGTTAAAAGGACACGTTATATTTCAGAATATTTAAATATCCAATAGTTGTCTCATAAAGTTTGAAATCGGAACGTTAAAAAAATAGCGAATGTATGGTGGTCCTTGTCAGGCCCGTATCCAGAAAGTGGCCATGGGGGGGTTTTTTTTAGGCTAATTGGGGGGGGGGGGGGGGTTGCATATATTTTATTGCTTCACGTTGTTCCGTTCATGGGGGGGGGGGTTAACCCTCTAAACCCCCCCCCCCTTGTATAAAACTTGGGTTAAACCAAAGATTCGCGTAGGTTGAGTTTAACCGTCCAATGTAAAACGTGCTTCTTTGTAACTCACAAGGGTTTAAAGTTTAACCCACAAGGCTTAAGGAAAAGAATTTGGGAACAGTGTGGGTGGAAAGGTTTCACCTTTTCTATTTTCTATCTTCGGGAAACCTCATTTGTTCGTAACCTTTCGATACTACGCCAAAAGGCTCCTCTCTTTATAATATTGAGGTAGAGGCACGTCCCACTTCCACATATCTGACAGATAACAGAACGGAGATGTTTGCACAAATAATTCGTTATTGTGGAAACTTTTTGAGTACCTAAACAAATATTTTATAAACTCCGAACACATTCGCTATTTGTTTACGTTATGAGGGAACAATTGGATATTTAAATGTTCTAAAATATAATATGTCTTTTAACGGTCGAGACTAATAGCTTATGTTGTGATTTTACCAGCAAATGATTTCTGTCAACATAAAATTAAGGACGACCACACGTTCAATACAGATATCCTACAAATAACTAAATACACCTAAAAAAAAAAGAAAAAAAAAGTTAAAAACCCCCAAAAACTGTTTTGGTAGGTATAAATTTAATTTGGTGCATGGCTGTTATAAGGTCGGATTTCACAAGTTGCTAATGTCTACTATAGTGTCCTTTAAAGGTTCACTATAGCGTTATCCTCCCGAGAAGAAAAGTTGGTGACTTTCACCATCCTGCCGATAGCGCCCTTATCATAACGTTAGCAGTGGGCTTTTACCGGCAAGTTTTCGACTATAGGAAAGATAGGTACTTTTCGAACTTTATCTGTACGATAAGGAATTGTTGAAAGCCACTATGAGTTAATTAACAAGAATCCAATTAGATAAGACGTCACCTAGATGATTAAACTGCTGTCTGAGTATCTAAGTTTCCATTTTACTGCAGGGTAGGGACGCAGACAAGTACAGGAGAAGGGTTTCGTTGATTTACGAAATTCTGGAGAGCGTGACTGACACACGTGACCCATTCATCACGGAGAAAGTAGGGGAAGCGGGGCAAAATGACGCAGGGGGCAACTCAGTACCGACTCTTACTTTTTTGAATAGGATTCTCTCCAGTTTTCTCTAGGAATGGTTTTTAATCCTGATTTGCTATTTGTTTACGTTTTTTTCGGCACATTTTATGAGGATACTATTGGATATAGCACTACACACCTGCTACCAACCACCACAGCCTCGATATAGATTTCACTTGACATGCTGAACATATCAGAGGTGAATGCCGTTCAGAAAAAAATTTGGGTTCGATTGGAATCGAACCGGTGTCACCCAGCTCTGAAGTCGACCATCTATACCAGTCGGCCATCATGCAGATCCGCCACTGCGGGAACTCGTTGCCTATTTATTTCCACTTCACCCTATATAACGGATCCGCTGACCACATGGTCCCTACATCATCAATTTTAAGTGATCGACTTCGTAGGAAACGCTCGTTTTTTACATCCTTCATTTCATTCGTTCGTGTTTTTTTACTGCAGCACGTAAAACATTATGTTTGTTTTTGTTTTTAGTGTTGACCCCTGAATACGTAACATAAAAGGAAGAAGATTACACAAGAAATTTCATAAATCATTTAGTTGCCGCAGTTCGAAAGTATTTCGACCAGTGGCGTCTCGTTCTATGTACGGTACTGAATGAGACTGGTTATTGCAATACCGCCACTGGCCGTGGCTGCTTTAATAGCTAAACATAGTGTGCTATTCGAACGCGAAACAAATGACTGACAGTAGGACACTATGTTTAGCTTTCACGGGAGAAAAAACAAAATCAAACGAGAGAAATGGTGTTCCAACTGCCGGTCTCTATCTTCGTCTTCTTAATTTCAGGAATTAAACAAAAAAAAAAATCTGGTACCGGGATTCGAACCCAGGACCTCAGTCGTTTGAGTCTAATGTTTTTCCACTAGATGAAGGTGAGACGCAAACAAAATTGCATCAAGAAACATTTATAAGCGTGTAATTCGAACATGAGAACGTTTCATGGTTCACTGCACCGGAAGTAAGGTTATAGAGATGAAAACAGGATGTGTGCGAAACTGCCACGAGAGATAATCCGATTTACTAAATCTGTTTCGTTCGTCGGGAGAGGATGAAGAGAGGAGAAGGAGAAAATCTCTCCTTGAGCTGAGGAGGTTAGTCTTAGGGAGGTGGGGACAATACCCAGCACTCCCCCTACAGTTTTAGGTTGGTTCCGAACCACCACAGCGTCGATATACATTTCACTTGACATGCTGAACATATCATAGGTCAGAAAAAAACTTTAAAAGGATCGGGATCAAACCGGTGTGCTTGGCTCTCACTGTTCCTTTTAACAGACAGCACTCGGCTATTGATGAAGGAATGAACGAAAAATAGCTTCCCCAAAGTCTGAAAGGTTGCTGAACTAAGAAACCATATTGTGGGCTCCATCAGTCATCCCCTTATTTTAGGCAGCTTACACCCGTCAGCTGTCACGACTGACAAGAAGGTTCACCTGTTGTGAAATTCCCGTGAGGGAGGAGGGTTTTCAAAATTTCCAAGTTTGTTCCCGGGCACTTTATTTTATAGTATTTTGGATGGATTTCTGCAGTTTCTAAAATCTACTATAGTGTCCCCTAAAAGTTCACTATAGCGTTATCCTCCCGATAAGAAAATTTGGTGCCTTTCACTATCCTGCCGATAGCGCCCTTATCATAACGTTAGCTAGTGGACTTTTTCCTTGCTAAGCTGAACATACCTAAGGTAAGATAAATCAGTTCGTTAAGTCTGTTCGATAGGAGACACTAAAGTCTACCATAAGCCTTAAGGTGGCAATTCGTAAAATATCCACTAGGTTTATTAAGGGTCCGCTATACCTGACGATGCATTTTTTGCCGCCCATAAGATTAACATTGCGAGCGGCGATTCATTTTCAAGGTTTACCCTCGGTTGAAAAGGCACAAAATTTTGTCTGTATCTAGCCCTAACAATGTTCTAGGGAGTGTTTGAAGCAGATTTCCCATTTTTTTACAAAATTTTGTGTCTTTCCAACCAAGGGTAAACCTTGAAAATGAATCGCCGCTCCTAATGTTAATCTTATGGGTGGCAAAAAATGCATCGTCAGGTATAGCGTCCTCTTAAAAGACTCTAGTAACTTGCAAAGCCAACAAAAAATTTTAATTCAATTTTTTTTTTTTTTCAAATGGAGCCTCAAATGGTGTAGAAAAGGGCAAATGTCTTCGCAAATGAACGGGACTTTGTATCTTCTGTTTGTTCTTGGCGCTCTCTCAATGACATTGGAACCAGTATATTTGCTTAAGGGGACAGCAAGGTCAGGGTCTGCTCAGGGGGTGTAGACATGGCGGCATCCACCCTCTGGAACTGTTCCAACCCTTATTTGCGTCATTCCTGCACCGCCCGCACCCCCTCTACTCATCAATATAAATTTTAAAAGTTCCATTTTGGGGTAATGACTTGGCAGGATGGTACTAAGTGCGCCCATTTTTTAAGTGGCTTGGTCTGAAGTTAATGATGATTATGATGATAGCGATGACTATTACCCTAATTTCGGGTGGTTCCTGTTTGTGTGTTTTTTCAACTCATTAAAGTATGTCGTGGCAACTAAAACGAACTTAATGTACCTAGATTAGGGTCACCCCAAAAATTCTGTATGTTTATGTTTTTTTCGAAATTTTTTTGAAGAAACTGCTGATATGTGTTGTAAGATATAATATAATAATATCTGTCCAAAATTTATTGGCGATGTTGGGATTGTACGGTTGAGTGATTTTCGTCAATAAAAATTTGTCCAAAACTATAGGTAGGTACATTATGTAGGTACCTACCTGATTGTAAAAAATCATAATATATAGTCAGTTATATTGCTGACATTAAAAAGAAATATTAAATTTCAGAAGAAGTAAATATCCGAGGGGTTAACCACTCCATGAATCTCGTTGGGAATTATTGGAAATCTTTATGAAATCTCAGGGAATCTTGGAATTTTTTGGAGTGGTTACCCCTTCGGGGTTCATCTTTCTATGAATATCGTTGGGAATCTTTGGAAAACTTTATGGAATCTCCAGGAATCTCTGGAAGTGGTTACCCTCTCGTAAATATCCAATAGTATTCTCAAAACATGGGGAGAAGAATTTATTGACCTGTCCCGTGGAAATGATATCTAATCGTGTTTTTCGGTTTTTTTAATTTTTAGACTCTATGGAGGATTCCTGGAGGTCGGAGTGCAATCGTACCATCACTTTGACCCGGGAGCATCCACGCAGCGTGGCAACTAGCCCCGGTTTCCCCTACCACTACCCGGACAATGTACGCTGCCTCACCACGGTGGTAGCCCCTAATGGGTATCACATCGTGCTGGATTTCGAAGAACTTGTGCTGGAGAAGGAGCCCATGTATGTTTCTTACTGATTTTAGTTACTTAGGTTAGGTAAGAGCCGAGGGGTTAACCACTCCAGGAATCCCGTTGGAAATCTCTTTGGGAATCTTAGGCAATCATTGGAAATCTTTATGAAATCTCTGGGAATCTTGGAAATTTGTGGAGTATCTAACCCTTTGGGGTGCATCTTTCCACGAATCTCATTGAGAATCTCAGGTAATCTTTTTAAATCTTCATGAAATCTCAGGCAATCTCAAGCAATCTCTGGAGTGGTTAACCCCTCGGTTAGAGCCTTTTTCATGACCTGGGTTGTAGGTTTTATTTAAGCAGGTAAGAAAGGGTGACTTCAGGTGGGGCTTTAGACTACTGTCCCTCACGTACCGATGTTTGCTTAAACCTTTCTGCCTTTGCAGGTGCAGTTATGACTACCTGGAGATCGTAGAAATGTCGGAAAACTCCTCGTACGCTCCTCGTCGGACCTCCTACTGCGGCGACATGAGCGACAAACTGAAACTTCTTCGGTACGCGTCGGAAAGTTCAGTTCTTCACCTGCTCTTCGTCTCCGACTATTCTCATCACTTTGGAGGATTCAAAGCTCGCGTCTCCATTGAGAATGGTAAGCTTTTCTTTTTGATATTTAGTCACAAACTGTGAGTTCATCTACAGTGAAAACAGAGGATTCGAAAAAAAAAGTGGCACCTATGTGGTTACCTGTACCTATATGTACCTATAGGTTACCTATAACGGACTGACTTTTAGGCCGTTAAACTCCGTTAAATTTCAATTAGTTCTCGTTAAAGTCCAAGGGTGCGTCCCACCATACTCGGTTAATGGTTAAACTCCAGTTAAAGTCAGTTTTTACTGTGCTATAATTTGAATTTAACTGGAGATTAACGTTAACTGCGTATGGTGGGACGCACCCTTACAGTATTATTCTCATATCAAGGTGCCAGTTAGTCGGTTTGACCTTAGTCAACAATTTAATCCGACCTCACCCGTGGCACCTCCAGAAACCTTTTAAATTGGATCGGATCAAAAAATTGACCGAGGCCTTTCAAAATAAAAATCCACTGATCAATTTCTTCCGACAAAATGGAGGACAGCGAAACGTAGGCACCTTTCAAACCAACACAAAAGGAGAGGTTATTTCCAGCGCCATATTGGATTTGCATTGAAGTGTCACTAGAATGGGGTCGTCTTATTGGACAGTCAGAAAGCGGTGGCTTTGAAGCTACTTCCGGTTTTTTATCCCCACCACCAGTTTTCCTCGCGTGGGTCGTTACGGGGGAATATAAAATGTTATCCCCTCCAAACGTTATCCCCTCTATTTCCCCTCGCGCTTATATACCTCTCAAAAGGGCACTGAACGAAGACAATCTCGATAGCCGAGTGGTCTAGTCTAGGCGGTTGTCACACCGGGTCACCGGTTCGATCCTGATCGTATAGAAATTTTTCCGACCACCCAGTGGTGATTTCTAAGAGAACGATATAATTTATACCTGACAAAATTTTCCTTCAGTTTCCTCGGAAAGATGGCATCAAAAAAAATGT
Source organism: Mesopsocus fuscifrons (assembly GCA_950004255.1). Taxonomy (NCBI): domain Eukaryota; kingdom Metazoa; phylum Arthropoda; class Insecta; order Psocodea; family Mesopsocidae; genus Mesopsocus; species Mesopsocus fuscifrons. The sequence goes on from OX465377.1 coordinate 2,314,411, forward strand.
AAACAAGCGGAATGGAACCGTCACGCTCACTGTCAGCATCCATCATCAACCCTGCCATTCTTTGTCCGTCTTTCATATTCTTTTGTTCCTCTTGGAAGGACATCGCTAGCCCTTCTATCTGTCCACTTCACGACTTTTCATTTGTCTCCTAATCTTACTTCCTGTTTCATTCTGATATTTTCCGTGATTAATCAAGGATTATCCATCGTGCTCAACTGGCAGCACAACCAAACACCCACCGCATTAGCACAAGCCGGGGACCTACAGTTTTAGGTGGGTTCCGAACCACCACAACCTTTATATACTTACTTAACCCATTAGCGCTCAGCTGTCCCTACAGGGACAGCTGACTTTGCCGAGAGATATCTCGGGACGTATTGCAGCTACGTCACTGATTCAAGAGCTGTAGGCAAGTGTCATGTTTTGACTCTATCGCTGCATTCCAAAAATGCATGCCCTGTTGTTTTCAGCAGTTTTATTCTGCGTTCAGTCATTCGATGTTCGGTTTTTTTCGAAAAAGGTCAAACATTGCTTCAAAGAACTGTATGTACCTTTTTTATTTTTTTACCTAGAGTATTATATATTTTTTTCAGCATTTAAGAAGGATGTAGCTAGTAGACTTGCTTTACAGAATAAGTTTACAAGCATTAGAGCCTGAGTTATGTGAATGAAAAGTTGGACTGTCCCTGCAGGGACAGTTGAGCACAAGTCCTGATACCGAGACAGACATAATTACTCATTGAACTTCATGTTAAATTTGATTATACAGGCGTTATTATACTTTCTTATTATATTTTTATGTTTCTACAATCGCTTATTGTCTGATTCTCGAAAAATTCTGACGTAAACGACATCTGGGACGAAGTTAGATCTGCTGGATGATTCCCGAGATTACGTCAGGGTGTCTTGCTGGGCTTCCTAGTGAACATGAAAACTCCGAAGGGGACGTGGTTTCAGAAAAATCTGACCAAAAAGATGAAGGTGATCCTGCCCATCTGCCTCATCGTCTTATGGCTGCTCCATCCCAAGTCACATGGGAGATACCAAATACCACACGATGAAGACTACTAAGAGTCAAGGATGACATGAGCCGTTCAGTGTTGGTTACTTGGACGAAAGATCCACAAAGCTGAGTCAAACTTCCCCGAAATGAAATCTCTGATGGAATTGCGAAGTACCCCCGCAATGCATTTACTCCTGAACTACGGACAACCTGCCAAAATATCAGGTCCCATGCCGTCAACACCCACTGCAACCTTGTGGGCTGCTCCCGGAAAATCAAAGCCACGTGTTGACAGTGTAAAGCTGATCGTCCATTGGGCTGAGGCTTGCCAACGCGCAGTGAAGCGGCCGAAGCGCAGCGAGGCGAAGAAACGTAAGATATCCCATTGGCCCCCTCCGTCGTACGCCGCGCCGTTTCGGCGCTTTTCGGCGCCTTGGTGCACCTCTGCCCAATGGACGGGCAGGTTAAGAAACGGACATCTTAGGGATGCCACCTGCACCTGGACTACTTCTTCATTTCTTCACATGCAGTTTCAAAATTGGTAAAGTTGCGTTCAGAAAAGGGCGGTGGACGACGGTATTCTATAAGAAGCTGCTGTGTGACGCAAGTTCATCACGGCAAGCCATAGTTTTTCTAAGGCTGCGCTAACGTCTGAGCTCCCACGCTAAGAAGTCTGCCGTGACAACCACCTATACTCACCCTTCCTGCCACCTTACGCTACCTTGGAAGGCCTATTTCCAGCTTTCTGGCACCGACTATACCTATAGCTGTAACTATCAAAATGATAACGGATGTAGGTACATTGTGTATATTATGTATATGTACATATGTTTATGAGTAAAAACATATGTAGGACCTAAATGTATATAGGTATACATAATTAAGCCCATAGAAATAAAAAAAGCACTAATGGTTGGCAGTGCCTATGTACTAGGACTTGTGCTCAGCTGTTCCTACAGGACCACCCCATTATCTCGAGAACCGTGCATCCTATCAAAAAATTTATTTGAAACTTTTTTCTTAGAAAAAAATTAGCAATAACATACTTTAAGGAGAAGTCTGAAATAATTCTGAGCACTAATGAGTTAACATTGTGAGCACATCAGAGGTGAAAAAAATCGATAAGATCGGGATTGAACCGGCGGGACCCGACTTCCGTTGTAATGTTTCAGTCAACCAATCTTTTACAAATGACCATGTTGGTGCCACTTTTAGTAACCTAAAAATATGTAGATTTAGGATTATCAAATTTTTAGTGCATGAGTTTACACCACACTCCACCAGGGCAGCCTGGCACCACACCTGTGTAGGTACTAATAGCGTTTTTATTGATATGCACTCAAAATGTAGTGCAGTGGTCCGCAGCTTTCCATAGTTCAATATGTGTACACCGACTTTGCAATTACATAATCACAATTTTTGCAGGCGTAGTGAAATACGTTAGTGGTCCCCAATATATAGTGTTCGGGGAACCCCAGGGGTCCACAGAAACCTGTTCGCAAAGATTTGGAAACCTTTTTATACATAAACATAAAATTTACCAAATTGGTAGAGGGGTTAACCACTCGTTGGGAATCTCGTTGGGAATCATTGGAAATCTTTATGAAATCTCAGGGAATCTTGGATTTTTTTGAGTGGTTACCCCTTTGGGGTTCATCTTATTATGAATATCGTTGGGAATCTTTAGAAATCGTTATGGAATATCAGGGAATCTCAAAGAATCTCTGGAGTGATTACCCCCTCGGTTATAACTATTGTTAGGATTTTTTTGTTGTGAAATTCGGTGGTTCATGATTTTAGACAAGCGCATCTTTTTACAACTCATGGAAATCTCTGGATCACGGGAAACCTAAATTCTCAATTTTGAAAATTTTTACAAGCAATACTTTCTCGCTTCGAAGAAGTAAAAACTCACACAGGCTGAATTTCACCACTTTCCGATAGTGTCTTTTAACGAGAGAATTTAACGAACGGATTTAAGTTATCATATGTTTAGTTTACGACAAATGCCTTGCGCTTGCACTTGTTTCTCTGCGATCGCACTTGTCGTAAGCTAAACATACGATAACGTAAATCCATTCGTTAAATCCTCTCGTCATAGACACTATCGGAAAGTGGTGAAATTCAGCCTCATTGTTCTATAGGTACCAGTGCATCAAAACGCTATTAGGGGCCTTATTGTCTGTTTACCCGCTAGATTCAGGTTCAGGTTGAGATATAGAAGTGTTTTTTGTTCAGGCCAACATTTCCGTTCTTCTGGTAAGTGCATGCCATAACATTTAGAAGTACTCTAGCCAAACATTAATAATTTATTAGAATCGTAGTATTTTGTAACTAAACTACAATAACTGCTAAGACTGTTTACACAATGTGGTTTGCTCACGTTTTTCAATGGCACTTATTTCGGGGAAAACCGTCGAATACTTAAGTGTTCTGAAATATAATATACCTGTGCCTTTTTTTTTAGAAAAAATTATGAAACCAACATGTCTATCTGCTTCTATTACCTCAAGAATATAGACACTTTGTCTCAGAAAGAAACAGTCTTCTTGTCTTCTTAAAGAACAGGCTAAGAAAAGGGTCCAAATGTAAAAAGAAAAGAACACTGTTTCTTTCTCAAACAAAGATCTGCTTTCGCTAAAGTTTGTTTCATCGTAATTTCTGACGTTGAAACGACATTTCTTATATTTCAGAGCAAATTCATATCCAAGACATTCCTCGAAAAAGTCGTCAACAAAGAACATTGTGTGTTCAGCCTTAACAGTTTAAAGTTTGTATGGTTTATTTCCCAACGCAAATTCATCTGGCTCGCCTAGTTTGATTGGTTAACGTTGGGCAACAATCCTACGTCACCAGACCCTACCTACATCTATACTATACATACCTTGTAATGATTCACACTTTGTTAGATCATGTATTTTTATCTAGATTCCATTGACTTTGTAGATAGATACTTAGTATACCTAGATAAAGTAAATTTTTTGTAGTTCAGTATTTTTTTATACGTACCTATAGCTCTCCTATATAAATATATATAGATGCATTTGTTTTCAAGCTCGCGTTCTCATCATACGGTGAATTTTCGAAAATTTCTTTGTTAAGACAAAGTACACAGTCGACAGTTGGGAAGAAGAACGATTTTTCTTCCTATATTTTTGAGGAAACTATTGGACAGTTAAATGTTCTGTTGGGATCTACCCAACAGCCTCGCGGATGCAAACTCCCAGCAGTATACATAATCCATTCTCTGCAGGCGTTCGGATTATTAGTAAGCGGTCATAGCCGTCAGAGGGCGCTGAAGCAACTACTCGACTTACTCCACCTTAAACCTGGATAAATAGGTAGACTATGTAGGTAGGACTATCCTTGTTGTATATATGTGTAATGTGGTTTTATGTTTGTATATATGGTTAAGTAGGTAGAAACGTATTAATGTTATTTTAAGTATAAATAGACCTAAGGGAGACCTACCGGGTCTGTAACCCAGCTAGGTTGGTCTCCCTTGGAAAATAGCCACTTTACCTTTTCTGGTCAACTAACCACGTGCTCAATTAGCTGTGGTAAGAATCCCACGCGTGCTCTGACAGCTGGTGGTGATTCTGACATGGATGTTGTTGTGGTTCGGGGTGGTACAACCACGACCACCGACCGCAGCTTCTTTCCTGGAGGGGTGACAATGGGTGAAACTGCCTCCGGCGGGTTGAAGATGCTGGGCGGGGTCCTCGGTGGGGATGGTGATTGCAGTGGCCTGCATGCAGAGGAGGGTTCGGCAGGAGGTCGTTTGCCCGACGGTGCTTGCGCCCCGCCCTGGTCCTCTTCCTTTGAGGGAAGAAGTGGGTGACCAGCAGTTGGTTGTTGGGCCGCGGGTCGGCAGGCGGGGTCGCAGCTCTCAGTGGAGGGGTTGAAACCCCCGGCCGAGGAGGGCTCCGGCGTCGAGGGTCTCGGGGAGGGTCTTGCAGTTGAGGGGCCCACGGTGGAAGGGGCAAATCCATTGGTCGCGACACTGGTCTGGCTCTTCGATGATCCATTGTGGGTGGTTGTCAGACGAAGGCTGACCAGCCAGAGGCTCGTTTACACTGATGTAGCAGCGATTTGCCAGGTTTTGTTCGAACGTGAACCGGCGAGTCATAGCTCGAGCCAGGATCACGTGTTTGCCGGGTCTGCAGCGTGCAGAGAATAAGACACCCGGCGAGTTGAAGCTCGAGCCCGGGGTTAGATGTGTTGGGATGATGAAAAGGCTGTTGGTCCAGGGCCGAGGGCGGCGGGCCCAACCGAAGCGACACTGCTGGGCCATAGGTACAGGTCCAGCTCCAGAGGTGTAGAGTAGTTGGTAAGAGGCTGATGCATTGGCGACGGCGGTTGCCCGCTGTCAAGCCAATCGGAGGAGACGTAGAGCAGAGAGGTGCGTGTCCTGGAGACTGGAAGTGGCACGGCAAGCCAGCAAGACAGTCCAGAATCCAGAAACGTCGGGGTCATCAGTTTAGGAGTAGACTATAATAGGTGGTTAAGTAAGTAAAGGTTGATAAAAAGTACAAGGAACATATATTATGTCAAATGATAAAAAACCTTGTTCTGGTAGTGCCAGCTATGTGGAGCGCGGCTTTTAACGTCGGAATCACCACCAGCTGTCAGAGCACGCGTGGGATTCTTACCACAGCAAATTGAGCACGTGGTTAGTTGACTAGAAAAGGTAAAGTGGCTATTTTCCAAGGGAGACCAACCTAGCCGGGTTACAGACCCGGTAGGTCTCCCTTAGGTCTATTTCTACTTAAAATAACATTAATACGTTTCTACCTACTTAACCATATATACAAACATAAAACCACATTACACATATATACAACAAGGATAGTCCTACCTACATAGTCTACCTATTTATCCAGGTTTAAGGTGGAGTAAGTCGAGTAGTTGCTTCAGCGCCCTCTGACGGCTATGACCGCTTACTAATAATCCGAACGCCTGCAGAGAATGGATTATGTATACTGCTGGGAGTTTGCATCCGCGAGGCTGTTGGGTAGATCCCAACAGTTCTATAATATGTCTTTTGAAACGTCTGCTATGTTTTCGCCAAAAATCACAACAAAACCAGTCAGTTTCTGACGTTAAAAAGACATATTATATTTTAGAACATTTATCAGTGCCCTCGATAAATTGGGAGAAAAATCATTCTGCTGCCACGTGTTTCACAGTTGTGTGAAGCATCTTAAAAACGTCAGCAAAAAGCAGTATACTATAGTACTATAGTGTACTATAGTGTGATTGAACTTGTCATAAGCTAAACATTCAATAAGATAAATCTGTTCGATAGGAGACGCTATTGTCTACTTTACAGAAGTGGTGAAATCCAGCCTAAGTAGGAAGGTGCATTGTTTCTTATGTTGGTGCAAACTTGGTGCATACTTGGCGCAAACTTGATGCATATATATCGTATCTTGTATAAGATTTATAAGCAGAAGTAATTTCAAGACAATTTTCCGGATCGTACCCTTGCGTAGAGTGGGTGGAATGGAAGCAGACAACGCAGCATAGTCAGCCGGCAGAAACTTATGAATAAATTTGCAACGTTATTACTTCCTCAACGTTTCTTTCAAACTTAGTTACAACCTACCTAGTTAGCTAAGTGAATCTTAAATAAATAATGAAATAATCATGAAATCTAAATTAGGCGTAGTGGCCAACGTAAGCTGAAAATTTTTGCTTACGCTGGGATTCGAACCCAGACTTCTCAGGACACAACTATGATTTTTCCTCTTCAAACTCCCATTTATCCTGGATAGAGTGGTGGTTCGGACTTCACCTTAAGAGGACGCTATACCTGACGATGCATTTTTTTTGCCGCCCATAAGATTAACATTGCGAGCGGCGATTCATTTTCAAGGTTTACCCTTGGTTGGAAAGACACATAATTTTGCCTGTGCCTAGCCCTAACAATGTTCTAGGAAGTGTTCGAAGCAGATTTCCCAATTTCTCACTGGTTTCTTTTATTGCAACTGTTTTGCAAATGCTAGCATCGCATACCTCAAGAAAAGTGCTGTATCTCGAAAACCAGTAAAAAAAAATGGGTAAACCTTGAAAATGAATCGCCGCTCGCAATGTTAATCTTATGGGCGGCAAAAAATGCACCGTCAGGTATAGCGGACCCTTAAACTATAGGTCCCCATCAAAGTCTGTCTAGGTCGCTTGATAACCACAGCTTGAACACATATCAAAGATAACTAGCTGCTCTCGGGAGTGCTCCCCATGACTATATACAACACACACCGCAGGGAAAGAGCTGAATAAATTCTCGCAGGGAGTGATGATGGCCATGCTGTGGAAAAACTGCAGAGGGATTGGTTTGTTCGGGAGTGATCAGCTATGTGATCATCACCACACGGACATAGTTGGAGATTGGTGACACGAACTTTTGCGCACTTTCTCGCCATACTGGCTATCGAGAAACCGAGTGTTATTATGCGACGTATTCGATTGCGGGTAATTGGTCATTAAAATAATCCCGCCGGCAGACAGAAAGTTTGTTGTTCGGGCAAAGTTGCAGAAGCACCTGTTATAGACGGGGGAAAAAGACGAAGTTTGACCAACAACTTGAGGCGAGACAGAGTGTACGGAGACAAAGTTAGAAAAGTTTATTATTTAGTTCCAGTCAACCTCGGTCAGTTGTTTATTTTCATCCTATTTAGGTTAGGTTAGGTAAAGGGCGTCTACGTACAGTCATGTTTGTTTACGTTTTTTTTGCACACTTTATGAGGAAACTGTTGGATATTTAAATGTTCTGAAGGATAATAATGTCTTTTTAACGGTGTTGTAATTTCGGGCAAAAATCACTCGATCGTACAGTCACCACACAGCCTGTAAAAATAGGCCGTTAAAAAGACATATTATATTTCAGAACAATCCACTTAGTAATGTAATGTGCAGAAAAAATGTAAACAAACACGACTCCGTATAGACGTTTTTAATTCTCGTGAAATAACTTAACTTAAGACCTAACCTAAGTAGTACCTACCTACTGCACTTCACACGGTCTTCAATTCATGAATTTACACAAAATGAATGTCCTCTTAATGGACCCACCCCTGATATCGTTTTTTGGTTTCAGCAAGAAAGGACTGCGCGGACGACAACCACAAGATGTTTAACAACTTTTGCTACCTGTTCGTTGGATACCCCAAAGTGACGTGGCAAACTGCTCAACAAATCTGCTCTGGAATGAAAGTAAGAAGTTTTTTGTACTGTTTGGCCGAAGCCAGTTTATCCATGCCGTATAGATAGATCCATGTTTAGTTAAACGTTAGTGGACCCAGCACCGCCTCAACCAGAGTTAGTATTAGGAACCACCACCGAAAAACTGTCAAAAAATAACTTGGTCAAAACCCACGAAAAAGTAATAATAAATCCTAAGCGCTTTCGACCTAGACGGTCATCATCAGAGGGGTACAAGAAAGGGAAGAGACAGATAAACCTACTTGGGTGTTAGCCGGCCCGAAGTAAGTTGATCTGTTACGAGTTACCTCTTAAATCATGTATAGATAGATTTCTTTTTTCTGCAAAAATCGTCTATTTAACAAGCAATCGTGAAATTTTCCAGGTCACAAAATTAAAGTAACAATCTAATAAAAAGTAAATAAGTTCAAAGGCTTCAAAGGACGGAGAACGTCTGGCTTCTCTTCTTTCTTCCTATAAGTGGGTTTTCCCCCACTTTTTCTTCTCTCTCTTATTGTAAGGTCGAAGTATCGCACTCTCTCCCAGGGACTTTTTTTCTCCAGCCCGGGGCTACCTTGGTACCTAGCCCTCTGAATCTCACTAATTCACTCCTCATGTACATGTAAAATGCTCACAAAAGGTGGAACCCACCAGGCTACGTCGCAATCTTTGCTCCAGCGACAAAAAAAAATAAACATGAACTTGTGACCCGAAACTTGAAGAGTTTCCAGAGTGCGTTAGACAAAGGGACTTAGCAATTAGGGATGTAGGCTCTAACACGGAAATTCCTCTTACAGTTAGAATCCTGACTTCTTACACGTTTACCTTTGCCTTAATTCTCGTGGGCAGCCTCTAATTAAGAAGTCACAAGCCGCTACAAGAGCTTGCGGTATACCTACGCGTGTTGAATCCTCCATCCCCTTGGGTTTGGAATTAAAAGTCAACAACTCGTGATGTCCGTAAGGTTAACATAGAGACCGGCCACTTCTTTTTTTGCAAAGACTCAAAATTATTTCTCTTACCTCTATACGTATATCCTGAGTTTTGCTTTTTTTTTTTTCAGAAAACTGTAATCAACGGATATATACCCTGAATGTTCAGTACAGTTGTCACTCTCTATAACGAACACCTCTCTATAATTACGAGGAAAAACTACGACCCCTTAAGAGGACGCTATACCTGACGATGCATTTTTGCCGCCCATAAGATTAACATTGCGAGTGGCGATTCATTTTCAAGGTTTACCCTTGGTTGGAAAGACACAAAATTTTGCCTGTACCTAGCCCTAACAATGTTCTAGGGAGTGTTCGAAGCAGATTTCCCTATTTCTCACTGGTTTCTTTTATTGCAACTGTTTTGCAAATGCTAGCATCGCATACCTCAAGAAAAGTGCTGTCTCTCGAAAACCAATGAGAAATTGGGAAATCTGCTCCGAACACTCCCTAGAACATTGTTAGGGCTAGGTACAGGCAAAATTTTGTGTCTTTCAAACCAAGTATAAACCTTGAAAATGAATCGCCGCTCGCAATGTTAATCTTATGGGCGGCAAAAAATGCACAGTCAGGTATAGTGGACCCTTAACACACCCTGACTTACTTTCTACTCTTCTGTGCATGGCCAGTCTGCATGCTGAAGCAAAAATGAACCCCACTATATGAGAAAGCGTGTTCCAGTACTATTGCAAAATATATGGGCAAACCGGGGCACGTCGGTTAAGAAGCCATTTTGAACTCCATATGGCACCCGGCCGAAATATGCCTCCGCCCACGGTATTCAAAATTGCCGTTGAACTACCTCTGGAACCCCCCACCCCAATTCTAAAGTTGTCAAGGGGTCCGCTTTGTGTCCTGAGAGGTCCGGGTTCGAATCCCGGCGGAATGGAAAAATTTTCCGCTTCCGACATGGATGTATTGACTTCGGCCCACTAATAATCGGCTTCGGCCACTTCGCCTTCGGCTTCGGCAAAAATATCTGACAGACCAACTCATCGGCGCATATGTTCTCTAAACGTATATAAAGTACTTATGTTCTCTGAACGTCGCGCGTTAAAAAGAAAAAAAAAGTACACTGAACACCGTAACCCAAAACCATTTTCTACAGCTCGCAGGGCGGTTCCCATCCCCAGACTTGATGTATTTCTATACCTATTAGTGATGCACGATGGAAGAACAAGAACTAGAAACGTCATTTATTGTTCTTGTTCTCGCAAAGCGACTCTTGCCCTTGCTCAGTACAAATCCTATATTGTTCTTGTTCTCGCAGTAGAAATCATTTCTTGCTCTTGTTCTTGTTCTTGCTGCGAGACTCTTCCAATTTCTACACAGCCTGTTATAAAAAAACGTATTTCAGAACATTTCGATATCCAATAGTTTCCTCATAAAGTGTGCAGAAAAAACATAAACAAATAGCGAATGCATGTTTGGTCTTAGGGTATTTTTCAGGAAAATTTGGCATTTTTATAGGCACAGCTGGCGAGCGTGAGCAGTGCTGAAGAACAGGCGTTCGTGACGAGCAATCTTCGGAACTCGATGGACTATTCCACCACTTCGGTCTTTTGGCTTGGAGGCTACGTCAGTCCTATGGGTCAGTGGCTGTGGGCTGATGACGAACCATTCGAATTTTCAGGTATGTAACTTAACGCCTAGTTAGGGGTGGGGGACAGCAACTAGACCATTTCAAGAATTATCCATCGTGCTCAGCTGGCAGTACTACCAAATACCAGCTCCCCACCCATCGTGTTACTACACGACGGGGACCTACAGTTTTAGGTGGGTTCTGAACCACCACAGCCTCGATATACATTTCACAGTCCACAGTGTTTCTCTATAGTCCACTATAGCGTTATAATCTCGAAAAGAAATGCTGGTGCCTTATCTGTTAGTGGACTTTTAACGGCAAGATAAATTTACTGGTGAATGCCACCCTACGCTGGAAAATTAATTAATAACAAATAATAATAAATGAGTCGTTTCGATCACTATATTTTCTTCTCGTAGCAGCGTATCATAAAATTTATACCCCGAGTTGTAATTTATGAAATAACCCAATTTGCATGACGCCATATCATTTGAAATGTCAGGCTTCATTTAAAATGCTCTCGACCCTCCTGTTCTACATTATTAAAATTATAATTTATTCAGAAGGAAGAAACATAAATTGGATTAGGAAGAGAATAGCGATGTGATTAGGAATACTGGATTCATTCTTCTCCAATGTCTCGGTGGCACTCTTTCTTTTTCTCGAAATGTATTTCCTTAATGTAGGCTGGATTAGGATATATTTTTCGCCTTTTTCACAAGAACCTTTACATTTACCTTACGTTACCTTACCCAACTAAAACGGTAGGTCCCCATCCCATACTAACAAGATGGATGGGGAGCTGCAGCTCTTGAGGTGGTCTCAATGCCAGCAGAGGTATGGGCGTTAAAATTTCAAAACGTCATATCTCCATTGTAAATGGAGGGAATCGACTTATATCAACTGAAAATCATCTTTTATTTATATACCATTATTGAGTTTAACGTTTACTATTGTTTTGGTTTCGTTGTATTTTCCTTATTCATAAAATTTTTCTTTTCTTTTCAGCTTGGCCCCCCAATGAATCTATAGACAACGCCATTCACAGCGAGCCTGTACCTTCGTGCCTGGGCCTTCAGTGGGTCTCTTCAGGACCAGGCCTGAGTGGTCTCTACTGGGCACCCAAGGAATGCAGAACTGTGGGGGGCTACATTTGCAAAAAACCAGTTGCAGGTATGTGTTAAAAGGTTGGTCGGGCACTGAGCTGTCAAACAAAAGGACTCAGGCTCTAGTCCTGGGTTGAGGAGATTTTTTTCTTGTAAACCATACCCATAACCCCATTGAATACACCCTGTACCCCACAAGAGCACTAGCCCTTCTATGATCAATCCAACTTTGGCTCAGAGCTCAGACCTATCTGTCTCTATTATCCTAAAGAAGACAGGTGCAGTGTTTGAGAAAGAAACAGTGTTCTGGTCATCTTAAAGAACAGGGTAAGAAGAGGGTGCCATCTTACGGTGGCGCAGTAACAACTGTTTGCTTATACACTCCATTAGTCTTCTTAGCCTGTTATTTAAGAAGACAAGAACACTGTTTCTTTCTCAAACAAAGTGTCTGTCTTCTTAGGGTAATAGAAACAGATTGACAGGTCTAATGATGGTCCAGAAATAGTGCCACGGAGTTCGAAAGGACGTACCTGTTAGGTGAAAGGAACAAAGGAAAAGAAATAAAATCACAAGTTCCATCCCCAAAGCGTTCTATCAAAGGCTTTTGAAACATCTGCAACATATCCGCAAGCTTTGACGGACAAAAAGCCAAACAACTGACAAGATTCACGAGCATGAAGAAGCATGGCGCCGTTTTTTTTTCAGCGACTTCTTTTAGAGACAGTTGATTTTCTGACTTTTCCCTCCAGTCCCTTTGCTATTTGGGCAGAGTATTTCCTTTCATTTTTTCTCTAGCTTTTTACTTTCTCGCCCTTATTTAAACATGGTCTGAGAAAGTTATGTCTTCGTGCAAAATTTCGATTTTGAGATTTTGGGTTTCCCATGATCCTGGAGGTCCCCCGAGTCCAAAAAAATGGTTTTTAAAAAATGTTCGTCCGACGTATGTATACGTACGTCACTCTGTCGCGTGACTGGAGTACGATTTTGCTCAAATTTGGTATGTACCTAATGTAAATATCTGGACATTTTTTGATAAATTTTGATAACTCAAAAATTGCGCCTGCTATGGTCAAAAAAAGGCAAACAATCGTGTTTTTTTACAGTTAGGAACTGCTGGAGGCTATGTACGTATATCAAGTTGGAACCTTGAAAATTTGCAGAAGTGTTTCTGAAAAGATGCTTTTGGATCATTTGCAACCATTTGAAGGTGGCCCAGCTGTAGCCAAAACGTGTCGTCAAAACACGATTTTTGAATTATTTTGGCGTTTTTTTGGCAATAGCGGCCGCAGTTTTTGACCATTCAAGGATTCCTTAAAAAAATTGTCTTGGCCGTGATTTTATACAGGTTCATACCAAATTTCATCAAAATCAGGTCAACGGTTACTTATAGGCTCTAGAGCAGGGAACGGACGGACGGACGGACAGACATTTTCCAGAAACAACTTTTTTGGACTCAGGGAACCCCCCAGGATCATGGGAAACCCATAATCTCAATTTCGAAATTTTGCACGAAAACAATACTTTCTCGGCATACATATAACCTATGGCTAGCGAGAAAATAAATAAAGGGTCCGACAACAGTCGCACTAAACTTTCTCGCCCCATGTGATTTTTTTTTTTTTTTTTTTTTTTTTGGATTTCTTTGAGATTTTTTTGCGGGCGTAATTTTTAAGCAATCCAAAATCGGTTGAAAATGACCTAGGAACATCTATCTGAGATCACTCCCACCAAGTTTCATGGCTGTCATTCTATTACTGTAGTCCCAAATGCGTTCTAACCATTCAAAAACGTGGTTTCTCATTCTCAACTCATTTTCGACACTTTTTTGACAAAAACGGCCGTAATTTTGAAGATAACAAAATTATGTTCGACAGATGTTTAAGTTACATGGTTCTACACAAATTTACCAAATTTCATGACAATCGGTCAATAAATGTGAATGGCGCCGAAACGATCGAACTTTGGTCCAGAACGGCCGTAATTTTCAACCAATTCAATTTTAGTTGAAAATGACCTCGAAGCATCTATTTGTCAACACAGATACCAATTTTCAGTGTTATAGATTGAAAAGTGTACCGTCGGCGCTTGTCTAAGTAACCAAAAACACGATTTTTGAATTATTTTGGCGGTTTTTTGACAATAGCGGCCGCAATTTTTGACCAATCAAAAAATCCTTGAACATGCCCCTCGACAGTAATTTTAGACAGGTTCATACCAAATTTCATCAAAATCGGATGAACGGTATAGGCGCTAGAGCACTGCACGGACTGACTGACGGACGGACTGACTGACTGACGGACGGACTGACGGACGGACAGACTTTTTCCAGAAACCACTTTTTTGGACTCAGGGGACCCCCAGGATCATGGGAAACCCAAAATCTCAATTTCGAAATTTTGCACGAAAACAATACTTTCTCGCCATATGGCTAGCGAGAAAGTAAAAATCAAAAAATTTTATACCGCTGGTGTAAAAATTGCGAGAAAGTCAAATGCGACCATTGCCGGACCCTTTATAAAGAAATGTCCGTCCGTCCGTGATGCGGTATAACGATTAATAACATGCCGACAGTGCATTCATTAATTAATAGTTTTAATTAATTAATTTACATTTTAATTTTGTGTGTTCTGGTTCGCAAGATTTACCTTAAAAAAAAATACGTCAATTAAAAAAAGGTTGGGTACCACTGGTTTACATAAAGGATGAAATAATAAGATTCATAATAGAACTGCGCGCGGCGAAAGCGCGGGAAGCTTCCCCGGGCCGCGCAGTCGGGCGATCGATACTCCCCTCACCCCTCACTCCCCTCAGTCAGCCGCGCTCGCGCGCCGGGGGTGGACGTTCTTAGCAGTCAGTGCGTTTTCGTTCTGCGTGTGTGTGTGTGTGTGTACTGCTCATGCTTTCTTTCCTTCCCCTTCATCAATAAGGTATTTTATACCATTATTTATATTTTAAAGTGTCATTTGTGTTTTTTGACAGTTAGGAAGGGCTGGAGGCAGTGGAGGCTATGTATATCAAGTTGGAACATTGATTTTTTTTTGTTTTTTTGTTTTTTTTGTTTATGGATTCTTGTATACATCCAGCTCCAACCTGTACTTTTTAACTTCTGGTGGGACGAAAAGGTGAAGATGTACTTATCTGGTTAATACACGTATCCCAAGGATGTAGTTGGTAGGAGTAGTTAAGAAAGGTACCCACAACTTGAAAATTTTCAGAAGTATTTTTGAATAGATGTTTTTATGGCGTTTTTAACCATTTGGAGGCGGGCCAATAACTTGGCCCAGTTTTGGCCCAAACGCGTTGGTCGTCACTTCGGTAGCACTATTCGATCGATTTCAATAAAAATTG
Organism: Mesopsocus fuscifrons; assembly: GCA_950004255.1. Taxonomy (NCBI): domain Eukaryota; kingdom Metazoa; phylum Arthropoda; class Insecta; order Psocodea; family Mesopsocidae; genus Mesopsocus; species Mesopsocus fuscifrons. The sequence continues at coordinate 2,329,648 of OX465377.1, forward strand.
GTAGGGAGGTGTACTTTAACCTAATTTGATGTTTTACCGAACGAAATTTATCCAACATAATAATTATGGCCAATATTGGCATTATCGTAGGAAAATTTTCCAAAAATGGAAATCTCGTTTTTGATTGGTTAGGTCAGATTTCCCACAACACTGATCGATGGATTTCATTTAATATTGGTGAAAGCGGTCTCAGATAGATGCTTCAATGTGATTTTCGATGGATTTTCAATTAGTTGAAAATTAATAAGGTCGTGACATGGAAAATAGAAAACACGTACTTTGTGCGTCGAACGACACTTCACCTGTTTGATGGATATGTTTGAAATTCAGTGAGCAGTGTATGGCAAAATATTTTTTTTAGAAAAACTTAAAACTCTGGCAAAAAAAAAAACAAATCACGTAAAAAAATTAAAATTTTCGATACCGCCGGCGTAAAAATTGCGAGAAAGTCAAGTGAGACCATTTTCGGACCCTTTCTTTTACTTTCTCGCCCGTATGTAATACATGGGCTGAGTACGTACGTCCGTACGTTTGTCTGTAGCGCGGCTAGAGGTCACACCAGTCAACCGATTTGGCTCAAATTTGGAATATAGATGTCTAAAATCAGTTCCGAGATACACTTTTAAGGGGAAATACACCCATTTGGTTCGCAATGCTACGTACTTCAAGCCCTACTCCGAAGTTACAGGGCGAGTGAAAAGTGTTTATAGGGGGATGTAAACCTGAGACTCTTTGTCGTGAGGTAGTGTTGTATTTTTGCATGAAATGGAGTAATAAGCCCACAGGAGCGATTTTAAACAGTCAACTACCAGTCCACATGTTTTTTTGACAGATCGCGAAAACACAACACTACCTCACGCGAAATATTTTTTTGTAACGTTTCGGATTAAAACAGTATGATTTTATCGTCACATTTAGTAGAAAAGCTTGATAAATGTTTGTAATATTTACCGCCGCCATGTTACATGTTGACAATTTTTATTTCACTTACGGAAGTTCGTAATTGCAACACCATTTCTCTACTTTTCCTCCTGTAAAAGCTAAACATAGTGTCCTACTTTCACTCGTTCGTTTCGCGTTCAAATAGCACACTATGTTTAGCTTTTAGAGTAGACACAACCGATACGATATTGCAATTACCAGTCTCCGGTGGTACTAAAATGTAAACATAACTTTTGTCGAATATTTACTTTCGCACAGTGGTTTTGGCGGAGTTCGTCGAGAATGTATGGTGGCCCTTAATATAATTTTGATTACTCAAAAATTGCGCCTACTATTGTCAAAAAAAATTCAAAGTCGTGTTTCACGTGTTTCACGGTACGGTAGTTAGAACCTTCAAATTTTGCAGTCGTGTTCCCAGATAGATGCTCCAGGATCATTTTTATTGTTTTGGAGATGGGCCAAAATTGGCCCATACGTGAAAATCTTGAACAGTATTAGCCGGAATTTTACAAAAATCCATAAACTTGTGCTTAATAACAAGACTTAAAGGTTTGTCGAAGAAATATTCAATCAATTCAAAATTGCGGCCAATATAGGCAAAATAAAGTCAAAAATAGGAAAAAAAAACTAGAATCTCGTTTTTGATTGGTCAAGACGGATTTGGCACTACAGTTATTAAGTTAGATCCTTGTAATTTCGCAATAGTGTTCCCAAATAGATGCTACAGGATTCCTTTTATTCTTTTTGAGATGGGCCAAAAATTTGGGCCAATATTGGCATTATCGTAGGACAAATTTTCCAAAAATGGAAATCACGTTTTTGATTGGTTAAGACGGATTTGCAACAACCCTAATCGACAGATTTCCTTCAAAATTGGTCAAAGTAGTCTCAGATAGATGCTTCAAGGGCTTTATCAATAGATTTTCATTTACTTAAAAATGAAGACGGTGACATGCAAAATAGAAAACATAAACTTTGCGCGTCGAACGACACTTCACTGTTTGACGGATATGTTTGAAATTCGGTATGCAGGTGCAGCCACACTATTGGCTATGTCACACGATATACAGGCAAAAACTATTTATAGCCGATGCTTAGGTTAGCCTAGTGTGGGTCGCAGCTCAGCCTCATAGGTTCTGGTGCCACGTAGAGGGGGTACCCACCCCTCCGCTGCCATCTGCCATTTTGGTCTCCTTTTCGGCAGCCGACTATATAGAAGTCTACCCTTGCAGTATATTGAATAATCTACGATAAATTAGGTTCGAATTAGTTCCAGTAGCAAGGCGTTGAACTATGGAACAAGAACAACAAAGATCTACTTAGTCGACGGTACCCCGGAAATTTTCATGAAAACTTTTTCAATTAATTTATATTTTGGAATAATTGCAGCAATATTACCCATAACCCATAACATCTTTGGGACATACCTAACCTTGTAGTTTCAGGGGGGCCAACCGATCTCAGCAAGACAATCAACGGGTCAGATGGGTTTCTGACGTCTCCGGGTCACCCAAGTCCTTACCGGCCTGACCTCGACTACGAAGTGCGGCTGATCGGACCGGCGTGGACGAGAATGGTCATCAGCCTCACAAGACTGGACATGGAACAGCAGGCGGACTGTCTGTACGACTTCTTGGAGCTGAGGTCGGGAGGTGCTTTGGACCCAGAGCAGCGGTGGTGTGGCTCTTGGAATACAAAAATTCATCCGTAAGTTCAAAACATAGTAGTCTCTCTAGAGCGACCGTCAAGGGAAAAGGTTATGGAGAGTATTGTCACTGTATATTTATTAACTGTTATTTGCACATCACAAGCCCAGCAGGTGTATTCCCATTCTCGAACGCCAGCAAACCCACCCAACTAACACCTTCAAAATTTATTGTAAGAAGAACTGTTCTCCGTATATTGCATCATGGCGTGCCTTATCTTCTTACAATAAATTTTGAAGGTGTTAGTTGGGTGGGTTTGCTGGCGTTCGAGAAAGGGAATACACCTGCTGGTATTTTAGTCTTCTCGTATTTACATCAAGGTTGAATTCAATCCAGTGGTAGAACCCGCAAGGTTGAAAACCTGTCAAAAGAATTTGGGCATGTTATGAAGTAGTAATGGAGACGCACCCTCATAACTCATAATATACAAAAATTATTAACAGTGTCTACTTAAAGTCACCGAGAAACAGAAATAATTAATTAAATAGTAAAGTCTATTCTACTTCGCCTGCGAAATCATGATTATGTAATTTGAAAGTCGGTGTACACCGATTTCATCTGCAAAAACCATGCCTAATTAAGGGTCCACTATACCTGACGGTGCATTTCTTGCCGCCCATAAGATTAACATTGCGAGCGGCGATTCATTTTCAAGGTTTACCCTTGGTTGGAAAGACACAAAATTTTGCCTGTACCTAGCCCTAACAATGTTCTAGGGAGTGTTCGAAGCAGATTTCCCATTTTTTTTTACTGGTTTTCGAGATACAGCACTTTTCTTGAGGTATGCGATGCTAGCATTTGCAAAACAGTTGCAATAAAAGAAACCAGTGAGAAATTGGGAAATCTGCTTCGAACACGACCTACAACATTGTTAGGGCTAGGTACAGGCAAAATTTTGTGTCTTTCCAACCAAGGGTAAACCTTGAAAATGAATCGCCGCTCGCAATGTTAATCGTATGGCCGGCGAAAAATGCACCGTCAGGTATAGCGTCCTCTTAATAGAGACGGACAAAATATGCTCTTTATTTTTCGAATATTTTAGTTAGTTAAATCTGGGCATTCGGGACAGCTAAAAAATATCCAACAGTTTCACTGACGAGATATCATTAAGAAAATAAATGTTAACTTATTAACGAAATTGCCCAGTCACTTTTCAAACTAAATAAAAAGTTGGACTCCCCGTGAAAGGAAAACGTAGTTTTCAGTTTCCAGTAACTCCCAAACTTTTGGAGATGTTTTTTTTTTACTGACTGAAAGGAGCAGCTAGACCATTTCAAGAATTATCCATCGTGCTCTACTAAAAACCAGCTCCCCAAACATTGTGTTTCTACACGACGGGGACCTACAGTTTTAGTGGGTTCTGAACCACCCCACATTTTGTTTCACGTGCTGAAAATATCAGAGGTAAATGCCGTTCAGAAAAATTTTGTTCCTGCAGCTTACAGCTCATTTTTAATCCCAATTTTTAATATCATATGCACGGCTAGGTATAATCTCCCTTAATCCGATGTAATAAATTCAGGCTCGGCTCAGCGCGCTACTCTTTTGTCAGCTGTGGAACATTCGCATTTCCATTTTCATTTTAATTAATTTAATATTTTTTAAGCAGGTATTTACATTTTTTTCGTTGTACAGGATTTTTTTATTATTACCAGAAAATATATCATGGGGTATCAGGTAGGTACCTCTAGGTACACAAATCAAGAGGACCCTCGATCTACTCCCAACTTGTTGAGATTTTTTATTTTTAGAGTAAATCTTGTCTGGCCCAGGGCCTACCTACCCTCGTCTATTTATACCTGACCTTCATCGGCATGGAATAAAGTCGACTGTTCAGGTTTATATAGTGACTCCTATAGGTGTCTCACCTACCATTCCACAGTTATTGTGCCACGGAGTAGGCTATAAAGAGCTGCTACTCGATGAAAAATTGGGGAAAGTATAGCAGGACCGTTGTCACTCCAATATTTCGTTTTGTGTTTTTTTACGTTTTTTCTGCACATTTTGCGAGGAAACTGGATATTTTACGGTCGGTTAATTTCGGCCAATTTTTTTGTTGACAAAAATCACTTGATCCTAAAATCACAACACAGCCTGTTAATTTTGGCCTTTAAAAAGACACATTATATTTTAGAACATTTAAATATCCAGTAGTTTCCTCAAAGTGTGGAGAAAGAACGTAAACGAATAGCCAATGTATGTTCGGCCTTAACACCTTTTTCATTTAATTCAATTTCCCACGTTACAAAATCCTCTGTGGGTTGCTCACTCGGAAATGCTTTTAGGTAGATCGTTTTTATCCCGCCATGTTTTCAATTTAAAGTTAAGTTTTTATGCAAACTCCCATTACAGTTTGTTTAAAATTCAAATCAGACAAAACCAGATGTTTTTAAAAACTCCAGGTGTTTTTTTGACGGCAAATCTGTATTGGTTAAAACTTCTGTGTAACTTTATGGCTGTTAACGGTTGTTAGCTTACCGTACAGATTAAATAAATGTATCTTCCCGGTAAAGTAGCCGATAACTTTATCTTGCCGTTAAAAGTCCGATAGCTAACACTATAATAAGGGCGCTATCGGCAGGATGGTGAAACGCACCAACTTTTCTTTTCGGGCGGGTAATGCTATAGTGAACTTTTAGGGGATTTTATAGTAGACTTTATGACCTGGCGAAATCTACCGTAAACGAAGCCATGTGGGATTTTATTGTTGATCTGAAATATAATGTGTAATGTGTTACGACACTTTTTAGAGGGAAAATAGTGGATATAATGGATATTGGCGATATTACCTAGATTCGTGAACAAGATAGATATCCATCAAGCTTATTATATTTCAGAATAATAAAGATCCAAAATTTCTTCAGAACAAAAGTGCCTATTTTGAAATCGAAAAATAAAATAACGGTTTCATTGGTTTCCTTTCTAGCTTCAACTTTGTGTCAAGTGACAACGAGGCGTACATCCGGTTCCGGTCGGACTACTCTGTATCCGGTTCTGGGTTCGCGGCTACGTGGCGCGCAGTTGACGTTGCTGGCTGCCCTTCGCAAACCTTAACTGCAAGGGAAGGAATTCTCTCCAGCCCAAACTACCCTGAATTTGTTCTACCGGGGTTGAATTGCGTTACGACCGTCCTAGCAGCACGTAAGTTTACCAAGGACTCTAGATCTAGTCTCGATTTGTCGAAATTTTTTCAAGTGACTTTTTCCGGCGTTTGGGTCTTTACCGTCTGAGGGAAAATTCGACTGTTGTGCCTAATTTTGACAGAACCAGTCCCTTTGATAGAGTATACGAAAGATGGGATCCTGTATCCCATTATAGGGCCGTAACTTCAATTATTATTTTTTGCTAGGTATTTACGCACTTAAGAGGACGCTATACCTGACGGTGCATTTTTTGCCGCCCATAAGATTAACATTGCGAGCGGCGATTCATTTTCAAGATTTACCCTTGGTTGGAAAGACACAAAATTTTGCCTGTACCTAGCCCTAACAATGTTCTAGGGAGTGTTCGAAGCAGATTTCCCAATTTCTCACTGGTTTCTTTTATTGCAACTGTTTTGCAAATGCTAGCATCGCATACCTCAATAAAAGTGCTGTATCTCGAAAACCAGTAAAAAAAAAATGGGAAATCTGCTTCGAACACGCACTAGAACATTGTTAGGGCTAGGTACAGGCAAAATTTTGTGTCTTTCCAACCAAGGGTAAATCTTGAAAACGAATCGCCGCTCGCAATGTTAATCTTATGGGCGGCAAAAAATGCATCGTCAGGTATAGCGGACCCTTAACTGTGATGGAACAAGCTTTACCTCGGAGCTGGCTACCTGTCTCTATTATCCTAAGAAGACAGACATTTCATCTGAGAAGAAAATAGTGTTCTTGTCTTCTAAATAACAGGATAAGAAGACTGATGGAGTATATAAGCAAACAGTTATTACTGGGCCATCTTACAAAGTTATCCGTCCTTTTTTCGTAAGGTGACCTTATCAGACCCTTTTCTTATACACTGGGACCCTCTACTTAGCCTGTTGTTGAAAAAGACAAGAACACTGTTTTCTTCTCAAACAAAGTGTCCGTCTTCTTCAGATAATAGAGACAGATAGACAGATCTGAGATAAAGTTTGATTCACCCTTTACGGGTAGTTAAATTTTTAAATAAAGGTATATGACGCATTTAGTTAGAGTATGACACAAGCTAAACATAGTATGCTTGGAACTCTTATAAAATTTATCTGACAGTTAAACTGGTGAAATCCACCCTAAACAGCTAAAAGGCTAAACTCCAGTTAAACTCTGATTTTTCCGTTACAATATTTGTAATTTAACTGGAGTTTAGCGTTCACCGAGTATGGTGGGACGTGGGACGCACACATAGAGTTTGAAAAAGATAAAGGAAAATAAAATATGGAGCAGTACCTACAGGGAATATAAAATAATACTGCTGACTCTTGACTTATAAATAAAAGGGTGGCTGGCTATTTTCAGCAGGTCAGCTATTTTATAATGGGAAATTTCCAAGCAATTTCTGATAAATTGATAAAGTTAGAGTGATTTCGGAATATCCAGTTACTTCTAGACGTAATAAATATAATAAATTGTCACAATAAACAATTTTGGTGCACTGGAGGGGCGTGGGTGGAGTAGTGGTCATCGTGCTCAATCTGTAGCTTCAGGTCCAAGTTCGAATCTTGAGAAACTCCTTTGCACGTATGGCCATAGGTTTTTCTCGATATTCAAATTTATAATATGTAGTTACAAAATATGTTTATTGTTTATTTATTAATGCATTTGTTTCTCAGGAAACTGTTGAAGATTTACGTGTTCTGAAATATAAGTAGATTGTGGTTTTCCGTTAGGAAGATATATTATATTTTAGAACATTTAAATATCCAACAGTGTCCTTTAAGAAGTGGTTGGAAAAAATGTTAACAACCAGCTAATGTAGGTATATTCCGTCTTAAGGCTGAATATATATTCACTATTTTTTTACGTTCCGATTTCAAACTTTGTGAGAAAACTATTGGACAATTAAATATTCTGAAATATAATACCTATGTCTTTTTAACGTCATTATTCATGAGACTATCTTGTGGTTTCAGGATCGGTTAATTTCGGACAATTTTTTTTTGGTGACAAAAATCACTCAATCGTAAAATCACAACATAGTCTCATGAGTAATGACGTTAAAAAGACATATTATATTTCAGAATATTTAAATATCCAATAGTTTTCCAACAAATTTTGAAATCGGAACGTAAAAAAATAGCGAATGTATGGGGGCTCTTAACGGTAAGAAAAGAGGAAATAAAGGGTCCGACAACAGTCGCACTTAACTTTCTCGCCCCGTATGATTTTTTTTTTTTGTGGATTATTTGATATTTTTTTTGCGGGAGTAATTTTTAAGCAATCCAAAATCGGTTGAAAATGACCCAAGAGCATCTATCTGAGATCACTCCTACCAAGTTTCATGGCTGTCATTCTATTACTGTAGTCCCAAATGCGTTCCGACCATTCAAAAACGTGGTTTCTCATTCTCAACTCATTTTCAACACTTTTTTGACAAAAACGGCTGTAATTTTCAAGATAACAAAATTCTGTTCGACAAATGTTTAAGATACGTAGTTTTAAACAAATGTACCGAATTTCATGACAATCGGTCAATATATGTGAATGGCGCTGAAAGGATCGAACTTTGGTCCAGAACGGCCGTAATTTTCAACCAATTCAATTTTAGTTGAAAATGACCTCGAAGCATCTACTTGTCAACACACTTACCAATTTTCAGTGTTATAGATTGAAAAGTGTACCGTCGGCGCTTGTCCGACTAACCAAAAACACGATTTTTGAATTATTTTGGCGGTTTTTTGGCAATAGCGGCCGCAGTTTTTGACCAATCAAACAATCCTTAAAAATGTATCTTGGCAGTGATTTTAGACAAGTCCATACCAAATTTCATCAAAATCGGGTGAACGGTATAGGCGCTAGAGCACTGCACGGACTGACGGACTGACGGACGGACTGACGGACGGACAGACTTTTTCCAGAAACCACTTTTTTGGACTCAGGGGACCCCCAGGATCATGGGAAACCCAAAATCTCAATTTCGAAATTTTGCACGAAAACAATACTTTCTCGCCATATATGGCTAGCGAGAAAGTAAAAACGATATCTGATTACTACGCAAGTCAATTTGGCGCCGTCGTCAGCGACGGTCGTTTTTCATCTTCAGCTAATATAGCAGTCAGCAGTCAGCTCTTAGTATTTTCCATTTAACGCTAAATTTACATTCTCCTTCATTTTTATTTTCTTGTGCTGAAAGTCATTTTATTTCGAAATGATCTTCTCTTTCTGATGTATTTTGAGAAGACCCCTGCTGCTTTTACCAAGTTCCGTCGCATTAATAAAGACAGCGAAAGAACTTTATTTTATTTTTATTTTTAACTCTAATTTTAGAAACAGCAGCCCATGCTTAAAGTTATTATTACTTTTCTTAATCTTCATTATTTAAATAAGAGGAAATAGGAAGAAATTATGTTTGTTTACGAAAACTAACTAAGCACCTTTTCTCATAATAACATATAGAAACAAAAGCAATCTCGTATACCTATGAGATTAAAGCTAAAAATACATTCGCTATTTTTGGACGTTTGGACTTCAAACTTTGTGAGAAAACTATTGGATAATTAAATATTCTGAAATATAATAGGTATGTCTTTTTAAAGTCATTACTCATGAGGCTATGTTGCGATTTCACGATCGGTTAATTTTGGACAATTTTTTGATGACAAAAATCATTCGATCGTAAAATCACAACATAGCCTCATGAGTAATAATGACGTTAAAAAGACATATTATATTTCAGATTAATTAAATATCCAATAGTTTTCTCGCAAAGTTTGAAGTCCAAACGTAAAAAAAATAGCGAATGTAGGATGTAGGTATAGGCCTAAATTTCGGACAAATTGTTTGTTGACAAATATAACTTGACCGTAAAATCACCTCACAGCCTGTTAATGTCGGCCGTTAAAAAGACATATTATATTTCAGAACATTTAAATATCCAATAGTTTCCGCATAAATTATGCAGAAAAACGTAAACAAGTAGCGAATGTCTTACTATTCAACCGATTTGCATGAAAGCGAAAAAAACATCTGAAAGAAGAATATGTACCTACCTATCTAAACCATTTGTTTGATTAACTGTAATGTGCTTTGCTCTGTACGTTTGTATAAAAAGCGAGTTCGCGAGAAGTTAGATGATCTTTGGAGCTTTTCCAGAATTCATCTTTCATCTTCCTGTCATCTTCTCCTCGCTTGCCAGCAGAGGCATCTCTCTCATCTTTCTAACACTTTATTTTATTGCCAACGGAACAAGCCTTCAGATGAACCCATCAGAGTCTGTTTTATAAATTGTTTTTGATCTTTGATTTCGCGTTTTGAATGGGGTGTGGCACCATTGGGGCGCCTTTTTGAAAAATGATTCTTTGTGTGTTTTCATCTTCTATTTTTGCGAAAGGGAAAATCCTACATTTGCTGTAATACCTAATGGTAAATAGTGATGCAAATAAAAGTAAAATCACAAAACTGCAGGCGTTTTATGTGGCTACGAAGCAGGAAGACTCGGGATCTATTCCTGACTAGTTAAGATTTTTCCTGGTTCCTTCACCGGCTGGGGAAGAAGGCAACTGTTTCTATAGGTCCATATCGGTCACGTCACGCCAGTATCAACAATACACGGTTTGTTTTAGTCCAATGTTTATTGTCAATTTTGACCGGAAAAAGTGAGTTTTGAATCGAAAGTTTTTGACGGTTTGTGAGTGAGTAAACAATAAACAAGAAACAATATAAAACTTACGTTGGAAGATAAAGATTAGAGATTAAACAACGATTTAAGACGGACTGGATGTGCCGACAGTCAGTTCTTGCAAGTCGCGTCAAGACCGTAAACAGATCAGTGGCGCTCGGTGCGGGGGGGTCTCGCTCACGCATCAAAACGCAACGTCTGCCACGACCTCATCAACAATATGGTTAGCTGCGACATTTGCGAGGGGAACCTACAACCAGCAGAGACTCTAATATGTGCAGTTTGCCGAGTAGCATTTCACTATGGGTGCTGCTCTATCCGTAAAGCAAAGTGGGACGTCCTGCCAGCAGAAGAAAAGAAAAGACAAGTCTGCCCCTCCTGCAAAGGTACTACAGGGCAAGCAGCAAAAATGGAAGAACTATTAAATGAAGTCAAAAAGGAACTTATAAAAGAGATAAACTCATCAAAGACTGAAATGATGACAAAATTCACGGAGCTAGAAACGGCTATGACCTTCTTCAACGCAAAATACGAAGAAATCAACGCAAACATAAAAAAGCTCAAAGATGAATCTATAAAAAAAGACCACGCCATATCGAAACTGAATAGCCGCATAAATGCTCTTGAACAATACTCAAGGAAAAACAACTTCGAGATCAGAGGTGTCTACAAAGCCCCAGACGAAAACGTAGAAGAAGTAGTCCTGGCGATTGCCAAAAAGCTAGATGTAGTGATGACACCGAATGATATTCAGAATGTCCATAGACTTCAACCAGCCCCTGGCAAAATACCCAGCATCATAGTTAAGGTCACAAACTTCAAAAAAAAAGCAGAAATACTTGGAAAAAAACAAAAAACAATCACAAATAACCTACTGTTTGGAAATGTTTGCGACCAAGGAAAAATCTACATTGGGGACCACCTCTCAGCGTACAACAAAGACTTACTGTGGCAAACCAAAATCAAAGCCAAAGAAAATGGCTACAAATTCGTATGGTGGAAAAATAAAGTACTTGTAAGGAAAAACGAACAGAATAAAGCTTTCGAAATTACCTGTGAAGAAGACATCAAGAAATTAGAATACTCAGCTGATAAAGAACCTAGTGATAACGAGGATCAGGATCATGGAAAAAAACAATAAAGCTGCATCAGATAAACGTGATAAAGAAATCTGCGAAATGACGTTGAAACATAAACAACAAATGGACACTCAGGAAGCACCCAACAACCGCACAGTATTGGTCAAGAATGGACGAACATCCAGGTCCTACCCTAGCGACAAACGAAGCCCAATGACTGATCAGATATCACAAGAGTGGTTAGTATGGAATATCACCGATGACTTTACCCAACTCTATTATTAGTCCTTTCTTGCCCTATAAGAGGTTGAATCTCGATCTGTCATGTCTTGTGCTGCATCAGAATATTAGAAGTATGCGACAAAATTTCTCTCAGCTTTCAGCAACGCTCACGTCACTCAACTATTGGCCGGACATAATAGCCCTGTCGGAAATATGGATATACGATCCTGAGTCGAACCATTACAACTTGGACAATTATAACTCATTTTTCAAATGTAACAATGAATATAGATCAGGGGGTGTTGCCCTGTACATCAGGTTAGGCATAAGAGCACAAGAAAGTAGAGTTGACTTATCAACAGCAGACGCCTTAAAATGTACTTTAACTATCGGCAACATCTCTCTCACCGTTGTTGTTATATATAGGAGACAGGACTTTACGATCGCTCAATTTAATGCTGAGTTCGACCTCTGGTTGGGACGTGTGCGTTGTGACAACCTGATTGTAGTTGGGGATATAAATGTTGATCTTCTGAAGGACACAAGCGAGGTACAAGATTATGTACAAGTTTATACAGCAAATGGTCTCACTTCACTGATTAATACTCCGACTAGAGGAAAAGCATGTATTGACCATATCTTATGCCGTACACCATTACAAAATGAAGCTCAGGTATTGGATCTACAACTGACTGACCACAGCGCCACTGCCTTGTACCTAGATATTCCTAAACCCGAAAGGAAATCCCATAATATTATCCGGAAAGCCGATCTGGAGCTCCTACATCGACTGCTGTCAAATGTAGATTTTAATAGCGTGATGTTAGAAGAAGATGTGAACAGTGCATATCAATTATTTGATGAAATAATGGTAAACGCACTAAAAAAAAGTCAAGTCCCGAAAAAAATCAGAAACACCGATGGTAAACCTTGGATCAGCAATCAGTTGAAACAATTAATAAAAGAAAAGTACAAACTAATTCGTCTGAAAAGTGCCAATACAATCAATACTGAAGGTCGTGATCGATTGAAATACCTGGTTAAATATACGAAACTAAAAGTTATAGAGGAAAAAAAATTATTCTACGAGCAGAAATTTAATGAAGTCTGGGGAAATGGTAAAAGGCAGTGGTCAGTGATCCGTCACTTAATGGGGACCAATAGAAAACCCCCAGATCCCATACAACTTACAATTAACGGTCATCTCGTTACTGATACATTACAGGTAAACAATTGTTTGAACTCATATTTTACTTCAGTTGGAGAGATGATACACAAAAGTGTTGTACAAATTGACCCAGATGACCCGTGCATCACACAGTTACAATATCCATCAACCGCAGAATCCATATTTCTTGTACCAACTGACGCTGATGAAGTGAAGAAAATCGTTAAGTCACTGAAAAATGGAAAGTCCCCTGGTCCAGATGGTTGGAAAGCGGAATACCTGAAAGCTGTAGTAGACATTGTGGCTCCTATTCTTTCTCACGTTATAAACCTAAGTTTTCAGAATGGAATATTCCCAGAAAAATTGAAATTATCGACTGTGTACCCATTATACAAAGGGAAAGGTGACAAGCTATTAACTGAATCGTATAGACCAATATCGTTGCTAAATCTCAACTCGAAGGTTTTTGAAAGAGCAATAACTCCAAGATTAATGAATTTCCTAAATAGGAATATATGGCTCAGTAGTAACCAGTTTGGTTTCCGACCCAAAATGGGCACTGAGGACGCCCTCTATGAGTTTTCCAGATACATTGAGTTTTCAGTAATGAAAGGTAAAAAAACAGGTGCCCTACTTATTGACGTAAGCCGAGCGTTTGAAAGTTCCGACCATGGTTATTTATTGTCTGCATTAGAGAAAGCAGGGGTGAGAAGTCCTCTATTTCAAAGTTACCTATCCGGAAGAATGCAGAGAGTAGGGACTGGAGACTTGTTACCACTAACTTCAGGCACCCCTACAGGAGGTAACCTCTCACCTTTGCTTTTCATCATTTTTGTTAATGATATTGTAAAATACCCCATGAATGGGAAAATGATCGCATATGCTGATGACCAAGCCTTGCTTTACTCATGTGATACCTGGCAGGAACTAGAGGCCAAAATGACACAAGACCTAGCTTGCATACAGAAAGTTTTCAATTATAAAAAAATGGCAATAAATGTCCTTAAAACGCATTACTTAACCTTTTCGTTAATTGATGAAATGCCAGATATTACGATTAAGGCTCATCAAATAAATTGCTCTACATGGGACACTTGTTCCTGTCAGGTAGTGGATCCAGTTGAGTCCGCGGACTACTTGGGGGTCACTTTCCAAGCTAACTTAAAATGGGAAAAACAGGTCAACAAAGTAAACAAACATGGCAGGAACTTCCTGAGAAATATGTTTTATGTTCAAAAGTTCACACCAACTTATATTCAAAGAGGGCTGTACATTGCACTTTTTCAGTCGCGTCTGTCATATGGGTTAGCTATCTGGGGAGGGACGTATAAAACAACTTTGAAACCCCTGCAGACTACTCAGAAATTCTTGATACGGACAATAGAAAAAGAAAACAGAATGTGCCCCTCTCTGCCACTTTTTAAGCGACTGGAAGTTCTCCCCCTTAGATCATTATTTGCGTTTGCTACAACGCGCGTATTTTACAATAGAAGTGGCCAGATCACCCACGGGAACAGGATCTATGGGTGCAATACAAGGAACCAACCGACCTTTGTTGTGCCTCATTGTACTTCTACCCATTTTCAATTATCCCTTCACTTCTTTGGACCAAAATTTTTAAACAATCTTGCCAGTGATCTACAGTTACAATTCTTAAAAAAAACAAATAATACAAAACAGCAATTTTTTAAAATGCTAAAATTATTTTTATTTTCAACAGCGGGGGAAGCAATCGTTTAAAAAAAAAAAAAAAAAAAAAAAAAAAAAAAAAAAAAAATCTGACCCACCAAAAACTTCTTGAAAGGCTTGAAACATTTGCTACTGTCAACTATAATCAAATAAAACACTTAATTATGCCATCAGGTATCAGGTATATAGATATAGATACTTAGATAGGTATTATAGGTAGATAGGTAGGTAGGTCCAGCTATATATCCAACAGGATATTGCTGGAAAAACAGTATTGTATATATGCTATGGGTTAATACTGAAGGAAAATGTAAACGAATACAATACACGTTTATTATTATTATTATATTTGTTGCAGCCGGGAAGCGCATATGGCTGGAATTCACGGAGATGGATTTGGGTGAGGACGCAGGTTCGATGCTGGAGCTGGACCTGGGTGGCGCGCAGCCCTTTATAAGACCTGGCTGGACCAATGGCTCCATAGGCGGAGGAAACTTCGTTTCTTTGGGGGAGAAGTTGGTGGTACACTTCAACACGTCTTTAAAGGCAACGGGTGCCGGTTTCCGAGCTATTTACCGGTCAGGTACGAATAGCCGTTCACGGAAAAAATTTCATTGGTATAAGGTTAAATACCTAACCTATAAAAATTACATCAAGAAAAATGTCACATCGTAATTCCGCTCTTTCAAACGTGATGTCATTAAATTACTAGTTAGTAGGGGTTCTGGATTAGTGATTTTGTTAATTCAAATTATTATAGGGGAAAACTGCTGGTCCCGAACCAAGTCTCCAGTAACGTCTATTTCCAGACAAAAACTGACTTAGGCTGAATTTCACCATTTTCCAATAGTGTCTTTTAACGAGAGGATTTAACGAACTGATCCACGTTATCGTATGTTCAGCTTACGACAAATGCCTTGCGCTTGCACTTGATTCTCTGCGAACGCACTTGTCGTAAGCTAAACATACGATAACGCAAATCCGTTCGTTAAATTCTCTCGTTAAAGACACTATCGGAAGGTGGTGAAATTCAGCCTAAAGGAACAACTAGTTAAAAATAAATATTTTATATATACAGAACTAAAAATAAGTTACTGAAAATACCTATACGAAAAATTATATTAGTTAGTAATACAATTTTTTTCTTTTTCTTTTTTCTTTCAGTGAATTCCGTGCATGAAGAACGTATTGTGGACTTGACTTCAGATACATTTGGCGTTCTTCATCATTTGAACTATCCTGCGCCACCACCGAGATTCGCCGACTTCCTCCAGAACTTTGTGGCTCCTCTGGGTTATATCATTATCTTAGAGTTCCACAAGGTAGTCATTAGTGAACAAGGTAAGAGTGGATTTTTAAATGAAAAGACAAAGGTTCAGTTCTGCTACAAGCTACAAGAAGTCCCCATCAAAGTCTGTCTGAGACGATTATAACCTCCTGTAGGTCTATTCCCTTTCTCGAACGCCAGCAAACCCACCCAACGAAGACCTACAAAATTTATTGTAAGAAGATAAGGCACGCCATGATGCAATATAAGGGGAACAGTTCTTCTTACGAAAATTTTTGAATGTGTTAAGGGCCACCATACATTCTCGACGAACTCCGCCAAAACCACTGTGCGAAAGTAAATATTCGACAAAACTAATGTTTACATATGAGTACAACCGGAGACTGGTAATTGCAATATCGTATGGATTGTGTCTACTCTAAAAGCTAAACATAGTGTGCTATTTGAACGTGAAACGAACGAGTAAAAGTAGGACACTATGTTTAGCTTTTACAGGAGAAAAGTAGAGAAATGCTGTTGAAATTACCCACTTCCGTAAGTGAAATAAAAATTGCCAAAATGCAACATGGCTACGGTAAATAGTACAAACATTTATCAAGCTTTTCTACTAAATGTGACGATAAAATCATACTGTTTTAGTCCGAATCGTTACAAAAAAATATTTCGCGTGAGGTAGTGTTGTGTTTTCGCGATCTGTCAAAAAACATGTGGACTGGTAGTTGACTGTTTAAAATCGCTCCTGTGGGCTTATTACTCCATTTCATGCAAAAATACAACACTACCTCACGACAAAGAGTCTCAGGTTTACATCCCCCTATAAACACTTTCCACTCGCCCTGTAACTTCGGAGTAGGGCTTGAAGTACTTAGCATTGCGAACCAAGTACATGTAGTCGAAAATAGCGAATGTATATTCAGCCTTAAATGAGTGGGTTTTCTGGCGTTCGAGAAAGGGAATACACCTGCAGGTACCGTCTAATTACAGTTATTAAATTTCATTTAGGACCTAGCTGTCCGGGTGGTAGAGGGGTGATCGAGGTGAATGACAACTATGCTGACGTTAACGGGACATGGTGGTTCCTCTGCCCAGTCGATGACCTTGATATGCAAAGGTCACTGACCCCAACACCCCCCATAGCCATCACGTCATACCTACACACCCTGCACGTGCGCCAGAGGAGTCTCTCTGTTGGGCTTCGTCTAAATGCAACCCTACGCGTAAAAGAAGGTAGGTACATGAATTTTGTTGATAGAAGTCAAAAAATGCAGGGGGATTAAGAGACTGTTTGAACCCCGGTTTTAGAAAAATTTCTCTTGGGCCTTCAAACGTAGGAAAGACTCCTAGCCATTAGTTCTTAAACATAATTGTCTATTACACATAAAAAAAATAGTTTGCGATCGAGTAATTGTTTAGTGGCGCCTGATTGTCACAGTAATATTTAATTAGTTTCGATGAAGAAAAGGCATATTGCATCTCAGAACATATAAACATCCAACTGTTTCCTCAGAGTGTAAAACGCAAACAAATGTCATTGAGTCTACAACCCGTTTGTCAATTATGACAAGAAATGGATAATCCACATGTTTCTTCAATATTGGGACGTCTGTCTGTATTTTTTACAGATCCCCAGTTTAAGCTGAAAATCTTACGGCTACCGGATGACAGCAGTGTGGAGACCTGTCGTCCTAATCCTTGCTTGAACGGGGGGAAATGTCTCAACTCTGCGGTGCGCAAAACCTGTCAGTGCAGTAGCCATTTCACTGGACTGTTCTGTGCTCTCACCCAGTGCGAGCTGGAGCCGTGTTTGTTTGGAGTGTGCGAACTCACTACAACGGGCTACCACTGTCGCTGTCAGGCTGGCTATACAGGTAAACAAACTTACGTCATTACGTAAGGGAAAACTATGTGAAACAAGTAGCTCGACATGGTCAAACAAAACTTTACCTGGAGGTGTATTCCCTTTCTTGAACGCCAGCAAACCCACCCAACTAACACCTTCAAAATTTATTGTAAGAAGATAAGGCACACCATGATGCAATATACGGGGAACAATTCTTCTTACAATAAATTTTGAAGGTGTTAGTTGGGTGGGTTTGCTGGCGTTCGAGAAAGGGAATACACCTCCTGTAGTGCTTAACAGAAAAAATACGCTCACCGCGACGTATGAAAGACCCGCAGGATCTTCTTGAATCTTGGCAAGGATTTTCCTGGTTACACTTGCCCAGACATACGCCCAACTATACTCCACGCGCATCTTGGATGATAGTAAATTCAGACTTATCGAAGGGTGGATAAGTGACAGATATGTGAACTGTCGTTGTTAAACTCTTTTAGATCATTGTGACCCTACTTCTCAAGTCTACTTCTGGTTCTGAACAAAAAATAATTTTGGGAACCTGGTGTTTTTTTTTAAAAAAAACAAGAAACGTGAATTTACTATCATCCAAGATGCGCGTGGAGTATTATAGTCTCGAAGGGTACCTGGCCTTCACAGGCTGAGGGGAAACTCGACCTTCAATATATACTAATAAGCGCAATTAACCCACTTAGGCTAACAAAACATAAGCCCCCCGTATTTTCAATGAAATCCCGTATAAGTCTTCCTTGACGTAGTTAGTTAGCAGAGGGTTGGGGGGGAAAAGCCCAGCAACTAGACCGTTTTCAAGAACTATCCATTGTGCTCAGCTGGCAGCACTAACAAATACCAGCTCCCCAGCCATCGAGTAAACGATGGGGACCTACAGTTTTAGGTGGGTTCCGAACCACCACAGCCTCGATATACATTTCACTTGACATGCTGAACATATCAGAGGTGAATGCCAAGCAGAAAAACTTTTTGGTAGGATTGGGATCGAACCGGTGTGACCCGGCTCTCTCTGCTCCTCAAAAATCGACCATTTAGTCCACTCGGCTATCGAGGCCCTTCCTTGACGTAACTGAGTCTTATATTTTAGGGCACGCATGTGAGATGAAGCAGAGGCCATGTGCTGACAACCCTTGTGAGGGTCGAGGTGAATGCCATGAGCGAGGCGACGCTTTCCACTGCCAGTGTCACGCCTGGTGGGAGGGTCCACGCTGTGAACGCAAGATGATGCACATCCCGTACAAGCCGCTGTCCGAGCGGATGCTACAGGAACCCTTCTGGCTTGGCCTTATTACCGTCTTTGTGGTGCTAGGAGTCATTGGGCTCTTCTGGTGCGCCAAGCGTCATTTCCCGGAAAAGCTGGAGAAGCTTCTGGCTGAAGAGGCAGACCGCCACAACCGGTCACGTGAGTTGCTACTCTATGTGTTTTCTGATCTGATATCTACATATTGTCGCTACAAAATATTTTGCGATTCATTTGGTTCGCCCCATACAGCTTGCTTAGATGCAGTTAACTAAAACCAAAATTAACTTTTTCCCTACAGGCGGTAAGCTAAGTGCTCTTGCTAATTTGTGTGTACGCAAGTTGTTATGTCATTCAGCAATACTCTCACTCGTCCTTTTAGTTTCTTCTGGATTAAATATCCAGAAGAAACTAATCCAGTGTCAAAAAAAATTATGGCGGTCATTTTTCGCTTGTCTGTGTGGCAGATTGTTCTGCTTCGGGAAGACCTCCATCGGCACGGGACCTCGGGAGTGCGTCAGTGGCACTGCAGAGTCCAACAGCACCGCCCTGCCCACGCACACTCTTCGGCAGACTCGGTATACGCAAGCCCTCCCTGCTAAGTCTCACAGGCTCATCCCCGATGCCCGCAGCAGCGCCTAGGACATTTTCCCTCGATGATTTGCTGAGGCATTCGCCCAGACGTAAGATGTCCCCAACCTCCCCCTACCCGGACCTGTCTTCTCTTCTGCTTCTTCTATACTTCTTTTTCGGCTGTCTCAATTTTTCTGACCTATACTTTTTCTAGAACAGTTTTGTACATATACGTCGGTCTTGCTGTTCCTAGCTCTGAACCACGAAACCACTTCCTACCCAGACTGCGTGCTTTGTGTCAACTATTGTGAGAAAAAAACTTCACTGTCAGTGTCACCCCTAAATGTCACTTTATGTTTGTGTGTGTGTGTCGTAGGTATAGTAAGTAGATGATAACCCTGCACCAGTCTTGTTTGTAGTACCCAGATAATGTCCCTGCGTGCAAACTGTGTCGCTTAAATAGATCATGTAAATATTGAGGTCTGCGCATCTTCCTCTGATAGTTACATGTACAGAAGGATTTTTAGGTAAGTAAGTACCAACATATTAGGCACATTCATGTATTTCCACCACAGAGTAAACATTAATGATATTCTAGAAGCTAATTACGTCTCTATGTGTGCGTTACTTAACATACCTACCATGCTGGCTTTGTAGTTGCCGTGGAAATAACGCTAAATGCCATCACTTATCGTCGTAGGCATCGTGTTTTAATCTCTGGCATTCTTATCTAAAACGCTCATTCTATTTTCAGGATCCCCTTCACCTAGAAAGAAACGAACCAATTCCACGCCAACAAACCCAAGTAGTAAGAACGCAGCAGAGAAGAAGCAGATTCTTCAGCAGCTGATATCTCCGTCCACTAGTGCAACTCCTCCAAACAAAGCCAGTGAGCTCCTTCAATTGAAGGAAAAGAAGCCCAAGTCTGAAAATCTCAGTAAAGAGCTGAAAGTCAAGGAAACGAGTTTCACTGCTCAAGATCCTACTTCTGAGGATCGTCTTGAGAAGAAAGTCACCTTTGCTCGATTGTTGAGTAAAGTATCAGCCGAGATGAGTTCAGGATCTGAAATGGAAGCCAGTAAGCCACCTCTAGCGAGAGCTGTCTCCACCCCGGCGTCTCCCGCCGCGAACCGAGTGGGCCGGATTAGCCGACAAGGCGAGTCCTTGTCCAGTTCGGAAGTAACCATCAGTGCGGGTACAAGTACATTGGACATCCCTAATACAGCAAAGAGGCCAAACCGCTTAAACTGCACATCAAATAGGAACCCAAGCGCAGATTCACTCCTTGCCATGTTCCGTAACCTCGGGAATGCAAGCGACTCAAACGCACCGAGTCCACTTGACGACTCATTCTACAGTGACGAGTCGTTGGCGGTGGACACACCTGTTTCTACTTCCTCTGGACCCTCTGATTCACCAGGCTATGGCGTAACTATTGAAATACCTGTCATGGATGCTCTAACTGCTCAGAAAGCTGGACATAGCAACTTGCTTCAGCCACCTTCCATCCATTTGGAACTTCCTTCGGGAGGAGTGAATAAGTGTCTGTCACCCATAAGAGAAGTTCCAACGCCTATGTCAAGTCCAGCTCTGACGCCGATTATGCCAAGGACAGGTCACGTATCTAAAGAGAAGATAGAATCATCTGAGGAGGAAAAGGCTCCTGATGACGATACTGATGAATTCACGGAGGGATCTTCTGAGCTGGTGGTGGAAATTCATCACGAAGCGGACAGTGACAGTGCTCAAAATGCTCCTCCTACTTTGGTTATTCCGCTACTTGTGGTAGAAGAGCCTTCTCCTAAAGTTGAGAACAAAACTATGCCAGCTTTCACTTTCTCAGGCTCACCGCCTCCTCAAAAGAGGGAGTCATTTTGCATTCAAACGCCCAGAAGCCCTCCGAAGAAACTGCTCAAGGAGCTAGAAAAGCCAACGTCTCTAGACTTGCCCCATCCACCGCCGATGATCATGGTTACATGTAACGCGTCGGAGGGTGAGAGTGACACCGAATCCAGCAAGCAAGCAAAGACGCACAACCCAACCGTAAATAGTGCGGGTATGAATTACCTCAGCCCCTTCTCTATGTGCTCGCGGGGTGACAGGACTGCATCTGAATCAAACCTCTCCTCCAGTGGTTACTCTTCGATGGCTAGTCCTGGGCCTTCACGTTGCGGCTCCAACAATCCTCTTTGTCTGTCGGAGGTGGAGGATCATGGGCCGCATAGCCAGCCACCCAGCAGGCGGCCTTCACCGCTACTAAGCTCCCCAGGCACGGAACCTGAACTCCACAGACGTAGAAGGTCTGACTCGGAGACATTGTCTGATGATCCACTCATAGAATCAAACGATGAAGGCATTGGCACAGATCACTTAGAAGAAAAAACTGAAGAAAATGGATCCAAAATGAATGGATGTCAAAACTTTTTCGACTTTAGTGCTATCATTCCAACTCCTCCCCCACGGGGGTTGCTAAAGAAGTGTGATAACGTGGATACGCTTAATCCCCCACTCTCGAAATCCTCCCTTCAACTACCAACGATTGTTGTCCAGTCTGATTTCTGTGATAAAATGCTCAGTCCGGTGAGTTCCCGGAGCGAGAGCCCTCTGAGTGATAAGACACTGGGTCTCGGCCGGTTCTCTCCTATGTTTTACTGTAAGAATAAAAGTGATCAGTTACCGTTTACGGACTCTGATGGGCTCTATGACTTCCCTAGTTCAGACTGCCCTCCGTCCAAACATAGAAGTGTGCAAGCGTGCACGGCGCCACACCGGAAAAGGCGGGATAGGAGGGCGGCCAGCAAATCACCTTCCCCTACGAAAGGCCTGGCAGCCTCAGGGGACACATCACCGAAAGATACGACGTGCCGACCCGCGCCTCCACCAAGGAAGCCGTCGCCCAAGCGTCGGTCTCGGAGTCAAGCCCCACCAAGCTCCTCCAGTTCTACAGAGAGTCTCACCTTCGGTAAAGGCAACGTCAGCATTCGGCTGACTTCTCCTGACGGAACGGAGTGGCCTGTGAGGAAAGCCAGGGGCGCCAAAATGTCTCTGCCGGCGTCTAACGAAGCTTCTGCGGAGGACACAGGAGAGGTGAGTGTTTCTTCTCTTTGCACACCCTGCTTTTCTTTCCAACGCATGTTCACAAGTATCTGCAGTTTATAAAGAAAATTTTATACAGCAACTTACATTAATAATTATGAACACTATATAGAACCATGATCACTCCTCACGCAACTGCTACTCTTCTAAAAAAATACGTATTATGTTCAACAGATGTCTTAGTGTTCAGCAACAGAAATTTTACTACACCCCTCACTGTTCTTGTACACTAGTTTTTCCCACCCAATATTATTGCTATTCTACTCTGTTTACTTTCTTCATTACTGTTGCGGGTTTTGCACCAATTTTTGTGTATCTAATCACTTTTTACTTTCCCATCTTCCCATCACTGTTGCAATTCACTTCTTCGAAGCCTGGGAGATTGGGTTGATTGTGCCAAACCCCCATATGTGAGAAAGATGTGCGACAACTGCCATACCGGTTGCTATAGATATTGGTTGCATGTTTGCACGATTGCATGTCTAGATGGGGGCAGCCATCTTCAACGGAAACAGGCGATTGGCGGAATGTAGGTGAGACCAAAACTTAACCGCCTAGGCTGTGCACCTCCCAGCAGACTTCTTTTTCACTTACGGCTTACTTCAAGCCTCGCTCTTCACAGTAAGTATCAAAAACGCCGTGAGAGAAATTATGTAACCAATATGGAGTCATTTTTCTTTAGTGAAATAACGTAGAGTAGTACAGCCTGAAAGGGAAACTAGAGCAAAGCCAGTGAATACCTACAGCTCTATTATGGATCTCTAACGCTAAGCTAACGACTCAGGTAACGGCCAAAGTGGTCCGAGCGATTACGGTTCTCTAAGGCGTTATGAACGTCGTTACCGTAGTCGTTACGTCTGCAGGAGGAGGTTTCGTGTGAGAGTAAACATATATATGATGGTAACTGTACACCGCACCACACTGATGGCATCAGCAATGCCAGGTATCCCTTCCATCTAGCTATCAAAAACGGTGGCGTGGCTCGGCTAGATGGACGAGATCCTTCAGTGTCGTCGGCTACACTTTTTTCTCAGAGTATTTTTATACGAAAATATCGCTGTTTCTTTACAGGAGGTGACGGATGGAATGGCCTCGTCCCACGAAGATTTGACGCGGCCGCAGCGAAATCTCAGCCGTTTACGATCTATTGCTCACCAAATAAGGTACTTATAATTTCAAATCAAATAGGTTGTACATATAGGTGCTTATATTGACCTACCTCGGTACTTTTTCCATTCTGTCTTTTCAAATACTCTTCAGATGTTTTTAACAAGTTTATAATTGAAGCATGATTGTCATAGGCGTAGCAAGGGGGGTCTGCCCCCTTAGCCCCCCCCCCCCCAGAAACTGTTTAGCCACCCCTATAGGATTTTTCTGACCTACACATAACGCCATTCCTACCCCCAGGTGAGTAGAAGGTCGGGTGGGCTTAGCCTCCCCCCTCAGGTTTTTGGTCCTGCTACGCATATGATGATTGTATTGGTTGTCAAGTTTATTTCACCTGTACTGTGTACACGACAATTACATAATCATGAATTCGCAGGCTAAGTACTGTCACTTCATTTGACGTGTACACCGACTCTAAAATTACATAATCATGAATTCGCAGGCTAAGTACTGTCACTTCATTTGACGTGTACTCCGACTCTAAAATTACATAATCATGAATTCGCAGGCTAAGAACTGTCACTTCATTTGACGTGTACACCGACTCTAAAATTACATAATCATGAATTCGCAGGCTAAGAACTGTCACTTCATTTGACGTGTACACCGACTCTGAAATTACATAATCATGAATTCGCAGTCGAAGAACTGTCACTTCATTTGACGTGTACACCGACTCTGAAATTACATAATCATGAAACCGCAGGCGAAGAACTGTCACTTCATTTGACGTGTACCTACACTATCTTTCTTCATTTGTTCACTCGACTCGTTTGTGGTGACATGGGTGTAACACTTCTTTCTTGACTTCGGCTTGAGCCGATTCCACCTCGGCTTCGGTCAAAACCGAATTATAGACCGTGGTACTACTTTCAACCGTAGTAATAATTATTTTAGACCCAGTGCTGACTCTTCTTCTCTTCCAGGTTCCTCCGAAGAATAGAACTGAGCCTGCGGAGGAAGGAACGACTCATTTCGCAGTCAGACAGCGGTGGGGAGGGAGGGGAAGAGCAAGGGGAGTCTTCTGCCACGGCTCTGCTGCCACGAACGCTGCGGCCCGCCATTATGCCTGTGCAAGAGATGCGAAAAAGCAGCAGCAATGGCGTCCTGTGTACCACCAAGCGACAACGTGGCAGCAAGAAACGTGGCTCACCGCTCCTGCCACGACCCTACTCAGCTATTCCCATCTCACATGGGCAAACTGATTGATATTTCGGCTCAAAACAGGAGTGGCAGTAGAATCAAGAATGGCGTATTTACACGTAAACTGTTGGGTGTTTTTTTTTTTTTGTTCTGAAGTATATAATGTCTCCTGTAAAATCGAGGTAAAAGACATTATTATATTTCAGAGTAAATATGTGCAAAATGCACCGAGTCACTCCTATAAGTATTTGTATTTTCTTCTCTGGAAAATTTATTTTTTTACCTAGGTACGTTTTCATTATTATCACCTATGGTGTAATTTCTATATTCCTGTAACTACTGTCATTGCAAATTTCAACATAGGTAATCATTAGAACCTCACTCATGTTCATGTTTATATTTTGTGCTAACTCAAAAATCCCAGCTTCTAACTTGAAGTGCTTTCTTCGCAATTGGTTGAGACCAAAACTGTCAAATACAATGTTTAACTTAGGTAGGTAGGCTGTTGAATGTGTTAACTCCATCGAGGAATCTAAATTTGATGTTACTATAGGGATATTTTGATCGTTGTTCCTGTATGTCCGTAAAAAATAAGCAATAGCTGAACAATCTTGAGTCGTATGGACCAAACCTACTAAACTATACGTTAAAAAATATTGGACAAGCAATAATTTTTGGGAATTGGTGGAAATTTTTAAAATTTCGCGGGTTCAATTTTTTTGGTATGCTAATTGTACGCAAGGTTTTTATTTAATCTAACGTGAATTGTAATTTTTTATTTAACATGGGGAAGGGAGACCTTGCTTTCCAAAATGGTGGCGCGGTGGGGCGCGGCTAGACCGGCGCGGTCCTTAAAACCTCCTAACTGTTTGTTATTCGATGGTGCGTAATCTTTTATACATTAACTCTACTGCCTAGCCACACAAAGCTGTTTTTGATTATTTTTAATCTCCAATACCAGAGAGAACCGTTGGATAAACTGTGACTGTTAAAAGGTATGATTAAATTTCAGAACAAATAAATATACCTACAGTATTTATTTCCACTGAAGATAGACGTTTGAAAAATCAAACAACAGCAACGTGGCAACAGCCTTAACACAGACCATTAAAAAATTGTTTAAAACATAAAGTTTTGCCTTTTGACTTGCTGTGGTGCAGTGGTCAAAGCACCGAGCTCTTACGATGGAGGTCCGGGGTTCAGTTCCCGGTATTAGCATTTTTTTTGCCTCTATTTTTCTTCTTTTTTATGTGAAAAATATGAAGACCTCAGTTGCACGTAAGTGTTACAAATTTCTTCAATTTTAACAGAACGTCAATCGCACAATTTAAATGTTAAATGTATGAATTTCTGCACAATGCTAAAAATAAATTTCCTATACCGAGTAGGTACTTATAGGCTCCTAAAATTTGATTTTATACCGGACTATAGGTACCTAGGTACCTAGGTATCATATATGATCTATAAAAAAAATGCGCCATTACTGTCCCCTTCTAATATTTTCTGTAAATAGTTGTTATAAATAATTTTAATTAACAAATCACTAATATGTAGGAATCTTGTTTATGTTATTTAAATGGTGGATTTCCCCTTATAAAACGTGTTACAAAGTCTCGGTAAATTAAGCAGGTTAACAAGGTAGTTCTCAACATGATAACGATAACAGCAGCGCGTTAAAAGCTAGCTGAGAACTAAAATAGCCACCTTGATGACATGCATTTACCCGAGTTTTGTATCTATAAGATCGTCCACACAACCCTGTTTGTTTATGTTTTTTATTCCCCATTTTTTGAGGAAACTGTTGGACTTGTTCTGAAATATAATATGTCACTTAAACGTCAGAAATAAGTTGTCTAAGTTTTTCCAAAATTAATCGATCGTAAAATCACAAACTCAACAGGGGTTGGACCTTAAAAAAAAGATATAAGTACCTAGGTACCTACCTATATTATATTTCAGAACAGAAATAGGTAGAAAGAAAAATCTTTCTGCTGCAACATGCAACAGGATTATGTGGACCGTCTTAAAAGACGGATAATTTGTGAACTTCCATGGTGTTGCCACTAAGAGGTTAAGTATACGATAAATAAATCATCTAAACTATAAGAAAGAAGTTTCGAAGGCTGTTCAGTACCTACATAAGCTCGCCATAGGTGACCGAGTGTATCTTGACGAAAAAGAAGACCCTTTTATCATGGCGGATTGTAGCAAGTTACCTATACTGGAAGTAAACAAATTCATCTGAACTATAAGAATTCGAAAAAAATCCACCCTTATGTCGCACTTTCTATAATAAGCACTGCATTGCCTATTTACACTTTCTTCACTTTAAATTATTAAAATAATGAATTTTTGTATATTAAGGAATTAGAGTAAATAGGTAGGACCGATAGATTATATTGAAATATTATATTTTGAACAATAAAACTGATCTCATTAAATAATAAATAGTGTCTTGTGTTTTTTGTACAATAATGCTGCCTACACTAGTAAGCCTTTCAAGAGGAAATAATGAAATTACGTTTATTTGGGTTCACATGACCCAAAACAAAGCACTTCTTCTAGCCTTATTGAAGTTAAAACAACATAAAGTAAGCAAAAATTCATTAGGTGACTTCTGGTTACTTAACAGTGTTTGAATTACCAAATATCAACAAACTCACTGATCCAAAATGATAAGTCTGATTGGCCATTCAAATACTGTGAAATAACCGAATGTCTTCCAAATAGATTTTGGTTCAGAGCTGGAACATAAACAAATGTCACCTCCCCCTTATTTCATCGTCATAAAATATACGACAGCATCTTAAGGCTGAACATACCTACATTCACTAAGATTTGTTTACGATTTTCCTGCTCACTTTATGATGAAACTGTTGGATATTTAAATGTTCTGAAATATAATATGTCTTTTTAACGGCCGAGATTAACAGGCTGTGAGGTGATTTTACGATCGAGTGATTTTAGACAACAAATATTAACCGATCGTGAAATCACAACATAACCTCTTAAAGACATATTATATTTCAGAACTTTTAAGTAGGTACCTATCCAATAGTTTCCTCGTAAAGTGCGCAGAAAAAGACGTAAACAAACACGACTGCGTATGCGCCCTTAAGGGTGACCTCGCATGAGAGCCGTTGATTCGGAGCCTCTTCTTCCAAATCGTGAGGGTCTTGGTGACTCTTCGGAGGTGTCCAACCTTTGCGGCGCGTTGGCACCAATGCTCTGGAGAATGTTGCGCACCACTGGTGCGTTCATCGCTCTCTCAGACAAAGACATTGGGCGGCTCCCTTTCGAGGAGTGACTTCCCTCCATAATAGTAGGCAGGTTACCAGCGATACCTGAAAATAGGAGATGCTTAAGGGCCAGAGGATCTAATCCCGCACTGGCGAGACTTTTTTTCTGGGGCCAAATTACCCCCTTATGTACAGAGGCCACGAAAGGTGCCACCCTGTACCGCACTAGGTCCTGGCTTTTATTGGGCTGTAGTACCTTTATATGGGAGTTAAGAGGACGCTATACCTGACGATGCATTTTTTGCCGCCCATAAGATTAACATTGCGAGCGGCGATTCATTTTCAAGGTTTACCCTTGGTTGGAAAGACACAAAATTTTGCCTGTACCTAGCCCTAACAATGTTCTAGGGAGTGTTCGAAGCAGATTTCCCAATTTCTCACTGGGTTCTTTTATTGCAACTGTTTTGCAAATGCTAGCATCGCATACCTCAAGGAAAGTGCTGTATCTCGAAAACCAGTAAAAAAAATGGGAAATCTGCTTCGAACACGACCTGGAACTTTGTTAGGGCTAGGTACAGGCAAAATTTTGTGTCTTTCCAACCAAGGGTAAACCTTGAAAATGAATCGCCGCTCGCAATGTTAATCTTATGGGCGGCAAAAATGCACCGTCAGGTATAGCGAACCCTTAACAGACGCAGAAGTCTCTCTCTATAGCGATCGTCCAAGGGCCAAGTAAATTTGCTCACTATAGTGTTCGTTATAGAGAGAGTTTGTCGAAGGATCGATTCTTAATCGATCTTCGGTAAAATCTTACTCTTTTAACTACTTTCTGACGTTTAAACGACATATTATATTACAGACCAAAAAATAATACAAACAATTGTCTAAGAAAGCCTCTACAGTTGTCACTCTTCATAACAAAAACCTCTCCATGACGAGAAAACAGTACGGTACCCTCCCTATAGCGAATTCTCTGTATAGCGAGCATTAAGGTACAATGGTCCCTGGACGATAGACTACCTATAGTAGGTACTTTTCATTATCAAACCAAAAACTAGAAAATTCATCAGTTAGAATTGATAAAAGAAGAAAAAATACAGTATTTCTCCATTTGAGGCTAGTGGAATTAATATTGCCAGCATCTGTAACTTTCTAATCGCCTTCAATTAGTACCTATGGGAAAATCAGATAAAATCGAAATCACTTTTTTTTCCAATGGTAAGCCGAACTGATTCGATATGGTTCGAGGGCTGATAGTGACAAGTGATTGACTGATTGAATAAATAAACTCTAAGCTTATCAGTGTTATCACAAGTGACTGACTGATTAAGTAAATACACTCACATCTTATCATAGCTATCACAGGTGACATCTCTCTTTCCCCTGATATAAGTATTGGAAATTTCTTATCGAGTCTTTTCACTTTTTTTTTTTTTTTTTTTATAGGATCGGGATCGATCCGGTGTTCCTCTAAAGACCTACGATGAAACCAACTTTAGCGCAGACCTGTATATCTGTCTCTATTATCCTAAGAAGACAGATATTTTGTTTGGGAAACAAACAGTGTTCTCGACTTCTTAATAACAGGCTAAGAAGACTGATGGAGTGTATAAGCAAACAGTTGTTACTGGCCCATCTTACAAAGTTATAACCGTCTTTTTTTCGTTAGGTGACCCTATCAGACCCTTCTCTTATACACTAGTACCCTCTTCTTAGCCTGTAGAGGCAGACAGGTTTCATCATAATGTACCTACCCTGGTTGAATGCAGAGCTCCTTCTGTCTCTGCTCCGGAAGGAAGGTCCTCGTACGGACCGGGACAGAGGGCGCAATCTGTTGAAGGCTTGGTGGGGGGTGGTCCCGGAACCTGCGCCTGCTCCAGGTACCTGCAGTTGCCCCTTGGCCTGCAGCTGCACCTGCCCTAGCAGTGCCTGCACAAGCTGCTCCATTACAGCAGGGTCGTTTACGTTCGCGCCTGTGTCTTGCTGCCTTGAAAGGTTGCTGCTGCGTCTGTTCATCGCCTTTCCCAATAGCTGCCCGACCGTCTGTTGAGTCAAGAAACCACGAGTTAGATTAAGAAGGTACAAACCCAAGTAAAGTTTATTAAGAGCGAGCAACAGTTCCAACAATTTTTAGGTCTGAAATATAATATATCTTTTTAATGTGATAAATTACTTAACTGGCTATGTTGTGATTTCATGATCTTGTGATTTTTGTCAATAAATGAAAAAGGCCCCAAAAAAAGGGCCAATAGGAGAGGAAATCCCAATTTGCTTCCGCGTAGAAATTGCCTGCTGGTACCTACCATGCATTATGAGTACCGACCAAAAACTCCCCGTCTTCAACCTGAAATAGTGTAAGACGGCCTTTAGGGTGGTGGAACCGTGCGAAAGCCGCTTTATTGGGCCACCTTCAGGGTAGGTCACCCAGCCTTGAAACATATTTACGAGTTACGATGAGGTGCTCAAATTCGAACGAAATTTCGTTTTTAAGGAAGTAGTAATTATCTCGGAGCTGACTTCCCCCACATCGCTGAAATTTTACAGAGACATGTTGGCTCCTATAATTAGGCGGTCTACCGATTTTTGTAACGGTAACTTCCATAACAAGGGAGTTACTGAGCAAAACAATTCCTCCCGAACTTTTCGTCTCACCAACAGAACAGCCCCTTTCTACGAAATAGGGACTAAAAATGTAAACAAAATATGACACTATTGTATGTCTCTCATTGAACTGACATTGCATTGGAGACAGTATAATTAAGCCACTAATTCGGTCTAATTGGCTCATTAACACCATTATGTTACAAAATGCAGCGATAACTGTCGGTCTGCCACATTCTTGCAACATTTCATGACATGTTAACATCAAACGGGAAAGGTCGTCATGTTAACTTATGTTCATTTCAAACTAAACAAAGCTTTTTTTCTCTTATCATCAATAAAAATGTAAATCGTTTTGGTTCCGGTAAACATGCATGAAGGAAACATTTGCAATAAAAGAAACCAGTGAGAAAATGGGAAATCTGCTTCGAACACTCCCTAGAACATTGTTAGGGCTAGGTACAGGCAAAATCTTGTGTCTTTCCAACCAAGGGTAAACCTTGAAAATGAATCGCCGCTCGCAATGTTAATCTTATGGGCGGCAAAAAATGCATCGTCAGGTATAGCGTCCTCTTAAGGCCTGGCTTACTTATTAATACCGTTGTGTTGCAAAATGCAGCGATAACTGCTTGTCTGCCACATTCATGCAACATATCATGACATGTTAAGTGCATGAATTGAACTTTGTAGCCAGCTTTCGTCAAGTCGTGCACGAGACGTTCGTTATGTAATACTTTCATGCTAGGGTAGCTGATAAGAGCGATAGGCTAGATCCGGTTTTCATTTACTGTGTCAACGGTCGCCAAATCAGTCATTTTACAGCTGACATAGTATGAGTCAGCGATGGGACAAGGAAAACGGCGAGCGAAAAAAATCGCAAGAGACAAGGGGGGGGGGGGGGGGTTATTTAGTGAGAATCACACCCGACAAGTGCTCCCCTATAGCTGGTGAAGACCAAGGTAGACCCAGGAGGTGTATTCCCTTTCTCGAACGCCAGCAAACCCACCCAACTAACACCTTCAAAATTTATTGTAAGAAGGACTGTTCCCCGTATATTGCATCATGGCGTGCCTTATCTTCTTACAATAAATTTTGAAGGTGTTAGTTGAGTGGGTTTGCTGGCGTTCGAGAAAGGGAATACACCTGCTGGACTGGTTAAGATTCATAGCTGAGTGCATTGCAAATTCAGCCTGAGTTTTGCTGGAGTTTAAGAATGGGTCAACGCCACTGCATCCATGCAGTATAAGCAGAAAATATTGCTTACGCCCGGATTCGAACCCGGACCTCTCAAGAAAAAGTACAGACCCTTGGCTGATTGGGACTCCTATTCGGGTGAGGCACCTTGGCCTGTTTATTGTGTTTTTTTTGGTCCAAAATGGTTTTTGGCACACTTACATCTTCAGACCTCGGGGCATAGCTGCACCTCTTGATTTTCCGGAAGGTGGCATCGTCCATTGCTTCCCTCATAGCAGCCTCAAGAGCCTCTCCAAGGCTTTCTTCTGGAATGTTCGACTTCCGAGCAGCTTCTGGGATGTAGCTAAAACAATTATGTCATCCTTAAAGGCGTCTATACGTGTTTGTTTACGTTTTTTCTATACACACTTTATGAGGATACTGTTGAATATTTAAGAAACTTTGTGTTTTTAATTTAAAACAAAAATAAAAAAGACAATTTCAGAACATTTAAATATTCAATAGTTTCCTCATTAAGTGGGCAGAAAAAATTGTAAACAAACACGACTGTACTGCGTACCTGTTCCTACGTAATCACCCATAAGTCTAATTTATGCGAGGGGTTTAGATAGGATTTTGCAATCGACCATGCGACAAATGCATGTTGACAGTTCAAAGATGAAGCAAGAAAGTAGGTAGGTACTTAAGAAATTTTATGATAAGCATAATATACCTTGAAGAAGGTGACGTCACGACCCAGCTGGTAAAAGAGGCTCGGAGTGGGGGGACAGCACCTAGACCTTTTCAAGAAATATCCGTCGTGCTCTGCTGGCAGCACTACCAAATACCAGCTCCCCACCCATCGTGTTAGCACACCATGGGGACCTACAGTTTTAGGTGGGTTCCGCACCACCACAGCCTCGATGTAAATTTCACTTGAGAGCTGAACATATCAGAGATGAATCCCGATCAGAAAAATTTAGCCGTCGCTAAAACTGTAGGTCCTCATCGTGCACATGTACAATGGCTGGTTTTAAGTCGATAGGCTTATAGGTTCGTCGAGTGTAACACTTCTTAATATTCCATACACAGTTGGAATGGGCTTGGAATGGAGCCAGAATCACCAAATGTACAGGCTGTAGGTAGTTGAACTAATTCAGGTTCAGGCGCCTTAGGTATGGTTAGAAGAAATATCTTAGGCAGACGATAACCTTCAAATGACAATCAAGGTACATTGGTACTCCTTGCAGTCACCTCTGCCCAAAGCCTTAGGCTCCACTCACACAATCACATTTTTATTTATACAATTTTTCTTGCATCAACTTCTCTTTGAGGACTCTTGGAACTCTCTAAACTATAATGTCTTTTTAACGTCCGAAATTTTTAACTGATCGAAAATTCACACATAGCTAGTTAATTTCTGATGTTAAAAAGACACACTATATTTCAGAATATTTAAATATCCTACCAGAGTCCTCAAAAAAATTTCGCCAAAAACGTAAACAAATAGAAAATATTTCTTGGTGCAGTTTTTATTTTATACAAGTTCAATTTAAAATTTGATCGTGTAGTGAGGCCTTTAGAGTTCTCATTACCATTCAGACTTTGTCCTTCAATCAGAGACAAATCCAAGCCGTCTAGCATTAGTGAGGGCCTATAATGAGTATACATTTGTGCCGTCAGGTGAAAATAGCTAGCAAGTCCAAATACAAAACTAACCTTGAATGTTCTTAGGCCTAACGTTCTTACAATAACAAATGAAAAACCTTCAAGTGAAGCCAAGGTTATATAAGAAAACAAATGATACTCTTAATATAAGTAATCATATTATATTCCAACGTATGAGAGGTACAAAATTATAACTTTAAATCCGCCTAAAAACCAACTTGAAGTCAAATAAGTCCATTGATTCTACAGCCTAGATATAGGAGTACTATTCATAACGCAAGCAGATATAGTATATAGTCCAAGTCAAGCTAGGAGCGTACCGATTACTCATATAATTGAAGATTTTCAGTTGACGCCGATCCGGATTTGGGTTCCAAATCCTACCATACGCTAAAAATGCCAATGCGACCCTGAGCAGATATTTCCCTGATCAAGAAGAAGTTTTGATCAGCCCTAGATTTGCAAGAAATTATGAGTAATCGGTACGCTCCTAGCCTGACTTGGACTATAGGTAGTGACCATAAGGCTGGATTTAGGTATTTCGGAAATGAAAGTTACCCGAAATTTTTCTGTATGTTGGTTGTCATGCGTTGCTAGGGAAATATAATTCCAATTTTACCCTAGCGACGCATGGGAACCTTGTTTAACTTACATGTAAAAAATTCGGGTATATTTTATTCCAAAATAGCTAAATCCAAGTTTAAGTGTCTAAAAATTGTCTAGTAGTATAGGTATAGGTATAGGTACCTATAGGTAATCTAAAGTAATAAGTTTTTTTTGACACTCAGATAACGATGTAAGGTACATTTTAGATACTAGGTATACTTAGCTATGTGTTTACGTTTTGAGTTTTCTTTTGTTTCATGACAAAGATATGGCGTAAGGGTAAATACGGTTTCCCGCTAAAATTTCAAAAAGGTACAGGGAGGTATACGCAGTTTTCCTAAAAAGGTTGAGCACAAGGAGGGAGTTAAGCATGGATCTTAGCCATGTATAAGGGGAAGTAGGGAGGGGGTTGAATAGGGGTTGTGCTTATTCGTCGAGGCAGATAGTGCGTACGAGGACGTTGCAGACGGAGTACGGGTCCATGTTGGAAGACGGCCGACGGTCTTCCAGCCAGCCCTTGCCCTTGTCAGCCACGCCGCGAGGAATCCGGATGCTCACGCCCCGGTTGGCCACCCCTGACGAGAAATCGTGGATGGACGACGTCTCCAACTTGCCCGTGAGTCGCCTCTCGTTGTCCTTCCCTCCCGACGGGTCATAGGCCGCGATGTGCAGCGGATGCCGCTTCGCCAGCTTGGCGATGGCCGCCTCGATGGCTTTCATCCCACCGTCTTCGCGCATAGCGGCTGTTGAGAAGTTGGTGTGAGCGCCTGCACCATTCCAAGAGCCGCTCATGGGCTTCGGATCAAGCGTCACCACCACCCCGAACTCTTCCGCCACCCGGTGTAGCAGGAACCGCGCCATCCACAAGTCGTCAGCAGCCTGGATTCCAGCAGTAGGCAGCATCTGGAACTCCCACTGTGCTGGCATGACCTCTGCGTTGGTGCCTGCGATGGGAATGCCAGAGTAGAGGCACGCTCGATAGTGCGCTTCCACGATATCACGGCCGTACACTTTGTCAGCACCAACACCGCAGTAGTAGGGACCCTGGGCGCCGGGATAGCCGCATTTGGGCCATCCGAAGGGGTGACCGTCCATATCCAACATGGTGTACTCCTGCTCTACCCCGAACCAGACTTGCTGATCCTTGGCGCGCTCAAGAGCATCGACCGCAGCGGCCCGTTTGTTGGTAGTTGAAGGCGTCATATCGTGTTTGTAGGTTTCGCACATAGCAAGGACGTGTGGGCCTCCACGGAAGGGGTCTTTGTAGAGGGCAACCGGGACCAGGTACGTATCTGAGTTGTGGCCCTCGGCCTGGAATGTGGAGCTGCCGTCATAGTTCCACTTGGGCAGATCCTGTGCGGACTTGGGGACGTCGTCGAGGACGCGGTCCTTCATCCGGACGTTGGAGCCCGTGCCGTCAATCCAAATGTAGGACGCGATGACCTTGTCCTGGGGCTGGGGGAGTGCCATGAACCTATCCAGCACCCTCTTGTTCATCTTGCGATTGGGAGAGCTCTCCAGGCAGGACTTCATCCTGAGCTTCTGGCTGGTGCTCATCTGGCGAATGGCTTTCTCCACCCATCCCTTATTGCCCGTAAGCAACACTGACACTGATTTCACGAACATATTGCAAGCGAAAAGTTTAAAAAGTCCGAACAATCATTGACACCCCTCCAATCTCGCTTTCTGTGGAAAAAATATATATTGTAGGTACTCGTATTGTTATGTCTCAAGATGCCAGAAGTATTTCAGGTCGATACCTACTAGGTTCAGGAATGTGTCAACTAATTTTGACCCCTTTCTGACATGCCTAAATTACAATACATATATAGATGTTATCCCTCAGTAAAAGATTTTTCGATTTCCCAAATAATTCAACACGGAAAATTCGACGAACACCCAATGTAAAAAATAATTTTTTATCTAAGCACCTCTCTCCGCAATGGTCTGAAGTATAATATGTCTTTTTTACGTTAATAAACAGCATTGGGTCAACACGTATAGCCAGATGGATTACGTGCTTAAGAAGCGTTCACTCTGTCCACTTTATACCTAATGCATTGATAAAGTGAAAGATGCGGTATATGGGACAAAAATAACTCAGATTAGTTCTTATCGCCTGCGGCTAAGAATTCAAAGAGATAATGGTGACCTTGTTTCAACTGAAAGTCAACTAAGTATAGAAACTCATACAAACATAAGTCGGTACTTATTACCACCTGTAGGCAAGTAAGTACCTAATGGGACTTTCCTAACGGTACCATGGATGGGTGGGTTCCGAACCACCACAGCCTCGATATACATTTCACTTGGCATGCTGAACATATCAGAAAAACTTTGAATGGTATCGAACTGGTGCTCTCAAAAGGTAAACACCTCCACCAAGTGTGGCATCCATGCCACCAACAGAAAATTGCTTCTACCGGGATTCGAACCCAGGACCTCAGTCGAGTAAGTCTAGTGTTTCCCCGCTAGACCACAGTGAGCCCGCAGACAGATAGAGACTATGTAGCTATTTGGGTTCACGCAAGGGTCAAGAAGTATGTCAATATTGGCCAGTACGAGATAGTTGCGGCCTTTGGCCCCTCGCATATCCACGAATATTTATAAATCGTGGCAGCAGAAGCTGACGAACTCTCTGGCGCACCGCCATGTCACTGGCCCCATCTGTCATTCACCCACTACCCCATTTACATTCATTTGTTTCTAGGTACGCTTACAGTAGAATTAGGTACAGGGGTGGCCCAGCATAGGCCCAGCAACTAGACCATTTCAAGAATCGTGCTCAGCTGGCAGCATACCAGCTTAGTACACGAGAGGACCTACAGTTTAAGTGAGTTCCAAACTGTTCTTTCCACTTGACATGCTGAACATATCGCAGAGTTAATGCTGATCAGGAAGATTTCGGTAGGATCTGGATCGAACCGGTGTGACCCGGCTCTCTATTCCTCTATAAAGATAACCATGTAGAATGAAGTGTCGTGCAATTTTCCTATGAATGATGTCATTAAGAAATATAAATCCCTATAATAAACAGAATAGACATTGTTAAGATATGGAATACACATTTGCTATTTGTTTACATTTTTTGAGGATGCTGTTGGAAAATTTTCTTAAATATATTGTTATGTCTTTTTAAAGCCAGAAATGAAATGGCTGTGATTTTACGATGGAATGATTTTGGGTAAATGTTTTATGGGCAAAAATCACAACATAGCCCGTTAATTTCTGAAGTTAAAAAGATATATTATATTTCAGAACAATAGGCAGATATACCTACTTACCTAATTAAGTTGGGAAGTACCCATAGTCTACTGAAAGCTTGAATGACAAATTTTGCGAGTCTAACAATGACAAACAAAATTTTTTATTAAAAAAAAAATCCAAGTCATTTTCGTCCCAGCTGTCTAAACAAAACAATTGTTCTAGTTCGTTCTAGAACAAATTTTACTAAACGACCTAGTTATATCTTTGGGAAACGTTATTGTGGATGTAGGTACTTCTGGCATCTATAGACAAGTAAACAACAGGAAATACGAGTATTTACCTATGACAAGATCACTCACACACGGAGACCGATCCTACTCGAATGAGAATCGAACATCGATACGGAACTTCTGCGGTGAGCGCAGGCCTGACGGTCACGTGACTAGACCCCGGATACGCATCCACCGAATTAAATGGGTCAAATATATAGTCCTACATCCTACAGTAGTAGGGCGTCTACAGACGTTTAGTTTATAGCCGAAGCCGAAGCCGGAGAAGCTGCATAGGAAAAATATCTTTTTAGCGGCCAAAATTATTTTTTTGTTGACAAAAACCACTCGAACGTAAACCACAACACAGCCTGTTATAATTTCAGGCGTTAAAAAGATATACTATATTTCAGAACATTTGAATATCCAGTAGCTTCCTCATAAAGTGTGCAGAAAAAACGTAAACAAACATGCACGACTGCGTAGACGCCCTTATCTGATTTCGCAATCCTAGACCTATCTATACTCCTGTTTAATTCATTTCACATTTAAATATGTATTATGGATGAGAGCATGCCATAGACAGAACTGATAAATAAATTCATTCCATGACTATGTAGTGAGGTGTCTTAATGTTTATTAGGTAGGAGGTACATCAGTATAGGTTTAGGGTTTAGGTAGGTATGCATAAGGTAAATTTAGATAAGTACCTGAACAGCCAGTCAAGTTGGGATGGGGCTCAGCTGACAGCACTACCAAGTAGCCATCGTGTTAGTACACGACAGGGACCTACAGTTTTAGTGGGTTCCGAACCACCACTTGGATAGGATCGGGATCAAACCATTATTGTGACCCAGCTGTCAGTTTTCCTTAATAAAAACAACCATTTATAGAGGATGAACATCCAGTCTCTAATTCCATGCAACACCTCTTTATTCCCATGCAGGCCGTAAAAAAAATATAGTTGAGAAATAATATTTTTTGTGGGGGAGGTACCACGCGGGCACCGAGTGCTACACCCGAGCCCACGTGATGTTCACGTGTTATCCAGTGGCGGTGTGTCTGTGTTTTTTGCATAATATTGCATCCATTAATCAGTGGCGCTCAGTCTGACCTAATTTTCAATACATATAGTCTCTCTCTTCAAAGACCGCCAAGGGACCATTGCTCGATATAACGAGAAAGAGTCAGGGTGTGTAAAGTTCCCTCGTTATAGAGAGACACCACAGGAGCTGGGTCGAAGCCGTATGACATCTGTAAGCGGAAAATATTGCTTATGCCGGAATTCGAACCCCGACTTCACAGAACACAAGCCGGACCCCTTGACCACTCGGCCACAGAGAGACACCATATTCTCCTTATAAAGGGGACTTGTTTGACAAGTTGTTTTAAAAAATGTCTCCGCTCCTCAGTGATGAAACCTAAGCCCTACACACTCAGGTACCTACTATTCCCTTTACAGTTCCTTCACCAACTGCTGGATGTTATTTTATTCTGAAATATAATAGGTACTTATGTCCCTTTAATGTTGGGAGGAATAAGGTTGATATTTTGTGATTTATTCGCAATTGGGTAAATTCTGTCGGAAAACACTCAATAAATTCATAGTAAATATCAAACTAGTTTCTGGCGTTAAAAGACGTAGGTAGGTATTATATTTCAGATTAAATATAAACAGCAAACATTTTCCACGGTTCCTTTAAAAATTGTTTCTATATACAGCTACAGCTGTGCTGCAGCAGAGCACTTAATGGGATAAAAAACGGCGACGTGGTGCGGCTACGTGGATGGGGCGCTTCAAACCAGAGGCTCAAGAAAAATGAGCCTATGCGTTCGTTTCGTCTTACGTTACTTACCTTAATTATCTTACACTGGTTTTTAATTTACCTTACTTACCTTGCACTTACCTTAATTACTTTATATTGATTTTTAATTTACCTTACTTACCTTGCACTTACCTTAATTACCTTACACTGATTTTTAATTTACCTTACTTATCTGATCTTGAGAAGGGCCAATAGTATTGTTTCCTGAATGGATGTATGTAGTTTTTACCTAGTTTGTTCCCTACTTACCCTTAAATCAGTGATATGTGAGTTTTTTAAAATAAGGTAAACAACTTACTCTTTGCTTTTCTTGCGGCTATCTTTCCTGTCTTTATCCTTACGGTTGGCATATGACTCTCTATTGTACTGACGCGCCACCTTGATATCCGTCTCCCAGAACCGGCGTAGATCAACGCTGGACGTGTATGGTGCTGCTATCTCCTTAATCTAGAAATAGAATTAATTTTGGTAACATCACGCCAGGAAGTCAAGTTTTCCCTAGCTCAGTGTTCTGCCACTTTGCTCATCTGCATGCAGAGCCGGATAAACCTTCAATGAAGCCCCAAGCCTGACTCGATTTGTAGGCCCTTTTATTTTATTATTTTTGTCATTTCGTACCAAGCGAAGCAGAATTTGGGAGGAAAAAACGAAAATTTCACTAATTTCCGTAAAATCTCCATTGGTATTTACCATAATTGTTTATTACGTTGGGGCACTTCAGAGCGTAGGCCTTAAGCTATAGCTTATTTAGCTTAATGGTTCATCCAGCACTGCTCATCTGGCCCGCACAACCTTTGATAAGTCCAGAAAGAACCAGAAAAGCAGATTTGTCGCCAGTAGGGGAGAAAAGGGCACTTGGGACATGGGGCAACATATGAAAATAGGTAGGTATATACTAGGGTGCAAGGGATAAGGAAACGCCCCAGGCGACGACCCAGCAAGTGGCAGGGTGACCAAAACAACTCCACCCCTGTGTAGGCTGGTGACGTCACCACCGGTTATGCCTATTACATTGCGGTACACTTTGGTCACCCTGCCACTTGCTGGGCCGTCGCCTGAGGCGTTTCCTTATCCCTTGCACCCTAGTATAGGTATAGGTATACGATACGAGGTAGGTATGTTCATAAATATGTACCTACAGTTATTCTGACTTATTACCAGAAATACCGCAAAAAGGGGGCAAAATTTTTTTTTTTAATTTTTCACATCGCAAGATGATTCGCCATCCAACTTTCATATGGATTTACCTTAAGAACCACCATAGCTGCAGCGAAAATGCACCCAAAGTTGACCAAGAATAGACAGAAACTGATGGCACCGAGAGTAACCAATTCATACGGGAGGTATTCGTAGAAAGTTGGCTCGTACTGAGATACGTGGTCCGATCCAAAAGGCTCTCCCTCGAGGTGGGGAATTTTCATTTTGTCCCCGTAGTGGATCTTCATGCATGTTAACGCCCAAAGCATTCCCTGTGAAGAGGAGGAAAAAGTAAGTCAAAAAAATTTTAAATCCAAAATTACCATTGAGTTTTTTCTTGGATGGTGAAGGACAGGTGCCCCTTCAGGGACGGGTAAGTGCACGACAGGGCAGATTCTCCGGGAAAAATTTTTGACAAGTCAAGCCTAGTACCTGGGTTCTATTACTTCGTAGTTCGGTGCGGTGCCCTGCTATACTTCGGTTAGGTTAGGCATGCACCTACCGGTATTTCATTTTAATTCTAGGTATGTATACTTACTCAAGAGCTCAATACCTACTTCATTTTATTTCATTTTCAGGCAGAAACTATAGGCTCTTCTTTTTTTAAAAAAACTTTTTTGGTCTTTCAATGAAATCCCACCTGTAATGCTGAATTTACGCAACCCAAAAAATAAAATAAAATTTTCCTGAAACATCAAAGCGGCCCTGACATGTTTTTCAAACTCAAAATCCACAAATAACAAAAACAATCATTATTTAGCCGAAGAATAGCCATAATCATGACAGAATCTTGACCGTTTTGGCCATGTATGTGTGAAAGTTCGATAGGTCATCAAAATGCATGTCAATCAGAATAATATGGCAAACAGCTGCCAACTGCTACAGGTCAAACTGTCGGCCTCACTATCAACGGTTTGTGATAATCACTAGCGACTACTTTAAAACAAGTCAACCGGATCTAAAGGACTTTCGTAATATACCCCCCGTAAAGCGAGCCCAGTGGCGGCAGGAGCAATCTGTTTTCCTCTGTTTCTGTTATTTTCTCAAGGTGACAGGGCACCGACCTTTCCCGGCTCTGGACTGCAGCCTAGCCCTACCAGCAGATGTATTCCCTTTCTCGAACGCCAGAAAACCCATTCAAGTAACACCTTCAAAAATTATTGTAAGAAGATAAGGCACACCATGATGCAATATATGGAGAACAGTTCTTCTTACAATAAATTTTGAAGGTGCTAGTTGTGTGGGTTTTCTGGCGTTCGAGAAAGGGAATACACCTACTGGGGGTGTACTCCTGATTTTTGGTTGTTAGTTACGCGTTAAGCTCTTAACGCTAAAACTAAACCACTTCGTTGTTATCTCATCGCTAACTTTGCGTTAATAGATCCAGAATAGACCTGCTGGGGGGGAGAAGAACTCGACTAATATACATAGGTATACAGTTGCACCTCTCTATGTAGATACATAGTAGGCTTCATGGTACCCTGTATAAATTTATTCTTCTTATTGTATACTATAGTGTCTCCTAACGAACAGATTGAACCAACATAGGTATTTATCCTTCTTATGACAACTGCTCTCGCAAGGCACTCGTTATAAGCTAAAGAAACGAAAACATAAATCGGTTCGTTAAATCTCTTCGATAGGAGAGGGTTTCTTAATGAGTCAGGGTTTGTCAAAGGACTATAAATATTGCTCGTTATAGAGAGGTTTTCGTTATAGAAAGCTAGAAGGTATCATCTACCAATAAGATTTTCTCCCGTGTCCCAACTGACCCCCATCTCCCCTACTTGTAGGTACTTACACAGTTGACTATAGGAGGTAGCAGCGTGGCGGAGATGGCTACCCCTATAAGTGGCCCAGCACTGCCTTGTAGTAAAGCCAGAGCCACCCCAGAACCAGAGGGCAGGGCCCAAAGTGCTCCTATCCACAGTGAACGAGGCTTCCCTCTGAAAATTATAAAATACACTATAATTGTTTGCCGCCATCTTGAATCCGCCATTTTGAAATTTTATATTTAGGTCGTTGATTGCAATATATCATGGGTCGTTGCTTTACCCTGTGTCCGCTTGCCTCCCCTACCTGACGATCATTTCAAAGGTTGGCCACCCCTTATAGCCCCAGGGGTGGGACGTGGTGCCCACCAGCAGTCCGAATACGAAGCCGAACACCCAGGAGACGACGATACCAATGAAGGCACTACGCCATCCCGTCCACATCAGGTCTCGGTCAGAAATGGCTGCCCCGAACGTGATGGCAACCACACAGCTCTATAATATAAAAAATAAAGTTAAAAAAAAAAAAAAAAATTGTTCTCCTTACTGTTCCAGTTACAGAAGTTTCCGAATTCAAACTCAGGAGGGCCAATTCTTTTCCAACTATTTTTTTTTTTTTTTTTTTTTTTTTTTAACGCGCGACGTTCAGAGAACATATGCGCCGATGAGTTGGTTTGTTAGATGTTTTTTTTTTGGCCCAAGCCGAAGACGAAGTGGCCGAAGCCGAATATGAGTGGGCCGAAGCCAGTTTAGGAGTGGGCCGAAGCCAATGCATCCATGTCGGAAGCGGAAAATTTTTCCGTTCCGCCGGGATTCGAACCCGGACCTCTCAGGACACAAAGCGGACCCCTTGACCACTCGGCCACTGAGAGGCACAACTACTAAATTTTTTATTTCCTCTGAGTGGTGGTTCGGAACCCATCTTAAACTGTAGGTTGGTAGAGAACCTATACCCTGGTACGTGAAACAGAGCCTTCCGCTGGCTCCTTTCTAATTTCCTTGCTTATCTTAAATCGGTGCCTTTGAGGATGCTCTCAGGCATATCTAATAAGCTAAACATGATGAAAAAAATTGGTATCTCGGACACTTGAAATGTTGAAGTGCAAACCACACATCCTATACAGTCATGCAACTCTATATCATATTATTTTGACCTTGGCACGTGTAACATAATATGGCAAAATCGTGCAAAGTGTCAGGTAACTTCTCTGACCTATAGTAGGTTTATTTGCAGTGTTGATTGTTCACATTTGAAGTAGGCACAATACAGTAATTTCTCTCTCTATAGCGACCGTGAAGGGACCATGTAATTTGCTGGCTATAAAGAAAGAAATTGTTCTTTATGACAAATCTAAATCTTCATCTATTGGGGGCCAAAGGACCTACGAGATCTAGCCACGGCTTGTTGAAATTTTTCCTGAATCTTGCCCTGCCCTGGGTCTAACCACCTTTCACCGGCCGGGGAAAAAATCGAATAGTTTTTTGGTCTCCTATAACTCTTTTTCTCATTTTACAGAACGTTTCCTCAGTGGGATACAGGCGGCCACTTTTCGTAACCTGTGTAGAAAACGGGATGATTTGGTCAGAATCACGACCAACAGTCGAGTTTTCCCCCAGCCCCTTATACCCTATCAGAAACATACCTACCATAAGAGGTGACACCAGCATAGCAGCTACGACGTTCACTGCGTCGTTTTCGATCAAGCTTACTGCAGCAATCATGCTGAAAAAAAAAGTAAGAAATCAAAAAAACCTAGTATGTAGTATATCACTAAAAAGCTATGCATTTACTGTAACATCTTGCACGGTAGCGCAAGTGCCAAGTTCCATACACTTACTCAGCAGTGAGGATCAAGAGCACATAGTCGAAAGTAAGTTCAGCACTTGCTTTAACGCCGTCCACCACCTCGGCCACCGTCAGTTTGGACCTAACTGAGTCTACGAACTCAGTCCAGGCCTTCCGGTCTTCCTCCATGCTGAAGAACAAAGTTAACAGAGATTAACAGGTTTATTTTATTTTCCGAAAGTGGGCACTAGAAAAAAATTTGCTTCCACTGGGATTCGAATCCAGTCG
This sequence comes from Mesopsocus fuscifrons, assembly GCA_950004255.1. Lineage (NCBI taxonomy): Eukaryota > Metazoa > Arthropoda > Insecta > Psocodea > Mesopsocidae > Mesopsocus > Mesopsocus fuscifrons. The sequence continues at coordinate 2,374,260 of OX465377.1, forward strand.
GTTAGACCAACCGTTATTCTATTTGACATCAATTGAAGATGACTTGACCCAGTTCCTGCTAACCAAGTGTATCAGAGCTATAAAACCCTGGTTAGTCACTCAGGCAGCGTCCCACCGTTAACAGCTAAACCTCAGTTAATTTACATAACTGGAATTTAACTAGAGTTTTACGTTAACCAAGTATGGTGGGACACACTCTAAGTATTCTTCATGTGTTCAAGCCCCAGCACAAGCCATCTTTTCCCTCTTGTGATGCCCCACTACTTATTTCTTCCTGACTCATTTTGACACCTTCTCTACAGCGAACTCTCCTTATAGCGACCAAATTTGCCAGTCGTTACAGAGAAAGACTACTAACTCTTCATCCTGGGCATTCGGGTCTTCACCAACTTCATAGACAGAGCTAGGGGAGACGTTGATTATGGAGTTAAGCTTAGTTCCACAACCAGCCTCCTGAAGAGCGTGAAGACAGTTCTCTGTTTCGTCCCCAACGGCTCTTAGAAAGAAAATCTGAAAAGAAAAAAATATGGCGATCCTCAGACAGTAAAAGCCATCGCCATTATATATAGGCAGTTCAACTGACTGACGCTGCTGCTTTATCGCCCAGCATGGTCCTATATGGCCCACTGTGATCGTGTATGGGGTAGGGTGGTAGAGTCCATTGTGTGGGCAGCAGCACTGCTGATGAGTTCTTCGTGGGCCAGAGTGGTACCTACATACCTACCCGCATCGATTCATTGAAACACATTCTCGTACCACAAAAAAAAACTGACTAGCCCTGAAAATTTTCAGTAGTGGACTGCGCCTGCAAAATCATGTATATGTAATAGAAAAGTCGGTGTACACCTGAATTTTATGATTGGTGTACACCGACTTTAGAATTACATAATCATGTTTCTGCAGGCGTAAGTTATACTCACTGTTGGACTTCGCCTGCAGATTCATGATTATGTAATTGGAAAGTCGGTGTACACGTCTTTTCTTTTTCTGAAAAAATAGTTTTTTGTTCTAAAATATAAGCAAACCAACCTGGTAATAATGTTTTTCCTTGTCGAGGCACCAAACCGCGTTGTTGATGTAAAGACGAGCCAAAATTTCCTCCACAAGCTGAAAGAATGATGAAGACAAGTTTCTCTCTTTTAATGACTGTCAAGTAACCATGTAATTTTCGTCGCTATAAAGAGTGTTTGCTATAGAGAGGGTTGGTCAAGGGTAGTGGTGCACGATGCAAGAACAAGAACAAGAAACGGCATTTCTTGTTCTTGTTCTCGCAAAGCGACTCTTGCTCTTGTTCTTGTTCTTGCTGTGAGACTCTTGCAATTTCTTGCATACACATGGAATTTTCTGCTGTTACAATGTGGTTTGTGGTTTTTCGCCTACCGAGCGGCCATTTCAAGTGCAATCTATCTTCGCATATTCTGCAGAGTTTATCATACAAAACATGGACTGCAATCCATGAATGAAGCTTTGGAAAAAAAACTACCTGGGTTTATGCAAGACTCTTGCGAGAACTCTTGCAAGAGTTCTTGTTCTTGCAAGTCACTTCTTGTTCTTTCAGTCAAAATCGACTCTTGTTCTTGTTCTTGCATGCAAGAAATGCAAGAACAAAAGCAAGACAAGAAATTTTCGTGCATCACTAGTCAAGGGAATGTATCGGATACATACCTACATTTTGGAGGTATAAATTCCTCAAACCGTCCAGGGCTTAATTTACAGCAGATAAGTCTATTTTGGGAAGGAAAAAAATGCTCCGTTTTGAGCTTAATTTAATAAAGCTAGGTAGGTATTTAGGGGAAGGCTTTAGGGGAGGTATCTTCCCTCTGCTCTCCCTTCTGGATCCGCCCTTGGACTTAGTCCGACTCCTGTTTGATTTCAGGACGTGATTTTTCATCCTATTTCCTTTGCTAGGAAAACGTCTGAAAGGATAAGAAGCTGACCTTTTCCAGAGGGATGTCCTGAGCGACGACCTTGCCAGACCTCAGCACGACAGGGTTGCGAGTCCTCGGGGAAATAAAGGGAGCCTTTGCGCCTCCTTTGGTGGGAGGCACGCGAGCAGACGGCCGATTCCCGATGTTCCTTCGGAAAAAGAAAATAAACAGTGGCGCGACCCCATTATGACCAAAGTTCGCATCACGTACTGAGCTTTCCATAAGGCAGATAGTAGCGGTGTGTAAACGACAGAGACCTACAGTTTTAGGTTGGTTCCGAGCCACCAGAGCCATCATTTGATATACTGAACATACCGCAGTTAAGAGGACGCTATACCTGACGATGCATTTTTTGCCGCCCATAAGATTAACATTGCGAGCGGCGATTCATTTTCAAGGTTTACCCTTGGTTGGAAAGACACAAAATTTTGCCTGTACCTAGCCCTAACAATGTTCTAAGGGAGTGTTCGAAGCAGATTTCCCAATTTCTCACTGGTTTCTTTTATTGCAACTGTTTTGCAAATGCTAGCATCGCATATCTCAAGGAAAGTGCTGTATCTCGAAAACCAGTAAAAAGATGGTAAATCTGCTTCGAACACTCCCTAGAACATTGTTAGGGCTAGGTACAGGCAAAATTTTGTGTCTTTCTAACCAAGGGTAAACCTTGAAAATGAATCACCGCTCGCAATGTTAATCTTATGGGTGGCAAAAAATGCACCGTCAGGTATAGCGGACCCTTAACTGCCGATCCGAAAATTTTTGATACGATCGGGATCAAACCAGTGTTCTTCTAAAGACAAACTTCTACCTCACTGCTTACTTTTCCACTTCTTCGGTGAAGTCCCCCGAAGACGGTTCCTCCGGTAGCACCCCATACAGGACCTGCTGTTCATATTCAGAAGTAGGTATGACCACGACAAACAACATTTGTACATAGAACTACTACACAGACTTCTCCGAGCATGGAGATGCAAACACTAGACTTGATGATTCTTCATCTCGACTCATTAGATCAATTAAAAGCAGGAAGTTATTAGCAATCCGTATTGACACCTTAAGGGTTATCTACCTACCTAGGCTAACGTCGCGTCGGCACCAGGTTCGAGACTGACGTTGCTGAAATATTATGGCTTTGAGAAGGCGATATTCCTGGTTTCTGGTTGGTGGACCGGGACTGGAATGGCGGGGGTGGAATGGCGGGACTGGAATGGCTGGGGTGGAATGGCGGGGCTGGAATGGCGGGACTGGAATTGCGAGGGTGGAATGGTGGGACTGGAATGGCGGGGGTGGAATGGCGGGACTGGAATGGCGGGGTGGAATGGCGGGGGTGGAATGGCGGGAATTCCACCTCACCAGAATGGCCGTCCAGCATAAGATATTATGTTGCACCGTCCCCAGCCACCTATGTCCGTGTGGTGATGATGACATAGCTGATCACTCCCGAACAAACCAATCCCTCTGCAGTTTTTCCACACCATGGCCATCATCACTCCCTGCGAGAATTCATTCAACTCACAGTTTTTCACTGTGAGAACTGTGAGCTGTGAGAAATTCACAATGCTCCATTAGCCACTACCCAACAGAAAATCTTGGAAGAAAAATCTTGGCCCGCGGGAATTTGAACCAAGGAACTCCTGTTCACAAGTCTGACATTTAACTACCTGAGACCATGGTACTCCCTTTGATATACTGGTTGAAAGGACCTATATATAGGTCAAGGGCGTGACCCACCCTCCATTAGAAACTACTGCGGTAAGTAGAATAGGCATGGCAGAGATATGTAAGCATTGCATAATCAGTTTTGAGTAGGGGCGTGGCTTCGTTCACGGTTGTAGGATACAAATGAGGAATGAGCCGGGTCACACCGGTCCGACATTCACCTCTGATATGTTCAGCATGTCAAGTGAAATACATATCGAGGCTGTGGTGGTTCGGAACCCACCTAAAACTGTAGGCCCCAGGCGTATAAAAAAGTATGGGCTTGTTCCTTCACTTGTCTAATGGTACCGGTAACTTCTCTTTTCAAATAAAACCGGAAATTGATTTTACTTTTGAGGAGGAAAGAAAGAGGAAAAGGAAAATCACAAGTTCAAAAAGGAAAATTCAGAGAGAAGTCAAAAGCAGAGGAAGTGCAAACTGTAAGCACACTTCATAGAACAAGTCCCAAGTCGGTTAAGTGCTATGTCAGCATTTTATAACTTGCAGTTAAAATCAAAAAGTTGTGCATGGGGGGTGGGGGGGAAAAGCCCAGCAACTAGTCCATTTCAAGATTATTATCCATCGTGCTCAGCACTACCAAATACCAGCTCCCCACCCACTATAGGGACCTACAGTTTTGGGTGTGTTCCGAGAATATCCTAAGTACCTAATCTTTTTTTCGTTTAATCGAGGTCACAATTTCCATAAAACGCGGAACTAATATTCAGTTATGGAGTTTTCATGTTTTCTCGGTCTGTGCCCCACCCTTTAATGTATTCAGGGCAACAAAGAGGCTCCAACCAGTCCCACAACGACCTGAATCAGCTTCTTTTGGAACTTCTCCAAAATTTACGACGTTGACCTGTTCAGGTCTTCTTAGATGGTAAACGTTTCAGCAACCTAACCAAGTCAAACAAATAAAATATTTGGAAATCAATGAACCACAGCCTCGATATACATTACACTTGACATCAGAGGTGAATGCCGATCAGGGTTGGGCTCAAACCTGTGTGACCAGACTCTCGAGGGTGTGAAGGTACCTACACTATTCTGCTGTTGCTCTTTACCTTGAGACGTAACCTTAACCTGCGTGTCTAGAAGCTACCTACGTCACTACTGAATACATTACCTATACATCCAACAGGAGTTATTTATGCGGACGTCTTCTCTAGTCAAGGACAAAGTATCTCGAGCGTATTGTGTTACTACTAACTTTAAGGGTCCGCTATACCTGACGGTGCATTTTTTGCCGCCCATAAGATTAACATTGCGAGCGGCGATTCATTTTCAAGGTTTACCCTTGGTTGGAAAGACACAAAATTTTGCCTGTACCTAGCCCTAACAATGTTCGAGGGAGTGTTCGAAGCAGATTTCCCATTTTTTTTTTACTGGTTTTCGAGATACAGCACTTTTCTTGAGGTATGCGATGCTAGCATTTGCAAAACAGTTGCAATAAAAGAAATCCAGTGAGAAATTGGGAAATCTGCTTCGAACACTCCCTAGAACATTGTTAGGGCTAGGTACAGGCAAAATTTTGTGTCTTTCCAACCAAGGGTAAACCTTGAAAATGAATCGCCGCTCGCAATGTTAATCTTATGGGCGGTAAAAAATGCACCGTCAGGTATAGCGGACCCTTAAGGGATACCGAAACCGAACACAATGGCATATTGTATTTAGTACGGTAATTGCACCACCATATCTATCTTTCGAAGGAATTCGTTCTCCAGTGAAAGCGAAACATAGTGTCCTATTCACAGTCATTTGCTTTCCGTTTGAATAGCACACTATGTTTAGCTTTCGGAGCAGACACAGCCATTGGCTTTATGAGTACCACTGTAGATACCAGGTGGAATTTGATTGCCCTAGAAAAATGTGGCACCCATGTTTAACTTACAGGGAAGGGCTAAAATGTTCCAAAGTAACTAAATCCACCATAAGGGGTAGTAAACACTAGAGTCACTAGACCTAGTAACAAAGGAACGTTCTAGAAATCTAAAAGCAGACGCCACAAGCGCCACTTCAGGCGCCACTAGAGTTGAAGACCACTTCGGTATAGTCCTGTGCTTCCTTCCGTAAGAGAGAATATATAAACTTTTTATAGAGTCGGATGAACTGAACTGTTCAGTACCATCTCGACGGGGACCTACAGTTTTGGGACCACCTCGATACTCATTTTACTTGAGGCGCTGAACATATTGGAGGTGATTGCCGATCAGAAAAATTGTGGACAGAGTCGGGATCGAACCGGTGTCACTCACTCTAGAGGCAAACATCAAGACCACTCGGCTATCGAGGCTGTTAAAAAAAATCGGGTAATTTTGGTTTCTTAACCTCCGGATTATTCATCCTGGCAATCAAGCTCCATTATATGCTCCAACAATTGTTCCTTTTGTCTTCATATAGCAACCTAGTCCATGACTTATTGAACTCCTTATCATGGTTATCTGATATCACGTCATGAATGCTGATTTGGGATGCCTCAACTGAAACCCAAGTGACACCCGACGTGTCTTCGAAACTTGTTACGTGATCAAGGTAGGGACGGGAATGTCTCCGCAAATTTGATGAAAATAAAGGTATAAGTAGGAACTATTCCTTGAAAGGAGGTCGTTCATCTAGCCGCGCTGCACCGCCGCTTTGAATACTATGAGACTAAAGTGCCCGGTGGTGCATGCGCACTGCGAACTGCGTTCTTTATCACACCCCTTGCTATCGAAAACGGCGGTACGGCGAGGTTAAGGCTGAATATACATTCGCTATTTTTACTTTCTCGCTAGCCATATATGGCGAGAAAGTATTGTTTTCGTGCAAAATTTCGAAATTGAGATTTTGGGTTTCCCATGATCCTGGGGGTCCCCTGAGTCCAAAAAAGTGGTTTCTGGAAAAAGTCTGTCCGTCCGTCAGTCCGTCCGTCCGTCAGTCCGTCCGTCAGTCCGTCCGTCAGTCCGTCAGTCCGTGCAGTGCTCTAGCGCCTATACCGTTCATCCGATTTTGATGAAATTTGGCATGGACCTGTCTAAAATCACTGCCGAGGGGCATTTTCAAGGATTTTTTGATTGGTCAAAAATTGCGGCCGATATTGTCAAAAAACCGCCAAAATAATTCAAAAATCGTGTTTTTGGTTAGTTAGACAAGCGCCGACGGTACACTTTTCAATTTATAACACTGAAAATTGGTATGTGTGTTGACAAATAGATGCTTCGAGGTCATTTGCAACTAAAATTGAATTGGTTGAAAATTACGGCCGTTCTGGACCAAAGTTCAATCGTTTCGGCGCCATTCACATTTTATTGACCGATTGTCATGAAATTTGGTAAATTTGTGTAGAACCATGTAACTTAAACATCTGTCGAACAGAATTTTGTTATCTTCAAAATTACGGCCGTTGTAGTCAAAAAAGTGTCGAAAATGAGTTGAGAATGAGAAACCACGTTTTTGAATGGTCGGAACGCATTTGGGACTACAGTAATAAAATGACAGACGTGAGATTTGGTATGAGTGATCTCAGATAGATGCTCGTGGGTCATTTTCAACCGATTTTCGATTGCTTAAAAATTACGCCCGCAAAAAAATCTCAAAAAACCCCAAAAAAAAAAAATCATTCTGGGCGAGAAAGTTAAGTGCGACTGTTGTCGGACCCTTTATTTACTTTCTCGCTAGCCATATATGGCGAGAAAGTATTGTTTTCGTGCAAAATTTCGAAATTGAGATTTTGGGTTTCCCATGATCCTGGGGGTCCCCTGAGTCCAAAAAAGTGGTTTCTGGAAAAAGTCTGTCCGTCCGTCCGTCCGTCCGTCCGTCCGTCCGTCAGTCCGTGCAGTGCTCTAGCGCCTATACCGTTCATCCGATTTTGATGAAATTTGGTATGGACCTGTCTAAAATCACTGCCGAGACACATTTTTAAGGATTTTTTGATTGGTCAAAAATTGCGGCCGCTATTGTCAAAAAAGCGCCAAAATAATTCAAAAATCGTGTTTTTGGTTACTTAGACAAGCGCCGACGGTACACTTTTCAATCTATAATACTGAAAATTGGTATGTGTGTTGACAAATAGATGCTTCGAGGTCATTTTCAACTAAAATTGAATTGGTTGAAAATTACGGCCGTTCTGGACCAAAGTTCGATCCTTTCGGCGCCATTCACATTTATTGACCGATTGTCATGAAATTTGGTAAATTTGTGTAGAACCATGTAACTTAAACATCTGTCGAACATAATTTTGTTATCTTCAAAATTACGGCCGTTTTTGTCAAAAAAGTGTCGAAAATGAGTTGAGAATGAGAAACCACGTTTTTGAATGGTCGGAACGCATTTGGGACTACAGTAATAAAATGACAGCCATGAAACTTGGTGGGAGTGATCTCAGATAGATGCTCTTGGGTCATTTTCAACCGATTTTGGATTGCTTAAAAATTACGCCCGCAAAAAAATCTCAAAGAAATAAAAAAAAAAAAAAAAAAAAAATCACATGGGGCGAGAAAGTTTAGTGCGACTGTTGTCGGACCCTTTATTTATGTTCCGATTTCAAACTTTATGAGAAAACTATTGGATATTTAAATATTCTGAAATACAATATGTCTTTTTAACGGCATTACTCATGAGGCTGTGTTGTGATTTCACGATCGGTTAATTTTGGATAATTTTTTTGGTGACGAAAATCACTCCATCGTAAAATCACAACATAGCCTCATGAGTAATGACAGTAAAAAGACATATTTCACAATATTTAAATATCCAATAGTTTTCTCACAAATTTTAAAATCGGAACGTAACAAAATAGCGAAAGTATGTGGTGGCCCTTAAAGAGACGGTCCGCAGAAGTCCTCCAGAGCATCCCCTGATACGTCTGTACCTAGTTATCTATACACCGAAATTCAGTCGTTTCCGACCCCCCAAAACTACCCCCCTGAGGGGGAGCAAGGGCGCACCCTATCGGAAGGCACGACAGCGCATGTCCGCAGCAGTCCTCCAGAGCATCAGCTGATACGCCGCTCGCCGCCATGTTCCTGTCGAACCCGCCGCAACTTCTCTCGGCCAGTGCTGTTTCGCGAGTAGAGGCGCGCGGCCGTGTCTCCCAAGCACTGCGTCCAAAATAGCCAAAACCCACTGCAGCCACATTGGCCGACCCCTTCGACGTTTCGACGCTAGTTGGCACCGTAAAGCCCGGGTCACACGGTGGGGTGTGGGTGGAGAACGCGACTACGATGCTGTTTTTGCTACCTGTTTTTAGTGCAAGATTTCTGCAAGATGCACAATTGTAGTCAAAGGTAGGTACCAACACTTCCCTTCTGTGAATAACTATTTAGGTATAGCTTATATGAATAACTTCATAGCCTGAGGGCTGGTTTCGCCAGTTCTCTAACGTGCAGATAAAGTAAAGTAATTTTTTCTTCCTTTATCTCGCCACTAGCTAACGTTTTGATAAGGGCGCTATCGGCAGGATGGTGAAAGGCCCCAACTTTCTTTTCGGGAGGATAACGCTATAGTGGACTTTTAGTGGACACTAAAGTAGACTTTAGCAACTTGTGAAAACTACCTATCAACTATCTTCAAAGATATAGTCACGATTTAGAGACATTGAAACATTCCCATTTCTTAGATTTATATTTCCTTGTAACATCTTTGGTACCTACATGCGAGGAGACAAAATTGCCTGACAAGAGTCACACTAAACTTTCACGCTCCGTATCAAATTTTCGTTTTTTTCAAGGGGCCGGCATTTCTTGCACTTAATTTCACAATTTCTTTACTGCTATTAACTCTTTATACTACTCCATTTCCACATGATTACGAAAGGTACTTAATTCAATTGCTGGCTTCGAGCCATCTGCCAAAAGTCAAAACATCAACACATCAACACTTACCTCGTGCGTTTTACTGTCGATGCGTCACCAAAATATGTCATGACGTTTTTATTACACTGCACTATCTGCGAGGAAGAAAACTGAAGTACGCCCATTAGGTACGTGACATATAAATTTGATGAACGAGATTACAGGTGAGTCATAGCCGTATCCATGAGAGGAAAATTAACATGGTAATGCCAACGTGAAGCAAAAAATATAGGCGAACCCCCCCCCATGACCGCTTTCTGGATACGGGCCTGAGGTGAGTACCTATGAGGCTTGCTCTTGCTCTTGCATTTTTTTTATTCTTTGTTTATGATTGAAAAAACAAGAACAAGATCAACTTACTTCGGGCCGGCTAACACCCAAGTAGGTTTATCTGTCTCTTTCCTTTCTTGTACCCCTCTGATGATGACCGTCTAGGTCGAAAGCGCTTAGGATTTATCATTACTTTTTCGTGGGTTTTGACTAAGTTATTTTTGACAGTTTTTCGGTGGTGGTTCCTAATACTAACTCTGGTTGAGGCGATGCTGGGTCCACTAACGTTTAACTGAGTAAACATGGAGAACAAGATTTGATACAAAAATTTTACACAAACCCAAAATGATTTTTTTTCCAAATCATCATTTTTGTAAAGAACAAGAACAAGAAATAGATCACTATATATGAGTGCGGGGAGACTGCTGCAAAGCACGGCATTTATTATCTGGCAAATAAAAACATGCACACTCACACAGTACAACGTTGCACTATATAGTGCAGTAAATAATAAAGGGTCCGACAACAGTCGCACTTAACTTTCTCGCCCCATATGATTTTTATTTTTTTTTATTTTGGGTTTTTTTGAGATTTTTTTGCGGGCGTAATTTTTAAGCAATCCAAAATCGGTTGAAAATGACCCACGAATATCTATCTGAGACCACTCATGCCAAATCTCACGTCTGTCATTTTATTACTGTAGTCCCAAATGCGTTCCGACCATTCAAAAACGTGGTTTCTCATTCTCAACTCATTTTCGACACTTTTTTGACTACAACGGCCGTAATTTTGAAAATAACAAAATTCTGTTCAACACATGTTTAAGTTACATGGTTCTACACAAATTTACCAAATTTCATGACAATCGGTCAATAAATGTGAATGGCGCCGAAAGGATCGAACTTTGGTCCAGAACGGCCGTAATTTTCAACCAATGCAATTTTAGTTGAAAATGACCTCGAAGCATCTATTTGTCAGCACACATACCAATTTTCAGTGTTACAGATTGAAAAGTGTACCGTCGGTGCTTGTCCGACTAACCAAAAACACGATTTTTGAATTATTTTGGCGGTTTTTCGACAATAGCGGCCGCAATTTTTGACCAATCAAAAAATCCTTGAAAATGCCCCTCGGCAGTAATTTTAGACAGGTCCATGCCAAATTTCATCAAAATCGGATGAACGGTATAGGCGCTAGAGCACTGCACGGACTGACGGACGGACTGACGGACTGACGGACTGACGGACGGACAGACTTTTTCCAGAAACCACTTTTTTGGACTCAGGGGACCCCCAGGATCATGGGAAACTCAAAATCTCAATTTCGAAATTTTGCACGAAAACAATACTTTCTCGCCATATATGGCTAGCGAGAAAGTAAAAACGCTATCAGTAGATTGCTATATTATGACTTGTTGCATGTTGCGTGCATGGTGGGTGTAAAAAAAACTTGGCACTAATGTTACTGAACAAACAGGGTATTATGCTACAATACAATACAATACAATACAATACAATACAATACAATACAATACATTACAATACAATACACTAGCCAATAGGTATGGCGAGAAAGTGTTGCTTTCGTGCAAAAATTCCCCATGATCCTGGGGGTCCTCTGAGTCGATAAAGAGGTTCCCCAAAAAAGAAGCCGAGAACTTTATCTTACTGTTAAAAGTCCACTAGCTAACGTCATGATAAGGGCACTATCGGCAGGATGATGAAAAGGCACCAACTTTTCTTTTCGGGAGGATAACGCTATAGTGAACATTAGGGGACACTAGTGGACTTTAGGAACTGTTGAAATCCAGCCTAATTGGATTTCTCGCCGCATTGACTAGCGATAAACAAAAAGCAAGAAAGTAACAAATCAAAGTCTGGAGCAGACAACATAAAGCTGGTTGTAATATAGAGTTAAACGCATGACGACACACGCTAAACTGTTCTTTATATCAGAAGTTAACGGTTAACCGTGAACCTCTGCTACGAGTGAAGATAATCCAAGTTAAAACCATGTGCGATTGCAATCTGGATTAGACTGGTTTTTGTGTCTGGTTTTATGAAAAATTGACTATCAACTCTCAATTACATTTCACATGACATGCTGAACATTTCGCGGAGGTGGATGTCCTTCAGAAAATTTTCGCCAGGATCGGGATCGAACGCGGGTTCCTGTTAGGACAGCCATCGAGACCCCTCGGCTATCTCAGGGGACAGGCGGTGCGGTGTAATCTGGGAAATGTATCCCCATTTCGCTCAGGGACAGCGAGACAGCGGAGAATGTCAAGGTTTTATGTTGAGGGGACATTTGGGGGGATGAGGGGGAGAACGGGGGGAAGGGGGGGGGGAAGGGGAGAACAAATGGGGTTAAATATCGCCACAACCCACACGCTCCACTTTCGAAGTTGAAATTTATTCTAAACTTAAGCTTGCAAAGCTGAATCCATTCGCTGGGTGGGGCAAGACAGGGACCTACAGTTTTTGGGGTCGTCAAATTTTTTTGGATAGACTTGCGATTGAACCCGTGTGGGGACCGTACAAGACCTTGGCTATTTAATGCGAGCAGGATGGCTTGGTGAATTACCGGACTTGCGTGCAAGTTCGATTTATTGAGCTCAGAAGCCATGACGATTAATGGCCAATGGTCATTTGCCCGTGAGACTAATGACTCTCGGCCGCAAGGTTCCGGTCTTCAAAATCGATAGCTCGGCTCTGAAAATAATTTACATAAGATAAGATGATATTTTTTCGGCTGTACCGTTACTTGGGGCGAGAGGGGGAAGTTTCGGGCGCCAGGCCGTATAAGGTGGCCAACCAGCCCACCCTTCTTGAGGTCTCTAGACCACCCGGGAAATAGCTAAGCTGATATAGAGTAGTAGGGAGGGTTCAAAACAGGGTCTAGAGGGGGAAAAGGAAGGGATGGGGAATACAAAAAAAAATAGGTACAAGTAACTAAGTAGATATAATTTTCTGCTTCAATTGAAATAACATTAGCAGGGAGGGCACAGGTAGGACCAGTACCGTTTAGTCCTGAATTAAATAAGCAAAACACCCAATAAATGAATAAATGAATTAATAGTAGGTATTACGTTAGGGTTGTAAGAACGTCACAACCGGAAATGAGAAAAAAAAGCTATAACAAATACCTACCTACCTAAATACACGAAATTGAGGCGAGCGGTAGTCAGCAAGCAGATCCAAAATAAGCAAATCAAATGATACAAAGGGTTGTTAAAATTTAACAGTAGTTAAAATTCAGGTAGGTATTAACGCTACAAAGAAAACGGTTGCGGGAACGCAAAAACAAATGAAATGGCGGCGACGCAAAAAAAAAAAAATGTGATAGCGGCGCAAAATAGCGGCGACGAAAAAAAAATGACGGTGGCGCCGTTGGACGGAGGTCCAATAGTAAGTATCGCAACAAAGAGCAGTATAGGTACACAGGTAATAAGGAACAAAGTCACCTGGGTAGAAGCGCAGAACTGAGTCAGCAGGGTGGCATCACGCCACTCACGAACAAAGCAGATAGGTCACACCACCATAACAATGGTAGGTAAGCACCACCGCCAGGTCGCCGCACGGCACCATCAGCACTGGGTAGGTAACGGGTAACGGTAGTCTTGCTTACATCATTCAGGAGCTCAAAATGGCACTGGTGGCCCCCACCAGGCCCCCCACGATAGTTTACTCAGCCATCGCCTATGAAAGACACCGAGAGAGAAATTAACCCCTTGTTTTATTTTAGACGTTTTAATACCTGTCTAGGTAGGTAATTATCGAATTTATAAAAGTCATAAAAGTAGGCACTTACGGGGAAAATTCCAATCAGCCAAAAGAACATCTCAAAAAGGTTAAAGACATGTTAACAAATCAAGTCTTGGCGTAATAATAACGAATTTTTCCTCCTATCCAGTTTGGCCGATAAAATGTTTTATATAATATTTATATAATTTAAGTTGGCAACCCTGCAGCCATGTTTTGTTTACGCTCGCGGAACATACGGTTAGGGATAACTAGCCGCCTCGCGGCGCTTCGCGCCGCTCGGCGTCTAGTATTGGTCCACCGCCGCGCTCCTTTGCCGCCGTTCATTTGACCGTTGGTGAGAGGGAAAAGACGGTAGGATATTCAGTAGGTCTACTGCGATTCTTTTTTGTGCAAATGCAGGTTTGGAAAGAAAAAAGTGACGGAAATGTAGGTAATGTTGTTGGTGAATTGAAGTTAGATGTTTCCACCGGTGGCAGACAGTCACATTAATGCGATTATACGAGAGATGTTATAACTTGGAAGTAATTGCGGTATATTTCGTAATACCTTCTTGGCGCTAACGCTCTTCAACGTTTTCAACAGCAGTATGTTTCACCTTTTGCAGTCTGTGTGAGAAAGCTGATAGTGGCCTAATGTCCTTTTCCCGTTGTCGACGTATTTTTAGCCTCTTGTTACTATCATACCTACATACATAATTTCGTGTGAATCCAGGGTTGCGGTAAGGTATGCTATGTACTGGAAATATGTAGTACGTACATGAAGAAATGACGTGTAGATTGTGGAATGAGGAAGGAGGTTTTATGACATACCTATATACAACAAATACCTATAGAATAATTCAAGACACGTATATAATTGGTTTTTAATCATGGGTAGTATTTCAGTAGGTTGTTTTAAGTAAGTGGTAAATCTTTACAGAAATTGAAACAGTTAATCGTGGGGAGTAGGTATTTGAGTAGGTTATTTTAAGTAGGTAAGCGACAAACCGTAAATCTATACAAAAATTGCAAAATCATGTTGTTGGTACTTTTTACTTATGGTTTCCATGATAGCGACCCGTTGCGCGACATTGAAAATTTAACAGGTCTGGTTAGGTGACCAATTTGAGTAGGTTGTTTTAGATAAGTGGTAAATGTATACAAAAATTGGAACATCATATTGTCGACACTTTTTACTGATGGTTTACGTAACCCAACGTAAATTTGAAGAAGTTGCTACCTATCTAGTTGAATACTGGGGGAGGATAGTAGCTACCTAGGAATTATGTAGTTAGATTACCTACCATCATATGCAATAATTTGCTTTGTATCATACAAAAGGTAAGTAATAGTTATGTAGTGATATTACCATCATAATATGTAATGATTTGGTTTGTACCACGATCAAGGTAAAAGAGTTTTCGTATAGGTGCGTAAACCTTGTATCAACTATATGCCATTTGCTTTCTGTTGGAAATAAGTTGAAACGTACTCTGTTGTTTTTGTTGCGATACACCGATCTTGTGAATGGCTGCGCGTTACGCTAAGGAAATGAGGCCTAGTATTAGACCCCAGTTGTATATCCTAGATCCGCTTCTGAGCACTCCAACAGCACCTGATGGTTAAGACCTGTTAAGAACCTGTTTCTTCTTCTTCTACCCTATTCTACCCTTTCAGGGTGTTAGGGGGAGGAATCGGACAAAGTCTTTAGAAGTAGTCTTGTTCATTGAGAGAGTCTTCGTAGGTGACGCATCGTCTTTCTCTTTCGTTCCGCCACCAGGGTCACAACTTGCTCCCACGTCGTCTGTGGACGGCCTCTAGGATGCCGGCCTTGGGGTGTCGCTTCTAGGAACTGCCGTGGTCCACGCTCCTCTGGCATCCGATCTACATGCCCGAACAACGGGAGTTGCCGCTCTTGTATCCTACGGCGTACTGCTGGTACCTGGAGGTCTTCATGGATTCTGTCATTCCGTACGCGGTCATGCCTGGTCTTTTCGGCTATTCTCCTAAGACACTACATTTGCGTCGCGTTCACCCTGCTCAAGTGACTCTTCGTTCGCGCCCCGCTTTCACTTCCATACAACACCCTACTTGTATATCCTAGATCCGCTTGTGAGCAGGTGAACAGCACCAGACCTGATAGTCGTCCTCTCCACTGAAGAGTTATCGCTGTCGCTCTGTATTCACCGCCTAGTGATCCCACCGTTGTAAATGACTCCGACCACATAACGCCAAAAACCTAAGTCCGACCGTCACGGTCATTGTTTGGCCCCACTGGAATATCCCAGTGCCGGTACTGAGCGCTGTCGGAGCAAGTCAACAGCGCCATGTTAGTTAATGTAACACAACATACCACTGTGCCAAACGTCAGATCGCTGCCTGGACGATTGTTGGAAACATCCTGGATACGGCACTGAATGTGGTGAAATCGTGCCTTAGAGCGTGTTTTTAGTGCATTAGAAATAGTGCTGCTGTGAATTTAAATATTCCCGTTGTTAGTTTGATTTGAGCTATATATATATATATATATATATATATATATATAGGTATATATATTTTTGATATCTTGGATACGCCATTGATTGCGGTGAAATATTTTCCTTAAACCTTACTTTGAGTGTATGACGAACAAAACAGCCAAGTATGACAATTTTCCAACTATAAGTTCGGCCTGGGTTACAATTTAGTGATATCCTGGATTCGCCTCTGAATGCAGCTAAATCCTTCCATAGACCTTTCTTTGAGTGTATGAGGAACAAAACTGCCTGGTAGGGAAATTTTCCCACTGTTGGTTCGACCTAGGTGATAATATAGCGAAATCCTTCTTTAAACCTTACAAGTTTAAACATTTTCCCATCATTGGTTCGGCCAGGGCGACAATTTTTCAATATCCTGGATACGGCGTATATTGCGACTGCTGTTTGCTTGGCTCAAAAATGGAACATTTAACTAATGTTATTTCCTATCCTTGAAACGTCACTGGTTAACGCACATATCCGGAAGGTTTCACACGTTCCATTACTACCCCCTGTGTAGCGCACATGTGAAAATTAAAAAAGGTCTATGAAGGAAGTGTCGAACGAAATTTGACAATCCTGGTCACGTCCCTGGCTAATTGGATTGTTTCCTATTTCGCAACAAAAAAAATATCACCGGGGCCATTACGGCCTTAACTGCCATCCGCTCGCCTCTGTAAATGAAAAGCTGGAACATTCCCATCCTGGCTATGTCCCTGTGTGTTTCCATTTCCTGCTCATGTTCAACACTGGTACCTACCTACACCCCAGACATTGCAGCCCATGAGTAAGATGGTGACCGGTGTGAAGAGGCAGAAGGTGTTGGCCCTTTTTTCCGTTATCCTGGGTTCGGCCCTAGGTAACATGAATTTGCACATTTTCTTATCATATAGATTCGTCATTGGGGCCATTGGGGCGCTATACCCTCCGAGTCACGTCCGGCCATGTCAATAAATGAAATAGGTATCGGAAATTTTTCCATCGTGGCTACGCCCCTGGTGAACACGTCAATTCGGTTACTATTCACATATTCTGCGTTAGTACCTTATCAGTACCATTAGTACTTTATAGTAGAGACCACTGCGCTACAATCGTAACGACCGGTAAGTAAACAACATCATTTGTACAAGATTCTTTAGTCGTGGCTAAGGCCCTGGCTAAGTCAAAATTTGCAAATTATCTGTCATTGGACCCGTTAAGGCACTGCACCCTCCTACTTCAATCCGGCTATGTCAATAAAAGAAGTTTTTCATCCCGGCTACGCCCCTGGTTTACGCGTAGGTACTTCCTGTTATTTTTGTCACATACCTACTCTTTATTAGCACCACCTGTAAAATGCATCTGCTGTAGGTATACCAAGATGGCCTGTTAATGAACAGAATGTGCGCAACTCTACGGCTACCTACGGCTCTGGCTAATTTGACATATTCGTCATTGGGATCATTGGGCCGCTATGCCCTATGACTTCCGACCGATTACCTCAATAAAAAATGAAAAGTCCGGAACAATTTTCATTCTCCCTACGCCCCTACCTACCGCGTACCTATTTACATTTCCCCCCGCAGATTCTTCATTGACTGCATCCTGTGTCCATCACACACAACGATCGGTGCAAAATAAAACGACATGCTATCATCAAAGGTATCGGGGCACTAAATATATCCAGCGACTGCCGTCCGCGTGGCTCAATAATAAATGGAAAGTCTCAGTATTTTTTTTTTTCTAATATGGCTATATAGGTACCTACCTACTTTGGCACCGTTTTCGTCATTTGGGCCATTAGGGCACTTTACCGTGCTAATACCATCTGCCTAGCTCAATAAATTGCACGACACAACATTTTTGCATTGCTTACTCAGTAGTTGCGGGCAACTCCATTTGGCACCCCCTACAACCTGCAAAACATTTCATTGCGATGCAGCAGTTCCTATTTGCGCCCACAAGCAATCGTTTAGGTTTAGGTTAAGGTTAAATTTCAGCTTAGGTAGATCAAATGCTGCCAGAAGATCACGTGACGATGCTGCATTTTAGGGCACTCTTGGGTGCGAAAGTATAAAAAATAGTGTTACATTTTTTTAAATTTTGGCGCGAAAAAATTCACTTTGCTACGCACAATTTTTGCTCAACTTAGATCACACGTACTGGCATTTGCTCCACCCAATTCTCTGGCGCCAACCAGGTTTCAAATTCGTCACACGCGTCCTAATCTATCACTTACTTCCTTTCCTTTTCGTAATGTTTCGCTTAATAATTCCAGTTTATTTTATTAGTTTGTAACGTACTGTGAGCCGTTCCGGGTTTATTTGTTCCAAAAAAGAATCAAAAAATGAGACAGCCGATCAAAATCCAAGATGTCTGCCTCAAAGTTCTAGATTATTCTCGAGGAATTGAGTAGATACTCTAGGTGTTTTTATTAATATAGATCTAAATTATAAAAATTGGAAGTTAGTAATAAAATACAATGGTTGCCTTTCCTTTTCGTAATGTTTCGCTTAATAATTCCAGTTTATTTTATTAGTTTGTAACGTACTGTGAGCCGTTCCGGGTTTATTTGTTCCAAAAAAGAATCAAAAAATGAGACAGCCGATCAAAATCCAAGATGTCTGCCTCAAAGTTCTAGATTGTTCTCGAGGAATTGAGTAGATACTCTAGGTGTTTTTATTAATATAGATCTAAATTATAAAAATTGGAAGTTAGTAATAAAATACAATGGTTGTCTATTCGGTTTATGATTAGATTTACGGCGACTATGTTTATTTTGCTCTTTCGCTCCTGCCGTGTCAATCGATTAATCGACTTCATGTCTGTTGCCACGTTTTTTTTGCGGAAAGTTCAAATTCGTCACACGCTTCTTAATTTTTCATTTACTTTTTTACGTTTTCATAATGTTTTGCTTAATAATTCCATTTTACTTTATTAGTGTCTAACGCATCGTCAGCAGTTCTCGGTTTATGCGTTCCAAAAAAGAATCAAAAAATGGGACAGTAATGGCGCCGGCCAAAATCCAAGATGGCTGCTAGCGTTTTTATTAATATAGATATACTATATGGTATGGTTTATATTCTCTCTCGGTATCTTTCATAGGCGTGGATACAGTGCTAATAGTGCAGTGAAGTAGGTAATAGTTTACCAGGCGCGAGACTGAACAGCCCCGGTTCCTTAGGTTGCTAGTTTTTTTAGAAAGGTTTTTAGCGGGGGTGATTTGTTGAATATAGAGAGAGTTGACAAATGGGTGACGTGCTTTGTGGCCCGTGGGCTGTTTTCGTGGGATCGGCCTTGGCCCACTTGGAGGTAGGGGGTGGCATATGCTAAATATAGAAGGGGGTACTTTTGGCTATTTACAGTTTTGGGCAGAAGAGAGGTTTTGGAGGGAGATATTTGGGAGAGTCGCTCGAGATATTTTGGAGAGGCCGGTTCGGCAGTGGTTGTAAGATTTGGTGAAGGAAGGTTGTGGAGTGTTCGTGTTATTTGGGAGAGTAGTAATATGACCTGCGGTTCTTCTGGGCGAGGACCGGCAGGATTTTCAAGACCCAGTGGCGCCCAAGGAATATCTGTTCCCCCCCCCCCCCCCCCCCCCCCTCTAAACATGTTAGGAGTGCACTCGTTTTTAATTGTAAATCTTAGAGCCTCCCTAACCTTATTTGATGTTTAATAGTGCCTACTAATGAAATACCCGTCGTTTTCTTGATTAGGGACACCTAGCCGAGCCTTGCTCAAATTAGTCAGTACTGTAACACCTATAGGTGAAGAGAGCTAGCCAGGGCAGCGCCCTCAACAACCCACAGGGGTATTAGCCTTTTATTCGCGGCCCCCTGACTAAAATGCGTACATATGCGGAATCTGGCGGTATACAATGGCACAGGTGCTATTCCCGACTTTTGAGGGTTTTTCTTAGTGAATCTTACAGATAACAGTTGGCCTCCTCTATAACGAAACTCCCTACAACGAAAATCCCAAATTCTGCTGTCCCTTGACAATCCCAGACTCATTTCGAAACTCTCTCTATAGCAAACTCACTTTATAACGAGGACATTTATATGATCCTATATAGTTAGAGAGAGACTGTATTTACCCCAGAGAACTTTTTCTATATTCGTAATTTGGTAGTGAGAAGGAAGCAGAAGCAGGTTTCTCGTTGACTTTCGAATCTCCTTAACTATCATAATGAGTTCGACGTCACTGGAGACTTGAATAGCAACCCTTTTCATGAATGTCTTATCAGTAGGAGACGTGAGACTCGAGCACCGGAAATAAGTTAAAATCAATATGTTTTTGTTCATCCACAAACGTTATGGCGTGTTGGCTTGATGGACTCTATTGTGGGCCGGGGGCCTATTCTGGGTCTTATTATAACGGATGGCTAAAACCAGCCAGCCTCGATAGCCGAGTGGTCTAGCCTAAAACTGTCTTCATCGTGTACTAGGTACCTATACTGGGCTATACTTCACAAGTAATACAATAATTGTCACTATCGAGGGGGTAACCACTCCAGAGATTCCTTGAGATTTCACTGAGATTCCCAAGATTCCCAAGATTTCCAAATATTCCCAACGATATTCATAGAAAGGTGAACCCCGAGGGGTAACCACTCCAAAAAATTCCAAGATTCCCTGAGATTTCAAAAAGATTTCCAATGATTCCCAACGAGATTCCCAACGAGTGGTTAACCCCTCGGTCAGTCACCATCTACAACGCTACTGTTCTTTGACAAACCTCATCTCAACAATTACCCCCTCTCTATAACGAACTCTCTTTATAGCGAACGAATTTCCCTTCACGGTCGTGATAGAGAGAGATTAGGGTAATTAATAACTGTTGACAACTTTTATTTGTTTCTAGCACGTTGGGCGCCATTTGCAGCGGGGATCAGTTGCCCTCGAGTAGCGTTCAGCACTAAACGTCGCCATGACACCTGACGCGTGGCGTGCCACCGGCATGGCCGCCGTCCTCCTCGCGGAGATCGTGGCAGGAGACTCGTATGGTTCCACGTACGACACTACGGATGGTCTCATGTCCTTCATGTCTTCTTCCACTGGTAAGGAGTAGTATAACTGAGGGGGTTACCACTCCAGAGATTCCTTGAGATTCCATAAAGATTTCCAAAGATTCCCAACGTATTCATAGAAAGATGAACCCCGAAGGGGTAACCACTCCAAAAAATTCCAAGATTCCCTGAGATTTCATAAAGATTTCCAATGATTCCCATGCAACGAGTGGTTAACTCCTCGAGTACCTACAACAGAATTTTGGATCGTACTCAGCTGGCAGCACTACCAAATACCACCTCCCCAGCCACCGTGTTAGTGTGGGATGAGGACCTACAGTTTTAGATGGGTTCCGAACCGCCACAGCCTCGATATACATTTCACTTGACATGCTGAACATATCAAAGGTGAATTCGGACCAGATTTTTTTTTTAAATGTTATAGGGAGCTAGTTGTAATCAAAATATGACAAGAAAGCTGAAAAATAGAAGCAAAGGACCTAGTCTGGGAAAGGAAGTAGTTTTTCTACTTGTTTTAGGTTTGGTCAGGTTTGGTTAAGAAGGTCGCCCATCTACCCGCAGTAGCAGGGCGCGTGCACCGGCCCTGCCAACCAAACTCTCCATCCTACCCCTTGCTACCCATTTATAATCAAACTGTGACAAGAAATGTTGTTGGTTGTTTCAGATGCCCTCGAACTGACAGAATCAAGTTCTTCAGACCCCAAACTGTCCTCAGTCTCCCCTACATCAGAGCCGAACTCCGTAAAAGAAATAAAGAAAATACATGTATTTACACAGGACTTCGTCAGGGTGGAAACTCCCTTCCTCATCGGCATGTGGATATTCTGCGCCAGCATTGCTAAAATTGGTAAGTTACAATATTCTTAGAGATATCGCGACAATAAAATTTTCAGAACCATTTCCAATACCCCCCCCCCCCCCCCCCCCCAGTAAAGTTTTTGATGGTTCGCAAAATATGTCATGTGTGTACTCAAAATACTCGGGGAGACTTTCGCAGGCTAGTTATCTCGTCTAAAAGTTTCTTCGAGGGCCCCGAAACCAATAGGATGGGAAAGTTTGTGCGACCATTGTCGTGTCCCTTGTTAATTCCAAGAGTGTAGGGGGTGAGGCAGCAGTCGAGATGGCACCCCAATTTCTAAATATCTTCCGATTATAAGAACTCTTCAAGAACTTCACTTCCTATGCACGGCTATAAACATAAATTTTCGTTAAATAATTTGTTTACGTTTTTTAAAACCCTCGCAGAGTGGCGCTAATGAAATTGTTGCCACCTTGAATGCACCTTTGGGCTTAGGTCACGTTAAACAACCATGTCAAATGATTTGGCATTTTTTTACAATCACGCCAAAACCAACGACTTGGAAAATCCAGGTATTATGACCTATAGTGACATTGCAAACTATATGCTTCAAGGACATTATAAAATTGCCACCAAACCATACTTCCTGTAGGAAGCTACTTGATTTTTTCTTGGAAATTTAATGCAATTTTTCAACATTGGAAAATAGAGGACTATAGTTGAACGTTTCTTTAAAATCACAATATTTCCTTAAAAACGTTTTATTTAAAGAATTGTTTCCAAAGCCACATCTCAGACTCAGTATCTGACTAGGGATCTATTGATTTCGTTGGGTTCCGAACCACCACAGCTCTCGCAGTTTTCCTATGAACACTATACCTATACCTTTTAGACATAGCCGTATCCAAGGGGGGGGGGGTTTAGGGGGTTAACCCCCCCCCCAAGAACGGAAAATTAACATGGTAATACCGATAATAGAGTCATGGCTCCAAAAAATCATATTCAACACCGTTAGACCTAGTGATGCGCAAAAATTCCTTGTCTTGCTTTTGTTCTTGCATTTCTTGCATGCAAGAACAAGAACAAGAGTCGATTTTGGCTGCAAGAACAAGAATAAGAAGTGACTTGCAAGAACAATAACTCTTGCAAGAGTTCTCGCAAGAGTCTTGCATAAACCCAGGCAGTTTTTTTCCAAAACTTCATTCATGGATTGTAGTTAATATTTTCTACGAAAAACTCTACAGACTATGCGACGATAGATTGCTCTTTAAATGGCCGCTCGGCAGGCGAAAAACCACATTTTAGCAGCAGAAAATTCCATAAATATGCAAGAAATTGCAAGAGTCTCGCAGCAAGAACAAGAACAAGATGGGATTTTTACTGCAAGAACCAGAGCAAGAGTCGCTTTGCAAGAACAAGAAATGCCGTTTCTTGTTCTTGTTCTTGCATCGTGCATCACTAATTAGACCGATGTCAGTAAAATTTGGTATACGTTTGGTATATCTTCGAAATGCGAGAATGTTAAGTGCGACTATTGTCAACCTCTTATTATTGATATAGGCTGGGACAATATGGCAGAGACGGGAGACAGAGAGAGGTTTTGGGGCCGGTCCGGCATTTCCCTCAGCATCGATTTGCCCTAGTTCTGATATTCTGGCGCCCTGCCAGCTGCCTTCACGGTCTCTCCAAGGTCAACAGAACCAGGATTTTCCAGCCTATGGGCGTGTCTTTGCTCACTCTGAATAATCTTTATTTCCCCGTCTTGCACCCCTGCTGAAATGGATTATTGTAGAGCTAGGAAGAAATAACGGGGATGTAGATCCGGTCTTTTGTCGTCCATTAAGAGGACGCTATACCTGACGATGCATTTTTTGCCGCCTATAAGATTAACATTGCGAACGGCGATTCATTTTCAAGGTTTACCCTTGGTTGGAAAGACACAAAATTTTGCCAAAACCTAGCCCTAACAATGTTCTAGGGAGTGTTCGAAGCAGATTTCCCAATTTCTCTCACTGGACTTTTTTTTTAACTTTCTGGGGGGTGCACAGTCAGCTCCTGGGGGGTGCACAGTCAGCTCCTGGGGGGTGCATTGCACCCCCCCTTCCGCCGCCAATGACCAGCAGAGGTGTCAAAAAACACCAAAAAACAGCACCATATCCACAACCTTAATATTATTGTTAATAACAGGAAGGTTTTGTGAACCTTTTTCGGATCCACAGACCAACGCTATTGAAAAGGCTCCGTCCGTCCGTCCGTTCCGATAGCATCGAGAAGGATAGACAGTTTTGCCTGCCGTTCCCTATGCTACCCCATGCTACCATAAGCAGCGCCGCGGTTATATAGACGAGTTTCTTCAGACAGCTGATTTTATATCTCTGGTTTTATTGCGTACGGATGAAAATAATCTATTAGAGATCTGGCCCGCTGCCTACTAGTGTCACTGCATTACTATACATAACACCTCGTGACGATAGCTGTCTCGAAATAACTATACAGACTGTCACAGTTTATTGTTTTAGGCGCGACGCTATATTCTACAGACAACTAGGTTAACCGTAAAATAATATTCACACGACTGAGGTCCTGGGTTCGAACCCCGGTAGCAGCAATTTTCTGTCGGTAGCATGGATGTCACACCAAACATTCATTTCGCTTCGGTCAAAAATTAGTGAACCGTAGTATGAACCGACATATTCCTTCTACCTAATAGAATATTAAGGTCCCTTGTGATAAAACCCTGACTCGTTTTGAAACCCTCTCTATAACGAACTCTCTCTATAGCCAGCAAATTTACGTGGTTCCTTCACGGTCATTACTCGTTATAAAGGGAGCTACTGTATACTATAATTCAGAATAAAAAAAATTCCAACAGTTTTCTCTAAAAAATACAATTAAAAAACATTCAGAGCAACTCATAATTTTGTCTCAAAGTATATTATAAGGCATTGCCAAATGGTTTTGTGAAAGCATCGGGTTTCCAAGCACGTACACAGGACAAGAGCCAAGGGGGCAACCCCCCCCCCCCCCCCCCGCCTCCCCCCCTAGGCGCCATTAATGGGTTTGGTGTGGTGTAACGTTTTAAATCCGTTTTTGTAACAATTTTGCCAGTGGTGGCAAAATATTACCATTTTGGTTTTTATTTATAAACAAATATCCTAAATTGATTAATCGAAATCGAATCGAAGTAGTTCGATAATTATATAAAAAATTATATAAAATTTTTTTACATACTTAGCTTAGCTAATTATTCCACACACACATGAACGATTAATTTCTAAGTAGGACTGATATAATTAGCAGCCATTTTGCATTCTATCTGCGGAATCTTCCAAGGAGGACACATTTTTCTTTTACCTGATGGCAATTCTTCAACTATGAATTTTTTAAACTGGATAACCCCAGGTATGTCTTTAATTGTTAGAAGGTTGCCGGCTCTTTTCTTGTGTGCGGGGAGGTGGAGTGTTCGGGGGTTAGACAGATAACTCTGTCTGACTTCCGAGCCTAACCCTACCTCGCGCCGAGAAAGGAGAGGGCATCCCTCTAATTCTAAGTCAGATCCTCCCTTAATTTCATTTTTATTAGTCTCAGGACCTTAGTAATTTCCATTTTATACAAAAATATCCCAAAATTCTATCAATTTTAGCACCAAAATGTGCTCGGTGTTTCATGTTGAAACAAGAAAGTTCAATGTGTGTGTGTGGAATTTTAGCTAAGCTGGGTGCCTCGATGGGGGCTTAAGTCGTTAAGGGCGGAGGGGCCCGCCAACCCCCTCAGATGCCTTCCCCTTTGGCTACAATGAAGATTTAAGAAAAACTGCTCACACCACCACTCTGCGTCCTCTGATACTCTGATACCACGTGATGTTCTGATGCTGCTATAAGTCGTCTTTACGCTCGAGCTTGACAGATCTCCGACTCTTCGTCTCCGATTATCTCCAAATCTTCAAGTATGTAAAATTTATCTTCGATATCTTCAACTTCTCAACTTCTCAAAATTCCAGTAATACCGTATGTAGGCCGTAATAATTTTTTTAGATGTAAATTATAGAGACTTCTAGCTCTTAAATACTAGAAGTGGCGTCCAACTTTAAAAGTCTTCGGACATAAGTAAAGTTTCTTTCATAATTGAGACTACCACATAGGTAGTCCAGGTGCACCTGTAGACGTACTTAGGTACCTAATTATTTTTCTTATTTTCAGATTAAATCAAGGTATGTTCTCGGAGTGCAGCTATGTAGCAGGGTGAACTGTCATCTTAAGTTATATATAAAGCATACTGCTCCATTTCCCCTGCTACCTAGCTGGCACTCTGATTTCTTTTCTTCTTTTATCTCAAAAATTTCAAGTAACTGGATATTGATTATCTAATTATTTTTAAACAAAAGCAAAGGTTTGAATAGCAAGCGTCAGAGTTCACTTATTATTTTTCTGTTGTATTATACAAATCTTGTTCTGCTTACAAACAATTCAGGGCCTAGTTCTTTGACCTCTCCTGGTAGAACCGCAGATTAGGAGTAGATTGATACGGGAATAATGCCGAGGGCCGAACCACAACCCACTCGCTCGCCTGAGCTGCCGATGAGCACTTGAGAGTGGAGGGCTTCCAAGGTGGAGGATGGCACTGATGCCAGAATTATTCCACTGCCCTGGAAGTCCGCCACAAAATAAAGTGGAGCCCGAGAACGTGGGGCCTTATTCCTGTGTCAATCGGATCTCTTCTGTGGTTCTCCAGGGAGGGGTCTAGGGTTTTGACCACCCTTAATTTTACTAATCTTGTTTTGGTCTGTTTTTCATGATATCGCGAGGCGTGGAGTCGAGTCTGTCAAGTCACGTTGCTTCGAGGGACCTCGAGTCTCTACTGTCATTCGTGCCGCGCCTGAGAGTGCTGTGGTGTGAGAGTGATGGAGCATCTTCTTTCTACCCTCGTGTGTAGTAGCCCTCTAGGGCGCTCTTCCTTCGTTGGATTTAGTCTTTAAGCACTGTAAGGATGTTGGTAACCCTCGATATCTGTACTCACTGTCTTGCAAGCTTAGTATGCTAGTTTTTCTTATTTTTTTTTCCTTCATTAGGGATATTGCCCTGATGGTTTGGGTCTCGAATAAGCCATCCAGGATTTGTTGGCCCCTGTAACGGTAAAAATCCGTAAAGAGCGTCGACACCTTACCATTCTTCTTCTTCTTATAATTAGTCTTCTTCGGCTGTTCTATCTCCTTATTTTCGTCTTCTAGTCTGGAACTCTTCCATTTATTATCTTAATATGCAGTGGTCAATCGAAAAAGGTGGTCACATTTTTTTTATTCATTGCTCATCGAGCAAAATAGCAGGAAATATTTAAATAAAAGCTAAATAGCTCTCACAAAAATGGAGGGCTTGTTAAAAGTTACATTTTTGTTGTTGTATGCAGAACTGTTAAAGTATAAGAAAAAGAGTTGAGTAGGTGGATAATGGGAGCCTAGTGTGTGACTCATGCGTAGGTGTGCCAAAGCAGACCTGGGCATGTGTTGTACAGTTGGGCTCGTATTATCCCTATTAAATTCCTTCCCCTTAAAGTTATTATGCTGATTCTCACTCGGAGAATCAGACCCCTATCTTAGTGGTTATCCACTGGATATGTAGGTGCGAGCTGCATTGGCTGGAGCCATATGCATCTCACACGTAGATATCAAACCATGTTAAATGAGCAGCTTAGATATATATATTATATCTTAGATAAATTTTTCATTGTCATAGTCAGTTAGAAAAAATTACAAACAACAAATAATTTAAAAAATTAATTCTCTCAAGGTCGACGAATAAAAAATAAAATAAATAATTTTTTTTGAGGGTAAATTCAAATTTAATTTCAAAATTAAAAGTAATGTAGTCTCTCGAGTCACAAAAAATTCAATAATTTTTTTTGACCAAAATAATTTCAAATGTTAAAAGGTTCATGTTTCCCTGGAGCTTCAAATTAAATCAATTTAGTCATCAACGCTTAGCAGAAATTATAGGGTCCTCGCCAATTTGTATGGTTAGCGATAACGGGTCACAGTATGTAAGTAAAGAAATGAAAAAGTTCTGTGAGGAGTTTCACATCAAGCAAAAACTTATTCCGAAGTATGACCCTAGGTGTGACCCCGCGGAGAGAAGTATTCAAACAGTAAAGAAAACTTTGGCTATGTTCACTAGTAATAACCAACGCTCCTGGTGTGAATTTTTACCGCACGCCTTGTGGGCAATAAATACCGCTGTCAGTGAGGTGACACAGTTCTCACCTTACCAGTTAGCCACCGGCAGAGTGCCCAGGTCGTGTTTTGAAATGTCTGCCCCCGTGGCAGGTGGTAGCGCAACGCCCTTTGATGCTGGCACATACATGGGTACTCTGACCGGCGAGATGAACTTGATCTGGGAAAGAGTTAAAGTTTGTGCCGAAATGGCCAGTAAGCGACAAGCAAACTACTATAATTTAAGGCGAAGAAATTGGGTGTTAAAAGTATGGTATGGCGAAAGGCTTTCACCAAGTCCTCTGGTCCGAATAGGACGACCAGTTCCTTTGAACCTAAGTGGTTAGGTCCATGCATAGTGTCAAAAGTTCACTCAGATAGCCAAGTCCAGCTGAAAGCCTTAAATGGTAAAGACCTCGGTCGCTGGAGTGTCCCAAATCTCAAGGCTTTTATTGACTGAATTCTCATTTTCTTTTACTATTCCTATATTATACAGAAAAGACTGTAGCGAAATGCATTGGTGCATTATTGGAGACAGTGTTGTGTTGAGTACAGATATCTGAGTGGTTGCTGAAACATTCCTTCTGTGTAATAATAATTGCCACTCGTTGGGTAGTATTAATTCTGTGGGAAGAATTACCCCACTTTACTAAATGTTACAAGTTCGGTACCAAGATCTATTAATTTTGAATTTAATATTTTTCAAGATCTATTAATTTTGAATTTAATATTTTTCAAGATCTATTAATTTTGAATTTAATATTTTCCAAGATCTATTAATTTTGAATTTAATATTACCAAGATCTATTAATTTCGAAATTAATAATTTCCAAGATCTATTAATTCCGAAGGTTAATACCCTATCAAGATCTATTAATTCTGAGATTTCTCATTTATAAAATAACCTTTCTAAGATCCTTTAGCTCTTGAGGTTGATATTGTTGAAGGTCTATTAATTCTGGAAGTTAATGCTTCCCAGGTCTTTTATTTCAAGATCTATACTTTTTGAGGTTTCCTCAGTTTTTTTTCTTTTTGAATTGTTTTGTGAATTGAGCAAAGAGTTAATGTGATGCTATAGATGTTGGCTCTCCAACGAAAGTTATTAATTATTATTATATTTATTTTAAAGACCTTTAATGGACCCTCTTGGTCCGTTAGGCATTTAAAGACCTTTAACGGGCCTTGTTGGGCTGTTAGGCAGTTAAAGACCCTTAACGATCCCATTATGTGGGCGTTGGGCACTAAAGACCTTTAATGGACCATGCTTGGTCCATTAGGCATTTAAAGACCTTTAATGGACCCTGCTTGGTCCGTTAGGCACTAAAGACCTTTAATAGACCCTGATGGGCCATTAGGCATTTAAAGACCTTTAATGGACCCTGTAAGGGCTGTTAGGCACTTAAAGACCCTTAACGATCCCATTATGTGGGCGTTGGGCAACGGAGTAAACTAACTTCGCGTTGGTGTTACTGGGCACTTCGAGTGTCGTAGGGGCAGTTATTTTTCGCTCTGACTGTCAGGTTATTGTATTATTAGTTGATAGCTTACCTTCTACGTTCCTAAAAGTTTTTTTTGTGTATGAGACCCGTGGTGAGGTGGACTCTTAAGTCAGGATGTGGTACCACCGCTGCTCTCTTACTAGCCTTCTGTTGGTTGTGCAGATGTAATCTGGAGACTTCATGTCAGTGGCAGATTCATCCTAACACCATCATCTTCTCTCACCTTTCCTAATTCCTACTCGACTGGATCTTAGACTGTGGTTCAGCGAAGCTGTAAGGCCTGTGTGTTGACACCTCAGTCTGGGACTCAGTCCGGTATTCCTTCCCCATTCCTGGAGGTAGTGCTAGTCGACATTGGAAGGTCTTATACCTATCTGATATCTTTTGCTCAATTCAACATAATTTCAATTCAACTTAAATTCATCTCAACTTCAGCTAAGTTTCAATCAATCAATCATTAAAAAATTCTCTTCTTAGGGAACGAGCTTGTAACGTTTTAAATCCGTTTTTGTAACAATTTTGCCAGTGGTGGCAAAATATTACCATTTTGGTTTTTATTTATAAACAAATATCCTAAATTGATTAATCGAAATCGAATCGAAGTAGTTCGATAATTATATAAAAAATTATATAAAATTTTTTTACATACTTAGCTTAGCTAATTATTCCACACACACATGAACGATTAATTTCTAAGTAGGACTGATATAATTAGCAGCCATTTTGCATTCTATCTGCGGAATCTTCCAAGGAGGACACATTTTTCTTTTACCTGATGGCAATTCTTCAACTATGAATTTTTTAAACTGGATAACCCCAGGTATGTCTTTAATTGTTAGAAGGTTGCCGGCTCTTTTCTTGTGTGCGGGGAGGTGGAGTGTTCGGGGGTTAGACAGATAACTCTGTCTGACTTCCGAGCCTAACCCTACCTCGCGCCGAGAAAGGAGAGGGCATCCCTCTAATTCTAAGTCAGATCCTCCCTTAATTTCATTTTTATTAGTCTCAGGACCTTAGTAATTTCCATTTTATACAAAAATATCCCAAAATTCTATCAATTTTAGCACCAAAATGTGCTCGGTGTTTCATGTTGAAACAAGAAAGTTCAATGTGTGTGTGTGGAATTTTAGCTAAGCTGGGTGCCTCGATGGGGGCTTAAGTCGTTAAGGGCGGAGGGGCCCGCCAACCCCCTCAGATGCCTTCCCCTTTGGCTACAATGAAGATTTAAGAAAAACTGCTCACACCACCACTCTGCGTCCTCTGATACTCTGATACCACGTGATGTTCTGATGCTGCTATAAGTCGTCTTTACGCTCGAGCTTGACAGATCTCCGACTCTTCGTCTCCGATTATCTCCAAATCTTCAAGTATGTAAAATTTATCTTCGATATCTTCAACTTCTCAACTTCTCAAAATTCCAGTAATACCGTATGTAGGCCGTAATAATTTTTTTAGATGTAAATTATAGAGACTTCTAGCTCTTAAATACTAGAAGTGGCGTCCAACTTTAAAAGTCTTCGGACATAAGTAAAGTTTCTTTCATAATTGAGACTACCACATAGGTAGTCCAGGTGCACCTGTAGACGTACTTAGGTACCTAATTATTTTTCTTATTTTCAGATTAAATCAAGGTATGTTCTCGGAGTGCAGCTATGTAGCAGGGTGAACTGTCATCTTAAGTTATATATAAAGCATACTGCTCCATTTCCCCTGCTACCTAGCTGGCACTCTGATTTCTTTTCTTCTTTTATCTCAAAAATTTCAAGTAACTGGATATTGATTATCTAATTATTTTTAAACAAAAGCAAAGGTTTGAATAGCAAGCGTCAGAGTTCACTTATTATTTTTCTGTTGTATTATACAAATCTTGTTCTGCTTACAAACAATTCAGGGCCTAGTTCTTTGACCTCTCCTGGTAGAACCGCAGATTAGGAGTAGATTGATACGGGAATAATGCCGAGGGCCGAACCACAACCCACTCGCTCGCCTGAGCTGCCGATGAGCACTTGAGAGTGGAGGGCTTCCAAGGTGGAGGATGGCACTGATGCCAGAATTATTCCACTGCCCTGGAAGTCCGCCACAGTGGAAAGAAAATCTTTTCGGAAGCAAAGCTTGTTTATGCTCGACCCATGCATCGACCGCTGTTATTTGACCCGTATAACCCAAAAAGCCCATCTTCAGGCCACAGGGGACTTTTATTAAGAGGACGCTATACCTGACGGTGCATTTTTTGCCACCCATGAGATTAACATTGCGAGCGGCAATTCATTTTCAAGGTTTACCCTTGGTTGGAAAGACACAAAAATTTTGCCTGTACCTAGCTCTAACAATGTTCTAGGTCGTGTTCGAAGCAGATTTCCCATTTTTTTTACTGGTTTTCGAGATACAGCCCTTTTCTTGAGGTATGCGATGCTAGCATTTGCAAAACAGTTGCAATAAAAGAAACCAGTGAGAAATTGGGAAATCTGCTTCGAACACTCCCTAGAACATTGTTAGGGCTAGGTACAGGCAAAATTTTGTGTCTTTCCAACCAAGGGTAAACCTTGAAAATGAATCGCCGCTCGCAATGTTAATCTTATGGGCGGCAAAAAATGCATCGTCAGGTATAGCGGACCCTTAAGGTTTTGGAATACTGGTACTCTCGACACCATACTTACACTGCCTTCTTTCAGTGGCGCAGTTTTTACAAAGTCGATATAAAAATCGATCAAAGGGCCACGAGCGGGTAAATATTCCATCGATTATCGATAGTTAAGGATGAGTGCGTCGATACCACAGGGAAACACAGCGGTTACCATGGAAACCATAGAGTAAACCATCAGTAAACTTTCGTGTGGTCTACCGATACGATAGCGCTATCGTATCGGTAAAAAATGTTAACGGCTTTCACCGTTACCGTTTCGTTAGCTTTCGAATGGATTTTCCGTGCGTTAGCGAAAACGATAATTTTCATACCTGCGACTCATTTGGTGTAGTCTAATGTAGTCTAATCAACATTTTAACTTCTTTCTCCGAAAAAATAGGGGTTTTTTCACGTTTGTTTCCACTTTTAGATTGAAATTGTCGCAATAAATTTGACGTAAACAAAGCAGGCGAATTCTATTGACACAACAAAACCTAACGAGAGGATGTCTGCTTTTTCGAATCGATAGCTATTCGAACGTTAAAAGGCACTATCGTGAGGTGGTGAAATTCAGCCTTAATTTTGAATAATCACTTACATAAAACTTATAAGTGTAACAGTGAGTTATGTCGTATACGAGGGCCTAAAATGAGCCAAAAACCGTAATTTCATGGATGGTTAGCAAGTAGTTGGTATTAAGCATGAAAATAAGTAGTATCACGGGTACTTTGTTGTCCCATTGTGAAGTGAGGCTAAACATATTGGTTGTTATTGATTGGTCAGTGCTATCTATAAACAGCAGTATCTCAGAACTACGATTTTCCAACTTAGCTCAGTCTTACATTGGACCGACGATATTTAGTTCCATATTGATACTGACTGAGCCCTTTTTTTTCAGGCTTCCACATGACTCCAAAGTTAAACAAGGTGTTCCCAGAGTCATGCCTGCTGATTGTGATCGGGGTTGTGATTGGCCTAATGCTGTTCATGTCAAGCACTGTGCACGTGTCACCGCTGACACCTGACACCTTCTTCCTGTACATGCTGCCACCGATTATCCTGGACGCTGGCTACTTCATGCCTAACCGCCTCTTCTTCGACCACCTGGGCACCATCCTGCTCTTCGCCGTGGTGGGAACCATCTTCAACACTGTTACCATTGGTAGGTCTAACCGACTTTGGAAGGCGTATATATATATACGTAGGAAGGTCCGTGGCCTAGCCTAGAAAGGAGATGTTTTTCAGGCATATGGTGTTGTTTACTGTGTAGGTACATTCTTCAATAGAACTGATACCAAGTTACAGCATTCTATGTTTGTTAGTTTAGTCTCAGGGTAACCACTAGTGCATGCATGTCAGGTGATGGGCGCCCCGGAACCTTCCGGCTTTACAAAAAGCGGAGAGGGTGAGAGTTTTTGAATTTGTGTGGGGAAGAGCCTGATGACTGCATCGCTAGAATTTTGACAGGAGATGAAACCTGGGTCCATCTGAATGATTCTGAGTCCAAACGAGAATCGATGGAGTGGAGGAGGATAAGTCAGGGGGCCCCAAGAAAGTTTAAAGTCTAACCCTCAGTGGGTAAGGACATGGCCACCATTTTCTGGGACCACCAGGGAATATTGATGATCGACTACTTAGAAAAGGGCCACGCTGTGACCGGACAATACTACGCTAATGTACTAAGGCAGTTAAGAATCAAAATTACGGAAAAGAGACGCGGAGGAGTGGCGCAAAAAGTTGCGCTTCTCCATGATAACGCCCCATTTATTTTTTTTTACGCGCGGCGTTCAGAGAACATATGTTGTTGTTAGATGTTTTTGGCCGAAGCTGAAGACGAAGTGGCCGAAGCCGAATATGAGTGGGCCGAAGCCAATACATCCATGTCGGAAGCGGTTGAAGGTGTATAAAACCAAGACAAAGAATTCTTGCAGCTGGGTATACCCAAACCACCTAGCTCAGGCTTGTCTACCTGTCTCTATTATCCTAAGAAGACAGACACTTTGTTTGAGAGAGAAACAGTGTTCTTGTCTTCTTAATAACAGGCTAAGAAGACTGATGGAGTGTATAAAAAAACAGTTGTTACTGGCCCATCTTACAAAGTTAACCGTCTTTTTTTCGTAAGGTGACCCTATCAGACCCTTCTCTTATACACTAGCACCCTCTTCTTGCCTTGTTCTTTATAAGATGACCAGAACACTGTTTCTTTCTCAAACAAAGTGTCTGTAATTCACTGGGTGTGTTCAGATTTTACGATCGAGTGATTTTTGTCAATACAAATTTCGTCCAAAATCACAACATAGCCAGTTAACTTCGGACAAGTTATATTTCAGAATATTTAAAGACCCAACTGTTTCCTCATAAAATGGGAAGAAACACCATTCTGCTGCCACGTTTTTCTCGATTGCGTATTTCATCTTAATCCTTCATTGGCTTGTCAGGTGGCTCCCTGTGGCTGATCGGCCTAAGCGGTCTCTTCGGGTGCGAGACCCCCATCCTCGAGATGTTCCTGTTCTCGGCCCTCATCTCGGCCGTGGACCCGGTCGCCGTCCTGGCTGTCTTTGAAGAAATCCATGTCAATGAAATCTTGTACATCGTAGTCTTCGGCGAGTCTTTGCTCAATGACGCTGTCACAGTGGTAAGTTTCATTTTAAGACCGAACATACCTTCGCTATTTGTTTACGTTTTTTCTGCACACTTTATGAAGAAACTATCGGATATTTAAATGTTCTGAAATATAGTATGTTTTTTAACGGCCGAAATTAAGAGGACGCTATACCTGACGATGCATTTTTTGCCGCCCATAAGATTAACATTGCGAGCGGCGATTCATTTTCAAGGTTTACCCTTGGTTGGAAAGACACAAAATTTTGCCTCTACCTAGCCCTAACAATGTTCTAGGGAGTGTTTGAAGCAGATTTCCCAATTTCTCACTGGTTTTTTTTATTGCAACTGTTTTGCAAATGCTAGCATCGCATACCTCAAGAAAAGTGCTGTATCTCGAAAACCAGTAAAAAAAAATGGGAAATCTGCTTCGAACACTCCCTAGAACATTGTTAGGGCTAGGTACAGGCAAAATTTTGTGTCTTTCCA
This sequence comes from Mesopsocus fuscifrons, assembly GCA_950004255.1. NCBI lineage: Eukaryota > Metazoa > Arthropoda > Insecta > Psocodea > Mesopsocidae > Mesopsocus > Mesopsocus fuscifrons. The sequence goes on from OX465377.1 coordinate 2,409,463, forward strand.
ACCAAGGGTAAACCTTGAAAATTAATCGCCGCTCGCAATGTTAATCTTATGGGCGGCAAAAAATGCACCGTCAGGTATAGCGGACCCTAAAGGCTTCCAAATTAATTTTGCAAGTGTGGCTCTCAGTGGCCGAGCGAGGGGTTCGACTTGGGTCCTGAGAGGTCTGAGTTCGAATTCCAGTGTTGTAAGAAATATTTTCAGCCAGTTCATCTTCGGCATCTATCTGCCACTATGGTCATTACACTATAAAAGTGAGTGTGATTTATTGTACCTACTGGAACACGAAACCAGACAACTGGAAAACCTGGCAGCGAGCACACTGTCTTATAGTTCAGAGCAAAAAATATCAAGCAGTTTTGCTGGAGGGATGCAATTAAAAACGAGAGAGAAAAACTCTGCTGCCACTTGCGTTTTAACCCTCAAAACAAAGCGGGAACTCCGGGAACGGGGAACTATATATTGATTAAACGTTTGCTTCACTTGGAAATGTTTACAAAAGGGAGGGGGTTTGTTTGGTTATAACGTGAAAGACTCTGAATGAAGGGAAATACTCAAGACTACGTAAATATCAGAAGTTGTACTGAAGCTGACATTTCGACTTCAAATCGTCTGTCAAAGGTACGACTGAAGACAAACAATGTTATTTGTTGACTTCCCTCAGGAAACTGTTGGATAGCTGGTTCTGAGCTGGGTAACGATTTTACAATCAAGTGAGACTTTCCTGTCGAAATTATATTCCTAACATTAAAAAGACGTATTATATTTTAGAATATTCTAATTATTCCATCAGGAAATAGCCAGAAAAAACTGGGTCGGCTTCTGAGCTTCTGAAATATAAGTAATATGTTTTTTACCGTTAATAATAAAAGAGATTGTCTGAAGTTAAGAATAAGATGTTTTATATTTCAGAACGAATATCCAAGCGTATATCCTGGTCCAATAGTATACGATATGAGTGCCTCTCAGTGGCCGAGTGGTCAAGGGGTCCGCTTTGTGTCCTGAGAGGTTCGGGTTCGAATCCCGGCGGAACGGAAAAATTTTCCGCTTCCGACATGGATGTATTGGCTTCGGCCCACTACTAAACTGGCTTCGGCCCACTCATATTTGGCTTCGGCCACTTCAACTTCGGCTTCGGCCAAAAAAATGTAACAACCAATTCATCGGCGCATATGTTCTCTGAACGTCGCGCGTTAAAAAAATAAAGGGTCCGACAATGGTCGCACTATGGCCCGGCTTAGTTTAGTTGATACTTGTCAAAATCTCACTCTAATGTCTAAGAAGACAGACACTATGCTTGAGAAGGAAGCAGTGTTCAGGCCTTTTAAAAACTCTAGCCTATTTATTTATAGAATTCTAAGAAGACCCAGCAGTTGTTTTTTTCTCAAACAAAGTGTCTGTCTTCTCAGACATTAGAGTGAGACTTTGAAAAGTATCAACTAAACCAAGTCTCCCTATAGACTTTCTCGCAATTTTTACGCCAGCGGTATCGAAAATTTTGATTTTTTTTTACGTAATTTATTTTTTTTGGACCAAAATTTTAACTTTTTCTAAAAAATATTTTGCCATACACTGGACAATAATTCTAGGCACCTACTCACCGGATTTCAAACATATCCGTCAAATGGTGAAGTGTCGTTCGACGCGCAAAGTACGTGTTTTCTATTTTCCATGTCACGGCCTTAATTTTCAAGTAATTGAAAATCGATTGAAAATGACCTTGAAGCATCTATCTGAGACCACTTTCACCAATTTTCAAGGAAATCTGTCGATTAGGGTTGTTGCAAATCCGTCTGAACCAATCAAAAACGTGATTTCCATTTATGGAAAATTTTCCTACGATAATGCCAATATTGGCCATAATTATTATGTTGGATAAATTTCGTTCGGTAAAACATCAAACTAGGTTAAATTACACCTCCCTACCAATTTTTATTGAAATCGATCGAATAGTGCTACCGGAGTGACGACCAAAGCGTTTGGGCCAAAACTGGGCCAAGTTATTGGCCCACCTCCAAGTGATTGTAAAAGACCTAAAAGCATCTATTCAAAAACACTTTCGCAAATTTTCAAGGTTCCAACTTGATATACGTAGCTTCCAGCCCTTCTTAACTGTCAAAAAACACGATTTTTTGCCTTTTTTTGACCATAGCAGGCGCAATTTTTGAGTTATCAAAATTTATCAAAAAACATGTCCAGATATTTACATTAGGTACCTACATACCGAATTTGAGCAAAATCGGACGAACGGTGTGACGTCCAGTTGCGCGACAGACTGACGTACGTACGTACGGTACGTACGTACGTACGTACGTACGTCGGACGGACATTTTTTAAAAACCACTTTTTTGGACTCGGGGGACCTCCAGGATCATGGGAAACCCAAAATCTCAAAATCGAAATTTTGCACGAAGACATAACTTTCTCAGCCCATGTATTACATACGGGCGAGAAAGTAAAACAAGCGGTACGACACGGTCGGACAAAACTTTACCTGCTTATTTGCGTGATTCCTAGAAATAAACCCTTGGTTAAATGATTAAAGACGGAAAAACTTTTTGACGAAAGGAATGGTCCCAGAATGTTCTCCCGAGTACTTAGAGACCCCACACGACATACTTCGGCAACCACACAAAACTACCCCCTAAAAGGAGGTGGGGTGGATGGGGAAGCTCGGAAAAACGTTTCGACAAAATAAATTGTCTCAGAACGTTTCCCTGAGCATTTTGATACCCCATACAATGTACTTTGGAAAGTATCCAAAACTCCCCCCATAGGGGGGGGGGGGGGGGGTGCGGCGAAAAATCATTTTGACCATATAAATTGCCTCAGAACGATCTCCCGATCATTTTGAGCCCCCACAACCCATATTTCGCAAACCACTCAAATCTACCCCCCTTAGGGGGTGGGGTGCTTGGATACGTTCAGAAAAACTTTTTGATACAAAAACTTGCTTCACAACGTTCGCCCGAACAGTTTGAGACCCCATAAGCCGCACTTTAAAAGTCACTCGAAATTGCCCCCCCCCCCCCTTAGGGGGGGGGGGAGGCTCGAAATAAGCCATATACCATTTGTGACGAGTATGGCCGTTGTCACGTGTCATATCCAGAACTACTCATATACCACAAAAAACTGAATCCACTGATTTCGCCCTTTTACAGGTCCAGGGGGGACTTCCCCCCCTTTTTTAGCGGCCAGGGAGTTATGCGGGGGTAGTGGGTGGTATCATTGGATTCGTAATTATTTGTTCTATAATTGTCTAAAATTTGATCGAAATCGTTAGAGCCGATTTTGAGCAAATATTTTTTTTCTACTTTTTGGGGGTGTTTTAGGGGGGTAACCCCCCTTAATTTTAAAGGGGGGAAACTGGGCTTCTGGATTTTTATTTCTTCCAATTTTAGAAAGGTCACTACCGATTTTGAAGAAAATCGGTTGAAAAGTGTGCCGTCCAGGTCAATGCCCCATACATAGCTACATACATACATACATACATACATACATACATACATAGCTACATACATACGTACTGACACGGCGTACCTGACCTCTTCTAAAAATTCCTGGGGGCAAACTTTTCGTCGTATGACAAAAGTGAGTTGGTTTTCATATTCCGAAGGCATGGACGTTTCCGAAATGTATATGCAAGTTCCAATCGCTTTTGAGGTCTGGGAGCAATGACGGTTCAAAGTTGAGGTTTGTCGAAAATTGGCCCGCACGAATACAATACTTTACCTTACGTATACTCCGTATACAGGTAAAGTAACAAGCGGTACGACACGGTCGGACAAAACTTTACCTGCTTACTTGCGTGATTCCTAGAAAAAACCCTTGGTTAAATGATTGGAGACGGAAAAACTTTTTGACGAAAGGAATGGCCCCAGAATGTTCCCCCGAGTACTTAGAGACCCCACACGACGTACTATGGCAACCACCCAAAACTACCCCCTAAAACGAGGTGAGGTGGTTGGGGAAGCTCGGAAAAACTTTTTGACAAAATAAATTGCCTCAGAACGTTTCCCCGAGCATTTTGATACCCCATACAACGTACTTTGGAAAATAACCAAAACTCCCCCCATAAGGGGGGGGGGCGAAAAAACATTTTGACCAAATATATTGCCTCAGAACGATCTCCCGATCATTTTGAGCCCACACAACCCATATTTCACAAACCACTCAAATCTACCCCCCTTAGGGGGTGGGGTGCTTGGATACGTTCAGAAAAACTTTTTGATACAAAAAATTGCTTCACAACGTTCCCCCGAACAGTTTGAGACCCCATAAGCCGCACTTTAAAAGTCACTCAAAATTGCCCCCCTCCCTGGGGGGGGGGGGGAGGGGGAGGCTCGAAATAAGCCATATACCATTTGTGACGAGTATGGCCGTTGTCACGTGTCATATCCAGAACTACTCATATACCACAAACAACTGAATCCACTGATTTCACCCTTTTACAGGTTCAGGGGGGACTTCCCCCCTTCTAGGGAGTTATGCGGGGGTAGTGGGTGGTATCATTGGATTCGTAATTATTTGTTCTATAATAGTCCAAAATTTGATCAAAATCGTTAGAGCCGATTTTGAGCAAATATTTTTTTTCTACCTTTTGGGGGAGTTTTGGGGGGGTAACCCCCCTTAATTTTAAAGGGGGGAAACTGAACTTCCGGATTCTGATTTCTTCCAATTTTAGAAAGGTCACTACCGATTTTGAAGAAAATCGGTTGAAAAGTGCGCCGTCCAGGTCAATGCCACATACATAGCTAGCTAGCTAGCTAGCTAGCTAGCTAGCTAGCTAGCTACATACATACATACATACATACGTACTGACACGGAGTACCTGACCTCTTCTAAAAATTCCTGTGGGCAAACTTTTCGTCGGAGGAAAAAAGTGAGATGGTTTTCATATTCCGAAGGAATGGACGTTTCCAAAATGTATATGCAAGTTTCAATCGCTTTTGAGGTCTGGGAGCAATGACGGTTCAAAGTTGAGGTTTGCCGAAAATTGGCCCGCACGAATACAATACTTTACCTTACGTATACTCCGTATACAGGTAAAGTAAAAAGTATACGATATGTCATACACGTGTATCCAGCGTGTATCCAACGAAATAGGGGTTAACCACTCCAAGAGATTGCTTGAGATTGCCTGAGATTGCATGAAATTTCCTGAGATTCTCAACGAGATTCTTGGACAGATGCACCCCGAAGGGTTAATTACTGCAGGAATTACCAAGATTCCCGAAGATTTCATAAAGATTTCCAATGATTGCCTGAGATTCCCAACGAGATTCCTGGAGTGGTTAACCCCTTGGGTTCCAATCTAGTGTCAAAATACTGATAACTGACCTAAAAGAGTAATTTTGGTTGGTTGACTGGTCTCAAAAGGAATACAAACTCGTTTTTCGAGTGAACGTTCTTTTGGTCTATATTCATGCGTCCTAGACGGTCCCTCCAGCGAGTTGGCATGCCCGGACGTATCGTGTTGTCATTCCAGCCCCTTCATTCCAGTGCGCATCCTATGTGGCCAGGTTAAGGTCAAAGTGAACATTAGAAGCGCTTAATCTCGCATGCAGATTACGATGTAATATCTAGGAAAGCCATTACCCGGGCCCATGTAATTTACTTCCAGCCAGAGATAACGTCATTGGACCTTATCACCCGTGAATTCATTATGATGGCCCAGCGTCTCTCCGTGGTCTCGTGGCGAAACACTGGACTAACACGACTGAGGTCCTGGGTTCAAATCCCGGTTCCAGAAAATTTCTTTGGCTTCTGACAACAACAGTTTGAAAGGAGTACCTAAATGGAACTTCTTAATGCTGAAGCAGTAAAAACTCAAAATGTCTCCATTTCGAAAATCACTGTAAAACTACTCTATTAAGGGTCCCCTATACCTGACGGTGCATTTTTTGCCGCCCATAAGATTAACATTGCGAGCGGCGATTTATTTTCAAGGTTTACCCTTGGTTGGAAAGACACAAAATTTTGCCTGTACCTAGCCCTAACAATGTTCTAGGGAGTGTTCGAAGCAGATTTCCCATTTTTTTACTGGTTTTCGAGATACAGCACTTTTCTTGAGGTATGCGATGCTATCATTAGCAAAACAGTTGCAATCAAAGAAACCAGTGAGAAATTGGGAAATCTGCTTCGAACATTCCCTAGAACTTTGTTAGGGCTAGGTACAGGCAAAATTTTGTGTCTTTCCAACCAAGGGTAAACCTTGAAAATGAATCGCCGCTCGCAATGTTAATCTTATGGGCGGCAAAAAATGCACCGTCAGGTATAGCGTCCTCTTAACGTCATAAACAGGTAATTCCGGGGAAGTTCTCAATCGAACCTTTTTTTCCCTTAGAAGTTTCGGAGGAAAAAAAAATCAGGGAAGGAAAAAAGTTAACAAGTTGCCCTTTTGGAATTAGGCCTTGACCAATGAAGTTAGAGTTACAAGTTGCTGCCGATCGTGCTTAGTTTCCGGAAAATTCCTGTTTCTACCATAGACGAGCCGGGTCACACTGATTCAATCGTAATCCTATTAAAGTTTTTCTGATCGGCCTTCAGCATCTTAAGTGATGTTTTGTATATCCTTAAAACTGTAGGTCCCCATCGTGTACTAATCTACCTAAATTTATTCAAACTTAGAAATAGGTTGAACAGGCGGATTTTTTTCAGAACAAACTTTTTTATCACCCCTTGATTAGAAAAGTAAACAATGAGTCATCCTCAATAACAAAAATAATATTGGCAGTCACACCTTGCTGTATACATATTCCTTATCATTTTAACTATTCACACAGCGTCTGGGATTTATGATAAGAAAGTATAGTATCTACCTATATAGGTCAGTAACTATATATAGATATACCCAAGGCGACAGTAAACCATTAAAATCTTCTGAAATATAAGATGAGCTTAAGAGGACTCTATACCTGACGATGCATTTTTTGCCACCCATAAGATTAACATTGCGAGCGGCGATATTCATTTTCAAGGTTTACCCTTGGTTGGAAAGACACAAAATTTTGCCTGTACCTAGCCCTAACAATGTTCTAGGGAGTGTTCGAAGCAGATTTCCCAATTTCTCACTGGTTTCTTTTATTGCAACTGTTATGCAAATGCTAGCATCGCATACCTCAAGAAAAGTGCTGTATCTCGAAAACCAGTAACAAAAAAAAATGGGAAATCTGCTTCGAACACTCCCTAGAACATTGTTAGGGCTAGGTACAGGCAAAATTTTGTGTCTTTCCAACCAAGGGTAAACCTTGAAAATGAATCGCCGCTCGCAATGTTAATCTTATGGGCGGTAAAAAATGCACCGTCAGGTATAGCGGACCCTTAAAAATCAGAGACAAGTTAGATAAGTAAAATTAGTATAAAATAAACAATGGAAAACTTCAATATAGAAATTTTTCACGAACACTTCACTTTTCTACCGATAATTTAATAACATCGACGAGCGGAAAGCACAAAAGGAGGTGAAAGAATTTCTTCACGTTACGTTTTATGAGAATTTCAAAGGTTTCATGCCCTTTGTACTTCAGAGAGTTCTGTAAAAAAAAAATGTGTATATCAGTCAGGGGCGCCATCTTGGGGGGGGGCAGGGTCCAGTTTGCCCTCCCCGGAATATTCCGGCGGGGGCACTGCCCCCCCGGAAATTTGGGGGACAATTATTTTTATCATGTCAAATATTTGGCGTTAACTTCATTATCACGTAAAAAGAGCAATAAATAAATAAATAATAATTTTCGCTGATTAATTAAGTCCAGATTGCCGATAAGATTGCTGATAAGAGTGATAAGTAAATTGAATATCTAATGTTTACAACTTCTTGCCCCCCCCCCCCCGGATTTTCAAAATCTGGCGCCCCTGATATCAGTAGAGACAAGCCGAGGGGTTAACCACTCGTTGGGAATCTCGTTGGGAATAATTGGAAATCATTATGGAATCTCAGGGAATCTTGGAATTTTTTGGAATGGTCACTCCTTCGGGGTTCATCTTTCTCTGAATATCGTTGGGAATCTTTGGAAATCCTTATGGAATCTCAAGGAATCTCTGGAGTGGTTACTCCCTCGAGACAAGCCCAGCAACTAGACCATTTTTCTAGAATTATCCATCGTGCTCAGCTGGCAGCACTACCAAATACCAGCTCCCAACCGGGTGGGTGGGTTCCGAACCACCACAGCCTTGACATATACACTTTGCTTGGCATGCTGAAAAACTTTCGACAATATCGGGATCGAACCGGTGTGACCCAGTATATTACACTAAAGTCAACCAAGTTGACCGCTCGGGTATCGAGGCTGTTAAAGAATGTGTAAAGAACGGTTATTATTAATATACAAGAAAATAATATTAGTGACCGAAATAGACGAGGCAAGTTCAAGAATACGTGTTTCACAGTTTGGCGTCTGTGAAATTGGCTAACGTTCTTTGCTTCTGTGCCAAAGTTTGGTCCATCAAAACAATGATGTTCATATTATGACGTACCTACTTTTGCGCTTTGACGGATTATTTTAAGTGTGATTTGGTTTGACACACTATTGTTGGTTTCAAGGTCCAAGTACTATTAAAAACCGTAATTTTTTTTAAAAGTTCTTTTGTCCTTTTGTCATACGGTGTCGTGTTTGTTTACGTTCTTTTCTCCACATTTTATGAGGATACTATTGGATATTTAAGTGTTTTAGTGTGTTCTGAAATATAAAATGTCTTTTTAACGGCCGAAATTAACAGGTGATCACTCGATCGTAAAATCACCACACAGCTTGTTAATTTCGTCCATTGAAAAGACATATTATATTTCAGAACATTTAAATTTCTAGTAGTTTCCTCATAATATGTGCAAAAATAAAGGGTCCGACAACAGTCGAACTTAACTTTCTCACCCCATATGATTTTTTTTTATTTATTTATTCAGATTTTTTGAAATTTTTTTGCGGGCGTAATTTTTACTCAATCCAAAATCGGTTGAAAAAGACCCACAAGCATCTATCTGAGATCACTCATACCAAATTTCATGGCTGTCATTCTATTACTTTAGTCCCAAATGCGTTCCGACCATTCAAAAACGTGGTTTCTCATTTTCAACTCATTTTCAACACTTTTTTGACTACAACGGCAGTAATGTTGAAGATGACAAAATTCTGCTCGACTGATGTTTAAGTTACATAGTTCTACACAAATTTACCAAATAAATGTGAATGGCACCGAAACGATCGAACTTTGGTTCAGAACGGCCGTAATTTTCAACCGATTCAATTTTAGTTGCAAATGGCTTCGAAGCATCTATTTGTCAACACACATACCAATTTTCACTGTTATAAATTGAAAATTGTACCGTCGGCGCTTGTCCGACTAACCAAAAACACGATTTTTGAATTATTTTGGTGGTTTTTTGGCAACAGCGGCCGCAATTTTTGACCAATCAAAAATTCCTTAAAACAATGTCTCGGCAGTGATTTTAGACAGGTCCATACCAAATTTCATCAAAATCGGGTGAACGGTATAGGCTCTAGAGCACTGCACGGACGGACTGACGGACAGACTTTTTCCAAACCCAAAATCTCAATTTCGAAATTCTGCACGAAAACAATACTTTCTCGCCATATATGGCTAGCGAGAAAGTAAAAAGAGTTGAGACTTATGTACTAAACGCCTGGTATCCACTAAAAAACTTTTTTCTCTCAAGTTTTTTTTATTTTTGAAGGAAAAACTCGCGAACTGCGTAATCGATATTGAGATCGCTGACGGGTGAAACCAGTTTCAAGCGGTGCGAATTTATTAGTTTTTACGATACGTAAGGAACATTTTATTTTACGACTTCTCTTTAAAATTTCAAAGGTGGGAATGTTAAGGGTCACTAAACAATCCTGTTTCTTCATGTTTTTTCCGACCTTATTTTGAGGTAACAGTTGGATATTTGAAATTAACTGGCTATGCTGTGATTGGTCCTAAATTTCTCAATCGTAAAATCTGAGACATATTATATTTCAGAAGATCTAAACATCCAACAGTTTCCTTCGGAGTTTTATCTCCAATTTTTTCAGCAGTTTTTTTCACTGATCATTTTTTTACCTTTTTCTCAATTTCTTATATTTCAGGTCCTTTATCACATGTTCGAAGCCTACAGTGAGATGGGGCCGAGTAACATCATGTATACCGACATCCTGAAGGGCTTCGCTTCGTTCTTCGTGGTCGCGGTGGGAGGGACCATCATCGGAGTTCTCTGGGGCTTCCTCACAGGTCTAGTGACTCGCTACACCAACGAAGTTCGAGTCATAGAGCCAATATTTATCTTCGTCATGGCTTATTTGGCCTACCTCAACGCTGAGATATTCCACATGTCCGGCATTCTATCGTAAGTCATTTTCGACACTTTTTACTTTCTCGCTAGCCATATATGGCGAGAAAGTATTGTTTTCGTGCAAAATTTCGAAATTGAGATTTTGGGTTTCCCATGATCCTGGGGGTCCCCTGAGTCCAAAAAAGTGGTTTCTGGAAAAAGTCTGTCCGTCCGTCAGTCCGTCCGTCAGTCCGTGCAGTGCTCTAGCACCTATACCGTTCTTCCGATTTTGATGAAATTTGGTATGGACCTGTCTAAAATTACTGCCGAGGGGCATTTTCAAGGATTTTTTGATTGGTCAAAAATTGCGGCCGCTATTGTCGAAAAACCGCCAAAATAATTCAAAAATCGTGTTTTTGGTTACTTAGACAAGCGCCGACGGTACACTTTTCAATCTATAACACTGAAAATTGGTAAGTGTGTTGACAAGTAGATGCTTCGAGGTCATTTGCAACTAAAATTGAATTACTTGGAAATTACGGCCGTTCTGGACCAAAGTTCGATCCTTTCGGCGCCACTCACATATATTGACCGATTGTCATGAAATTCGGTACATTTGTTTAAAACTACGTAACTTAAACATTTGTCGAACAGAATTTTGTTATCTTGAAAATTACGGCCGTTTTTGTCAAAAAAGTGTTGAAAATGAGTTGAGAATGAGAAACCACGTTTTTGAATGGTCGGAACGCATTTGGGACTACAGTAATAGAATGACAGCCATGACACTTGGTAGGAGTGATCTCAGATAGATGCTCTTGGGTCGTTTTCAACCGATTTTGGATTGCTTAAAAATTACGCCCGCAAAAAAAATCTCAAAAAAATAAAAAAAATAAAAAATCATACGGGGCGAGAAAGTTAAGTGCGACTGTTGTCGGACCCTTTATTTACTTTCTCGCTAGCCATATAGGTATGGCGAGAAAGTATTGTTTTCGTGCAAAATTTCGACATTGAGATTTTAGGTTTCACATGATCCTGGGGGTCCCCTGAGTCCAAAAAAGTGGTTTTTGAAAAAAGTCTGTCCGTCCGTTCCCTGCTCTAGAACTTATACAGTTCGTCCGATTTTGGCGAAATTTGGTATGAACCTGTCTAAAATCACGGCCGAGGGACGTTTTCAAGGAATCCTTGATTGGTCAATAACTATAGTGTCTCCTAACGAACAGATTTATCTTTCTTATGTATATTTAGCTTATAGCAAGTGCTATCGTAAGGTTTTAGACTTTTAGAGGATACCTCTGGAATCCAGTCTTACTTCTAAAATCTGTTGAACCAAACCAAAACGTGATTGAAAGAAGATGGCACAGTCACGTGACGCACGCTTTATTCAGGCACGTTTTCTGTTGCTGAGACGTCTAAACGTGACCTTATGAAACGTTTACAGGTTCCGCTAACAGGAAACGTGATAGCCCCTCAGCTTAACCTTGCTCTGTCGTACAAAGGATCCTGTCGTCTCTTCTTCGAAATCAAATTAAATCAATGGGTACTTTTTCACATCTAAGGAGTGTATCACACTGTTGTTCATCCGTCTAAAGTCCTAAATTAATTATTCTATGGATATTTTTGGGTTAAACTTGTTTGTACGTAGGTTAGGTTACTTTCCAAAAAATAATTTAGTCATTTTTACTTTGGGGTAGCAGGTGCCCTATTCAGTCAGAACTAGAATTCTGCAGGTAGAACTACACCAAACTCGGCTGTCAATTTGAAAAATTTCAAAAAAAGAACAGAGAGAATCTTGCAGCAAGAACGAGAACAAGAGGTGGCATTTCTAGAGTAGAGTATACATCAGGCGCGTAATCTCATTTTTTTCAGGGGGGGCAAGGTTCAAGCAAGCCAATAGTCGGTAGGGTTCATCCGATTTTGCTCAAATTCGGTATATAGGTTACCTAATCCTAATGTAGACATGTTTTTAGATAAATTTTGATAACTCAAAAATTGCGCCTGCTATTGTCAAAAAAAGGCAAAAAAATCGTGTTTTTTGACAGTTAGGAAGGGCTGGAGGCTATGTATATCAAGTTGGAACTTTGAAAACTTGTAAAAGTGTTTTTGAATAGATGTTTTTAGGTCAGTTACAACCATTTGGAGGTGGGCTAATAACTTGGCACGGTTTTGGCCAAAACGTGTTGGTCATCACTCCGGTGGCACTGTTCAACCGATTTCAATAGAAATTGGTAGGGAGGTATACTTTAACCTTGTTTGAAGTTTTAACGGACCAAATTTATCTAACGTAATAATTATGGCCAATATTGACATTATCGTAGGAAAATTTTCCAAAAATGGAAGTCACGTTTGTGATTGGTTAGGTCACATTTGCAACAACGCTAATCGACGGATTTTCTTGAAAATTGGTGAAAGTGGTCTCAGATAGATGCTTCGAGGTGATTTTCAATAAATTTTCAATTACGTGAAAATTAAGACCGTGACATGCAAAATAGGAAATAGAAAATTGCGCGTCGAATGACACTTCACTGTTTGACGGATATTATGTTTGAAATTCGGTACACATGTGTCTAGAATTGTTGTCCAGCGTGTTGCAAAATGTTTTTCAGAAGAAGGTAAAATTCTGGCCAAAAAAAATAATTGACTTAAAAAAAATCAATATTTTTGATGCCGCTGGCGTAAAAATTGCGAGAAAGTCAAGTGCGACCATTGTTGGACCCTTTATTTCAAATTCACTTCATCCGAGGAGACAGATTTCAGGGGGGGCAGCGCCCCCCCTGAAACATTTCAGGGGGGGCGCGTGCCCCCTTGCCCCCCCCCCAGATTACGTCCATGGTATACATATAAGTAGAATAGTCGTCAGGTTCAAAACCAGTAGGTATATAAGCATTTACGAAAAAAAATGTATCGACCTAAAAACAGAAGAATGATCTGAAAATAAATAAAATCTAGCCTGTCATCCAAAAAATTGGCTGCCAAAATGGCGCCATATGTGAAAATTTAAAATATGGAAATGCCGATGGCTTTTCTTGAATTCCGTGTGTCAGATACGAACTGGTGCCCATAAGATCAAATTCAGGAGACACGCTATATCAACAATATTTTCTTTTCATTCATACACCTTTGGCTGAATATATATTCGCTATTTTTTTACGTTCCGATTTCAAACTTTGTGAGAAGACTATTGGATTTTTAAATATTCTGTAATATAATATGTCTTTTTAACGTCATTACTCATGAGGCTATGTTGTGATTTTACGATCGAGTGATTTTTGTCACAAAAAAAAATTGTCCAGAAATAACCGATCGTGAAATCTCAACATAGCCTCATGAGCAATAACGTTAAAAAGACACAATATATTTCAGAATATTTAAATATCCAATAGTTTTCACACAAAGTTTGAAGTCGGAACATACAAAAATAGCGAATGTATATTCAGCCTTAAGGATGGAAAGGATAGTGCTTCCTTAAGAGGACGCTATACCTGACGATGCATTTTTTGGCGCCCATAAGATTAACATTGCGAGCGGCGATTCATTTTCAAGGTTTACCCTTGGTTGGAAAGACACACAATTTTGCCTGTACCTAGCCCTAACAATGTTCTAAGGAGTGTTCGAAGCAGATTTCCCAATTTCTCACTGGTTTCTTTTATTGCAACTGTTTTGCAAATGCTAGCATCGCATACCTCAAGAAAAGTGCTGTATCTCGAAAACCAGCAAAAAAATGGGAAATCTGCTTCGAACACTCCCTAGAACATTGTTAGGGCTAGGTACAGGCAAAATTTGGTGTCTTTCCAACCAAGGGTAAACCTTGAAAATGAATCGCCGCTCGCAATGTTAATCTTATGGGCGGCAAAAAATGCACCGTCAGGTATAGCGGACCCTTAACGGCCACCATACATTCTCGACGAACTCCGCCAAAACCACTGTGCGAAAGTAAATATTCCACAAAACTAATGTTTACATTTTAGTACAACCGGAGACTGGTAATTGAAATATCGTATTGATTGTGTCTAATCTAAAAGCTAAACATAATGTGCTATTTGAACGCGAAACGAAAGAGTAAAAGTAGGACACTATGTTTAGCTTTTACAGGAGAAAAGTAGAGAAATGCTGTTGAAATTACCCACTTCCGTAAGTGAAATAAAAATTGCCAAAATGCAACATGGCTACGGTAAATAGTACAAACATTTATCAAGCTTTTCTACTAAATGTGACGATAAAATCATACTGTTTTAGTCCGAATCGTTACAAAAAAATATTTCGCGTGAGGTAGTGTTGTGTTTTCGCGATCTGTCAAAAAACATGTGGACTGGTGGTTGACTGTTTAAAATCGCTCCTGTGGGCTTATAACTCCATTTCATGCAAAAATACAACACTACCTCTCGACAAAGAGTCTCAGGTTTACATCCCCCTATAAACACTTTCCACTCACCCTGTAACTTCGGAGTAGGGCTTGAAGTACTTAGCATTGCGAACCAAGTACATGTAGTCGAAAATAGCGAATGTATATTCAGCCTTAAGGTGGGGCTGCCCAATCTGGTCACAATAGATTTTTCACTTATCATGCTTGAGGTGAAAAATAGGGAAAATAACACTGATATTGAGAATAGCTCGGAAGGTCGATGGGGTAGATCAAACCTTAAAAATAATGCCACCTGCGATATTTAAGGTTCACATTTTTTGACAAATTGACTCAGAATTATACGTTCTGCGTGATAAGCCATTCGACTTCTTTCAGGATCACGTTCTGTGGGATCACGATGAAGAACTACGTAGAAGCCAACATCTCCCATAAGTCGCACACAACGGTCAAGTACGCGATGAAGATGCTGAGCAGTTCTTCAGAGACCATCATCTTCATGTTCCTCGGGGTCGCCACCGTCAATGATTCCCATATCTGGAACACGTGGTTCGTCATCCTCACCATTCTCTTCTGCTCAGTCTTCAGAGCTATAGGTGAGCTCATTTATTTATTTTGTGGCCAATGCTTTTGTTTATTTTCTGCCAAGTCAAGCCAAGGTTCTGACTTTCATACCCAGGCCCCAGAGAGACAGCAAGTTGAAAGGGGAAATTTTTTCGGCACCTGTGATTCGAACCTGGTTTCTATGGCTCACCAAATCGTATGCCTTTATCCGCTCGACCACTGTGCCACCTAGCTTTTATTTGAGTACTTAGACTGAATTTCACCACTTTCTTATAGTATCCCATAGTGTCCCATAACGAGAGGATTTAACGAACTGATTTACGTTATCGTATGTTTAGCTTACGACAAGTGCGATAGCAGAGAAACAAGTGCAAGCGCAAGGCACTTGACGTAGGCTAAACACAAGATAACGTATAATTCCGTTCGTTAAATCCTCTCGTTAGGAGACACTATCGGATACTATAAGAAAGTGGTGAAATTCAGCCTTTGACTATTTGGAATAGCATTTGATTTTGATAGTACTTAGTTGAAATATTATCTATACTTCTTGGCCTTGTTCTATATTGTTCTATTCTCATATTTGTCTATCTTTTGTTCTTTTCTCTATTCTTTTTTCTTCTTCATCTTGTTACAAGGATCTTGCATTTTTTCCTTGCTCTTGAATGGGGTTGTTGTCTGGGATGCTCCAACTGAACATTTCGTCATATTATCTATTATTTCTTGAGTATTTCTAATTCTTACACAGAGTAGTTTGGCAAAAAAAAAAAAAAATTCTGAGCATTTGCTTGCCGAATTTGAATGGTGTAGTGCCCATCGGAGCGCAAAATTATGATAATTTTCGTCATAACAGCCGTAATAATTATATAATTATATAATCCAAAACCATTCTCATAACTTTTAACGGTAATTGGTCAATTAGGTACTATATAATCACTGGTACGTTTGGGTCTCTGAAAATTGTTTTCCCTAATCAGGGTCACATATAATTTTCAAAGAAACTAGTTTGAATTATGTTTTTCTGGACATTGCACCAAATGGCTTTGTCTGACCATTCAAAAATACAAATTACGAATTATTTTTGCACTTTTTTGTGGGCGAAACAGTCGGAATTTTAGAATGAGAAAAAAAGTATTAAAAACACATGAACTGGGGGTTTCGCTGCCTAGGCAATTTAAACAAAATCAGTCAAATAGAATTTTTTTTCACGTCAGGATCAAGAGAAACTCCGAGGGAAACTCAAAATGTTAAAATCAAAAATTTCACCGATGCTGTGAAAAGTAGAGAAGGCAACGCAAATGGCAGCGTCCGGACTGGAGGTAGAGGGGACAAGTGAATAAAACAAAATTACATTTATTTTAACCTCAGCTCCATAAAATGGAATGAAAGCCCCGTTCCTATTCAGTATAAACCTATTTTGGTCTAAACATTGATTTCCAATTTCGAATAGAGAGAATTATCTTTATAAAAGGCCTCCTTTCCCAAACCTTTTTGTGTTTGTTTTTCAATATTCGGATTTTTAGGTACATTGTATACCTCACTATTGGATTCCCCCCTTCCCCTCCCCCATTTCCCCCCCCCCCCCCCCCAGATGAACAACCTAGATAGATGAGTGGTGTAGAAGGTTGTATTTAGAGGAACACTGATGAGTCACACCGGTTCGATCCCGATCCTTACCAAAGTTTTTCTGATTGGTATTCACCTCTGATTTGTTCAGCGTGTCAAGTGGAATGTATGTCGAGAATGTGGTAGTCGGAACCCGCCAAAAACTGTAGGTCCCCGACGTGAACTAACACGATAGGTGGGGAGCTGGTATTTGGTAGCGCTGCCAGCTGAGAATGATGGATAGTTCTTGAAATGGTCTAGTTGCTGGGCTTGCCCCTCAAGTGGGGGGTTACTGCCCCCCATTATAAGGACAACCCAACTCAAATTTGTGCTGAAAATGACAGCAATTGTTAGACAGAAACGGGGGCAGAATTGTGAATGAACCGACGGTTTTCGAAATAATAAGGTAGTAGGTAAACAATGTGGTTTCACTGTTAGCATTTTCCAAGTTATCAAAATGAGACACATAATCACCTGCAGACAGGGGTAGGGGTGACCAAACAGGGAATAATGTAAAGTAAACGAACGTCATTGCGGCGCGTGCTCATTACGGTATACGACGCCGAATCATATTATATTATGCTTTCTTTCGGAAGCTATAGTATTCTCAAGGGACCGTGTAAATTTCCTCGTTATAGAGAGGTTGTAGTTATAGAGAGAAACTATACATAGCGTGTAAACTTTCTCCGTTCACTACAGGACTTATTTTTCCGAAAAGAAACGTTGGTGCCACGGTACTTAAAGTCAACTTTTAAGGGGCTCTTTAGGAACTTTTTATATTCACCCAGAGATGGAAAGTATCCCAGTTTTGAGTAGCACCTTTTGTGACATCTATACTTCCGGAAAAAAAAATTGGTACCTACGGGGATTCGAACCCAGGACCTCAGTCTTGTGTTCTTCCACTAGGTTGAGAAAAAATATAAACATTTTTGGAAGGGTTTGGGCAATAGTAGCGTGCAAGGCAAGTAGGTCACGTTGCTATATGGAGAGAATAAGGGGGAATCAGATGGAACAAGTGGGGTGAAGAGGGGGAGCCTAAAGGGGGAGGGGGTGACGGCTGTGTCGCCTACTTGCCTACCCCCCCCCCCCCCCCCCCTCATTACTCGTTACCGAACACTTAAGTTCCACTGTTAGAGTTCCAGGGAGGAGCACCATCGTCTTAGCACACGATAGGGACCTACAGTTTTAGGTGGGTTCCGAACCACCACAGCCTCGATATACCTACGATCAGAAAAACTTTCGATCGGTAATTGCACCACCATTTTTATCTACCGACGGAATTCGTTCTCCAGTGAAAGCTAAACATAGTGTCCTATTCGCAGTCGCTTTTCGTCTGACCTACATTGCTGAGACTCAGAATGGTATAATTTAATTAATTAGTAATCGATGAATGGAGCACTCATGTCCGTCACGTCATCAAGAGACCCCTCCCCCGCCCTCCCACACGTCAGTTTATTTCCACTACCCCGCAATATGGTTAATTAATTCCTACCCTGGACATGGACTCACACGACTGAGGTCCTGGGTTCGAATCCCGGTAGCAGCAATTTTTTGTTGGTAGCAATTTTTATTTGGCTTCGGCCAACAATCAGTTTATTTGACATTTGTGTCTTTGAGCCAAGGGCTGTAACCAGCAATAGGTGTGTATGGCGCAGACGGCCAAGGTTCTAGTCTATATTTGTCAAGATTGTTTCTAATTTTTTGGTTTTTCTTATAATTCAGGTGTGATCCTTCTCACTGCCATAGCAAACCATTTCCGGTTGAACAAACTGACAAAAGTGGACAAATTCGTAATGTCGTATGGTGGACTTCGTGGGGCGGTGGCCTTTGCTCTCGTACTTCTTATCAACCCTAAACACGTGAAGCTTCAGCCTATGTTTGTAACGACTACCATCGCTGTTATCTACTTCACTGTGTTCTTCCAGGTAAGTAGGGGAAATCAGGGTTAACGGGGACACGTTTTTATTACTCGTATAAATTATTTCTTCCAGGGTACTATGAAGAATTTTGACCGAAATGTCAAATGGGGAAAGTAGGGGAACTTGTAGTTAATCAGGACACTTTTCTTCTCTGATTAAATAATTTTTATTGACCAGAATATCAAACGTCAAACGGGGGAAGTCACATCAAGAAACAAAAATTACTACTCAATTATAAGATGGTTTCCAGTTCCTTACCTTGTCGATAAAGTTGCTAAATTAATCTTCCCGATAAAGTAACCGAAAACTTCATCTCCCCGTTTAAAATCCTTCAGCTAACGTTATGATAAGGGCGCTATCGGCAGGATGTTGAAAGGCACCAACTTTTCTTCTCGGGAGGATAACGCTATAGTGAACATTAGGAGGACACTATAGCAGACACTATTAATTAAAATATATTTTTTTTATTTCCAGGGAATCACCATCAAACCACTGGTGAAAATTCTAAATGTGCGAAGAGCGGAAAAACGAAAATGCACCATGAACGAGAGAATCCACGAAAGAGTAAGTAAACCAGCCTGATAGTCCAGCAGGTGTATTCCCTTTCTCGAACGCCAGCAAACCCACCCAACTAACACCTTCAAAATTTATTGTAAGAAGATAAGGTACGCCATGATGCAATATACAAAGAACAGTTCTTCTTACAAAAAAATTTGAATGTGTCAGTTGGGTGGGTTTGCTGGCGTTCGATAAAGGGAATACACCTGCAATTGTCTTTACAGCCAGATCATACAGGTTCGATCCCGACCATACCCAAAAATTTTCTGGTCGGTATTCACCTCTGATATGTCCAGCATGTCAAGAGAAATGAATTGCGAGGCTGTGGCGGTCCGGGACCAACCTGAAACTTTAGATCCCCTGCCAGCTGAGCAATTTTGATAACGATCTAGTTGCTGGAAGAAGGGTACAAGTGCTAAATTTCCTCCAGAAAATGAGAGGATAGACGGAGGAAATTGTAGGCAGGATGGGGAATTGCAGATAATTGGGGGAAAATTTCGAAATTTGCTGTTAAGTGATGTTCCCAAATGTTCCCTTCCTCCCACCCACTGTCATTACAGAAATCATCCATTTTCCTCCTCCACAGTTTCAGCCCAAATTTCAAAAAGTACCCAGAGTTCTCCTGAACACAAAAATTATAATAGATCAATAGATCAGAAATTAAGATCACGAAAAATTAAGGAAGTTAACATACATTTTATGAGGATATTGGATATTTAAATGTTCTGAAATATAATATTATGTCTTTTTAACAGCTTGGGTGGTGATTTTACGAACGAATGATTTTTGTCAACAATAAATTTGTCCGAAATTGACCAAACGTAAAATCAGAACACAGCCTGTTAATAATTTACGACGTTAAAAAGTCCTATTATATTTCAGTACATTTAACTAAACATAAAGTGTGCAGAAAAACGTAAACAAATATCGAATGTATATGTTCGATGTTAGGGTTATACTCGTACGACCTACCAACCAGAGTCGAGAAAAATTCTCTAGAAAAAAATTTAGAGAAGTCAGGAGTAGATCGTAGGTTCTCTTGCCAGATAGCTCACAGCCCTGCTACTGTGATCATACGACTATACCAGGCGTTATTTCAGGCGATATCTAGAAAGTGGTGAAAATTATTTTTCAGCGCTCCCTCAGGCTCATGGGGTAATGAATCCGAGATAGGACAGCGGTATTCTTTTGTTGGATCATCGTAAAAAATAAATTGCTATTTCCTTCTCGTTTTTTCCGTCTCGATTGATCCTAAGAAGACAGACACTTTATTTAAGGAAGAAACAGTGTTGTTATCTTTTTAAATAACAGGCTAAGAAGAGGGTCCTAGTGTATAAGGTAAGAGCCTGATAGGGTCATCGTACAAAAAAAAGACGGATATAACTTTGTAAGATGGCCCAGTAAGAAGTGTTTGCTTATACACTCCATCAGTCTTCTTAGCCTACTATTAAGAAGACAAGAACACTGTTTCTTTCTCAAACAAGGTGTCTGTCTTCTTAGAATAATGGAGGCAGCCCAGCATGGTCCTATATGGCCCACACTGATCATGTATGGGGTAGGGTGGTAGACTCCATTGTGTGGGCAGCAGTACTGGCGAAGGCTGCTTTCGAGGACCGAAGTGGTAAGCACTAACTAAAAATTATTTCTTTGACAGTTCATAGACCATCTGATGGCCGGTGTCGAAGATATTGTTGGTTTCCATGGCAACTACCACGTCCGGGACAAATTTAAAAGGTTCGATAACAAATTCATTCGACCTCTGCTGCTGAGGGATCACCAAGGCGCAGAGCCGAAGATCCTAGAGACCTACAGCAAGTTAGCGATGAAGGACGCTATGGACCTCATGCATCGAAACGCTTCCACTGCAACCAACATAGCAGGCGCCGAGTCTATGTCTGCCATCTTCCGAAACTACACTGCACAAAACCTAAACTCAAGGTAAGGTTGTGGTGGTTCGGAACCAACCTAAAACTGTAGGTCCCTATCGTGTACTAACTGGTATTTGGTAGTGCTGCCATTTGAGCACGACAGATACTCCTTCGAAATAATCTAGTTGCTGGGTTTGTCCCGCTCCCCCTACTTGTCCTACTACCCTATTATTTCTCTATTTTCTAGCTTTACCCAGCTTGACGCGAGTACCTGGAACATCGACCTACAAGAGCTCGAGTACAATCCTTCGAAAAAGGATATGACTGACGCCAAAATTCATCACCTCCTTTCTGAGGAGCTCTGCAAACCGAAAAGGGTAAGTTACTTGCCGTATTTACCTGATTAGGTTTAAAGGTAAATTAGGTGAGATAGGAGAAAAAGATTAAGGTAAAAAAGGTAATTTGTGTAAATTGTAAATAGTTAACTAAGGTACATAGGTAAAAAGTTGACTAAGGTAAAAATGTAAAAAAAATAACTAAGGTAAAAAGGTAAAAAATTAACTAAATGTAAAAAAGTTAACTAAGGTAAAAAGGAAAAGAAATAACTAAAGGTAAAAAGTAAACTAAGGTAAAAAGTAACATGTTAAAGGTATAAAGTAACAAAGTAAAGGTAAAAAAGTAGCAAGGTAAGGGTAAAAAAGTAACAAGGTAAAGATAAAAAATTTAAATTTGAAAAGGGTAACAAGTAAAAAAGGTAAACATCGTAAAAAATTGACCAGACTGTTCATTTTTTCCTTGACAGCATCGTCGGCTGAGCTACAGCAGACATGCCGTACACGACAGAGATCTCACAACCCAAGAAGTTAACTACAAAATGCACATGAACACCCGAAAAGTTATTGGGGAAAGGAGGCACCACCACAAGCGAAGCAAGAAGCTCAATAAGGTATGATCCGTACCTTTACAGGATAGCAAACCTGAAAAATAAGTAGACCTTACCCAAGGGAGAAACGTATCGAGAGGTTAAGTAGTTGGTGAGGCAGGTTCAAGTCACAGCAGCTGAAAAATTACCCTAAATTTTTCAGGACGGAAAGCAGAACCACGTAAGCTTTCCGGAATTCCAACAGAACGGGTCAGCGAAGCAGCTGACCAACGACTTCTTGGAGGTGGTCCTACAGGGTGATGACGATGGTGACGAGAAGAAGGAAGAATGGGACGGCATTACCTTCACAGCCAGAAGTTCTCGTAAGTAACAAATCAAAAATCTTCTCTAAGTTCTATGTCTTTGCGCTCCTCTGGTTCTATTGGTGTTCTCTTTGGGACAGAATAAAACTACATAGAAATCTAATTTTAAAAAAAATTGTAAGTATCAGTCGACAGGCTAAAGGATTATATGGGGAAATACTTGTGATTTGTGCTAGGACACCTTTACATACAGTTTGTATTGCTATAACTATACAACGCTTGGTCTCTGTAGGATCCCACAGCTATTTTCCAAACAACTCGTAACTGTGACAGCTATCGCTTGAGTATAGGTATAATGCTGTAGGCTAGCAGCCAAGCTAGAGATTGTAAGCTACAGCTCCAGTTCGAGGTGATCAACTGAAAGCAGCTGAAAAATAAAATTTATACCAGAAATATTTTGAACAGAATGGTTAGCGTAGGTCGGGTTTAGTAATTCTGGAATTTTTTACCCAAGCAAGTGCTTTACCTGTAAGTTAAACACGGTTGCCATGCGTTGCTAGGGAAATAAAATTCCAACTGGAATTCATAGAGCCACTGTGGCACCCATGTTTAGATTACAAGTAAATGCTTTTGGGTCAAAAAATTCCAGAAAAAACCAAACCCTGCCTAAGAGTACAGCCCACTCTCTGACTCTAACTGACCTTGGGCGTGATTCTGACTAATTAACACATTGTGAACTGAAATTTCAAGGCCGTATGACGTCAGAGGCTGTGCCAGCCTCTTAATGTTTGTCTTCCTTGTTTTGTTCTGTCTCAAGATGCATTCTTGAAACGGAAAAATGTCCCCAGTACAGTTGTCCCTGCTTTGCCTCTGTGGCGCATCTTTTTGAAAGAACTGTGTGAGGCTCCGGGTGCGCATGCTCACAGTTTTGCATGACGTCCACCTCTTCCCCCTACTTTCAGTATTTTCTGTAGTCTCTCTCTATAACGACCTATAAGGAACCAACATAAATTTTCTCGCTATAGAGAGTGACCACTATATGATTTCCTTTTCATGAATGCACCTAATGAGAAACAGTGTGGTATGACCATTAGTATGGAAATGGAAGCAACTTCAAAATTTCTGATGGAAAAAAAATTTGACGAAATAACTATAGCCATATAAGGGTGGATTGCACCAGTTCCTAAAGTCTACAATAGTACCCCCTAAAAGTTCACTATAGCGTTATCCTCCTGAAAAGAAAAATTGGGTTTCACCATCCTGCCGATAGCGCCCTTATCATTACGCTAGAGTGGACTTTTAACGGCAAGTTTTGGGGTGCTTTTTCGGGGTGCTAACTGGAACTGGTGAAACTTACCCTAAGTATTTCCTAAGCTGCTTTCATTTAGCTCGGTTTCCTTCCCTCTACCCACTAATATTGCTAACAAATTCATGCCAAGTATTAACCAAACACGCCCTCCGAAACACCACTTGAAACATTTTAGAATAAATCTCGAAATATTTTCTTAAGGGTCAAAAAAACGTGTCATCGTTTTCCTTCACTGTTGGATAATTAAATTATCTGAAATATAATGTTTGACAAATTTTTTATACACTCCATCCTACTCCAAAACTGGAAAGTAAATTTTGGCCTAAAAATATTCTCAAAAAAATTATGCAAAAAATTTTCCGGATACCTTCTTCATCTCTCTTACCTCTTTCCTATTGCTTGTGTGGTTCTGGTTTTTTGGAAATGGTTTTTCGGAGTGCTGGCTTGCTTTTGACGGGTGTTGGTGTTGGTGGCTAACAGCTAGTGGGAGCACGGGACTGCTGACGCAAATTGTCAGCCTGCCTGGGTTTGATCCCACAAGGGCGCGGCTCGTCAAGCAGTACTCGAAGCCCTTCCTAGACTACGACGACGCCCCGACCGTTGCGGAGGTCTCGTTGCCGTGGCGCCGTAATAACGGTACGTCTTAAAAAACGCGATATCTTATAGGTTAGACGATTTTTTTCAGCGTTTTATTTTGCTGGAAAGCAAGAGGGGCATCTTGTCCATCTCTGGTTCGTATATTTCCTCATGGAGGAACGAGAACGAGAACAAGACCGAGGGGTTAACCACTCCAGGAATCTCGTTGGAAATCTCAGGCAATAATTGGAAATCTTAATGCAATCTCAGGCAATCTCTGGAGTGGTTAACCCCTGAACAAGACCTTTGTTTGCATGAACAAGATTTCTTGCGTAAACCCAGATATTTTTTCCTAAGCATCATTCATAGAGACCATGAATGGTAGAATGGTAGCCCATATTTTCTAAGGAAAATTCTGCCGACAAGATGCCAGTACGCCTGCGAAAACACGATTATGCAATCTGAAAAGTGGGTGTACACGAATTTCATTGTGAGTGTGTAGCTCCTTTTCGTTGTTTTAAAGTATCCCTACATTGTATATTATATTCCAGATGATTTTCCGAGGGATTCATACGAAGATGTACGGGACTTGCCAGGTAATTTCATTTTAAGTGTTAATTTGTATGTTAGATGAGATGAAACCCTTGTAGACATTTTGGTTTTACGCAATGTAAATGTTAGGTCACTAAACGTTGTTGCATCATAACTCAGGGTGAGACACTTAACTGCTCTCCAGAGCTAGGGCGACGCATGTTAGTTGTTAGTAGAGGCGTGCGGGAAAGCTCAGAAACAAGACCACTTCAAGAATTATCCATCGTGCTCTGCTGGCAGCACCACCAAATACCAGCTCCCCATCCATCGTGATGCTACCCGATGGGGACCTAAGTACAGTTTTAGGTGAGTTCTGAACAGCATAGCTTCGATATACATTTCACTTTACACGTCGAACATATCAAAGGTAAATGCAGATCAGAAAAATTTTTATAGGATCGGGATCGAACCGGTGTGACCCGGCTCTCACTGCTCCTCTAAAGAAGTAGATCAGGTTTCTGGAGAGCTTCAGTAAGAGATCTCACCCTGGCTCTGGAGAAGTAGTGGTAGGGGGAGCCCAGGGCAGGAATACATACATCTGTATTATGTAAGATACATACATCTGTATTATGTAAAATAACACCCATGTGGATGATGATGTTGTTACTATTTGTGTACATCTTCTGTACAGTAGTTAGTGTACGTGTACCTTTTGTATACTGTACGGCCATTGTTGTACCATCAATCTTTAAAAACTGCCCAAGATTTGGTCATGAAGGGAGTTGCTTAAAAATCCTAATATTTTTTGTGGACTAAGATGCATGGATTACATTTACATAGAAATAAGTATGCCATATTTTCCTCAAAAATATCATCTACAACCTACAACAAAACTGGAACAAAAGCGTCGAGATTAGCATTCCATTACTCTTCAGTTATCTTTAACTGATGATTCTTGAACTCAATCTTATAAGGAGGATCCCAGCACCGCGCTCAGTTAAGAGTTAAACCACTGTTAAATTAACAGAGGTTTAACTGGAGTTTAACGGTAACCGAGTACGGTGGTATCCAACCTTAGTGTGCCAGAAGGCCCGTGCATTTTCAATTAGGATTCCCCTCAATCGCCCCTCAGCAACAACAAAAAAACTCCCTTAGCGAACACTATCTTGGGCAGTCCCTTTTTAGAGTTTGATTGTAAAAGGCCTTTGTGTATTCGTTGTTTTTTGGGGGGCAGTGGACTGTGAGGGCCAGACGCCTACAGCGACAGAGATGTTGCCATGGAAACGCGATGACAGCGACTCTGCTCTCAGCAACGCGCCCGTCAAACAGTCCGAGTTCCCTGCATGGTGCTCTAACAAAGAATACCTAGCTTATAACTCGCCTTCTGCCACGTTCCTGGGTAAGTACGTCCCCTGTTTGTTCACCCTTAACCGAGGGGTTAACCACACGTTAGGAATCTCGTTGGGAATCATTGGAAATCTTTATGAAATCTCAGGGAATCTTGGAATTTTTTTGGAGTGGTTACCCCTTCGGTTACTCTTTCGGTTCATCTTTCTTCGGTTACCCCTTCGGTTCATCTTTCTATGAATATCGTTGGGAATCTTTGGAAATCTTTATGGAATCTCAGTAGAGTCTCAAGTACAGTCTCTATAACGACCGTCATGGTATAACGAAAATTTTCTCGCTATAGAGAGAGTTTATGATTGAGTCAGGTTTGTCAAGGGACTGTATAGCGTTCATTCATTATAGAGAGTGAGTTTGAAAGCGCCAGACCTAAATAACCTATTTTCACTTTCAGGTGGAATCGACTACCCAAAAACTGCGTCCGTGATCGGGTTATTCCGCCGGGAGAGTGGGGGGTCGCTCAAGGGCCACCGGTCCCGGGCCAACTCTGACTCCTCGGTACCTGTGGGGGCCAAAGAAGGAACGCCCAGTGTTATTCTCATAGAGGAAGGAATGGGCGTAGCCGGAAGTGGCAGCAGCAACGGAAGTGCCAGCAGCCGACGCCCTCTCATTGGTCGAAGAGGATCTATGCTCGAGCTTAGCGGATCGGTTGATCCAATCCCAGAAGAAGAAATCATTGCTGGTGAGTTTGAAAATTTTCTCCAATGGTAGGGTAGGATAGTTTTTTTTTTTTCACAGTAAAGCTACAATGAAAATAAGAAGTATGTGGTTCGTCGAACAAAAGAAAGAGTAGAAAGTTTCATGGCAAAGAGATCATTAGTGGTACAAAAGAGTGATTTTACATTTTTATTAGGGAACTGTTGGATAATTTTTTAATGCAATTTTTATCAATAATTTAATTCCAACATATCCCTTAGTTAGGATTTTCCCATAGAACAGTATTCTAACTTTAGTTTCTATGTTAGAAATGCATAGTACGTAAACACAGTATTTTTTCTCCATAACGACCGAGTAAATTCACTCGCTATAACGAGATTTCGCTATATAGTGACATTGTGGAGACAGGGTTTGTCAAAGACCATAGAGAGAGGTACAACTGTACCTACTAATATTTTCGACCCCCCCCCCCCCCCCGCCAAAAATTTTAATAGTTTCTTGGGGAAGGTGTCACTATAAAACTGGTGCGTATTGCCTTCAGTATAGGGTTCTATACTACCCAGGGATAAAAATTTTATTCTTACAGATTCTGGTGAAGACGATGAGGGTGAAAAGTTCCTCCAGGTAAAACAAAGATGTGACTGAGTGTAATTCATCCGATTTTCATTGCGAAACACCGAAATATTCCTGCAACGTTTTTGCAATGTCTCAAAAAGCTTTCCAAACCAGTTCTAAACATTGCGTGCGCCCTGGACGGCCGTTCTGGTGACCTGGCATCCCCGGACGTATGGGGAGGGATGGCAGTTTTTGTGTGGATACCCGCCATCCCTGAGTTGCCATTCCAGCCCCGCTATTCCCGGACGCATCGTGTGTGGACAGCTTTAAATAATTCAAACGTTCCCAGGGTTCTGACAATTGCAAAATTGTTGCAATATTCGGTGTACCTATATACTGTCATCAAAGAAATTCAAATGGTCAAATCTATATTCGTAACAAAAAGGCCCAAATCACTTGTACATAAATATAAATCTCATTTCAGTCATTTTAATTTTTTCACACGAATACTATTAGGTATGCATATTTTGTGCGTTCCAACTTTTCTTTGCCTTCTTTACCTATTTAACTTCATTGATTTCTCTTGTACAGTGGTAATCTGCACACCGTTTTTCATTCATCGACTTTTTCTTCTTTCAGTTTTCTGTCTTTTTGTGTTTTGTTTTGTTTTTTGTGCAACCTAATCTTACCAACTACAACCTCTATTATGCTATATATTTTTTTGACATTAAATAACGAAGAAATGCACTCGAAAAAAAGATACTTCCTAAACAGTTCGAGTGGTCAAAATGGCTGTCTACCTACCTAAAACTGTAGGTCCCAGTCGTGTACCAACAAGATTTGTCGGGTGCTTGGTACTGCTACCAGCTGAGCACGATGAATAACTCATGAAACGGTCCAGTTGCTGGGCTTGTCCCTTCTCGTATTTTCTAAACTTTTTTGGTGGTTTTAGGGAGCATAGCGGTCATGTCGCCACACAATTCTTTACCGTCGCTGACTGACGGACTGCCCGGTCATCGGAGGGCGAACGGTGCCATGCTAACTCCCTTCACTACAGCCCGAAGAAATTACGTCCTCGGCCAGACTCTCACTTCGTCAGATTCTTCAGATACGTCCGTGGACGAGCCTATTTAACCAATGTAAGTACCCTGGACCCGAGATCTAGTCCCGTCTTGATGAATATTTTTTTTGGGCCTACCTAGCCCCAATGCGAGATCCAGACCAAATTTTCGCCCCTTTTATAGAGGTCGCGATAGGTGGCACCCTGTACCTATAATGTTGGTTTAAATACTTTTTTCGACCATTTTTTTGAGGGAACTGTTGGAGATTTATCTGTTCTGAAATATAATATGTCTTTTTAATGTCATAAATTGACAGGCTATGTAGTTATTTCACGACCGGTTAAGGGTCCGCTATGCCTGACGGTGCATTTTTTGCCGCCCATAAGATTAACATTGCGAGCGGCGATTCATTTTCAAGGTTTACCCTTGGTTGGAAAGACACAAAATTTTGCCTGTACCTAGCCCTAACAATGTTCTAGGGAGTGTTCGAAGCAGATTTCCCAATTTCTCACTGGTTTTCGAGATACAGCACTTTTCTTGAGGTATGCGATGCTAGCATTTGCAAAACAGTTGCAAGAAAAGAAACCAGTGAGAAATTGGGAAATCTGCATCAAACACTACCTAGAACCTTGTTAGGGCTAGGTACAGGCAAAATTTTGTGTTTTTCCAACCAAGGGTAAACCTTGAAAATGAATCGCCGCTCGCAATGTTAATCTTATGGGCGGCAAAAAATGCATCGTCAGGTATAGCGTCCTCTTAATGCTGAATATACAATCGCTATTTTTTACGTTCCGATTTCAAACTTTGTGAGAAAACTATTGGATATTTAAATATTCTGAAATATAATATGTCTTCATAGCGTCATTCCTCATGAGGCTATGTTGTGATTTCACGATCGGTTAATTTTGGACAATTATTTTTGTGACAAATCACTCGATCGTAAAATCACAACATAGCCTCATGTGTAACGACGTTACAAAGACATATTATATTTCTGAATATTTAAATATCCAATAGTTTTCTCACAAAGTTTGAAATTGGAACGTAGAAAATAGCGAATGTGTAGTAGCCCTTAATTTTGGACAGTTGTTTTATTGACAAAAATCACTCGATCGTAAAATCACAACATACCTAGACTCATAATTTCGGACGTTAAAAAGACATAATATATTATAGTTCAGAATACTTAAATATCCAATAGTTTCCTGATAAAGTGTGCCGAAAAAAACGTAAACAAATAGCAAATGTACCCAGTTTCGTCTTAACTCTAACATAATTCAATTTTTATTTTTCAGAATAGCGCAGTACATGGATACTGCGGAGACACTTGTATAAATCTGCAACAAGGACTCGGTGCTTGTGAATATACCGCTAACTGTAGGATAAAAAGATGGGAGTTTGACTCGAAAACGAACATTTGGCTCACGATGGCTAACGAACACGTGCGCGAAGCAACAACTACTTTATCCGTCAGATATATGGTACACGTTCATTTATTTTATATTTTATTTCCTTTACGGTCGATTTCACCACTACTTAAAGTATACTTTAGTGCGATTGCACTTGTCATAAGCTAAACATAGGACAAGATAAATCTGTTGGATAGGAGATACTATACTAAGTGGTGAAATCCAGGCTCTTCTATAAGGGGGTTTTTAATTTTTAATTTTTTTATCTCTTCGTTAACTTTGCGTTAACAGATCCAGAATAAACCTGCTGTTAAGTTATTACACGAGATGCAAACCCCGTGGTAAGTTAAGCAAGTTAACAATCAAGTGGCCTATTCTAGTTCACTATCATAACGATAACAGCGAGTTAAGAACTACTGGATCAGCTAAACGGGGTAAGCATCTCGTGTCATAGGTCCTTAACGTTTTTGACTTATGGATTCTTGTACACTATACTTGATGATAACTTGGGATGTGATTGGTGGTAGGTATTTGTCGTGGCACGAGAATTCCGTTGTCTAGGCAACCGTCAACTTGGTTTAGGTGCATGTTTCAACAATTTCAAGTTAAAAATGGAAAATGAAAATGAAAAACACCCTAATTTTTCGGAGAAAGAAGTTCAATTGTTGATTAGACTACAATCCCTGCCTGTTTTGCACCAAATGAGTCGAAGGTATGAAAGTTATCGTTTAGTTAAAGGTCCGCTATACCTGACGGTGCATTTTTTGCCGCCCATAAGATTAACATTGCGAGTGGCGATTCATTTTCAAGGTTTACCCTTGGTTGGAAAGACACAAAATTTTGCCTGTACCTAGCCCTAACAATGTTCTAGGAAGTGTTCGAAGCAGATTTCCCATTTGTTTACTGGTTTTCGAGATACAGCACTTTTCTTGAGGTATGCGATGCTAGCATTTGCAAAACAGTTGCAATAAAAGAAACCAGTGAGAAATTGGGAAATCTACTTCGAACACTCCCTAGAACATTGTTAGGGCTAGGTACAGCCAAAATTTTGTGTCTTTCCAACCAAGGGTAAACCTTGAAAATGAATCGCCGCTCGCAATGTTAATCTTATGGGCGGCAAAAAATTCACCGTCAGGTATAGCGTCCTCTTAATAATAAGTGAACGTGTACAATGCATAATGTAACTATTGTATAGGTAAGTCAGTAGCACTATCGCGGCAAGACTGGTTAGACATTAGGTGCATACCTATGAAGGTATCAAAATAAGTATTACGTAGGTTGACTTTCACCAGCCCCCTACCATGCAGATAAAGTTAGTAAATTTATCCTCCCGATAACTTTAACTTGCCGTTAAAAGTCCACTAGCTATCGGTAGGATGGTGAAAGGCACCGTTATACTTATAAAATAAGTATTACTATTGTAACTACTCACGTGACTTTGCGTAATTTAAATAATAATTTATTGTACTTATTTTATTTATATATTTATTAAGGCTGTCTACGTAATCAATGCTGATAGTTTACGTTTCTTAAAGTGGACTTTAGAAGTAGCAATAACGCTATAGTCCATTTTACTTGAGGATATCCGTTTACCCTGAAATGTAATTATTCTTTTTAACGATGGAGGTACCGACGTTAAAAAGGCACATTATATTTCAGAACAAATTAGAGTCCAGACAGTCTTAATCAATAGTACCCCTGGTTTTTATCGTTTTAGTTATTTCTTTAACTGCCTATAGATCGCTAGATACCTCGTTAAACTGCTAAAGAATCTGAGAGATATTAAGAGCGACCACACAATCGTGTTTGTTTACGTTTTTTTATGCACACGTTACGCGGAAACTATTGGATATTTAAATATTCTGAAATATAATATGTCTTTTTAAATTATGAGGCTATGTTATCACGTTAAATGACGTTAAAAAGACATTATATTTCAGAACATTTCAATATCCAATAGTTTCCTCAAAACATGTGCAGAAAAAAACGTAAACAAACACGATTGTGCGGTCGGTCTTAACTTTACTAATTCATGTGACGAAAATGTGAATGAATACTATAGCGCTGCGAATTCAGCTGCTTTTCGTATCTGCATTTATATAAGAAAAGAAAATAAAGGCGCCTCCAAGCCGTATCTTCAGCCTTAAGGCTGTCTATACAATGTCGTTTGTTGACGTTTTTAAGTCCACATTCTCAGGAAACTGCTGTACATTTATTGTTCTGAAATGTAGGCTTTTTAACGCTAGTTTCTTGAGTTAAGGGTCCGCTATACCTCACGGTGCTTTTTTGGCCCGCCCATAAGATTAACATTGCGAGCGGCGATCCAATTTCAAGGTTTACCCTTGGTTGGAAAGACACAAAATTTTGCCTGTACCTAGCCCTAACAATGTTCTAGGGAGTGTTTAAAGCAGATTTCCCATTTTTTTTACTGGTTTTCGAGATTACAGCACTTTTCTTGAGGTATGCGATGCTAGCATTTGCAAAACAGTTGCAATAAAAGAAACCAGTGAGAAATTGAGAAATCTGCTTCGAACACTCCCTAGAACATTGTTAGGGCTAGGTACAGGCAAAATTTTGTGTCTTTCCAACCAAGGGTAAACCTTGAAAATGAATCGCCGCTCGCAATGTTAATCTTATGGGCGCAAAAAATGCACCGTCAGGTATAGCGTCCTCTTAAGGTGTCAATAAAAAAAATTCAAAGAACAGTATTATATAGACAGTCTTAAGACACAAGACGAACTGTTTACGCAAGGTCACAGCCTCTTAGTTTGAAGTTATAGGCAGCTATTCACTTAGTAATAAGTATAATAATACTTAAGGGCCTATAACACGGTTAAACCCGGTTAAGTTAAAGTGCTATTCTAGTTGTGCGATTAGTTCTCCAATTAAGAGGGACCACACAATCGTGTTTGTTTACGATTTTTTCTGCATCTTTTATGAGGATACTAATGGATATTGAAATGTTCTGAAGTATAATATGTCTTTTTAACGGCCGAAATTAACAGGCTATTGTGATTTTACGTTTTGTTTATTTTGGGCAATTTTTTGTTGACAAAAATCACTCAATTGTACAATCACAATTTATGATGTTAAAAAGACATATTATATTTCAGAACTTTTAAATATCCAATAGTTTCCTCATAAAGTGTGCAGAAAAATACGTAAATAAACCGAGTATGTTGATAACTTTACGATAAAATATTTTTTTCAGAACTTTTAAATATCCAACCGTGTACTCAAACACCAAACGATTCCATCTTAACGCTGTTATGTTGAAAACTAATCGCAGTTAAATACCCCGTTAACTGTTAACTTGTTCAACTAAACCAGGTTTAACGTTTCGTGCAATAGCGCCTTTATATAGTTTAGACATCATAGTGACGTTTAGTACCAATTATCCGGCTCAAAATCAAAACCTTTTAAAGGTCCACTCACACGGTCATATTTTTATTGATACAATTTTCTTGCATCAACATCTCTGATTTTTTAATTTCTCTGAAAATTAACAAATGACCTAAGTACTTAACATTTTATTTTTCTTGATGCAATTTTTTTTAGATATTTTTATGAGGCCATTGTTGGATATTGTATACATAATATGTATTTTTAACGTCAGAAATTAAACTGGCTACGTTGTAATCTTACGATTAAGTGATTTTTGTCAATAAAATATTTGTCCGAAATTAACCGACAGTTAATTTCGGACTTTAAAAATACATATTATATTTCAGAACATTTAAATATCCAATAGTATCCTCAAAAAATCTAAAATATGGACGTATAGCTCGACCTAATACACCCAATGACAACGACCCGTGTAATGCCCTATCCACACTTTGGCCCAAATGGGCCAATACGTAATTATTTGAGTCTTCCAGTTGGTAATTGTGTATATTGTTATAGCAGTGAAACAAAAATGGCCGCAGTGAACAAGTGGTACCCACGACAATGGTCTCACATACTTTCCCCTACGGGTACCTTTTGAGATGTTTCCTACATAATGTATAGGAAAGTAAAAATTGTAAAAATGAAGGAAAGTGATTTAATTATTTTACTGTTGGAGGAAAGAAAACTTTCCAATGCTATGCGTAGAAAAAAAAACCTGTTTTAAGTTTGTAACTCAGAATTGGCCTAAAAAAAACCGCCATGTTGTATCTAGTAGTCAACATTGTATTCAAATCCGAGGTAATACGTAGGATAAAAAAAGTGTCGAAATTGGTAAAAAAAAATGAAAAGGCTGTGTTTCAAGGAATATTACCTGCAATTTATATTTGTTTACGTTATTCCCGGGAATTTTTTTAGGACACTGTTGGATATTTAAATGTTCTGAAATATAAGTAATGTCTTTTTATAACGTCAGAAATTAACTGTCAATAAAAAAATTTGTCCAAAATTACTCGATCATAAAATCATAACACAGGCAGTTACTTTCGGACGTTAAAAAGACTATTATATTTCAGAACATATAAATCTCCAATATTGCCCTGAAAAATAGTCGGAAAAACATAAACATACACGATTGTTTGGTCACCTTTAAAGCTGAATATTACATTCGCTAATTTTTTACGTTTGGACTTCAAAGTTAGTGAGAAAACTATTGGATATTTCAATATTCTGAAATATAATATGTCTTTTTTACGTCATTACTCACGAGGCTATGTTGTGATTTTACGATCGAGTGATTTTCGTCACCATAAAAATTGTCCAAAATTAACCGATCGTGAAATCACAACATAGCCTCATGAGTAATGACGTTAACAAGACATATTATACTTCAGAATATTTAAATATCCAATAGTTTTCTCACAAAGTTTTAAATCGGAACGTAAAAAAATAGCGAATGTATATTCAGCCTTAACTCTGAGTTAGAAGATCCGGAATAGACACGCAAGTTTCCAGTTAACTAACCTCACCATAAATATTGAGAAATAGCTCAAAATTCTGTAAGTACCAAGCTGACTTTAGACCGTTAAGTCAGGGGTGCCAACCACCCAAAATTAGCACGTTCACCTATAGTCAATTCAATAGGCAAAATACGTTCACGGTATGTCTGTCGAATGCTAGAAATCACGTTGTTGATTTTTCGTTACGCTTTTGTTCGTACTTAAAAGCCGCTAACAAATTTCGCCTAGTTATTATTCGTTGTTAACGCAAAATGGGAGAAGTAATGTTTATTTACAAAATTGATTTGTTTTTGTTCTACGCGAATATAAATAAATATAGCCTCTCCCATGGCGCCTTAATATTGGGAGCATGATAGAATGAAGTGCTAATATACATTTTCTTCTATCATGGGCTACTTCAAATGGTTGTATTGTTATCTAATTAACGATGTATTCTCCGTTTAGGTAACTCGATTTTTTTTTGTCAGACGTAGTAAAATATAGGTACCTAAGACAATACCTAGCTGTACATCGGAAAACTGTGATGATATGAATGTCAAGTTGAAACAAAATATAAATTCGTTACACTAACTTTTTATTTTTTCATCAACCTTTCAACAGCCTCGATAGCCGAGCTGCCTTCAGAGGAAAATTTTCCTTACCGGCATTCATCCACCTCAATATATCAATATATTTCGAGGCTGTGGTGGTTCGGAACCCACCTATTATTATTAGTTCTTAGTTCGCTGACGTGGTCCTGGCGGACCTTTGAACAGTCTTCAAATGTTCACTTCACTTCACTCCCACTGGGGCATCTTTATTTTTCTTATAAATTGAACAATCTGGCTGATGGTTGGCCGATCAGTTGCATCCAGCATCGGGGCCCCAAGACACTCCAGCCTTGCCTTCCACAGGAGTGGGCATTCCCTCAGGATGTGTGTTGCTGTCTCTTCCGCCTCGCGACAGAGTCGGCAGGACGGGTCGACAGCGACTCCCATTCTGTGCAGGTGGTGCCTCAGTCCGTGGCCCGTCATTAGGCAAGCCGTCGCTCTGGATTCAGCTCTATTAACGCGGAGAAGGTGCACACCGTAGTCTTCAGCGGGGTCTCTCACGATATTTTTTGAATAATTTAGGCCAGGCACTTGTCGCCAGTAATGCACAAATTCCCGACGCAACATGGTTTTCAGGACCAGCCCGACATGCGCGGGCCCGATGGGAAGTACAGGTTCAGCAGTGGTGGGTAGCTCCGCAGCCCGACATGCGCGGGCCCGATGGGAAGTACAGGTTCAGCAGTGGTGGGTAGCTCCGCAGCCCGACATGCGCGGGCCCGATGGGAAGTACAGGTTCAGCAGTGGTGGGTAGCTCCGCAGCCCGACATGCGCGGGCCCGATGGGAAGTACAGGTTCAGCAGTGGTGGGTAGCTCCGCAGCCCGACATGCGCGGGCCCGATGGGAAGTACAGGTTCAGCAGTGGTGGGTAGCTCCGCAGCCCGACATGCGCGGGCCCGATGGGAAGTACAGGTTCAGCAGTGGTGGGTAGCTCCGCAGACCCCCCTCTCGCTAACTCATCAGCTTTTTCATTGCCGTCGATCTCACTGTGACCCGGGACCCATGCCAGCTGGATGGATTGTCCTGCATATTTCACCAGCGCCTGCTTCTTTTCTCTACATTCGGCAACAAGACCCGATTTTACCGTGCAGCCTGAGAGGGCCAGGATTGCCGCCTGACTGTCTGAGCATATTACGACTTGTGATTGGTCCGGAAGGTTCTCGCACTCTTCGAGGGCACATCTTACCGCGAAGACCTCCGCTTGGAAGACAGATGCGTAGCCTCCGAGGGGAACTGAGATTGCCACTTGAGGGTCTGAACAGAACACACCCGCGCCGGCTCTTCCTTCCATCAGGGATCCATCAGAATAGAACACAATTGCTTTTTTGGGTATAGATCGGGGTAGACCACCTTGCCAATCTTCCCTCGTTATGGTGTCAAAACTGTTGTCCGGACAGGTCCTTTTTACAGTAGAGTCTTGAGGCATCAGCATGCATTCTCCGAGATCACGCAGGGGGGGGGGGGCCTCTCCAGATACCAAGGTTGTACAGCCTCCAAAACGCAGCAGCAGCCTGTTGTCGCAAAAAGATGTGAAGGGGCGGAAGGTCCAACAGCACTTCAAGTGAGGCGGTAGGTGTCGTTCTCAAGGCCCCAG
Organism: Mesopsocus fuscifrons; assembly: GCA_950004255.1. NCBI lineage: Eukaryota > Metazoa > Arthropoda > Insecta > Psocodea > Mesopsocidae > Mesopsocus > Mesopsocus fuscifrons. Next base: position 2,446,367 of record OX465377.1, read on the forward strand.
TAGCCCCAATGCAGATAGTCCTTTGGAGTTTTTGCATCTCATCCTGTGCTGATTTGAGTTCAGTACGGCACCCCCAGACAATGCAGCCGTACGAGATGATTGGACGAACCACTGTGGTATACAGCCAGCGCACAATGGTTACATTCAGTCCCCAGGTCGTTGAAAACAGTCTTTGTACTGTGTAGAGTACGGCTCGTGCCTTGCTCAGGCAATATTCTAGGTGGTCCTTCCACAACAATTTATAGTCCACCATTTGCCTTCAGAGGAAAATTTTCCTTACCGGCATTCATCCACCTCAATATATCAATATATTTCGAGGCTGTGGTGGTTCGAGGCCCCCTTCAAACAGCTCAAGGACAACTGAATTTTGGCTGAGCCAAGATTAATCACGCCATTGATCACGTCACTCAAAATTATCAAATAAGAATGGATTTTAGTACTTAGAAGTCTAGACAGAAAGCGATAATAATTGATAATACAGTAGTACAACAGTACAATTTTATTTGCGGACTTCTAACGTATTTACTAGATAGGGGAGCATGGGGGAAAATGAACAGATCCGGTTTGAATTTGCCCCACATGCCTACCTCACCCCACCTTTTCCTACCTATAATCAAATCGAAATATCAAGGTATATCCCTTACCCGGCTACACCTAAAGACGTAGGATTCCAAAATTTAAACGAACTACAGGTCCGGTTGTAGTTGCGCGCCAGGGATGACGACTTTTTCGCCAGGTTTGAAAGCAGGCATGCCTAGGTACGGGCAGGTAGAGCACCGGAAAGCGTCTCCGAGATAGCACTGAAACCAAACGCAAAATATAACAGCCTCGTAACAGTCGTAACCGAGTGATCTTTGGTTGGTTGTCGATATTTGCAACAACGTGAAATGTATATCGAGGCTGTAGTGGTTCGGAACCCACCCAAAACTGTAGGTCGCCATCACGTACTATAATCATGTGGGGATCTGGTACACTATAGTGCGATTGCACTTGTCATGAGCTAAAGATACGATAAATCTGTTCGATAGGAGACACTATAGTGTACTTTAGAGAAGTAATAAAATCCACCTTTAGTAAACATGAGTAACTTACGCTTCCGCAGGACGACGTCTTAGCAGGAGCAGCTTCTCCGGCCAGTTCTTCAGCAAGCCCACAAGAACAATCCTTGCACGCCTTCCTCTTGCCCGTGGTGCCACAGACCTTCAGCGATGCAGGGTCTGGCTTCTTCAAATCCTCTTCACTCAGCAAATCATCAGGCTCAATCAAATCATCGTCCACCGTGCTATCAAGTTTCCAAAGTGACGCAACCTGCTCCGGAACATTCCCGCCCAATTTCAAGGCACACGAAGACCCAACTTCAAAATTTGGTTTCACCGCCGTAATCAAAAGAACGTTTTTTGAGTCGGGAGACGTCACAACAACCGGACCAAAACCACTCATTATCAAGCTGGACTTGATCTTCTCTCCGTCAGAGACACCTTTGACTATTTCGTACAAAATCAGGGAACCGCCTGGTTTCAAGATGTTCAGGTACTGGCCAAGAATATTAGAATTGTGCACACCCTGCTGTGGGTTTACGATACAGGAAATAACAAGATCAAACGATGATTTCGCCAAAGACGAAAGATCCAAGCGATCCAAATTTTCGACGTTGACTGATCCAGTAGATCCAGCTGCTTGTTTGGCACGATCCACTACTGACTTAAGTTCGTCGGCATTTAGTGGAGATTTCCACGTAAATAAAACGTTAGCACCTTCTTTTACTTTCTCCATTTTATTGATTTTTAGATGATTCACGAATTTCACTCAAAACGCAATATTTTTGTTATGGTTCAACAGTGTTGCCAACAGTTCACTCTTGCGACAAAATTCCCTAGCGTGTAGGCGCCATTTTTAACGGTTTATTTTTGTTTACTTCAAGTTCTTGAACTTTTTTAGAGCTTTTTTTCTATGAGGATGTTTTGTGTTCTGTCATTTAGTAGCAAAAAATAGGTACGTAAAAGAAATAAATAAAATACAATACTTTTCTACATGGGGTCCAAACGTTATCAAAGTTTTATCAGAATCAAAGTCACCCACTTGGTATATCTCAGATATTAATATTTCGTGATAACAGGAACATTGTATTAAAGCAGCCTATCACTAACCATGTAGACTAACGTCGAGGATAACAATGCCCACTTATGAAATGACGAAACAATCGCTAACCTCATGGCTAGAATAGCAACATAAAATAAAAAATAAAATAAAAATATACAAAATTACTTGCCTGGGTGTCAAATTGTACATGCGATATTATGTTTATAGCCACATCCCACATCACAAGCCCAATCTTTAAAAAATTCTGCTTAGTATCAGTATCTACAGTGTGTAGAGTAATAAGAAACTCCATGGGGGGTAATTTGGTTTGAATCACCCCTGACATTCTCTTCCTTCTTAGATTTTACGGATATCAGTGAAATTTTCGTCTCAAAACCTGGTTTTTATTTTGTCTTTTCCACCCATATCCAGCTTCTCTTGGCGCTAAATGAGAAATAAAATACTAGAGCCTAGAGTCTAGCTTAGGGCCTAATTGATGCTTAATCCGGCAATGGTGTCGCTACTGTCATCCAAGAAAAGTGGACTATGACTGAGGTAGATTTGGCAATGCAGGAGCAAGGAAAGCTTCGATCAGCTTATCAGGTCTTGTTGAATTAAGAGGTTATAAAAAGGCTGCGGTGGGGCGCGCGCGCTACTACAGCCGGTCATGCCTTCCCAGCAGAAAGTGCTTTTGGCTATCGGGACGCTACTTCTCCTCCAGGGTGAGTTTATGCTTATTTTTCAAAATTCCTTACCGTGCCGACAAAGTTACGAAATTTACCCAGAAAAGTTTGCCAAAAACTTTATAAAGTTCACTAGCAGCTGAAAGGGGCCTTATCCATTATATAGGGACTTTCAAACCACCTTAAACTTACAATCATATTTTATTTTTTTACCAAAGGGGTGAGCAGCAGGCAGGGTTATGGGCCCGGGGAGCAAGAATGGGGCCACATCAACATCCGTGAAGGCGCCAACATGTTCTACTGGCTGTTCTACACGCAGGCTGCGAATACGGCCCCTACTGACGTGCCGACCGTGATCTGGCTGCAGGGTGGCCCTGGTGCTGACTCCTCTGGCTACGGAAACTTTGCCGAAATTGGACCCATGCATGTTAATGGCTCGGCCCGCTCCACTTCATGGGTAAGAATTGTGATTTTTGGCCGAAGCCGAAGTACTTATATTTGGTGTGACATCATCTTGACATGTACATCTTTGAGGTGAATACCGGGCAAAAAAACTTTAATAGGATCGGGATTGAACCCGTGTAACCCGGCTAGACTACTCATGCAGCTATCGAGGCGGTTAATTTTTATGTGGCAATTTATTTTTCAGGCAAAATACGCAAACCTGCTCTTCATCGACAACCCAGTCGGCACAGGGTTCAGCTACGTAAACAACCTAAACCAACTGACGACCACCAACGAACAAATCGGAACTGACATGGTAGCCTTCCTGACGAAGTTCTTCCAACAGTTCCCTGCCCTGCAGAACACCCCCCTCTACATTTTCTGCGAGTCCTACGGCGGCAAGATGACTGCTGAGATCGCAAAACAGCTGACCAATGCCATCAAGAACGGGAACGTCAACGTAGACTTCAGGGGAGTAGCCCTTGGGGACTCCTGGGTATCTCCTATTGACTCGGTCAACACGTGGGCACCCTTCCTCCTCCAAGCGGTAAAAAATATTCAAAAATTATTGAAAGTGGCAAAGAAAAAAAAACTGAAAATGGTTGGGATATTCCTCGATCTGGGGGGCTATTCACATTCACCTAACGCCAAGATAACTGCGAGATAACGAACAAAGTGTATTAGGAGCTTAACGCGATTTTAACGATCAAAGGTGCAGAATCGACCTGTTGTACTAATTATAATAAATCACTTTAGTACCACAAACTATTTATAGTATGTCGGCACATGCGGCTGTGTTCCACACAATGCTGTTGCTGACCTTTTTACTTCCAATTTTGTGCAGAAACTGTTGGAAATTTATGTCCTCTGATATATAATATGTTAACGTTCGAAACTTGATGGCGAAGTTATGATTTTTGTCAATAAAGAAATTGGTCAAGTTTCTATTAACGTGAAAAAGTAGTATTATATTTCAGAATAAACAAATATTACCAGAAAATGAAAAATGGGCAAACAATGGTTTTTAGGGGGTGGTTGACCAAAAGGGGCATGATCAAATCGCTGCAGGAGCAGCGCAAACTCAGCAACTGGTCACTGCAGGGCGCTGGGCTGCAGCTACCAACGCTTGGGGCGCGCTGGAAGGCACTATAGGCCAAGTCAGCTACGGGGTCGACTTCTACAACATCCTCTACAAAACCAGCTACGGAAGCAACAAGAAATTCGAAACTCCTCTTCGTAAGACCCCTATATTTTCAGTTAAATATTTTATAAATAAAAATTGTACCAAGACAAATGTCAAGGGCAATCGCGTTTGTTTATGTATTTTTTTTTTGCTACAATTTTTTGAGGAAACCGTTGGATATTTCTGATGGATGGATTGCAAAAACATGTTTTATTTATAATAATTATTGTATTATATTTTCAGAACGCCTGTACAGAAACCATGTGTCCAGTAGGGACGAGATGGACGATGTAGATAAACTTATGGACGGACCTGTACGTCAGGCACTAGGCATCAGCAACCAGATCAGCTTCGGCGGACAGAGCGGTCAGGTATTCAATGCTTTGGCTACGGACTTCATGAAGCCTGTCACCTCCGTAGGTGAGAAAAATTTGGTACCTATAATGCCTGTGGCTAACCTAACAAAAAATTCCAACCGATTCTCCACAGCCAGGTGAGACCTTTAACTGCTCTCCAGAGCCAGGGTTGAAGCTATTGGTCAGGTTACCGTTCCAGGCACTCTAAAGGTACACAACTGCAAAGATTTGATACCTATAGGTATACAGGTGGCAGTAGAATAATAATTCTTCTTCCAATATTTCGAGGACACATTTTATGAGGATAATACTGGATATTTAAATGTTCTGAAATATAATATGTCTTCTTAACGCCAGACACTAGTTGGGTAAGAAACTTTTACTATCGAGTAATTTTCGATACTTCATCAAACAACATCAACAAACATACTTGAGTGAAATTTGCAATCGGATTTCACCCAAAATTTTCTCCTACATTTTCAGTGGAAGAGCTACTGAACTCGACTGACCTGACGGTGGCCGTACTGACTGGTCAGTTAGATCTGATCGTGGACACCCCTGGGACTGTCCTGTGGGTAGACAGACTGAAGTGGCCCGGGGCCGCCCAGTGGGCCAATGCTCAGAGGGTTCCTTTGGCCATCGATGGGTTCATCGAAGGTTACGTCAAGAACGTAAACAACCTCTACCTCTTCTGGGTTAACAGATCCGGACATATGGTAAGTAGTAGTAGTAAGTAAGTAAGTAATTTAAGAGGACGCTATGCCTGACGATGCATAAGATTAACATTGCGAGCGGCGATTCATTTTCAAGGTTTACCCTTGGTTGGAAAGACACAAAATTTTGCCTGTTGTACCTAGCCCTAACAATGTTCTAGGTAGTGTTCGAAGCAGATTTCCCAATTTCTCACTGGTTTTCGAGATACAGCACTTTTCTTGAGGTATGCGATGCTAGCATTTGCAAAACAGTTGCAATAAAAGAAACCAGTGAGAAATTGGGAAATCTGCTTTAAACACTCCCTAGAACATTGTTAGGGCTAGGTACAGGCAAAATTTTGTGTCTTTCCAACCAAGGGTAAACCTTGAAAATGAATCGCAGCTCGCAATGGTAATCTTATGGGCGGCAAAAAATGCACCGTCAGGTATAGCGGACCTTAATCTAATTTACGTAAGTAACTACTAAGTAGCAAAGGGGTGGGGGGACAAGCCCAGCAATTAGACCATTTCAAGAATTATCATCGTGCTCAGCTGGCATGCAGCACTACCAAATACCAGCCACCCATCGTGTTAGTACACGATGGCGACCTACAGTTTTATGAGGCTTTCAACCTCTGAACTGATAGAACTATTATGTTTTCATTGCAGATCCCTACAGACAATCCTGCGGCAAGCGTGGAAATCCTGCGCCGGATCATTGGAAAGTGATTTCTTTCTAGAAGTTTTTCTAAAAAACATAACTAAAAAAATGTCTTGGTTACTTCTTTGAGATTTTTGCGATTGTTTTAAATTGTTTATATCTATAATAAATTATGACAACGATGTCTGGTGTATTTCTTCACTTCAACAATATAATGTGTTTGTTTGTTCTGAAATATAATGTCTTTTTACCGTCGGGAACTCAAAGTTACATAAAAAGAATTAAACTGGTTTATTCTGATGTTAAAAAGTTACTTATATTTCAGAACAAATATATGTCTAACCATTAGTGTTATTAGGATAGTGACTTCGTAGCAATTGCGATAAACTCTATTTACTTCTAAACTACAATCTCAGAGTCAAACAATTATCAAGGATTTTTTGGTGTGGACGCCCGGTTGGGCATAAAATCACAGGAGTTTGGCCGAAGCCGAAGAGTCTAATAGGCCGAAGCCAGATTAGGAGTGGGCCAAAGCCCCAAGCGGAAAATATTGCTTAAGGGTCCGCTATACCTGACGGTGCATTTTTTTCGCCCATAAGATTAACATTGCGAGCGGCGATTCATTTTCAAGGTTTACCCTTGGTTGGAAAGACACAAAATTTTGCCTGTACCTAGCCCTAACAATGTTCTAGGGAGTGTTCGAAGCATATTTCCCATTTTTTTTACTGGTTTTCGAGATAAAGCACTTTTCTTGAGGTATGCGATGCTAGCATTTGCAAAACAGTTGCAATAAAAGAAACCAGTGAGAAATTGGGAAATCTGCTTCGAACACTCCCTAGAACATTGTTAGGGCTAGGTACAGGCAAAAGTTTGTGTCTTTCCAACCAAGGGTAAAATGTTAATCTTATGGGCGGCAAAAAATGCACCGTCAGGTATAGCGTCCTCTTAAGTCGGGATTCAAACCCAGTCCTCTCAGGACAAAAGTCGGACCCCACTGCCACTGACAGGCACAAGAGACACTCGTAACTGATCTGATAACTGATAATTCAACATGCATACAAATAAGAGAATAGAGATTAAACGAAGATTAAATAACAATGAGTCTGATTAAAACTTTATCGTCGGTCAGAGAGTGATCGGTCACTTACGATAAAAATGCAGAAAGTAGTGCTGTTTCTTTTCTTAGCAGCTTTAAGCTGTTCTCTCGGTAAGTCTACGATTTTCTGTATACCTCAAAAAAGAGCAAACCTTTAAATTCACAAAATTCAAGCAATTATAAATATTAAGTACTTATGTCAGCCAATGGCAGGGTCGTATTTAGAAAAAAGTGTCAAATCACCTAGCAACAACAGAAAACTATGAGCCTCATCATATATTTCACTTGACATGCTGAACATATCAGAGGTGAATGCCGATTAGAAATTTTTTGACGAGATCGGGATCGAACTGCAGGTGTATTCCCTTTCTCGAACGCCAGCAAACCCACCCAACTAACACCTTCAAAATTTATTGTAAGAAGATCTATTCTCCGTATATTGCATCATGGTGTGCCTTATCTTCTTACAATAAATTTTGAAGGTGTTAGTTGGGTGCATGGGTTTGCTGGCGTTCGAGAAAGGGAATACACCTGCTGGTGTTCTTATCGTGTGGCTTTTTGTAGCTGCTCGAGGGTACGGCCCAGGAGAACAGGAATATGGACATATCACCATCCGCGAAGGAGGTCACATATTCTACTGGTTCTTCTACGCGCAGACAGAAGATGACTACCAGACACGCCCTACTGTGGTGTTTTTGTCAGGAGGGCCCGGCCTTTCGTCCACAGGGGTGGCCAATTTTGGGCAAGTGGGGCCCTTGTACGTTAATGGCACGGAGAGAGCGGCTTCATGGGTAAAAGATATTCAGATAGAGTAGAATCAAGAATTTGACATAGTTTGGGACCTACAGGTGGGTTCTGAACCACCACAGCCTCGATATACATTTCACTTGAAGTGCTGAACGTATCAGAGGTAAATGCCCATGAGAAAAACTTTGATAGGATCCGGATCCGATGACCCGCCTCTGGTTCCTGTATCATTTATATTTTTTTGCAAGGGCAGTGGAATCCGTGTACACCCACTTTAGAATTACATAATCACGGTTTTGCAGGCGTAGTGCAATCTGTGTACAATGTACAACAACTTGAGCTACAGTATATTCATACATCCTGCGTGTCTACGAAACAAGACCAGAGACGTGCCTCTCAGTGGCCGAGTGGTCAAGGGGTCCGCTTTGTGTCCTGAGAGGTCCGGGTTCGAATCCCGGCGGAACGGAAAAATTTTCCGCTTCCGACATGGCTTCGGCCCACTACTAAACTGGCTTCGGCCCACTCATAGTCGGCTTCGGCCACTTCATCTTCAGCTTCGGCCAAAAACATCTAATAAACCAACTCATCGGCGCATATGTTCTCTGAACGTCGCGCGTTATTTAAAAAAAAAAGCAAGACCAGAGATGCTGTAAGACTGTAGTCTGAAAGACTGTGGAGACTGCAACTGTGAAGTCCAGATACTACCTATATAGACATAGTCTATAGAGTACTCTAAAAAATCATTACATTATTATTTATTATATTAAAGTTTTCGGCTATAGGATAGGTACTGTTTAGGGAAAATAAATTTACCAACTGGTTAAGAGGACCTGACGATGCATTTTTTGCCGCCCATAAGATTAACATTGCGAGCGGCGATTCATTTTCAAGGTTTACCCTTGGTTGGAAAGACACAAAATTTTGCCTGTACCTAGCCCTAACCAACCATGAATTTCCAAAAAATCCAATCATAAAACTTTATTTGCAGGCAAAACACGTCAATGTGCTGTATATCGACCAGCCGATAGGTACCGGATTCAGCTTCGTCTACAACAGCACAGTTCTTCAAACTGAAAACATCCCAAACGGCTCAGATTTGGCGCAATTTATGATTTCCTTCTTCCTGTTCCATCCTAAAATCCACAATACGGACGTTTACTTCTACACCGAAGGTTTTGGAGGGAAAAATATGGTGGAGTTATCGTACCAGCTGGACGTTGCCATTAAGGAACAACGCATTGCTATGAATTTCAAAGGAATTATACTGGCCGGACCTTGGATTTCTCCTTCTGATATTTTCAACAGCTGGGCTCCGTACCTCCTGGAAAAGGTATGGACCTACTGGTACGACTAGAGTAGGTAGATTTTTCTTCGAAATCTACCTAATAGTACTGGTATTCCCTTTATTTCTTCAGGGGCTTGTAAGCCAGTCGGGGTACGCCAACGTGGCAGCAGCTACCGCCAAAGTTCAAGTGGAAGTAGACAACAAAGCATGGGCCAACGCTACCTCCCTCTGGCTGGAACTGCTGGACGTCATTGACCAGGAAACCGACGGAGTTGACATCCTCAACATCAACCGAAAAGCCACCAGAAGAGGAAGGAACAATGCTGCTGGTAAGAGCTTTGGAGCAGTAGAATCGATGATCTAGTCCCGACTAGGTGAAATTTTTCCTAGGGAAGTTTTTTTAGCCCTGATTCGCACCTGGAATTTACCGGCTGGGGGAAACTCGACTGTCCCCCATTTCTAGAAAGGCCCTTGTTCTTCTAATCATTAGAATCTAATGTATTCAATATGTTTAGACCTCTTTACGTACGCAACTATTCCTGAGGATGCGGAAATTCAAAAGCTGATGAACGGCGACGTCCGTCGCGCGTTGGACGTCATGCCGGAAGCGACCTATGACTTTTGGCGCGAAAACGTTTTCACCGCCTTCAAAACCGATTTTCTGTTTCCGGTTATCAACGTCAGTAAGTTCCCAAACTACTTCCTTAGCTTAGGGTGATGTTACCAGTTCCTAAAGTTCACTATCATCCAGCCTCACACTATATTCTCGAATAGCACCATTATCATAAGGTTAGCTAGTGGACTTTTTCAAATTCAATCCAAAACAAAATTTCTGTTTTCATTTCAGTTTCGGATCTCTTACGAGATAGCCCATTGGAGATCACACTGCTGACTGGGGGGTTAGACCTACTGTCAGCTACCCCTGGCACCGTTAAATGGGTGGACGGAATGACTTGGCCAGGGTCAGACCAATGGCTTCTAGCGCCTAAGACTCCGTTTATAGTGAATAATGTTACTGTGGGGTCAAGGAAACACTACGGGAACTTGACTATGTACTGGATCGATCAAGCGGGCCATATGGTGAGTTAAGAACTACGTCCATCCAACCGCGCCGCGGTTTTTTATGGCATGGAGTAGGGTAGAGAGCTTGGTCGGCTAGTGCGGCGCATGCGCCCTGCTGCACCGCGATCCTTATTCAGTCCAAGGCAAATCAATTCTACCATGACGGAGGCCCTTGGTTTCAATCCCATACTTAGGCCGAACTGATACTGGAACATCTGTTTAGACTTCGGCCAAAACATATACTAGGTAAATACTCAGCTTCGACTTCGGCCGCGGCAAAAATGTAGGGCTGAACTTTTTTTGCAGATCCCACGAGACCAACCAGAGGTGGGAATGGAACTGCTACGACTATTCTCTCACTACGATGAGTCATAGATATTGAAGATGGCTCAAGAACGGCATGGACATGTCGTCTATGTTCTATTTCTTCTACTAATATATGACTGCAACACATACTATCCTTCCACGTCTTTTCGACTTAAACGACTTACAACAAGACGACTAAGAGTTTGAAAAGTCATTCCTATTTCGAAATTACCAAGACGTAGTTCAAGTGGAAGGCTTTAAAGTGACTTTTGGCTGCTATGATTGTGAGAGTCGAATTCAATTCTACTTTATCCCGAATAATCATGCTAACAATAAAACAAGTCGAAAACTTGTTGGAAGTCTCTCGAAACAGTGCCTTCTCGCAGAGACATAGACCACCAATCTGCATGAGATATTGCTTCATGTACGCGCGGGATCCTCGGCAACTTTTATCATCACTGTAGCATGAGTAGTCGTGTAGGTAGGCAGGTAAAACAAAAGATAATAACGCGCACTTACCTATTCATCTGAATCCGAATTTTCTTCAGCCAACCGCTTTGCATTTTCATAGTCCGTCTTAAGCTGATCATCGTCCGGGCGAAGTCTGACTGCCTCCTCGTACTCTGGCAATGACTTGGCTGGCAGGCCCAGACGGCAGAGGATGGCACCACGCCGGGCGTGAGCCTTGGCGCGAGCTTCAGCGTTACTGGCCACGTGAGGCGTCAGCAACTCCAGCGCCTAAACGCACAGAAAGTCTTACTAGTGGGGAAAGTATTAGGAGGGTTCCGAACCACCACAGCCTCGATCTACATTTTACTTGAGATGCTGAACATATCAGAGGTGAATTCCAAACAGAAATTTTTTGATAGGATCGGGATCAAACCGGTGTTCCTCTAAAGACAATCATTTAAACCCCTGGGCTATCGCAATAGTTACCATAGAACAGTCATCCAGTGCTTTATGGAGGTTCCCAAGTGCTAGATGAGCTGCAGCTCTGTTGGAGTAAAGGGTTGGCAATGCTGATCCCAACTTGATGGCATGGGAGTAAGCACTAATCGCTCCGAGGTAGTTTTTATCCTTGTAAAATCCGCTGAAAAAAGGATGTTAACAGTGACCACGCAATCGTGTTTGTTTATGTTTTTTCCAGCCATCTTTGAAACTGACATAAAAGACATTGTATTTGTAATGTCCGAAATAAAGAGGACGCTATACCTGACGATGCATTTTTTGCCGCCCATAAGATTAACATTGCGAGCGGCGATTCATTTTCAAGGTTTACCCTTGGTTGGAAAGACACAAAATTTTGCCTGTACCTAGCCCTAACAATGTTCTAGGGAGTGTTCGAAGCAGATTTCCCAATTTCTCACTGGTTTCTTTTATTGAAACTGTTTTGCAAATGCTAGCATCGCATACCTCAAGAAAAGTGCTGTATTTCAAAAACCAGCGAGTAAATTTGGAGAAATGGTTTATTGGCTAAATTACTTCATCATACTTCTTTCATACCCTTAGGTACTTACTCTCCTTTATTTTTCAGCCAGACAGGGTTGCACTCCTCAGGGCGCAAATCTTCTGACACAAATCCTGTCGCTCTTCTCGCAGCCATCTGCTTCGCCAGAAATTGTTTTTCCTCCTCTTGCAGACTTTCTCTGGTGGGGGTTGGGAATTCTCTCGAAGAGAAATGTACCTCGACAGATAGAGGTGGGTAGGTAGATAGAGATGAGTACGTAGATAGAGATGAGAGACATGCGAGAAGAAAATCAAGGATATACAGATGCAAAGCTGTTTGTTTTAGTTTTTTATGTGAAATTTGGATATATCTCTTCGTTTTTATTTTAAAATCTATGTCTATTTCAGGTCAGAAACTATAGTTTTTGTAAACAAATTGATAAAAATCACTCAAGTATTAAATCTACCTACCTACACCTAGCTCATCTACTTAGGTAGGAAGGTACCTACTCCTCATGTTTAATCTTTTATCGGAGTCAGTTTACTCTCGTACTTCATAAGTAGGTACTTACCTGAATGGTCCCACTTTGCCGCACCAAGGGAATTTGAAACGGCTCAGTTTTCTTCTGGATATTGCCGGACGGGACGGTCAGTTTTTTACTGTCTATAGCTGGTTTAACCGTCGCTGAAGACCTAAACCAAAGAATTTCCCGTTTATAGTTGCTACCCTAGCCTTATTTAACTTCGTACTAGAGTCTAAGGAGACCGTTTCAAGTATCGACCTACTAAAAACATACCTAGGTTATTTCTAGGAACAAATTTAAAACCCACCTCACTTCTCTAGAAGATATTTCCATAATATTTCTTTTATTTGAGAGCTCATCATTTAGCTGCTTTTGTTTCAACTCTTCTAACTCACTCATAGCTCTATTTTTCTCAATATTCTTAATTTCTTCGACAGTCAATCGATTCCGAGTATCCAAATCAATTTGTTCATGAACTGCAACATTCTGCAATTTTCTCAGTCGTTCTCTTCTTAAAGTCCTCTCTTCTTCAGCTCTTGATAGTAAGAATTCTGATATTTTCTTTCGCTCCGATACTTTTTCATGCTTGTCCAGTTCCCTTTCGAGTACTTTCCAGGTTTCTGGTTGAGTTTTTTGTAGTTCAAATATGATTTCATTGTTTGTAATTGTGCACTTGCTAGCGTCTTCGTCAATTTCGTTCAGAAGAAAAACTTCGAATAAGAATGGAGGAGAGCTCACCTGAAAATTTAAGAAGGTTGGTAACGTAGGTGCGTAGGTAAGGTATCACACGGTTTTGATGGTAGGTAGGTACCTACGTTGTCTTCAAATAGGAAAACGTACCTACTAAGAGCATATCGAGGCTGTGATGGCTCGGCCCACCAAAATACCTACGTTTAATTCCTAGCTAGGTACCTACAACGTACCTTGATATAGTTTTTGAATGTGCAAACATCAGGTTTACAAGCAATATTTCCTTTAAATGGAATATTAACAGTGATAATAGATTCATTTTGGCTCCACGAGTAATCTTTTAAAATAATTGGAGCCATAATCCCCCCAAATAAAGATAAAATCACCAAGTGTGTGGAAGTTAACAGCCCGTTGTTGTCATAGAAATAATAATGGCCGCCGCGCCGTTTCCATGGAGATAAAAAGCGGCGACAATTTTCCCATTTTTTAAATTCATTTTTAAAAGATAACATTTATTTTTTAATGTTTAAAAACAATGTTTTAAAATAAAATTTATAATAAATAATATGTATTATTAATTTATATTTAAATAAACTGCGAAAATAAACATAGCTATCTTGTCGTCTGCTACTTGTAAATAACAAAATGGCGGGGAAAGTAGTAATCGGTAAGTTTGTTAGTCTCAAAGAAATCGTTTTTACTCAAAATAACTTAAATTTTCTGCCATAAAAAGTTTTTGTAGTTGTTTCTAATGCTTAAATAATTTTTTAGGTGGAGGTTCAGGATTTATCGGGACCTTATTGGTTGATATTTTGAAGAAAAAGGGGTATGAGCCTATCATAGTGTCAAGAAAGTCGGGAGACAATGCCATATCTTGCGTAAGTCTAGCTTAGCTTGCCAGACATTTAAGTTTTCCTACAGCCGATGAATGCCAGGATACCCTTTTGGTCTCGGCCAAGTGCCGGCAAGACTCACCTGGACTCGACAAGTCGGGACTAGGTGCAAGGTCCTCTTGCTCTGAGTACGGTATAATTACCTACCTAAGTACCTACCCTACACAGAAACGTAGCACTGAGTGTCATGTGGAAATAATGCAGTCTCTCATTTAGGATGACTTGGAAAAAACCGGGCTCCCCCAAAATACGACGGTTGTCGTCAACCTGGCTGGGGAAAATATGTTCGACGGCAAAAGCAAATGGACTGAGGAATTCAAAGAGCGGGCAGTGGCGAGCCGAGTCAAGACAACGGCGGCTCTCGCAGAAGCCATCAGCAAAGCTGCGGACAAACCTAATGTGTTTGTTTCTATCGCAGGAGTAGGTAAGTAAAATAACCAAAATAACGTTTATATGGAGACTTATGGATTTTTAAGTCTGCAAAAAACCAGGTCTCTGCCACACTTCTGGTGTTTTGTAGAAAGAAAGTAAAAGATCTCTTTATCAACTGTTAGCATAGGTAGGTATATACGCCTTCACAGAAAATTCGAGGTCGAACGACTAGACTAGAGTGGTTCACGTCAAAAAAAGGTTTCAACATTGGATGAACGACCTATCCTTCTGTCTAGGTTTTTTTACTTTCTCGCTAGCCATATATGGCGAGAAAGTATTGTTTTCGTGCAAAATTTCGAAATTGAGATTTTGGGTTTCCCATGATCCTGGGGGTCCCCTGAGTCCAAAAAAGTGGTTTCTGGAAAAAGTCTGTCCGTCCGTCAGTCCGTCCGTCAGTCCGTCAGTCCGTCCGTCAGTCCGTCAGTCCGTCCGTCAGTCCGTGCAGTGCTCTAGCGCCTATACCGTTCATCCGATTTTGATGAAATTTGGTATGGACCTGTCTAAAATCACTGCCGAGGGGCATTTTCAAGGATTTTTTGATTGGTCAAAAATTGCGGCCGCTATTGTCAAAAAACCGCCAAAATAATTCAAAAATCGTGTTTTTGGTTACTTAGACAAGCGCCGACGGTACACTTTTCAATCTATAACACTGAAAATTGGTATGTGTGTTGACAAATAGATGCTTCGAGGTCATTTTCAACTAAAATTGAATTGGTTGAAAATTACGGCCGTTCTGGACCAAAGTTCGATCGTTTCGGCGCCATTCACATTTATTGACCGATTGTCATGAAATTTGGTAAATTTGTGTAGAACCATATAACTTAAACATCTGTCGAACAGAATTTTGTTATCTTGAAAATTACGGCCGTTTTTGTCAAAAAAGTGTCGAAAATGAGTTGAGAATGAGAAACCACGTTTTTGAATGGTTAGAACGCATTTGGGACTACAGTAATAGAATGACAGCCATGAAACTTGGTAGGAGTGATCTCAGATAGATGCTCTTGGGTCATTTTCAACCGATTTTGGATTGCTTAAAAATTACGCCCGCAAAAAAATCTCCAAAAAATAAAAAAATAAAAATCACATGGGGCGAGAAAGTTAAGTGCGACTGTTGTCGGACCCTTTATTATCCTGCAAGTGAAACAGTTGACTATGATGAAGATTTTTCCAAAAGCGGGGATGACTTTTTGGGCCGTTTCTGCCAGGCCTGGGAGGATGCAGTTCTTGTCGACGGAAAACCTCCTATACGCACCGTCATTATTAGAACTGGTACAATAAATAATTAATTATGGCTATATCACTTATCAGCCACATGACAAGTCTAACGGATTATGGCTAGGTAGAATATCTTCCTGTGATGATGCCGCTATCTTGGTTTTATTGCACATCCACTGATAAGATCATTATGCTAAAGGACTAAGCGCCATTACGTTCTTTCTGCACCTAAGGTCTTGGTTATGTTGTGATTTTACAATCAGACACATTTTTTGTACACAAAAATCATTCGATCGTAAAATCATCACACAGCCTGTTAATTTCTGCCGTTGGAAAGGCATAGGTATATTTCAGAACATTTAAATATACAACGGGGTCCTCATAAAGTGTGCAGAAAAAACGTAAACAAACACGATTGTGTGGTCGCTCTTAAGATCAGAAAGTTATGGCAGTAGTCTATGGCCCCATGCTTCCAAGACAAAATTTCCGGTTCCTATACCGTGATTCGAACTCGGGACCTCATCCCTAACCGTCTTAGTATTTTCCTGCTACACCACAGTGAGGCCGCGTGGGGAGCCCAGTTATTATCATTCTCGTTCTTCACAGGCCCTGTACTAGCAAAGAACGCGGCTATGGTGAAAAGTCTTTGGCTGCCGTACTACCTGGGGCTGGGAGGCCCAGTCTCCCCCGGTACACAGTTCATGCCATGGATCCATGTGGATGACCTGGTGCGTCTTATGGTGCATAGCATTGAGAACCAGAACGTCAGCGGTGTGCTTAACGGTGTCGCTCCTCAGGTATTGCCTCAGTATTTCATCCCGTGCCTTTAAGGTGAAATTGGCCTGTTATTAAGAAGACAAGAACACACTGTTCCTTTCTCAAACAAAGTATCTGTCTTCTTAGGATAATAGAGACAGATACAGATCTGCGCTAAAGCTGGTTCAGGCATAAGTGGGAACTATTTTCTTGTGTCAAGAACTGACTAGACCTTATCTTATGTTTATATTTTGTATCATATTATATCTTATCTTATTATTTTTTTAAGTTACTCACTTGTAGGATACATTCGAGTCTCTTTTACGTCTCTGACCGGAAAAATGTACTGCACAGTAGCGAGGTATTTTTTCACACTTTTCATTGCCATGGCGCCCTACATCCCACTGGGCCCTAAAAGACCGTTTCAGGACTACCTCCAAGAACGTCGTTCATCAAGCGTGGCTCTATCTTTTTCAGGTGGTAACCAACCGGGAGTTCAGTAAGGCGTTGGCTGGCGCTATGTGGCGTCCTTCATTTGTTACGGTGCCAGCATTCGTACTGAGATGGGCTATGGGGGAGGACCGCGCCAAAATGATGTCGGAGGGTAGAAAAGTCATCCCCAAGCGCACCCTGGCGTCAGGGTTCACGTACAACTTCACGTCTATCAACGAGGCTTGCGCTGCTGTCGTCTAAAGTGAGCTTTTGTTTTCAATCATCACAAATTATTCTGTAGGTCAGTGGTTCTCAAACTTTTTGGCTGGCGGAACCAAATTTAGTCGGGAATTCTTTCGTGGAACCTTAAAAATTGGATCGTCGATTTCTAAGGTTTTTTAGGAAACAACAACAATACATTTTTCTATTTCAATTTTTCTAAACTAAACTAAAATTGTATTCCCTGAAGCTCGGAGAAGGCTTCGCGGAACCCCGGCAAGGCTTCGCGGAACCAAATGGTTCCGCGGAACACAGTTTGAGAACCACTGCTGTAGGTCATCACGGGTGCTAAAGATCATTGAACCGTCCCACAGTAATCATACGGTCATTGCTTATTTTTCTAAAGCTTCTATGATAAAGTATAAGTTACCGTCTTAAAAAAAGTATCACCACACTAGGAGCGTCTATACGCAGTCGTGTTTGTTTACGTTTTTTTCTGCACACTTTATACTATTAGGTATGTTTTGAAATGTAATGTGATTGTAAAATCACTGCAAAGCCTGTCAATTTCGGCCCTTGCATAATATTTCAGAATATAATTTAAATACCCAATAGTTTTCTCATAAAGTGTGCAGAAAATACATAAACAAATGGCGAGTGTAGTCGACCCAATTCCACTATCTGTGATAAGAATTAAATGGCCAGACTGAAATACGCATTTAAATATACAATTTAACAATCAACCAAGGATTAATTTAATAATTATTGTAACTGTGTTGAAGAAGATGAGTGGAACTGAAACAAAAGAAACATTGAATTAGGGAGGACAGTGGGGACCAACAGTTTTAGGTGGGTTCTGAACCAATTTAAGAGGACAGTATACCTGACGATGCATTTTTTGCCGCCCATAAGATTAACATTGCGAGCGGCGATTCATTTTCAAGGTTTACCATTGGTTGGAAAGACCCAAAATTTTGCCTGTACCTAGCCCTAACAATGTTCTAGGTCGTGTTCGAAGCAGATTTCCCAATTTCTCACTGGTTTCTTTTATTGCAACTGTTTTGCAAATGCTATCATCGCATACCTCAAGAAAAGTGCTGTATCTCGAAAACCAGTAAAAAAAAATGGGAAATTTGCTTCGAACACTCCCTAGAACATTGTTAGGGCTAGGTACAGGCAAAATTTTGTGTCTTTCCAACCAAGGGTAAACCTTGAAAATGAATCGCCGCTCGCAATGTTAATCTTATGGGCGGCAAAAAATGCACCGTCAGGTATAGCGGACCCTTAACTTGGGATGTTAAACATATCAGAGGTGAATACCAATCAGAAAAATTTCGACAGTATCGGGATCGAACCGGTTTGACCCGACTCTCTCTAAATACACAGACCACTCGGCTATCGATTATCGATTCTGATACTTACACTTTGTAACGGTTCGTATAGACCGTATTAAGTGAAGAATTTGCTGCTTAGTTGTGGCTTCTTCGCCGTAGCCTTGCGTATGCCTTTGGTCAGTTCCCCATCCAACTAAAAAGTATAAAACCTCTATGTTTGAGTTATGACATGACCCATCGCATTACGGCGCGTTCACATTAGAGCAACATTAAACAAACCTTGTTCAACAAGTTTTTGCCTATTTAGCCCCATAGAACCACAGAAGAACCCCCAAAAAATGTAAAAGTATGTGAACATGTACTTTTAAGTTGGTAATATGGAGTAAAACATGGAATAGAATTTTAACCACTTACATTTGGCTAAGAAACGTTCTTCATGTAAAATGCTGACTGCGTTTAAACATAATAATGTAGCTTCAAATAAATTCCATAAAGTGATTGCCATGTTTACGCATAAACATAAACAATCTCCGATATTTGCTGTGGTTTATTACGAATGAACTGTAGCAAAAGTCAGAAGTACCAACCTTTTTGGCGGGAAACGGACTTAACAAACTTTGTTGGTACTTTAAAAACTTAAAAATAATTTATTTACGGCTTTTAATCTCAATAACACAATTTTTTAATAATTGTAAGTAATGAAAAAATTTAATTAATCATGAATATGGACGTTTACAAGTTTTACCGAAATATTATGCCTTTTAACCAGAAAAGATTAAGGGTGTCTCCCACCATGCCCAGTTAAAATTAAACTGGAGATTTTGTCCTATGTTTACCATGTTAAATTTAACTTTTGAGTTAGTTAAATTTAACATGGTAAATCTCCAGTTAAATTTTAACTGGGCATGATGGGACGCACCCTAAGCACACCATTTTTTCTGCACTAAAGTTTGATCCCCTAAAGAGGCAGTTAGCCAGCAATTATTATTATTATTATCATATCATTTGAACGCAGTTGAACTAACATTATCGGAGGGACCGTGGCTGCACTTCCTATGTTGTGACAATTAATTCGTCGCATTATTGTGCTAATCACTATTGCATATTATGCTCCTTCAACGCCTCTACACCACAGACTTTCTCCTTTGATTGTTTATTTAATTGCCAAGACCAATAACTACTACTAGGTGCCTATCAGCATTTACATATGGTACCAGAAATGAAAATACTCATTGGCACTTGAGCATATTGAAGGGCTACATCATAGTAGGGTGCAGGATTCCACCTTTCATGATCTCTGTACACAAGGGGGTGATTCGGTCAGAATCACGCCCGACAGTCGAGTGGAAGGTGGAAGGTAGGTACCCAAAAGAGCCAGGTACGATTCACAAAAAAAATCTCGACAACTGAGGACTAGATACTGGGTCCGCTTACTTCAAAACTCAGTGCATGCCATCCATACAGCACTGGATGAAAGTACAATTACATGTATATTCTAGGTATGAGGCTGGCGCGAGGTAGCACGAGTTTTATTCTATGTCCCCAAACAGGTACTTTCTTTACTCTAGCGGTTACGTAGGAAAACTGAAGGAATACCGCCATATTACATCTAAACACCATTATAATAGTGAGTGCGGTACGACTGAGAATGTCCTGTGGCTCTTCAGTGACCGCGAGGTCGTTTGCATTCTTGTCCCCAGCCCCTGTGTACCTATACCTGACAGTCTGCCGCCTCGATAGCCGAGTTCTAGATGGTTATCGGTAGAGGAACACAGAGAGGTCACACCGGTTCTATCCCGAGCCTATCAAAGTTTTTCCGATTGGTAATCATTATGTTCAGAGTGTCAAGTGAGGCTGTGGTGGTTCGGAACCCACCTAAAACTGTAGGTCCCCGTTGTGTACTAATGCGATGGCTGTGGAGCTGGCATTGCCCCCTCCCCCCAACTAACTATAAGGCCGACGGCTTTCTTTCTCAAAAAAAGAACCACACGAAATTACACGGTAATGCGGTATACCTTATGTACCATATGGGTACCAAGGCTGGGCCCTGACCGACCCTCACAATTAACAACTTTAACCACTGACCGCAGAAAGCCCTTGAACCAGTGCCGGCACATTTCGACAGTCCAGATGATGGTTGAGCCCTCTATGGTGCCATCAACATGATTTCATCGTACAGGCCAGGGGTCCTAGACAAAACACACTGAGGCAGCCTGTACTGCATTATACCGTTATCAATTATTTTCGTTTGTAGAGATATTTGTGTTTTGGAAAAAAAATAATACTTACTTTACTCCTTGGCACTACATACAACTTTAGGAATACACAAAGGGGTGATTTCGTCAGAATAACACACACTACAGTCGATATTTCCTTCAGCCGGTGATGACCAAAAATAAAAAAAAATAGGAATTCAAAAACCTGCAGATTTCCTTTAAGAACTCTGTAATGATATTTTTGGTTTTGATGCCTTAGCCTACAGTGACATAGCCTTAACCTGCACCTATGTAAGTAAGCAAGCCACTATTTGGACACCTTGAACATACACACAATGGCACATCTGTTCCGGCCACTCCTAGCGCATATACTCACCTGTCTAACGAATCTTGGTGCTTTAAGGCTCTGCATTACCTGACGATGCATTTCTGCCACCCAGAAGATTGACATTGCGAGCTGCGAATTATCTCTAATTTTTTCTCTTCCTTGGGGAATCTGTCTACCTCTGGGCGAAATTTAGGAAATTTCCAACTTAAGGGTGCATGACAGAGATGAATTACCAGCTGAAGAAGTACCTTAACTATACAGCTATAACGACACTCTCTATAACGAGGGAGAGAGGCTACTGTATTTCTCGTCAACTCCACCAATGAATCGTTTAGATATAAAATCCTCTGAACTTCATACATTCTCTTTAGTACCTCTCCCTTTCAAAAGCTTCCTATGACAGTTCTCAGTTAAAAAAATATATTGTAGGTGAGTGAAAAAAAAAAAGGAAATTATTCTTGGCAAGGTGGTGGCATGGGTTCGTTCTTCGCCTTCTCTGGGCTCCTCACAGGGGTGCCCTCGGCCTTAGAAGGAGGGGTGACACACCGCACTGGAGACTGACGTTCCGGGCTGCAGGGTTTTGAGGGGCGTCTTGTGCTAGTTTTCGGCTTCGGTTTGGGGCAAGGTTTCGGCTTCGGCTGGGGGCCACGAGTCTTCAAATTTACGCAAGAAGGTTTTCGTTTCGGACGTTTCGTGCAGCTTGGTTTTGAGCTGGACCCTCGACGTCTTCGGCGCCTCCTGCAGACTTCTTCAAGAGCCAACTTATACATTCCGCCTTCTCCGTCTATGTATCCTTTATGTATACCTCGCCTTATGGTCAGCAGTACATCCCTCAGGTTGGCGTCAGGGTCTCGCTCCTTCGCCATTTTCAAAATCGTCTTCATAGAGGCACCACCCATTGCCTGCAGTTCCCCTATCGCAAGCAAAACGTCTAGCTCCGACTGTTTCGACATTTTCACAAAGATTTTTTTAGCGATTTGAGCTTGAATTTTAAAAATATCGGCAAAAATGGTAATTTTGTAACTTTGTTGAAAAAGAAAATTTGTTCTACTTTTTTTTTGAATATGCGGAAAGTTATTTTTATTGGCAAAGTACTTAGTTCAGTACCTGGGACTAGTATAGATGCTTTTTTGGATTTCCATTTTTGGAGACAACAGTCGTTGCCAAGATGCAGTTAAGACGATTTTCAGTTGGTAGGTCTAGGTAACTAACAGATAACCTATCACCTTTACCTCCTTGTATGAGTACCTTATACCTATACACTTGGAGCGGCTGCGTTCCATATCCTATTCCTTGCTAACAAAAACGGCGGCGCGGCTGGGTGGACGAGGTTCTTTATATGTTATTGACCTAGTGCCCATGACCGTATGAAGTGTAAGTATGGGTAGTGATGTTAATGGAAGAAAACCTAGGTAATAAAAAAATAATTATTCATTTATCAAGTACTTGGTGTATGTACCTATCTTTAATAATTACTGGTTGGAAACGAAGTTGGTCCCACTCTACCCGAATATTCAACGATTTGCGCAATGACAGAAGAGGTCAAATACTCCCAAATATAGGTACCAGGCATTCAAAATGGTTGCTACTTTTCCTTCCTAGTGAAAATTATTTCCCCGATTTTCATGCTTGCCTTAGGTGTGCCTGGAAATAGCTTTATCCCCTGGATTGTGCAGTACCTATACCTATAGCTATTAAGGGTCCGCTACACCTGACGGTGCATTTTTTGCCGCCCATAAGATTAACATTGCGAGCGGCGATTCATTTTCAAGGTTTACCCTTGGTTGGAAAGACACAAAATTTTGCCTGTACCTAGCCCTAACAATGTTCTAGGGAGTGTTCGAAGCAGATTTCCCATTTTTTTACCGGTTTTCGAGATACAGCACTTTTCTTGAGGTATGCGATGCTAGCATTTGCAAAACAGTTGCAATAAAAGAAACCAGTGAGAAATTGGGAAATCTGCTTCGAACACTCCCTAGAACATTGTTAGGGCTAAATACAGGCAAAATTTTGTGTCTTTCCAACCAAGGGTAAACATTGAAAATGAATCGCCGCTCGCAATGTTAATCTTATGGGCGGCAAAAAAGGCACCGTCAGGTATAGCGGACCCTTAAACAAACTGATTGACCGAAGACAAAAAATGAAAATTTGATGTGACACCCATGCCAATAAAAATTTGTTGGTGCCGGGATTGGAACCCAGGACCTCAGTCGTGGGTGTGTTTTTGCACTAGGCCACAGATCTGTTTTCTTTGATTAAGTTGTCTGAAAAGACGAGCGTACCTGTCTTGGTATAGATGGAGTTGTTGCGAGTGGGTGTGTGGATGGCTATCATTCTGTGTGTTGGAACACAGGGAGCTGTTTGCCAAACAGGTTTTGGTAACAGTTCCATATATACTGGAATCCTCGGTAGGTATACTAGGTACCTAAGGATCATGCACTTCTAGGGGTCAAGGGTCACTAGCACTATTTTGATTTAGTAAGGAAGTAAGAAGGTTCGATTTTAGTGTTCACGTCAAATTTGTTGATATTGTAGGTTTCAGAAACCGCAGTAAAACAGAACCTTCCAAGGTACGGTAACCTGGCAGAAGGGGTGACTTTCAGGTGGCATCACGGCAGATTTCTTAGCGTGAGAGCTCGCAACTTAAGCGCAGCCTTAGAAAACCCATGGCTTGCTGTGCGCTGCTTAGTTCACCGTTGCTCACCGCGCTTTTCTGAAAGCTAAGTGAGGTTTTCTCGAGGGGTTAACCACTCCAGGAATCTTGTTGGGAATCTCGTTGGAAATTTCACAAAATCTTTGAAAATCTTTTTGAAATCTTGGAAATTTCTGCAGTGGTTAACCCCTCGGGGTTAATCTCTCCAAGAATCTCGTAGGGAATCTCAGGAAATATTTGAAAATCTTTATGGAATCTCAGGAAATCCCTGAAGTGGTTACCCCCTCGGGTTTTCTGGACCTGCCTACCAATTGTTGATGCAGGTAGGTGCCTGGGTACTGTGCTATACTGCATAGGATACCAATTAAAAATTTGAGTGGAGGTGTCGTAACGACCTGCCAGTCCCGATCTCAGGCTTACGGTAAGAAATATGAAAATTAGATAGATACCTCTACCTACCTGTCTAGTCATTATCTTGGCATATTGTTATGGTAGCTAGGCTGCTAGGTACAGGTGAAATTGAGGAAAAGATCAATCGATGTAAAAATGGTTAGGTGCCAACAGGTCAAAGCGGTATCGCTGTACCTCTAACCTGTTACTTATCTGCTACCTACTCGGTAACTCGTTACCATGGAGATGGGATATTTTATGGCGTACCTACGAGAACGAGAAATTTTTCTCGGCTTGTGGAAGTGACGGATATTTTTTAATCTGAAGTATAATATTTTTTAACGTCAGAAAATCTGTTGATTGTTTTGATGCTAGTTGCTGTAAATAAAAAATTAAAAAAGAAGATCAAGTATACTTTCCGGCACTTGGTATTTCAAAAATTGTGAAACCACCTACCTACATATTATTTTAATGAACTTGTCTTCGTGTTCTATTCAGAAATAAATTGACTAAGGACCGACGCAGTTAGAATTTTAATATACCGTTAGTTTCTACATGGTATTATATAAGAAAAAATCTTTTGTTTTGGTTACAGACCAACATAAATAAACAACACATATTCGTCTTAAGGCCCCTTCACACGAAACACAAAACCAGGTTAAGTTGAAAAAGTTATCTTCTTCATTGGTATCCAGTTCAACTCACCCGGGTGTATAGTGTGAAGAGGCCTTTTAAGACACATATGGTTTAACTAATTAGTGTAAAGTACTGCATTGGTTTAGTGCTTGGGAGAGCATGAACCGACGTTGTTCTTAATGATTTTGTTACATTCGTGTTTGTTGCAAAGATTCACACGTTAGCATAAGAATAAGTATAGCCCGGGCTGAATATTAGGTCATATCATCATTTCCCAGTGCAGCTGTTGTAATTGCACTAAATCTGCTGTAACTGTAACTGTAACTGCACTATATATGTCTTAATTTACTTGCATCAGAATTTAAATGCACTCACAATGCACTGCGACAATTTCATCAAGAATAAGAATATATGTAAGGTTATTTAATTATGTAGGTTGCTACATTATGGGACATACAATATATAAGTACTTACCTACAATTTTTAAAGAGCAAGTTGTCCAATTTTTCGCATCGACACCAACTGTAAGCTGTATATTATATTTTGGATTAAATAAAAAAAAATGTGAACGTGCCAACATACCTACTGGACTTTCCATTAAATTGATATCGTATCAAGTATGTCAGAGAATAAACATCAAACGACACTCTCTATCTATAGTTCCATCGACAATCCCTGACTCATTTGTAGCCCTCTCTATAGCGTACTCTCTTTATAGCGAGCAAATTTGCATGGTCGTTAGTAGTGATGTACGATGCAAGAACAAGAACAAGAAACGGCATTTCTTGTTCTTGTTCTCGCAAAGCGACTCTTGCTCTTGTTCTTGCAGCAAAAATCCTATCTTGTTCTTGTTCTCGCAGTAGAAATCACTTCTTGCTCTTGTTCTTGTTCTTGCTGCGAAACTCTTGCAATTTCTTGCATACACATGGAATTTACTGATGTTTAAATGTAGTTTTTTGTCTACCGAGCGGCCATTTCAAGTGCAATCTATCGTCGCATAGTCTGCAGATTTTTTCATACAAAATATGGACTCCAATCCATGAATGAAGCTTTGGAAAAAAAACTGTCTGGGTTTATGCAAGACTCTTGCGAGAACTCTTGCAAGAGTTCTTGTTCTTGCAAGTCACTTCTTGTTCTTTTTCTTGCAGCCAAAATTGACTCTTGTTCTTGTTCTTGTTCTTGCATGCAAGAAATGCAAGAACAAAAGCAAGACAAGAAATTTTCGTGCATCACTAGTCGTTAGAAGGAGTCCTATAGACAGAAAGCTGCCTGGCCGTCACAAAAAAAAAAATGCCAAGAAAAAAGACATCAATTCTACCAACAGAAAATTGTTGGTACCGGGGGATTCGAACTAGGAGCCATGCGAGTCTAGTGCTTCCCCACTGGGAGGTGACGCCTCATTTTTTGATCGCAAAATTCGTTCCACGTTCCTATATTAACGGTACTCATCGGTCATCTAAGAAAGTGCATGGGGATGAGTAAATAACATTACATTACAATCATTAGATAGTTACATAAATGGCAGCTTACGCATAGCAGGTATAGTGTAACGTCATGTCAACTAATGCACTTAGGTACTCGGAGTAGGTCCAGTGGCGTCTTCTGCTTTTTTGGTGTTGTAACTTTTTTGCGTTATCACCTCATTATCACCAAATTAAAGCCCCATCTATTCTGAACAATACAGTATTTTTTTCTAAAAAATAACTCGAACCGTTTTGGAGCAATCAAATTTTAAACGGAGGCCTGCAGAGTTGAGTTTTGAACTCATGACAACCGCTGCCCGTGTTATCCGGGATATTTGTCCCTGCTGTGAGAGGAACGGGACACTTATTTCTCCTCGGTAAAGTAATCATAAATTGAAAAGCTAAAAATTATGCGGTTTTTCAGGGATTGTACAAGTTGTCCTACCCGGCAGCACATAGTACGAGCCGCCACTGGTTCGTACAGAGTATTGGTACTCATTCTAGGTACTCGGAGGTACAAAGTAGGTACCTAGGTACTCACTCTAGGCTTTCAGGCCACTGACCAATGATTTATGCTGTGCAATATCCAGACCTTACTAACCCAAAAAACGCAGAAAACGATGACCTCGCATTTTCCTGACTTTTTTTAAGGTTTGGCTCGGTTAGGTTCTGACATTTTGCTGCATGAATTGTATTGCACCCACGTGGATAGAACACAGAATGCTGAATTCCAAAATTACGAGTGAAAATTATATTTTTTGAAATTTCCCACCGCTCCCTCAGGTCCCCTTTTTGGTAGAGTTTATTATTGAAAAGAAAAAAATATGGCTTGTGGGGTATCAAAACTTTAAGGGTGGCTTCCTCAGTCCGTCTGAGGCGTCGAAATATTTCTTCTGAGTCCCGCACACTTCTATTTTTATTCGTTTATAGATGATTATTCAGTGATTTTTGATAGTAAAGCACATGCAGCATGCGAAATTCGGAGTTTTTTCAAGGGGTAAAATGTTAATCTTATGGGTGGCAGAAATGCACCATCAGGTAATGCAGAGCCTTAAACATGTTTCCGAGACACGGTTAGGACCCTGGGTGATTGGTGCGAAACAGCGAGTTTAATGCGAGACTGTGTGAGACATTGACGCTTAAGCGGTCATTTACAACTCTGCGTCACACTCCATCTAAACCCACTCCGTCTTCATCTTCAAATTAGTCATTATGTAAAATGTTATAGTGTTATACCTTGCGACAGCTAACTTTGCTCCTTGGGGGGCACAAGGCCATTGCCCCCCCCCCCCCCCCCCTAAAAGGTCCTCTTCCCCATGGACTTAAAAATCACAGTTTGAGTATAGTGTCTCTCTGTAACCACTGTTAAGGCTGAATATACATTCGCTATTTTCGACTACACGTACTTGGTTCGCAATGCTAAGTACTTCAAGCCCTACTCCGAAGTTACAGGGCGAGTGGAAAGTGTTTATAGGGGGATGTAAACCTGAGACTCTTTGTCGTGAGGTAGTGTTGTATTTTTGCATGAAATGGAGTAATAAGCCCACGGGAACGATTTTAAACAGTCAACTACCAGTCCACATGTTTTTTGACAGATCGCGAAAACACAACACTGCCTCATGCGGAATATTTTTTTGAAAATTTTCGGACTAAAAAATGTATGATTTTATCGTCACATTTAGTAGAAAAGCTTGATAAATGTTTGTACTATTTACCGTAGCCATGTTGCATTTTGGCAATTTTTATTTTACTTACGGAAGTGGGTAATTTCAACAGCATTTCTCTACTTTCCTCCTGTAAAAGCTAAACATAGTGTCCTACTTTTACTCGTTCGTTTCGCGTTCAAATAACACACTATGTTTAGCTTTTAGAGTAGACACAATCAATACGATATTGCAATTACCAGTCTCCGGTTGTACTAATATGTAAACATTAGTTTTGTCGAATATTTACTTTCGCACAGTGGTTTTGGCGGAGTTCGTCGAGAATGTATGGTGGCCGTTAAGGGACCTTGTGAATTTTTTCGCTATAGAGAGATTTTCAAAACGAGTCAGGGTTTGCCAAGGGGCTGCAGCGGACAGTGGCAAAAATTTTGGCCATTTCTATTCTGATTGAAGAGACAGTACTTAGTTGCTGTCCTGCTTTAACGACACCCTAAGTTTTACATGTTGTGATTTTACAACTGAGCAGAACTTTCAGCAATTTCTTTTTATGAAATAACTCGATCGTAAAATATTACAACCTACTAAAATAGTTTATCAGCCCTCTATCCATCTTCTTTTTTTTTTTTTACGTTCAGAGAACATATTATGCAACGATGAGTTGGTTTGTAAGATATTTTCGGCCGAAGCCGAAGACGAAGTGGCCGAAGCCATTATATCCATGTCGGAAGCGGAAAATTTTTTCATTCTGCCGGGATTCGAACCCGGACCTCCCAGGACACACCACACATCAGGACTCTATCCATCATATTAGTCCAGGAAGGGTACCTACAGTTTTAAGTGGGTTCCGTAGCGCCACATCCTCAATATACAATTCGTGAATTTCACTTGAGATGCTGAACATATTATAACTTATACGATCAGAAAAACTTTCATAGAATCGGGATCGAACCCCTGGTTTGTTGGCCCTGAAAAGTGAAAAAAAAAATGACATCACGGGGCAGAGGAACAGGGGCAAAGTGATAGTTATCGGTGTCAATGTCGACATTAGAATATTTCCGCCTGTTCGCACTTCACCTCGCACATTATGACTCGTCATCTTTCATCGTCTTCTAATTATCAACCTCAACAGTAATGTGTTGTACTTATACGCACTTTTACTCCCCGAACGGAAGTAATTTTTTTAAGTATTGCTGACCTTGGTTTGGGTGTCGTATATGGAGCTTATTAATGTAAAACCCTGAGAAGCCTGAGTTCGAATTCAAGTAGGAGAAAATTTGTCGCTTGAGATGGTATGGACGGAACCATCTGTCTAGTGTCTGTCTTCTTAGGATAATAGAGACAGATAGGCAGGTCTGCGCTGAAGTTGGTTCCACCATAATCAGGCTTTGAGCACCAAGAGCTGGGGCACGCCGGTTCGATCCCGATCCTACCAAAGTTTTTCTGATTGTCATTCACCTCAGATTTGTTCAACATATCAAGAGAAATGTATACCGAGGCTGTGGTGGTTCGGTACCTACTTAAAACTGTAGGTCCTCGTCTTGCACGGTGGGTGGAGAGTTGGTATTTATGGTACTAAGTACCGCGATAAGTACTAAGTTAAATCAGACCAGAAAAAAGTAGGTACTTTACCTAGCTGAACGCTCAGTTATAGGTAGTTAGAAGCAGCGAAGGGAAACTAGGTAGGTAAGGTACCTACTACGTAGATAAATAGGTACTATTATTTACCGATTGATTTCCAAATCAGTAAACAATTGGATTGAAAGAGATAGTGACTGGATTGGTGTGCTGGACAAGGCCGCTGGTAGAAAGAGGTGAATTATTGATTAGATGGTAATCGCTCATTCGTTAGAATTACCTTACCAACCAAGGAACCTCTATCCTGCCTCCACCTCAGTCTCGGAAGAGGGTAACGTCAGTCATATCCAGGGGTGGACAGACTATACAAATTTGAATTGTCGTTGCTAAACTCTTTTAGGTCATTGTGACCCCTTCTTCTTAAGTCTACTTCTTGTTCTAAACAAAAAATAATTTTGGAAGCTTGGATTTTTTTTTTTTTTTTTAAGTTATTGGTGTCGTTACCCTTATACATACAAGATTGAGGAGGACTATATCTTGAATTTTACTGTAAAGTTAATTTTTATGATAAACCTCCAGCTTACTTACTATACAGGCTTGCAGGTTTACCGCTGACATACACGTACCTGAGAAACAACGGTTAGTACCTACCCAAGTACGTAACTTAGTCTCAAGTCTCTTAGGGTGCGTCCCACTATATTCGGTTAAAAGAAAAACTCCGATTTTCTTGGAAATTTAATATGGTAAACATGGGAGAAAATCTTGAGTTTTTTGTTAACTTCGCATGGTGGGACGCACCCTTAGGAGGAAAGGGTATTTACTATACTTATTATTATTTTTACATCCGGAAAATATTGCTTACGTTGTGATTTGAACCCAGACCTCTTAAGACACTAGTAGGACCCCTTGGCCTCTCACTATAAGAGCCACAACACTTATTATCCTCTCTAGTTGGGCATTTTCAGAGCTTTTTCTGGTTGAGATTTTTTTAAGACTCCTTATTCATTACCTTTGCGAAGTCTGAAAATTTTAATTTCATTAGGTACTGCATGCAACTGCAGAATCTTCGGGATAACTATGCAGAATAATTGGGAAAGATCTGGGGATCCTCTAACATTCTCTAGCTGTAAGTAACATACCTAAAAATTTAGGTAGGCCCCTGTTGCTGGTTTCTGTTGGATCTTATTGCCAGTTTCTTTAATATTTCCTGGCGTGCCTTCCTGAAGTGATTACGCCCTTCTTGTTCCCAATCGTTTACGTTTACCAGGTACAGCATGCTGATGGTAGGATGGGGGGCCTGCTCGGAAGAAGGGCCCATCCTACTGCGTCTCTTCACCTTCCCGCACCAACTATAAATAGTAGACAGAGCCCAGACGAAGCATCAGTTACCTCCCATCTTCTGTTCAATACCGTGCCTAGTCATGAAGGCCGCAGCTTTGGTAAGCAAAACAGTGAAAGTGATTTTGTGCCTTTTTGGATTATCCCCCTTTGGATTTACGGCAAAAGTAAAATTTCGGTGTTGTCTTGTGTTGTGAAGGATCCATTCCCGAGTTCTCGAGATTTTTCCTGTTGGGTACCTGGCCTGGGGGGAGTTTTTTTGGCCGCTTTGTGCTGGATACTGGAACCCTGCATGCACTTTTGGATTGACGCACCTTCACCATGAGTAAGTTTTAGCTTTTCTTCTTCCTCTGACGTTTTCCTTCTTTTTTGCGCAGTGCCTGGTCCTAGCCCTCTTCGGGCGGGCGTCCGCTGAGCCTCCCTCAGGCTACAACTACAACCGGCCGTCTTCTGGAGGCTTTGGAGGCTCCAGCGGCGGTGGCGGATACAGCTCCGGCGGTTACAGCTCCGGTGGCGGCGGCGGCGGTTACAGCTCCGGCGGTTACAGCTCAGGCGGCGGCCTTTCTGGTGGTGGATCCTACCAGCAGGTGGCTCCTGGACCTCAGACCAACGAGGGCCAGAGCATTGACCAGGGTCTTCTGGAACAGATCAAGCAGGTCCTCCTCAGCTCTGAGTCCCAGTCCTCTTCTTCTGGTAAGTTCCCCTATATTTTTTGAAAATCCAAAACGTGAGGTTCCTTAGTTATAGTAGCTTTCTACTGCCAACTCTCTTCCTTATTTTTCAGCCGGGAGTTCAGTTATAGAAAGACTGAAACTTTTTCGCTTGTCATGTTTCCTTCGTATACAAATTCCATGACCTCTTTTCTTAATAAGCAGACAGACAGCAGCTATCTATAATTAATTTTATCTCCATCTATTTCGTGACTTCGATTTTGTATCGATACTTCTTGACCATAACCTTCCTAGTCAGGTTCGCCCCCGTTCGACGCGATTCTTTCTCAACTTAGTAAAAAATTTCCCATCACGCTGCGTTGGGCAAATAACCACGACCCCAAAATGGTGCCACAAGTGGTACCCTCTTAGCCTGATCTCAGTTACCAGCCGTAAGGTACTCATTACCAAAAAGTGGGAAAAGAAACCAATTTGACGTAACGCGACGGTGGGCGGTAATATACATGAGATGCAGTTAAGACCGGCTCAACAAAACCTAAAAGTAGGCTAGCTTAGCTATGGCCCCATTATGTAAGGAGTACGTTAATTAGGAGGTGACTAACAAAACTACACACGTCCCGAGCCGTTGCGCAACACTACAAACGAGTTCTCAGGCTTACGGAAACGCAGCATCCCACATAGGTCATCCTGACATTATCATACGGATCGCCGACCTATATCCCATGATGGTAGACCAGCGATCATAAAAAAAATTGACCTGAGCGGGATCGAACCGGTGACTCTGTGGATACCCGCTTGGCTACCTAAAGTCATGTGGCGAGTGCATTGCACAAGACCCACACCTCTCCACTTGAAAATGACCAGTAATGATTGTACTTATTGTGCTACCCCCGGTTGCACAACGCAGACAGCTTCCCGAAGATGACCCACAACTATCACATATGTGGTCATTGTGCTATGTGTGGTCATTGTGCTATGTGTGGTCATTGTGCTAACAGCACCTCGACCCCTGATTACGCAACGGCCGATGTGCAAGTCAGAGCCTCCGGCAAAGATACCGCAGGATGAGTAGGTACCTCATTGGTATCGCTTTGTGGTGTTAGAGGCTTAGAGGTATCGTGTGCGGTGAAGATAATTCTTCCAGCAAGATCGTCAGGATCACTGTCAATCTGACGTACAACATGTACAACTTTCCCCTTCTTTTCGGTGCATTGGCTGGATGCAGCATTCTACTTTACGGTTGAACAGTTTGACCTGGCGCCTCGTGGTCTAACCTCTCACCTCGGGTCACCGTTACCCAACATGCTATCCAGGATTTCCCAAACCTGTTTGTCTGTTTCAGCTGGTGGATACCCCTCAGCCCCCTCTTCCAGCTACGGCGCTCCCTCCTCTCCGTCCTCCAGCTACGGCGCTCCTTCGGCTCCTTCCTCCAGCTACGGTGCCCCCTCCAGCTCATACGGCGCCCCGTCTTCCGGCGGACGCGTTACTGGTCTCGATCTCGAAGGCATCCAGGCCGCCATCCAGGTAGCTCAGTTCACCCAGCAGCAACAGGTGTCCGGTGGTGGTGGCGGCTACCCCTCTGGCCCATCCAGCTCTTACGGCGCTCCTTCCGCCCCCTCTGGCTCGTATGGCGCCCCCTCCCGCGCCCCGTCCGGCTCCTACGGCGCCCCCTTCTAAGCACCCCTGATCACCCCCCCTTCACACGTTACCATCTGTTGTTATTTATTGCATTATCATATCGTGCAATGTGTCGTAGAAATACTCTAGTGATCTAGCTACCCAAAACCCTCAAAGATTCCCCGGACTGCGTCTCAACCTACTATTGCTGACGATTGGGTATTTTAGTTTTAGCAATAACTTTACTGGTTTTCGATAAAATTTGTGTTTGGTTTTATTGAGAACCATGTGGAAGTTTCATTAGTGTTGTTTTTTTTACTATATTTTGTAAATAGTCTTTAACGTCTAAAAAAATCACAAAATGCAAACACACAACAAAAAAATGCAAAATATAATACGAGTGCCACCGTTATCTGTCTATCTTATTTCCTATACTGAAAGGTGCTATCAGGAATAAGGGTTTCACACACCCTTAAAATAACTCAAGAGGTACCAGAGCAGCAATAATGCAACTTCAAATATGGTATGCTATCGTCAGTAAAGTGCTAGTTAACTTTGCCCGAGGATGAAGCTTATACACTGTAAACTAACCTCCAGTTAAATTTAACTCCAATTATTTTCCGATACATGTATAGAGCCTTTGGACAACTGGATACAAAGTGTCTATGGAAAAGTGGTTTTGCCATTTAGATATGAATTTCTAATGTCCAGTTATCATAAGCTAAACATGCATGTTTAATTAATACCTACTTATTAATAGGCATAGTCATATAATGCATATTATGACACCTACCTCTAGCCATAATATCTAATTGCGTTTTTTATTTACTTGCACTTAATCCACGTTGCACGAGTGCAGCACCTAGGTAGGTACCTACATATTAGGATGGAGTTGACGTGTTGGGCATGCAATTCTACCTGCTACAATATATGGCCAAACAATAAAAACCACTGCAATTTAGCGCCATTTACTGTCGTAGTAAAGGTGGAAATAAAAAAGCTAATAATATAGGTACCTACAAGCTTATATACAAGGTATACCTACACATTTACTAGTACATTTAGGTACTTACTATCCAGATGAAAAACTATGGGACCTACAGTTTTCAGGTGTTTCTAAAACGCCACATCCTTGGTATACATGCTGAACATGTCAGAGGTGAATACCAATCAGAAAGATTTTGATAGGATCGGGATCGAACCTGTGTTCGTCTAAAGACAACACCTGAACCACTTAGCTATCGAGACAACCAGCACGTGGATGATAAGTAGAAGGACCCTGGAAAAAAAGATTCGAGGTAGCTAGACTGGACCTGCTGACCTCGTCGATGAAAGTGATTGTCCCTGAACATCTCGATTGTCTTCACTCTTCTCTTTCTCCAATCTATCCTCCCACGAAGAGACGCTACGTAACAACGCTCCACAGGTCTTCACATACTATAGGTACAGCTCTATAGGAGGGCTATGGGTCTGGTGGTATAAAGGACCAAATTTTTCCTCTTTGCGTGCAGGACCAGGGCCGGCAAGATTCACTTGGAAAAAATTAGTCAAGTTGGGAATAGATACTTAGGAAAACTTCTTCATCACTCTATAGTCCCCCTCGCTCTTGGCTGAGAGTAGCGACACCCCCTGCTCTAAAAAACACAGGGTTTCCAAAATTATTTTTTGTTCAGAATAAGAAGTAGACTTAAGAGGACGCTACACCTGACGATGCAATTTCTCACTGGTTTCTTTTATTGCAACTGTTTTGCAAATGCTAGCATCGCATACCTCAAGAAAAGTGCTGTATCTCGAAAACCAGTAAATAAAATGGGGAATCTGCTTCGAACACTCCCTAGAATATTGTAAGGGCTAGGTACAGGCAAAATTTTGTGTCTTTCCAACCAAGGGTAAACCTTGAAAATGAATCGCCGCTCGCAATGTTAATCTTGTGGGCGGCAAAAAATGCATCGTCAGGTATAGCGTCCTCTTAAGAAGAAGGGGTAACAATGATCTAAAAGAGTTTAGCAACGATAATTCACATTTGTGTAGTCTATCCACCCCTGGATATGACTGACGTTTATCTCAGCCAAGAGTGAGAAGGACTAGGCCAAGAAAGTGGCGACATCCTTCACCATGACGCAGTTTCGAAGGATTGTTGAAAAAGAAGGAGCCAAGAGTCAAGACTGAACAATGGAGCCACCAAACTTACTCGTACATTGTTGATTCTGGAGGTAAGTACCTATAGTAACGCCAAGTTTGGTACGCTCGCCGCTTCAGCTCGTTGATGACGCTCAGCTTTCTTCCTTGCTTTTAAGACGGAATATTTGAGATTTTTTTTTTTTTTCAAATATTTTTTGAGGTATCTCTCTGATACATGTTCTGCGAAATATAATGTGCCCTTTAACGTCAGAAATTAACTGGCTATGTTGTGATTTTACGATCAAGTGACTATCAGTAAAAAATTGTCCGAAAATTCTCGATCGTAAAGTCACAATAGGTATCGCCAGTTTATTTCTGACGTTAGAACCTACCTATAATACCTACCTAGAATCTAGAATATAACTACTACATTTGCAGAACATTTAATAACCCAAAAGTTTCCTCAAAAAAATTGAAAGAAAAAATCATTCTGCTGAATCTGCTGCCACGTGTTTCAAAAACTAGCCTAGGAACAATAACCTATACCCTTTGCGATTCTATTCTATTCTATTCTATTCTCTATGTAATCCCAACCAATGAAATACTCTACAATTTGCATACATTGTCTGCTGGATCGCAATGAACGCATTACCATCTGTTACACCGCAGAAAACCGCAAGAGCATGATCAAGCAATTGCAGTTCGATACCTAGGTATCTCGGTACCTCGCTCTACCTGTCCCTAAGCCTGCAGTTTGCTAGAGGTCAGAGGGCGGCGGCTGACCCATTGAGTGCTGCCGCCTGCCGGGTCTCTCTATTACGTCATCCAGGCGGCCACCGACGCACGATACACAACGCACGACCTGCCACTAGGAAATAGCAAGGAGTGGGGCTATCCCGAGGATAAATTAGGAACACATTTTGGAAAGGAAATATTTATACTGAGCTTTAAGGGAAGATGAACGGGATTAGCCCCGACTAGTCGAAAATTTACTTGCCAAATAAACCCCTTTTGTGGGACCCTGCACCCCTGCCCAGCTTCGGCCGAGTCTTATATTCAGCTTCGGCCAAAAGCACATGCACTAATCCGCCATTGGACGGTCACACCCTTAACAACCTGTTTATAGCATTGTATATTAAAAAGTATCTAGAAGTGCTGAGAACCTGAACGTCTTCGCGATGTCAAGCTACCCAAAACAACTCCCACCGAGGTGCAACCACATGATGAAGAAACTTATCTTCTTATACCTGTGGGAGGTAGATAGGCAGTTAATCAATCACTATTATAGGTACCCACCTACTCTTCTACCTAATACCTATAGAAGGTGTTTTCTATCGCATGCCTGCACAGTCTATTTTGTTAGCCACGTATTGAGTAAGAAGTTACGTCAGAGCTAGGGAAGATGACCCTAGACCTCGATACCTACTTAACATTAATCTGTGGCCATAGTGACCATCTATTATTCCCGAGAAAATTCGTTCCGCCGCGAGCTAAGCATAAGATGTTGTGCCGTGTATGGAGAGTTCTAGTTATCTATACCTGCTGGATAGCTATCCACTAGAACTCTTGGAAGTATATCAACGTTTGGACTTCTTATTGTATATTAAGACCACCCACAACCAGTTAAGGTCACTCATTTTGGGGTTACGGATTATTACTTACGATTTTGGGGGAGGGGGTTGGGTGGGTGAGAAATGGATTACACGAGATGTTGGTTTTCAAAAGATTTAGGGCCTAAGCACAGAAGCGCCCGAAGGCACGGGTGTTACTTGAACATACTGATCGTTGACCAAAAGACAAATGGATATTTGGTGTGACATCCATGCTACCAATAGAAAATTGCTGCTACTGTTATTCGAACCCAAGACCTCAGCTGGGCGATCTATGTTGTGTTTTCCACTCCACTAGACACTAGACCAGACGAGGTGTAGGTTTTCAGTAAAATTTTGGAAAGATATAGGAATTTCTAGGATCTGTAGTTTTTTCCAATAATACCTTTCTAAAACAAGAAAAAGTAAGTATGATTACCTTCTGACAACACCCTATACCTACCTAAGTAAGTAATACCAGAAACATTATAAAAGTTATAGTTTCACTGCTATTTAAATTTCATTGAACTACCTTTTGCTATTTTTTTCCAGCTTATCAGATACTGATTATCTCACAAACTTATCAATAAGATAAAAAAATAATTTTAAGATAAAAAAACTTTCAAAACTTTAAAACTGACACGGTCGCCAACATAAAAATTGGGCGCCAAATTTTAGCTGCCATGGATTACAGCAAAATCATGTTTGCTATTGTCAAAGTACACAAAAACAACAAAAAATGGAGTTTAGGGATGGCGTATTTGCGGAACATCGTTTCCAGTGTCTTGAGAATAGGTGTCCAAATCTTTCGGGTGATATGAATAATTATTATGTTGTACTTGAAGCTGGGGGAGTACGTTATCCTGCCCTCAAAACTTCCCTTGCTGCTGCTTCACCTTACTTCAGGTTGGTGTTTGCCATTTAAGTTTGACTACACGTACCTACTTGGTTCGCAATGCTACGTACTTCAAGCCCTACTCCGAAGTTACAGGGCGAGTGAAAAGTGTTTACAGGGAGATGTAAACCTGAGACTCGTTGTCGTGAGGTAGTGTTGTATTTTTGCATGAAATAGAGTAATAAGCCCACAGGAGCGGTTTTAAACAGTCAACTACCAGTCCACATGTTTTTTTGACAGATCGCAAAAACACAACACTAGCTACCTCACGCAAAATATTTTTTTGTAACGTTTCGGACTAAAACAGTATGATTTTATCGTCACATCTCGACTATTTACTTCCGCACAGTGGTTTTGGTGGAGTTCGTCGAGAATGTATATACAGCCTTAAGACTCATAACAGTAGGTAATACCTACCGGTGTTAATTCTGCATGACGCATTATCCCTGTTTAAACCAAGTCTCACCGGTTCAATCCGGATCCTGACAAAGTTTTTCTGATTGGGATTCACCTCTGAGATGGAGAATCTCGAGTGTAATATTTATTGAGGCTGGGGTGATTCGTAGCCCAAAAACTGTAGGTTCCGTCATGTGCACATGATGACAGGGAATAAGGTATTTTGGTAGTGCTGCCAACTGAGCTCAGTGGATGGGCGGATAACCGGCTTCGGGGAATACTCAACTGTCGGGCGTGATTCTAACAGAATTATCCCTTGTGCCCACGGGTCACGAAAGGTTGGAACTGTATCCCAGGTCTCTTCTATACTAGGGTGCAAGGGATAAGGAAATGCCCCTGGCGACGACCCAGCAAGTGGCAGGGTGACCAAAGTGTACCGCAATGTAATAGGAATAACCGGTGGTGACGTCACCAGCCTACACAGGGGTGGAGTTGTTTTGGTCACCCTGCCACTTGCTGGGTCGTCGCCTGAGGCATTTCCTTATCCCTTGCACCCTAGTATAGTTCCACTTTACATCAGCCTATGGATAGGTGGATCTATTGTCCAGCTGAGTACCTACCTAGATATAGTACGGCCAGCCTGAAATGCCTGGCCCGAGGGCATTCTGTGTAATGTAAACAGTGCAGAATGCCCTCGGGCCAGGCATTTCAGGCTGGCCGTACTATAACTTCTGCGGGAGTCTGTCTAACGACCTGAGTGAGTGGCGGAACCAATACTAAATGTTTGTTATCTTTCAGGCAGATGTTCACAAATAAAATGTTTAAAGAATACAGAGATGAGTTGGTGCACCTCCAGCTGGTCGATCATTTGGCTCTCAAGAAAATTCTCCAATTTATTGACACGTCAACTATACAAATCGACGATCACGACGTTTATTTACTAATGTCTGCTGCTGATCTCTTCGCCATGTCATCCCTAAAGGTGAGTGTGAAATGTGAAGACTTTGGCTTCACTTCACTGATAGATAATTATACAGACATAGGGGCGTCATTTGGCCCTTTGGGGGGGGGGGGGGGCACTTGACCCCTCCAAGAGGACTGTTGCCCCCCAAGAAGGCTGCTTCAGTGAAAAACGTAAAAGAACTAAAAATAATAAGGATGTTTTACCTACCTACCTATGAGTTGCATCCAGTAGAGACCATGGATGGTATTTTGAAGGGAAAACTCTGCCGACTATTGTATACGGCGGTCGATTGCATGTAGAATGGCCGTTAGGTGTAGGCAAAAAATTACGTTAAACCGGGGACAATTCCTTGCGAACAGTGCTGGATTAACCATTACCTATGCTAAATAAGCTACTGTTTGGGGCCTATATACGCTCTGAAGGGGCCTACAAAAATTTCCAACGTAATAAATAATTAGTAAATTTAAAGTTCTTTCTGCAAAATATGGAGATTTTACAGAGATTAGTGACATTTTCGGCTCGCTCGTTCGCTCGCTCGCAAACTGATTTTCGTTTTGTTTTGGAGTCAATTTTTACCGACTAATAATTGAAATTTAACTGGAGTTTAACGTTAACCGAGTATGGTGGGACGCACCCTGAGTATAGTCACTACTTGCCCCCCCCCCCCAAGAAAAACTGAAATGACGCCCCTGTACAGACGTTCTGAAAAATTTCTTTTTTCAGATCTGCATAGCTAAATACCTATTGGCTACACTGTCGGTAGAGAACAGCTTAGGAGTATACGTGGCAGCAGAAAAATTCTCCTACCACGACCTGAGGGAGACGGCTCGTTTGTTCTGTCTCACTCACTTCCAGCAACTGGCGAGCAGTCCGGAACTTTTGGATCTACCGCCCTCAATCCTCACCAGCATCGTTTCTTCGCAGCTTCTAGACGTTGAAGATGAGGGCACTGTTCTTCTGGTATGCTTAGTGTTTTATTAAGGGTCCACTATACCTGACGGTGCATTTTTTGCCGCCCATAAGATTAACATTGCGAGCGGCGATTCATTTTCAAGGTTTACCCTTGGTTGGAAAGACACAAACTTTTGCCTGTACCTAGCCTTAACAATGTTCTAGGGAGTGTTCGAAGCAGATTTCCCATTTTTTTTACTGGTTTTCGAGATACAGCACTTTTCTTGAGGTATGCGATGCTAGCATTTGCAAAACAGTTGCAATAAAAGAAACCAGTGAGAAATTAGGAAATCTGCTTCGAACACTCCCTAAAACATTGTTAGGGCTAGGTACAGGCAAAATTTTGTGTCTTTCCAACCAAGGGTAAACCTTGAAAATGAATCGCCGCTCGCAATGTTAATCTCATGGGCGGCAAAAAATGCATCGTCAGGTATAGCGTCCTCTTAAGGGCGTCTACGCAGTCGTGTTTGTTCACTTTTTTTTCTACACACTAAATGTTCTGAAATGCACAGCACAGACTGTGCTGTGAAATGTTACCTACCTAAAACAAGCTAGCTCGATGGTTGAGGAACTGGTATTTGGAAGCGCTGCCAGATGAGCATGGTGGATAATTTTTGAAATAGTCCAGTTGTCCTTTGTCTATGTCCATGGCTAGATTGTTTTTAAATATAATTTTTTGTGTAGAGCATATTGCGGTGGGCGCAGAGCGATCCAAAGGAGCGGGAGCGCCACCTCCCCAGTATCCTGTCACACGTGCGATTACATGAAGTGTCCCCTGCAGTATTGGATCAGGTAAAACATGAAGGCGGGCTCAAGTGGCCAGACGACTTCCAGTTCAGACTGGAGGAAGTTCTGGCTGATCCGGACTCTGGAAGGTTCCGCGGCGGGCGGGTGAGGGATTCCACAGACCGTTACGCGCAAGAGCAAGCGGTAAGTACAGAAACTAGTTCATTTGAGAGATTTGATTGATCCCCTCGGCCACCCTAGCAGAAAGGTACCCCCCAGCCATCGTGTTAATACACGACCTACAGTGTGTTGCGAACCGCCCCCGCCTTGATTTACCTGTTACAATGGCCACCATACATTCGCTATTTTTTTACGTTCCAATTTCAAACTTTGTGAGAAAACTATTGGATATTTAAATATTCTGAAATATATTATGTCTTTTTAACGTCATTACTCATGAGGCTATGTTGTCATTTTACGATCGAGTGATTTTTGTCACCAAAAAAAAATTGTGCCAAAATTAACCGATCGTGAAATCACAACATAGCCTCGTGAGTAATGACGTTAAAAAAACATATTTTAAATATTCAATAGTTTTCTCACAAAGTTTGAAGTCCAAACTTAAAAATATAGCGAATGAGAAGCCTTACAAGACCGAACATATCAGAGGTAAATGCCGATTAGAAAAACTTTGATGGGATCAGATCGAGGTTGTTTGTGTCACCCTAATCTCTTTCTTCTCTTCAGGTGGTAATGGCGATTGGAGGAGAGAGCAGTGGGATGGCTTCGCGGACGGCTGAGTGTATCACAGATGGGTATCAGACGTGGCGGAGTTCGATTCCCGAGTGTGTTGTACTGGGGAACCCCCTGACGTACGATAGAGTCATTGCTGCCATGCGTTGTGCACGTATTGACGCCGTAGTCGTCCACGATAGATACAATGTCTACGTTATTGGTAACTCGAGTCCTATTGATTAAGATAAAGCACTTCGTATCTCTTAAAGATGAAAATAAAACGTGGCACCAGAATGGGTTTTCTTCCCTTTTTTGAGGAACTGTTGGAGATTTTTATGTTTTGAAGTATAATATGTCTTTTTAAAGTCGGAAATTAACTGGCTCTGTTATGATTTTACGAACGAGTAATTTTTGACAATTTTTTTTGTTGACAAAAATCACTCGATCGTAAGGTCTCAAAAAAGCCAGTTAAAAATGGTATAATTATATTTCAGAACATTTAAATATTCAACGGGATTGTGACCCTTAAATTCTAACTGTACCTACATAAGCGGTTCCTAAAATACCCTTTCACAAAAATTCTAATAATGGAATGTTCTATTCTGACTCAGGAGGTCGCCATTCTACGGAACTTCTTGACTCTTGTGAGGCATACAACGTGCAGAAGAACACGTGGCGCCCTCTTCCCCCTCTACCTAAGCCTCTGGATGGCTGTTCAGCTGCTCTGTGTGATGGCAGGATTTATGTAGCGGGGGGTGTGGCCTCGCGAAGCGTCTGGTCGCTAGATCCACACAATGAACAGGGTGCTTGGATACCCCTACCCCCTCTACTTCGATCGAGGTAAAGCCTCAGTTAGTCTGGATTTCACTACTTATAGACAGTGCCTCTCAGTGGCCGAGTGGTCAAGAGGTCCACTTTTTGTCCGCTTCCGACATGGATGTATTGGCTTCGGCCCACTACTAAACTGGCTTCGGCCAAAAACATCTAACAAACCAACTCATCGGCGCATATGTTCTCTGAACGTTGCGCGATAAAAAAAAATCAAAAATTAGATAAAATGTATACTTCGTCTTATTTGCGACGATACTATAGAGAAATATAGCGGTTACTTTCGATATTATCCATCAGTAATTTCGAGAAGATGGTGTCAATCGAGATATCATACTCTTAGTTATACAATACATTCTTTTGTTATAGGCACCATCACTGCATGGTGGGAGCCCATGGCTTCATTTTCGTGATAGGGGGGTATTTGGACAAGTATACAAGTCCCACACAATCCATGCAGCGGTATGATATCGCCGATCAGTCGTGGCTGGAACTCCCGCGAATGCGCGTGGCACGAGCGCACTTTGGGGCAGCAATGGTGGATTCCTGTATCTACATCATGGGCGGGACTGATAATATTGGGCGTGCTCTTCGGAGTGTTGAGAGGTTTGTCGTTGATTTTTACGAATGCTGGATAACTGGTAATTGCCAGTGGCTGCTCCAAAAGCTAAACGTAGTGTGCTATTCGAATTAGGCTGGATTTCACCACTATAGTGTACACTACAGCGTTATCCTATCGTTAAGAATAGTTAGCGGCTTCCACCAACCTAACCTAACCCTTATCTTACCGTTAGCTTTCGAGTGGATTATCCGTGCGTTAGCAATAACGATAACTTTCATACTTTCAAATCATCTGGGTGCGAAACAGGCAGGGATTGTAGTCTACCCAATAATTTTATACCTTTCTCCGAAAAATTAGTGTGTCTTCCACGTTTATTTTCCATTTTTAACTTGAACTTGTTGAAACGTACACCTAAACAAAGTTGACGTAAATAAAGCAGACGAATTCTAGTGACACGAAAAAACCTACCATCAATCATTATCATTATCCCAAGTTATTACCAAGTATGGAGCTGGATGTACTATAGAATCCATAAACAACAAAAAACGTTAAATATTATTGTGAAAGCCATTTTTGGTTTTATAGTGAACGCTTATACCTACGATAAGATAAGTTTTGCAGCCTTTTTAACGATAAGATAACAGTTCGATCCTTAGGAGGCACTATAGTGAGGTGGTGAAATTCAGCTTAGGAAACAAAAGACCGCGAAAAGGACACTTAGCTTTCACTGAAGATCGAATTCCTACAAATGGTGGTATGGTAAGGTTTTTTCATTTTTGTTCAGGTACGATATTCTGACGAGCGAGTTGAAGCAGATGCATGACATGCTGACTCCTCGCTTCCATTTCTCAGTGACTGTGTCCGACAGTCGCGTCTTCTGCTTGGGAGGCAATGACTCACTACATGGACTCTATACAGTAGGGAAATACAACCCTCGCATTGACAAGTGGCACTCTGTCTCCTGCATGCAGGTAAGTACCTACCGATACTATTCTGGATAACACTGGTAACGAGCTGCTCTAAAAGCTAAATATAGTGTGCTATTCGAACGAAAAGCAAATGACTGCTAAAGGACACAAATGTTTAGCTTTCACTGGAGAACGAATTCCTTCGAAAAATGGAAATGTACCGTACAGTAATTCCCAAACTAAAGGTACCTGATGCTTTTTCCCACTTAGGCTGGATTTCACCACTTTAACGTGAAGACTATCGTGTACACGATAGCGCTATTGTATCGGTAAAAAATGTTAACGGCTTTCACCATGCACCGTTACCGTTTCGTTAGCTTTCGAGTGGATTTTCCGTGCGTTACCGAAAACGATAATTTTCTCATTTGGTGTAGTCTAATCAACATTTTAACTTCTTTCTCCGAAAAAATAGGGGTTTTTTCACGTTTATTTCCACTTTTAGATTGAAATTGTTGAAATAAATTTGACGTAAACAAAGTAGGCGAATACTATTGACACAACAAAACCTAACGAGAGGATGTCTGCTTTTTCGAATCGATAGCTATTCGAAAGTTAAAAGGCACTATCGTGAGGTGGTGAAATTCAGCCTAAGGCACTTCATTATGTGTGCCAAATTGGTTCGAAATTTCATAGGGGCCATATTGGCGACCTCCAAGTGGATTCGGAACATGTCTAGGTACGCGGACCATAGTAATATAGCTCGTTGGATAAGCCTGGCTTTGACTGCGATTGTATTTGTCCTTAGGTAACGCGCTGCGGGTTGTCTTCGGCATCGCTTTACGTTCCTGTGCTGAAAAATGAACAATAACAACGCGTGCTGAAATTTACAGCGAATGAGCTATAGATAGATGCAGTACACGTATAGATAGGTGCAGTACACGTGTCGTGTTTTCGGTTCTGAGGAAACCGTTGTATGTTTGTTCTTAATTAATTGCTGATTTTACTGCTGACGTTAAGGTCGACTACACGTACTTGGTTCGCAATGCTAAGTACTTCAAGCCCTACTCCGAAGTTACAGGGCGAGTGAAAAGTGTTT
The DNA here is from genome assembly GCA_950004255.1 of Mesopsocus fuscifrons. Classification (NCBI taxonomy): domain Eukaryota; kingdom Metazoa; phylum Arthropoda; class Insecta; order Psocodea; family Mesopsocidae; genus Mesopsocus; species Mesopsocus fuscifrons. Next base: position 2,491,224 of record OX465377.1, read on the forward strand.
ATAGGGGGATGTAAACCTAAGACTCTTTGTCGTGAGGTAATGTTGTATTTTTGCATGAAATGGAGTAATAAGCCCACAGGAGCGATTTTAAACAGTCAACTACCAGTCCGCATGTTTTTTTGACAGATCGCGAAAACACAACACTACCTCATGCGGAATATTTTTTTGAAAATTTTCGGACTAAAAAATGTATGATTTTATCGTCACATTTAGTAGAAAAGCTTGATAAATGTCTGTACTATTTACCGTAGCCATGTTGCATTTTGGCAATTTTTATTTCACTTACGGAAGTGGGTAATTTCAACAGCATTTCTCTACTTTTCTCCTGTAAAAGCTAAACATAGTGTCCTACTTTTACTCGTTCGTTTCGCGTTCAAATAGCACACTATGTTTAGCTTTTAGAGTAGACACAATCAATACGATATTGCAATTACCAGTCTCCGGTTGTACTAATATGTAAACATTAGTTTTGTCGAATAAGGCACAGTGGTTTTGGCGGAGTTCGTCGAGAATGTATGGTGGCCGTTAAGGGCGACCACATAATCGTGTATGTGTCGTGTCAAATGAATATTATATCCGCTATACCTGACGATGCATTTTTCGCGCCCAGAAGATTAACATTGCGAGCGGCGATTCATTTTCAAGGTTTACCCTTGGTTGGAAAGCCACAAAATTTTGCCTGTACCTAGCCCTAACAATGTTCTAGGTCGTGTTCGAAGCAGATTTCCCATTTTTTTTTACTGGTTTTCGAGATACAGCACTTTTCTTGAGGTATGCGATGCTAGCATTTGCAAAACAGTTGCAATAAAAGAAACCAGTGAGAAATTGGGAAATCTGCTTCGAACACGACCTAGAACATTGTTAGGGCTAGGTACCTACAGGCAAAATTTTGTGTCTTTCCAACCAAGGGTAAACCTTGAAAATAAATCGCCGCTCGCAATGTTAATCTTATGGGCGGCAAAAAATGCATCGTCAGGTTAAGCGGACCCTTAAACAACTTGTGAAATTCACCCTAAAACTATTTTTGCTGGAATTTTTTAATTTAGCCTGAGGTTGGTAGAACTATCTGGCAGCAACAAGCATGTCTCTTATCCTTGTATCAGAGCGATGATACTCCTCCATCATGGCTTCCAAAGATTTCTCTGCGTCCAGGACGAGGACCGGGGCGGGGACCGGGAATGCTTCCTTCAAAAGCCAATCGTCGTGCAGCTGGTGCAGTCCCTACAAAGATTAAATTGTTGATGTACTGGCTTGTCCTTAGGTACAGGGTAAAAAGACGTGGCACTAGAATGGTTTTGATCAGAATATCCATCAAAAACTGGGAAGGAAAAATCATTCTGCTGCTACGAGTGTATTAACTCTTGAAATGAATTCGTTAGTTACCTGTAGCATTTCCTTTGTGACTGTGGACTCCTCTTTACGGCCGCGGGCGAGGACGCGTTTATGGACGGTGTCCGGGGATGCGCGCAGGTAGATGACTAGGTCCACGTCCACCATCCCTTCCCCACGTAGCCATTGGTACCACTCGTCCAAAACTACTTTCTGTTCAGTCTCTAGGAGTCCTGCCAAAAATGGTTGGTACTTTTCATGGCGTCACATCAAGTATTTTAAGGCTATGCTAACTTTCAGATGGTACATCCCTTCCAGTGTAGAAGTATAAATAACGCTTCCTAAGGTAAACATAGGTGTAAATGCTGTTAAAAGCCACATCACAAGCCCAGGCCAACATGTATCGAAGAAGTACAGCACACGGCCATAAGGTCAACACATTACGGCCAGAGAGGGCTGTACAGGAGGCACTACAGTGTCTTCAAATCTACTGAGACCTTCAAAGGTTCGCCTCTCTGACCCCACAGTGTCATGTCAGGTTCACTCGTAAGAAAGTATACCCGATATCATTACCTGTTTGCCAGAGATTCTCCACAAAGCAATAGCGGGCACTGTGCAGACTTCTTTCCATCATTTTGATTGGTTGCTTGGTGCCGGTAAGCATATGTTGCTGAAGCATAGTCAGCTGAACGTGTGTTTGGAATGAAAATCCCCATTTACGGGGATCTTCATACATAAGCTGTAAAAAAAATATAAAACCACTGAAGCGAGCGAGTTTTCGTGGTCACCTTGATAGGCTAATTAAATAGATTTATATTCCATGAATAGGTAGGTATAGATCTAAGTAGCTTCTTTATACCTACCGGACTGTTTCTTAACTATATAGGTATCTAGCAAAATATTTGCCATAGCTTTTTAGCAGTGAACATAAAAATTAAGGCTGAAAAAAGGAAGAGCTTCTAGATATTACTCTACATCTTAGGTGTACGTAGGTAGGTACTCCTACTTTATATCTATCCCTGCCTCCACCGACCAACACACCGGCACTATTTAATAAGAAGGTGGGCATCACGGCAGATTTCTAAGCGTGAGAGCTTGGAACTTTTGCACAGTCTTAGTGAAACCGTGGCTTGCTGTGGGCTGCCTCCACAAAGCAGCTGCCTAGACTACCGTTCGAGATTTTCTGAAAGCTACCTACCTACAAACTTTTTCACATACCTGCAGCAAGTTATGCCCCCGGACATTCCGCCACTGCGCCATGGGCTCTGTGACAACCTGAACTCTGCTGTCATTGGCTGCGAAATGGTTGAGGAACGTTGTTTTGCCGCAGCCAATGTTTCCCTCTACAGTTATTGTGAACGGCCGCACTGCGGACGCAACTCGTCTTCCCAGCTGCTCCCACATTCTTAAGCTATACCTGTTGGTGCAAAAGGTGGAATGAGTTTTGCGATGGTGGCAGCTGAGGTAGGGTGTCCAAAACCTTAGCCATGTGAGTATTGTGCACGCTGACGTGCAATGCAATAGAATGGACAGCTTTTATATCGCGTAAGTTATCAACTTGTTTCATATTCAACCGAGAAAACATGTAGCAATAATATATAATTTTGCCCAACGCACCTAAGTAGGTAGGTACCTACCTACCTACCTTCAGTTAGTTTAGCACTGAATAATAACCTACCTGCAATACCTGTCCGACCGGTGAGGAAACAGAGCAATACCACAACGAAAAATTGTAGGAAGTTTGTCGAAAAGTTGACTATTGGGCGAAATAAAAAAGAAATAGATAGGCTATTTAATTTTTTCACGTCAAAATTAATAACTGCCAATTTAATTTTCTTTTTGTTTGTAAACAAAAATTAATTTGCTATTGGCGATTGAGATTAACCGTGCGAGGTCTGGTGGGCAAACTATGAACTACTGACTTTGGGAGATCTGCATGGTTGAATACCACGTGGAATGTTAATTATGTGTATTGCAATTCAAAAATTGGACGAGTACAGTGTTTGTTGACAACTAATTTTAAAGGTAAGTGATTCAGCATAGTTTTTTGTTTATTTTTCCAGCAAAACATTTAACGTGAACCATTTAGTTACGGGGTGAATTGAGAATAAACCCTTGGTTGGTGGTTTGTTGTTTATATGGAGAAACCTACAAAATATCCATGAGAAGGTGAATAATTACAATGTGTCTGGAAGCTAAGTAGTAAAAGTTAGAAAATCTTGCTGGTATTGACTGTAAGTGTAGACCCTAGGCCCTAGGCCTCATCAAATTTGTTGGTGTTAATGTAGTGTTCAAAATGGCTGAACAAAAGTCCACAACCCAACAATGGTGTTTTGGAGGAAGTAGGTACCAGCTTTACCCATGTATTTAAATGAAAATTCACCATCATATGTGCTACATTTAACAACCATTACCGTTTAGATAACTTGTGCTGTTATGTTTGTTTTGTAGATGCCGAAATCGAATCAATATTGCTGCGTTTACGGGTGCAAAAGTCTGTACGGCTCTCAGGCCTATTGCAGTCTGCTCTCATCACTGCCCATTCCCCACGAAGGAGCTTTAGATGCCCCGAGATAATGTGAGGGCTTTTAATCAAACCACAGGTTTGAAGGATGAGCGCATTTAAAAAAATAAACTCGTCAGTTGAATTTTGTGACCGCCCGATTGCAACAATGTTGCTTTGCCACACTTCCTCTCCTTCTTTATAGCATCGGCTATTTAAATCACTTTTAGTAAAGTCTAAAATAACAGATAAATTCACCACACCGAGCATTTTAAAAACTGAAAACTGATGTCCTCACTATACGGCCGTAACAGCTTCTCCCAATCAGGCCGCCATATTGGTTTGTGACGTCACACGTTTACAGTTAATCTCAATCGCCATCTGCTTTTTGCTGTAGTTCATTTTTTATCAAACGTAAATAAACAAAATGGCGTGTTATACGTGTTCAGCGAGTTTTTCACTTTTAAAGAAAGAAAAATCCTGTGGACAGTGCCTTCTGTCTTTCTGTGCTAACTGCTTAAAGCAGAAATGTGAAATAAATGGAGTAGAAAAGAAAATATGCGAGAAATGTTACAAGAAAAGAAGTGGGGTAATTCCAGACGATGAGTCAGACCCACCTGCTTTGTTATTGAAACGAATGGAAAGTTTAGAAAATCCTGCGAAACCGCCTGTTACCGTTTTCCGAAGTGATTCGAAATTAGAGAAATTGAAAACAGGGCTGAGTGAGAAGGATAAGGAAATTGTGGCACGTCTAGAGAAGCTTAAGGAACGTAAGAATGTGCCTGCTGTACCGAGTGAGGATGAAATCAAAGCCAGACTTGCTGCTTTGCAAGGGAAAGACGTGACGCAACCTTCGAAGACATCGACCAATGTTACTGTTGTCACACCCAAAACTAGTCAAGAACAAGTCGAAGCGTTGTTGTTGGAATATTTGGAGGAAACCAAAATCGAAGGTACGTTGGGCTTGATTGTGACTAGAGGTAAAGAGAGTTCACGAAATGGTGGGCCCTTGTCCTCCTAGATTTGCAGTTATATACTTTTTAAAGTTATTGTTTAACTATTTTTTAGGGGAGGCAGACGACGAAGACGCCGAGGACGACGAAAAGGCGGTGGCCATGGTGCTGGAACGTGCCGCTGCTGAGGCGGCGCTGCCACCTGCGCCGTCTCCAGGGGAGCTGACGCCGCCCAACTGGGAGGCAGAGTCTGAGGAATTTCCGTGGTGTGAAATGTGCAACGCCGACGCAACAGTGCGGTGTGTTACGTGCGACGGAGCTCTGTACTGCAGCCGCTGCCTTCGCGAGAGTCACGACTTCTTGGAGCTGAAAGACCATAAGACCTCCCCATTCCAGAAGAGTTAGGGACCGAACATGTAGCTTTTAAATAGGGGGTAGGTACACCTACAGGTTACTGGAGAGCACGGCCTTATAAGTTCCACCCAATATTCTGTGTCTCGAGGTCTGGGCCAGAACCGCGAATGTTGCAGAGCAGCATTAACTAACACCTCTCCAGTAAATCTCATAATGTGTGGCTATGTAAAAAACTGTGGTAAACCTGCTAATGTATCGGGTATTTATTTTGATAGGGAGGGGATTGAAATCCCCTCGATAAAGGATGTCGCCCATGGGATAGAAAAGAGCAGTGCAAGTGCAGAGAGTTTGGTTGGGGTCCCAGCACATGGGCCCTCCTGCACTGCGTTCCCTGTCAAAAATGGTGGCGCGGCCGAATGGACGCGATTTCTACCATTGTAATTATCATTTCTAGCTTTCTTAGGGTGGGTTCGACGACCCTCAGTTGTCTGATAGATTAACAAGAAATTAAGATCTATAAGCTAAACACTAATCTCTAGTTATTGTTGTTAACTAAGTATCGTCGAACCAAGAATTATAATTTCTCCTATTATGATATTCAAAACAAATACGCAACTTAGTTCCTATCTCTAACGTCTTTATTGAGATAGGTAGTACAGTAATCCCTCTATAACGAGGCCTAGTTAATTTGCTCGCTATAGAGAGAGGTTTTCGTTTTAGAGAGAGGCAACTGCAGTAAATTAATTTTAACTTAGTATTAAAATCGATCTCACTTTGTATTTTAACTCTATTATTGAAAATACTGTTGGTACTCATAAAATACACCTTCATTATATAAAAGCATTGGCAGTAGTATTGCAAAACAAGACTTGAAGGCACGACCCCAAGTACCGAAGCACGAATACTTGAAATGTGGCTTTAGAATATTGATTCTTTATTAATACCGGTATTTGCACGAAAAACCCAATTTATCGAACTTCCCATCGTTTGTTGAACAGATGAGTGTTGAAGACATGCTTCTACCCAGCACGTTGCCCTGGTCACTCTTGCGACACTTTCCAAGATGGCCGTGATGTACCAGTACTATTAAGAACCCGTACTTTAGTAAACAGTGGGGTCGCGCATTTAGAATAAGCTGACTGGTGTTAGGAGTAGAAGGTGAGCACAGAGTGTTGATTTCCTCGCACGATGAGGTAGGGTGGCATTCCTTTCGTCAGCAGTTCGAGCCAAGCCATGTAGAGTGCGGCAGAGACCGTCCCTTTCCGTGGCATTGGGAGCGTCCTGCGAACACAAACGTTATGTCCACTTCACTGTCATTTAGTTCACGGCAAAAAAAACGTGGCTCCAGACATCTTATATTCAGAACATGCCACGTCTTTTTTCACCTCAAAGCCTGTCCGCACAACCCTGCTTGTTTGACGTATCTCAGAACAAATATGCAACAGTTTCTTCAGAAAACTGGCCGTAATAAGTTGTTCTTTAGGCTGTGAGTTTTTCTTTTAAGTAACTTGTAGGTTAGTTAACTCACATAACAACCAAGGTAGCGTCGCTGGAGTGTTCCTTGAGAAGCTCCCGCAATCTCATGTGTCGGTTACTTCTTTCCTTTAGCGACTCATATTCTGAGTCTGATATTAAAATTGAACCTGAAAAAGACCAAATGGGGCCAATAAGTTGACGACCTGAATTTAGTAGGTCCGACAATTTCCTGGGTTAATCATGAGAAAATCAACCAATGAAATTTTTTCCTTTTGCTCCATGAAATTCGTGCGCTGAAATTTAGTAAAGCCGAAAACCCTGGATACCTACCTATTTCTTGGGGTATTATCAGTATAAGTACTTGGGCTCCTAGCCATCAGGTAGGGGTACCCAAAACCGAAGTCATACCAGAAAAATTGTCTATGGCAAAATTTTTATTAACTACCTACCACGCTAGGCTTTAAACACTCCTGCCGATACCTACCTGTTAATTCCACCTTTGGGAGAAAATCTGAGACCCAGTGTGATCGCAAAACTTGTTCCACTTACGGTTTTGGTCATTGATTTGGTCATCCCTGACCCGGAAGTCCTGTATCATGGCCTCGAACTCTATCTTGGTGGATGTCTGAGCTTTCTTCATAATATCCGGTATCACGATGACGTCACTGTAGCTGATGCGGAACTTGGACAGCAGCGCAGCCAAACTAGAACAAAGAACAATGGATATTGTTTGTACTGAAATATCATTTGTAATTTCAATGGGGGTGTAGCAAGTCACCTTAGGTCGACTGAGAGTACCTAGGTATAAGTAGGTACCATGTACCTGTGTACCATGTACCATGTACATGTGTATGAACTTACTTCCTCTGCTCTTGATCCAATTCTTCTTTATTGACACAAAGCGAAAAGATCCGAAGTTTGCACTCGGAGAAGATAGACCGCGTACTCAAAATGTAAGGAATCAGCAACGTCAAACCTGGAAAAAAAATCCAAAAAGATCATTGATAGATAAATGATTCAAAAAGTAGCAAAAGTGAAAGAGGGGAAAAAAAATATGCATCGGCCGGGAATCGAACCCGGGCCGCCCGCGTGGCAGGCGAGCATTCTACCACTGAACCACCGATGCTTGATAGTGAGAGTGTTGTGAACCCGACACTTGAACTGGCTACGCTCGAGTGTGCCGTTATCTCGTCACGGATGTCGGCCGGCCTGGGATGAGTTCTAAAGATCAGTGGCGTAGCTATACATTCCTTAAAATGTAGGTATGGGGAGGGAGGTTTTCGACTTTTTTCTTCGGTAAAAATTATTATTGAATTAGCAGGAAGGAAGTGGACAAAATTATTACACACTGCATTAGAATTAGAGTGAATAAATATTCCTATCTCTCTCTACTTTAATAAATAAATAAACTAACCGCCATCGTCGTAGAGCCACCAGACGTCAATATTTCCAGTTTTCTGTCTCCTCTGGAACTGCATGAGGCTGTCGACTATCTCCCTGGCCACGGGCTGACCCTGGGGGTCCAGCAAAGGCTTCTCCACCCTCCGCACGATGTTACCGTGGAACGCACTACGCATCGGAGGCGCTGTTTTCTTCTTTTCTTCTGCCACGTCTCCGTCGACTGTGAAAATAGAAATAGGTATTTCCCAAACGGCACACTATCTTGAATGGAAGCAGTACTCTCACAACCTCACATACCTTTATCAGCTTCCGGTTTGGGCTGCTCCGGAGCCTCAACAACCGAAATCTTCTTGTTTCTCTTCTTCTTCTTCTTCTCCTTATCCTTGTCCTCTTCGACAGGAATGAGATCTGGGTCTTGTATCTTGTCTGAGTAATCCAGGCCCAGCGGCATTCGCAGAATCCCCAACGCCAAATGCCGATCCAAAGCATTGCTAACGAAAATTTACCGTTACTAAGTGCAGTTTGTTTACGTTTTTTGATGACACTATTCTGTGGGAACCGACTGGCCGGAAAATTCGACTTCCTGGCGTGATTCTGACCTTGTCTATAGAAGTCACGAAGGCAGTGGGCAGTGGACCTAAGTGGGCCTGGCCCTTCAAGGGCCAACAGAGCAGAAGAGTTAGCCGAATCCGAATAGGTTAGGTGTTTGGCCGAAGCCATTACATCCACACCAGCGGAAAATTTTGCTTACGCTGGTATTCGAACCCAGACCTCACAGGACACAAGTCGGACCCCTTGCCGCACAAAACTCAGACTTACTGTATGATATTGAAGTAGTGCAGTAGATCTTCTCTAGAACAGGTGGCCCAGTCTCGCTTATACCCCATCAGCAACATATTGGGCCTAAGGCGGCCTATGCCGACACTCTGCATGAGGGACCGCGCACCCGCCTCCAAGTCGGCGTCAAACACCGCGGCAAAGAAGCCCTTGATCTTCTGCGTGCCCAGCCACTTGCTGGCTCGCCGCACGAGGTTATCCACGGCTCTCTGGGAGTGGTTCTCATTCTGGAGTCATAAAAGGAACAATCGTGAAAGACGTGGCAGCAGAATGATTTTATGAGGAAACAATTGGATTTTTAAACGTTCTGACGTATAAAATGTCTTCATTCTGCTGCCACATTTTTCGCGATTATGTGGTGTAGTTTTTTCTAAATTAAAAAATTACATTATACCTACCATAACAACGTGGCCGCAGACAAGCAACGACAATCCTTTGGTGATGAGGTTGGCGAACTGAACCAGAGGGGGTCTCCACCCTGGCTGACCGCTCAATATCAAGATCTGGGGCCGATAGTTCTTCACGTGTTCTTCCATACCGCTCAGCTCAAGCACGGACCTCAGAGCTAAACTGTAGCACTGCGCCTGCGTGGATGAGCCCCAGTTCACGTCTGCAAAAGAAAATCATGAGTCTGACAATGGTTGAGTTGAAATTCCCCTATTGTCCATCTCAGGAACCTACCGTTCCATGCTTGACAATGAACACATACCTTCCCTATTCGGTTCTGTGCTGATGCCAAACCACGCATACCTGGCTTTCTGTAGGAGACGTAGAGGTAGAGAGTGATGACGACAACAAACGTGATGAGAGCAGTTCCCCATGAGATGAGGAACATCACCACAATGCACAAAAGAGTCCCCAGCAAGCTTACCCACGCGTTGTAGTACTGAAAATTACCACACAAAAAAAGTTTAGTACCGCAAAGTCAAAGCAAAGTGGGGGCCCTGCAATGTAGATAAGGACCCATTCGGTCTTAATCACGCCCGACTGGCGTTTTCCTTCAGCCGGTGAAAGCCGGAAAAGATGTACCAGGAAAAAAATCGTCAAGTCGAGATTAGAACCTAGGTCCTCTTTCTTTTTTCACAAGATATATGAACTAACCTTAAACGCAGGACGCCAACCCGGGCTTTTCGAAACGGAGGCATGAAATACGGAAAAGTTGATTAATGCGTACGCTGCCAAAAAGAAGTTGGACAGGAGGGGGGCGATGGCGTTCAGCTGCGCTGTGGGAAAACGTATCAGTTACACCAGGGCCCTTGAGTGCGAATAGGATACTATGTTTAGCTTTCACTGGAGAACGAATACTACCTGATTCCTACACAAGGTGCTGCAATAACCGTACTACAGTATGCCATACGTTTTACTATTAGGTACAAAATTTCAGTATAATAAAATATGAAACAAGGGAAACCCACCAATCAGGATACATCCCACGGCAATACAGAAGACAAGAATGTAGCCCCGAACCGGGTCATTGTTAGCGCCATAACCCTTCGAGAAGAATCCGATGAACGGGTACAGCTTGTCCTTTGCAAGGGCCTAAAAATAACAGAAATGTATAGTAGCTGGAGCGGCTCTAGTGGAAAAACACTAGACTCGCACGACTGAGGTCTCGGGTTCGAACTCCAGACCCAGAAAAAAAAACATAGTAAGTATCTGTCGTTCGTGGATTTTCTTGGAAATATAACATGGAGAAAATATTTTCCCTCAACCGAGTATGGTGGGACGCAGGCTTTGTCTCTTTATATCCTACGCCTATGTCAATGTACCTGCAAGACACGGGGTGCTCCCACCAAGCTGGCAATAGCAGAAGACAGAGTAGCGGCGAAACATCCCCCGTAGATCAGTGGTCCCCAAACTGCTATTAATTCCATCATCTATTGGTAATCACAAGAAAGTAGGGATGAAATAACAGACATTTAACAGTACTTACTAATAAGGCACAAGAAGCATCAAGTATCCTCAGCCGGCACACCTACCCATCGCAAAATCGGTACACGGTAAGGACCTACAGTTTAACATGATGTGACTGTGACCAAATTTTTCAGTAGATGATCTCATAAGTATTTCCTCTTAGTAAACTGAGTTCTTCTAGAATGGCCAGTTTTCTCCAGTCAGATACCCACGAAAAAAATCTCAACAGCTCAGAACTAGATCCTGCATCTTTTTGCATCGCAACTTAGTATTTGCTTACCTGATTGTCGTTCTGCAGTCCGTATTTGCACGTCCTGTCCGTGCAGTTGGCGACGTACATAAAGGGATTAAGTGGATCCTCTTCCCGCCCTTCAACAAGCTCGGTAATGTTGCCTGAGGCTGTGCGAAGCGCGCAGCCCCCCATCATGAAGGCATACCCCACATACGACAGAAAGGTCACTACGATGGCCAACAGCGTCCCTTTCGGTATGGCACTGCTAGGGTCCTGCAAACAAAAAATTATTTGAGGACAAAAAGACGTGGCACCAGAATTGTTTTTAAAGAAATTTTTTAACTAAACTGCTGCATAGTGCTCTGAAGTATCAGGAGGTATGTCTTTTTAACGTCATAAACTAGTATGAAATAACACGTTAAAAAGACACATGTTTCAGAACAAAAATAAATATCCAACAGTTTCCTGATAAAATTGCCGTTAAAAATCGTAAACAAAGAGTACTTAATATATCTTCAGTCTTTTCAAAATGGTAATTAGGCGCCAATTCACAATTATCACGAGTTCCGGCGACCATCACTGATGACCAGTTGAGCAGGTAACCTTGAACCGTCGGCACCTAGCTACTCTTTGACTTGGTAAACTATTGATTACTTCTAGAGTATCTAAATAATCTTCTCATAAAATTTTTCACCTTTTCTGCCATTTGCCAGCTACTCCTAACAATCAGTTAAGTTCTGTTACAAGATTCTTAAGTCCACTACTTTACAGTGTTTCCTAAAAGCTGACTTTAGAGTTATCCTTCCTAAAAGAAACAACTTTTTATAGTTAATTTTAGCTAGTAGTGAAAGCCATCCAACAGTTTCCTCAAAAAAACGAGGGGGAAAATCTTTCTGCTGCCACGTCTTACTCGATTGTGTATTCTGACTTCAGGAAAACCCGCAAAACGAAGGAATTTGCCAACGTGTCAAGGAGGGAAATTAAACACGATGCAGTGGCGGGTCGTGCAACTTGGGATGGTCCTGCTCCTCACAGGCAACTCAAGCGCTCACGGAGACTTCGGGCAAACTTGCGCCGACATTTCCTGCCCTGATTCTGAAATTTGTGAGATAATCCACGCCGCCCCTGGAGACTACCCCACGTGCAAACCAAAACCAACCCCCCGAACACCCTTCCAAAAAAAATGTGGATGCCCTTTGGAGGAAAAGTGCGTTATTTGTGTGACCCCCAATTGTGACCCCCCAGCGTTTGCCTGCATGTTTGTATCCCACTTGACTGACTACCCAACTGCTATCTTTCGTAGAATTCCTTTATCTAGAATGCCACCCCCTACCCAGGCGGAGCTAGACGATGAAGAGATAGAACAACTACCGAAACGTCCAAGTCGTTTAACGACACCTACACCGCCAGCACCGCCTACTACGGAAACTCCAAGGAAAAGTTCGAACGATACATAATGTTCGAACAAACGTACTGTACCTATCCAGTTTATTTCTAATACAAAACATAGCTATACCTATATCTAACTTTACAACGTCAGTGAGGAGTGGACAACAATAGGGGGGTGGAGGGCGAGCCCAGCGACCAGGCCATTTCAAGAATTATCCATCGAGTTTAGCTACCAATTACCAGCTCCTCAGCCTTTGTGTTAAGACATGACGAGGAAAAATGTTGATAGGATCGGGATCGAACCGGTGAGACTCTCGGTGGTCCTCTAACTTCAGCCTGCTGTCGAGGCAGCTTACCTTAAGGTCCCCAGAAAGGTTGGCACCAGCCACGATTCCCGTGACGGCAGGAAAAAATACGGCAAACACTGAGAAGAAGTCGTGCTCCGTGCCCTCGAAGTAAGCGTAGTCAGACCCGAAGTTCTCTTCAAACGTTTCCACTGAAATCAGAATTAAATCAGAGGAACTGTTCCCACGTTAGTTTTCACATTTTGATAGAAAGAAAGTAGGTACTCATAAGGTGACTAAACACTTAAGGCTGAACATACATTCCTTTTTTTTACGTTTGGACTTCAAACTTTGTGAGAAAACTATTGGATATTTTAATATTCTGAAATATAATATGTCTTTTTAACGTCATTACTCATGAGGCTATGTTGTCATTTCACGATCGAGTGATTTTTGTCACCAAAAAAATTGTCCAAAATTAACCGATCGTGAAATCACAACATAGCCTCATGAATAATGACCTTATATTATATTTCAGAATATTTAAGTAATCTAATAGTTTTCTCACAAAGTTTCACTATTACTTTCTTAAGGCTGCGCTTCACCCATTAGATTACCATGTTATCTTCTGAATTTTTTTTAATTTTTTCGGGCCGACGGATTGCCTTGAAATTTTGTATAGAAGTAGCTCCAGTAAATGTCTAGGGAACGTTCGTAGCAGAATTTCGAATTTGTTCTCGGATTATTAGAAATTAATTTTTTAGTAAATTAAAAATCGTGAAACACGGTTTTTTCAAACGGCTAGGGAGCGTATTTGACTGGGAATAAAAATTTCGAATTATTACAGTTGTTATGTAGAAGGTGTAACTTAGTTCGTGACCGAAGCAGTTTTTTGAATTTCTCCTTAGGTTGGCAAATAATAAATGATAAATATGTGTGAAAAACACATTTTGAAAAAAAGTCATGGTGAAGATGCAACGCGCGGTCACAGCTCAGTATGGTTTGAGCACTTGCGGGAGAAGGTTCTCACGTCTCTCGCCCGCACTCGCTCCGGCCGGAAGATCGCGACCTGTCTTCTTATGTCTGACATGTCGATTGGTTGATATGAGCTGCTTTTGTGTAACATCCTGTCATCTGAGAATCGTAGGTGTCGTAGGACAGGACTCGTAGGTAGGTATAGATTGGGTGACTTATGATGACATCTACTGTATTGGGGGATGGGTTGCAATTTGCAATTAGGTAGGTACGTACCTACTTATCTAAATTTTGTAATACAGGAGAGACCCTTATTCTGTGACTGCCGTGTCGTGGGTAGGTATATAGGTAGGCTGTTTACTTACCTACCTATCTGCCACATTCTGTGGGCATAGGTTTATCTAAAAAAATGATTTTTGGATTTTATGTTATGTTGGACACCTATTGCATAAAATGTGGATCGCACATCAGTCAAATCACTAGGAGGTACGTAGGTAGGTACCTACCTAATATTGTTTTATTACACGTACCTACCTTCCTATGGTGTGGGTAGGACCTATTCCGCAATTTTCTGTTTACCCATAGGTTAGGTTAGACTGGTGGGGGGGGGGGGGGGCAAGCCCAGCAACTAGACCATTACAAGAATTATCCATTTTGCTCAGCTGGCAGCAATACCGGTAAAGGTCTACTCATCGCACTTCCGTGCACCAAGCGGCAGAGTGAGCCGCCGCTAGAGGTGAATCACAGGGCTGTTCCATATATATAAAAAAATATCCTCCAGTCAGTGCGACCCGTAACCAGGTGCACCAAGCGGCAGAGTGAGCCGCCGCTAGAGGTGAATCATTCTGGAAAATAAAAAATTCGAACCCCATCCGCCAGTCAACGAACATTGGGAACAAGTAAGAAGTACACTCCGAAGTAGTCGCAGTGTCACGGCCTCGATAGCCGAGTGGTCTAAATGGTCGACTTTTGAGGAGCAGAGACAGCCTGGTCACACCGGTTCGATCCCAATCCTACCAAAAAGTTTTTCTGATATGTTCAGCATGTCAAGTGAAATTTATATCGAGGCTGTGGTGGTTCGGAACCCAACTAAAACTGTAGGTCCCCATCGTTTACTCGATGGCTGGGGAGCTGGTATTTGGTAGTGCTGCCAGCTGAGCACAATGGACAGTTCTTGAAAACGGTCTAGTTGCTGGGCTTGTCCCCCCCAACCCTCTGCTAACTAAGTCGCAGTGTCGTGCGACAATCCGAAGCAAGTATCGGCGGAAGTGCGATGAGTAGGTACACCTTATCCGCAATACCGAATACCAGCTCCCCAGCCATCGTGCAGTACACAATGGGGACCTACAGTTTTAGGTGGGTTCCGAACCACTACAGCCTCAATATAAATTTCACTTGAAATGTTGAACATTTCAGTTGTGAAACCGGTGTGATTGTTCAGTGTTCCTCTATAGAAAACCATTTCGACCACTCGGCTATCGAGGCTGTTCTGTTTACCCATAGATATGACTGCGCTGAATGAAGAGTAGTTATTGTGGTGGTGTGGGGTGCATTTTTCTAGGTATTTGTTTTGTTTACCTCCTGGAGGGATGTAGGCACCTACCTACCTACCTAGACCGATCTTTTCCTATTTGGCGTAGGACCTATTAGGCACCTAACAGTTTGTTCTGTAGTGTGACTTATTAGGTAACAGAAAGCCTCGACAGCCGAGTATATTGTAGGTATAAAAATTTACACATTATCTACTTATACATTCCTGTATGGCAGTCAAGTCAGACATTGTACAGCATTTCCCTATTACTCCAATACAAATTTCTGACATGTAGGTTTTGCCTACTATACCTGCCTCCACCTGTACCCACACCTGGTACATATTTTGGGTCTATGAATAATGTTGTTTGGAAATGTATTGTATTTTCTCGTAATTTGTATTGCATCACGTATAGTATTGCATTTGAAATAAATCTGAAAAAATAGAATTGCCTAGGTAGGCACCATACCTACTTACGAACAAAGATTTCAGACTTTCCCTGCAGGATACTTACTGTACTGCCACTGGACGTCCTCTGAACCAAAAATAAACGGTCATTCGGTCATAATTTCACAACAACACATAAGCGAAACACAGAGGGCCTTCATTGATTCACCGGGCCCTCCCAGATGTTGATATAATTTCCTATCCAAAATATGGTGCACCGGACCGCGCACCGAGCCGATATCATGGAACTAACCTTTACCAAAGTGAAGGACAAAAATTCCAAGACCACTTGTGCACCGTCAAGTAAAAAAAATTTTTTGAGCGGGTTTTTTGGGGGTTTTCGCCGATCTGAACAAAAAAAATACCGGCCATCCCCCCCCCCCCGGGAAATTGTGGGTTGGCTGAACTCTGGACGTGAATCGCCTTATGAATGGTATTAGTAAAGTGACAGCAGGTACTGGGGACCTGGTATGGTCACGTAATGCAGAGTAAGCGAAGATAACAGATCCCGCATGCAGTTGTACCTACCCAGTTGCTACAGCCATAAGAAGTCAGGGTCTCTGTAATCACAATAGCCTTCTTCACTCATATACGCTTCATCTCGCCTCGGAGCCAGCGCTGACTTGCACCGTCAACAGAAGCGTCCTCTTAAATGGGAGTAAAATATCATTTTGCTGCCTCGTGTATTATACATACCACTGTAACCCACAAAGCCACGTGCCATTTCTTCATCGGTTTTGGGTCCAATGATGCTCCCGATGATGAAAACGATTTGCGACAAGATTAACACCACCAATAACAACATCTGCGTCTGTAACAACAATAATAAAAAAGCATAAATATTAAGGCTAACTGCTGTCAAATTCTTAGAATTTCTGAGAACTATTTTCTATACTGAACTTTTTCAGTGAGAAAGTGGCTGTACAGAGCGCCTGCAAAAACCATGATTATGTAATTTGAAAGTGGGTGTACACGCATTTCACTACGCCTGCAAAATCATGATTATGTGATTTGAAAGAGGGTGTACATGAACTTTTTTTACATGAAAATGAAAACGTCATATTAAGAGGACGCTATACCTGACGATGCATTTTTTGCCGCCCATAAGATTAACATTGCGAGCGGCGATTCATTTTCAAGGCTTACCCTTGGTTGGAAAGACAAAAAGTTTTGCCTGTACCTAGCCTTAACAATGTTCTAGGGAGTGTTCGAAGCAGATTTCCCAATTTCTCACTGGTTTCTTTTACTGCAACTGTTTTGCAAATGCTAGCATCGCATACCTCAAGAAAAGTGCTGTATCTCGAAAACCAGTAAAAAAAATGGGAAATCTGCTTCGAACACTTCCTAGAACATTGTTAGGGCTAGGTACAGGCAAAATTTTGTGTCTTTCCAACCAAGGGTAAACCTTGAAAATGAATCGCCGCTCGCAATGTTAATCTTATGGGCGGCAAAAAATGCACCGTCAGGTATAACGGACCCTTAATGGTGATTCGGCATTTGGCAATAGTGGGGCGGCGCCTTTATTCTATACTTACTCTTGTCACCCAGTCCATGCCAACGAAGGCAAGTACCAAGATAAGAATAAGCGTTGCTATACCGATGACACGAATATCGTTCGTCCCGCCGTCAATGAGTGTAGCCCCGAACGTTCGCACCAGATCCTGCACAGATATAATCAGCGATGACGAAAGCTTCGACACCGATATAACCAGCAATACTCCACACAAAAAACGTACCTATATTTTCTGTGTGGAATATTTTCCAACAAAACGGCTAAGTATTTCAAAATTGGCAATGGTTAACTGGATCGCCAGAATCACAAAATAACTTAATAAAAGTAGGTCAGACCAAAAAAATTCCTATCTCGTAAGGATATGAACCTTCCTAGTGATACTCAAAAGCTAGGTAGAGCTATCCTTTACCTACAAAATGTCTATATCAGAAATTGCGTTGGTAATGGCTGCAACGGTAAAAATCTCGATAAAATTTGACAAGTTGTGAAAAATTTGAGAAAGTCAAATGCGACTATTGTCTGGTACTCTGTTACTTAGATTTATATAGGAAGTATTGAAGGTAGATGGATTACGAAGGTAGCTCAATAGAAGTGAGCCTATCCAATCACAAATCAAGGAGGTGGGCTACAATTTTAGGTCATACAAATACTACCTCTGTAGCAAATGAACCTCGGGAAGGACTCATCTACCTCTGGAGTAAATGAACCTTGACTCACCTGGAGTGACTCACAAAAGCCGACGATATACATGGCGACTGCTATAGAATTGGCCAGGGTAAACATGAGACCAATGGCGCCTCCGAACTGTGGTCCCAAAGATCGCGATATCATGTAGTAAACCCCACCTAAAAGTAATTCATAAAAATTAGGGTGGGTTTCACCGGTTCCCTATAGTGCAGATAAAGTTACCTTTACCTTGCCGTTATTGTATTGTATAATGTATTGTAGCACCTACATCAACAGCTCACTTGGGTTACCAATGGGAGAACAGGTACAAAACTAACCTCCTTTTATCTGACCGTTGGTGCAGACTGCTGACATTGAAATGGTGGTTACCAAGGTAACCAAATTACCAAGGCAGATTATCGCTACTCCCTCGCCTGAAACGAAGAAACACATGTGAATATGCTGTAGGTAGAAGACGGATAGGTACGACAGATTTAGTCGGAATCACTCACGACAGTCGAGCTATTCTCCAGGCCAGAGCTGGGTAGGACAAGGAAAAAATCTCGAGAAATCCGGACTAGATCCTCTTGCTTCACAGCTTCCGTTGCTTACCTATACCAGCCTGGCCAACGACCCAGGAGAGACGAAGGAAGAGCATGACGCCCCAGATGTTGAGAAGACATCGCATGAAGACTCCGTCTAGCCATCCAAACTTGATCACCTTCCCCTGCATCTCACGATCTTCATCATCTGTTTTTCGTTGAGTCTGAAAGAACCAAATCAGAATCATATTATCCAGTAAGGACTAGAAGGAACACTGAGGCTGTGGTGGTTCGGAACCCACCTAAAATTGTAGGTCCCCACTAATAATTAGACATTAACTCATCAGGGCTTGGTAAAAAAAAAGAAATCTTGACACATCGGAACTAGATCCTGCTCTTCTTGCTTCATAGTTGAATGCCCTGCCATTGCGTTAATCCGGCCCACCTTCTCAATGAGCTGCAAGGTTAACTAGCCACTAAAACGTCATATACCGGTAGGTATACAAATTTGTCAGAGCCGGGATTCGAACTTGGGACCTGTGACAGTCCGTGTGTCTACACCCACTGTTATCAACAAAATACAGGGTTTCTAAAATTATTTTTTGTTCAGACCAACAAGAAACTATTGGATAATCAAATTTTCTGAAATATGATGTGTATTTTTAACGGCCAAAATTAATAAGGCTGTGTTGTGATTGTACAATTTTTTTTTTGACAAAAATCACTTGATCGGAAAATTACAATAGGTACAGCCTGTTAATTTCGACCGTTAAAAAGACATTTTATACTTCAGAACATTTAAATATCCAAGAGTTTCCTCATAAAGGTCTTAGGAAGAAGGGGTCACAATGATTTAAAAGAGTATTAGTCTGTATTGGTATAGTCAATTCACCCCTGAATATGACTGAAATTACTCTCAGCCAAGAGTGAGGAGGACTAGGTATAGTAAATTCACATAGGGTCCTTTAGATGGATGTTGCTTGGGAACGTACCTGCCCATAGGTAGGTATGTATGAATGGACATTTGATACTCGTGCGGCGTAGGTCGATAGGTAGGTATACACACAACGTAACTCATTGGCCTGTTTCCATGACTTGATGCGTGCCTGAACGTTATGGGTGCTGCGCACTGCATCCAAAACTCGCCCATATAGGTATAGTACCTATACTTTTTAAGGTATCCATACCTACTTAGGATGGGATGACCAACCCAGCTCTGATCAAGTGTGATTCGGCCCAATTCACCAAATCACCATGCATCCAATGCATTTGAAGCCTAGACACATTATATTTCAGAACATTCAAATACCCAGTAGTATCCTTATAAAGAGTGCAGAAAAAACGTAAACAAATAGCGAATGTATTGGAAATGTTTTTGTTAGGTATAAATTTCTGTGGGTGTTGCACCAGAGTGCCGAAAAGAACACACTGTACCGACACGGTACATGCGCGTGAAAGGGAGAGGCGAGCAAAGCTCGTTGGTGCATCCTGTCATCAATCCCATTTGCGATGCGAGAGGAAGCAGTAAACACTGGCCGCTGATTATAAGCTCCCACTATCCATTGCTCTACTAACTGCCGCGATTCCCGAGTGGTTTAGATCGTTGTCTTTAGTGGAAGACTGAGCCGGGTTACACCGGTTCGATTCCGATCCTACCAATTTTTTCTGATCGGCATTCACCTCTGATTTGTTCGGCATGTCAAGGGAAATGTATATCGAGGTGGTGGTTCGGATCCTACCTAAAACTGTAGGTCCCCTTCGTTTAGGTACTAACACGGAGCTGGTATTTGGTAGTGCTGCCAGCTGAGCACGACTCCATCTCATAAGGAGGCCTATAGAGGCTCCTGTAATTAGGTCAGAATCACGCACAACAGTCTGTCTGAAGCCGTCCCTGTGAATGGCAAGTGCTTTCGAGATGAGTTGCAGTGGGAGAGAATTAGCCATTGCACGCCAACAGCACCCACTTACAACGTCAGCTATGTCAGCATGTCTTGCTCTTCAATTGGACGGAATAACATGAGAATGAGTGACCCCGCACAGACAGAAGGACCCACCGCAAGATGGTCTGCAGCTGGCCACCTACCATGCGTTCTGCAGGTCTATCCCGGATCTTTGGTTGTTAAGGGTCCGCTATACCTGACGGTGCATTTTTTGCCGCCCATAAGATTAACTTTGCGAGCGGCGATTCATTTTCAAGGTTTACCCTTGGTTGGAAAGACACAAAATTTTGCCTGTACCTAGCCCTAACAATGTTCTAGGGAGTGTTCGAAGCAGATTTCCCAATTTCTCACTGGTTTTCGAGATACAGCACTTTTCTTGAGGTATGCGATGCTAGCATTTGCAAAACAGTTGCAATAAAAGAAACCAGTGAGAAATTGGGAAATCTGCTTCGAACACTCCCTAGAACATTGTTAGGGCTAGGTACAGGCAAAATTTTGTGTCTTTCCAACCAAGGGTAAACCTTGAAAATGAATCGCCGCTCGCAATGTTAATCTTATGGTCGGCAAAAAATGCACCGTCAGGTATAGCGGACCCTTAACTCCGCGTTCAGAGATCCGGAATAGACCTACTGGAATGGGGGTGGGGGGACAATCTAATTATTGACCGAAGCCGAATGAATGTTTGGTGCATGTGACATCCATCCTACCAACAGAAAATTTCAGGTACCGGATTCAAACCCAGGACCTCAGACTGTTCACGACTGTTTCACGGTTTATCTTAGGTACCTTATCAACTTCAGCATCGTGATGGAGCTCATCAAGGGTTGGCCGCTGAGCCCGGTTGACGCTGTTGTCATCTTTGTAATGTTCCAAACGAGGTAAAACCTGAAAAATGAAACTTATTAGGTGTTTTTTGTGCTGCGTCTTGAGTGTGGCATTTCCCGTCCACCTAGACGCGCCGGGCCGCGGTTTTTGATAGCTTGGGGCATGGGCGCCAGCAGCAACCTGACCAATTTTTTTTTTAAATACCCTATGTTCGATTATTTTTTGTTACCAACAAATCACGCATTTTTTTATTTTTGGGATTCCAGGGGGGGGGGGGGGGCGGACGCCCATGCCTTGGAGTAGGATAGGGTAGGCACTGGTCAGCGTTTTCTTCTCTAGTGAAAGACCAATGCCCACTGACTAACCAATATCTTACGCTAAAAGATATACGATATATTATATTTCAGAACAGGAAGAAGCATTGAGGAATGAAATTTAAATGACAATGGAAAAAATACGACCACAGCCTTTCCAAAATGTCTGTCCAGTAAACTCATGATCATGCAGTAGTCTCTCTTTGTAACGACCGTAAAGGAAGGATGTAAATTTGCTCGCTATAAAGAGGGATACAAAACCAGCCAGGTTTTGTCAAAAGTTTACCTCTCTTGTGAACTGGTTGAGGTTTTTGGACGCAGACTTGGTGTCGTAGACATAGGTGTTGTGCTGCGGGGTATGTCCCGGTGCTGACCTCTGTCCATCGCCATAGTCTTCTACATCAAAGCGAGGGAGAGCCAGTTTACCGTCAGCAGCATCTATGAGGAGTACGAGAAAGTAAAATATGACTTGTGTCTGTACCTATAATCCCCACACAGTACGAGAACTTTAATATAGCCCGTGTCAATCGTAAAATCATCCGCAACAAAGCGACACAAGTTTAATGGCACAAGGTGGTAGTTTGGAAAAGTAATATGTGATCTGCGTCTATCCCCAAAGTTTGCCCAATCTATAAGACCGAGAAAGTAAAGTATGACCTGTGTCTCACCCCAAACTTCTCCACGTCAGATTATGGTAGGTGGTGCTTGTACGAGAAAGTAAAGTATAGCGTATATCTACATATATTCGAGTACATAGTCCTTACGTCAAAGAGAGAAAGAAAAACTTTGTACAAAGTATAGGTATGAGAATATAAACTTTGGCCTGTGTCACCCATAAAATCCTCCCCTCGTACCTGGTACATCAGCAATGCTGGTAACCTGGAATCGGCTGCCATCACCAGTCAGAAGTTCCTGCAGCTCCGCCGCTTCTTCGGCAAGCCCTTCTTCAGCTATCTTAGTACGGAACATGGTGGGTACCCGCGGATGACCGCAACACTAGCTCCAGCGGACACTATCCGGAGGAGACTGGCGATAGGCCCTAGAGGAGCTGCACAGGAGGGTCACATTCGCAGTGCCGTAGTGATAGTCGAGGAGTGGGGAGAACAACTAGACCATTTCAAGAATTATTCATCGTGCTTTGTAGGCAGCACTGCCAAATACCAGCTCCCCAACCATCGCGTTAGTATACGATGGGGACCTACAGTTTTAGTTGGGTTCCGAACCACCATAATATGTGACCCGGTTTCAAAAGGAGGCCGTTACACTACTCTACTTGGAGTTGTTCCCAGAGAATTTTCGTCAGGGAAAATTTAAGGTACAAATTGTTTCCGACTGGCATAGTTGGACAACTTCTGTTTTGAAATATAATATCTGTTTCTTTTAACGCCAAAAACTGGTAAAGTAGTGATTTTTCATTTAAAAACCATTCTAGAACCACGTTTTTCCCCTACATTAAGGATAAACTCATCTGAGCCTTAGGCGAGTCACCAAAGGTCACTGGAAAGATTCTTTATCAGAACTGCGACTGCATTCAAACGAAATGCTATCTTGAATCAAAATCTATATGAACAGATTGTTATTATTTACTGTGTATATAATGATTACTACAGAACCTGCTCAGAGTTCATTGGTCATTTAAGGCTTTGCTCTCCCTGGTAATGCATTTCTGTCATTTATTGTTTTAAATTTTACCCTTGGTTGGAAAAACCCTATATTTTGCCTATACCGAGCCTTAGGAGTGACCTAGGGACCAAGTCAGATTTTCCGATGTCCCGGTTGTTTTTTCAAATTCAACCATTTTGCAAACGCACACATGGGGAAAAGTGGGAGGTCTCGAAAACCACTGGGAAATCTTGCTTCTTATACTTCATAACATCATAATACAAACATTCCAACGGTGAGCCTCAGTACTGAACAGACATTTTGTGGAATGCCAGCGGGGAAGTTGCTACCTGGAACAGCTCTCAGTCCAACACCCCTAATGTAAGCACACGCTCACTAACCCTCTCTCGTGTACCAAGTTCCCGTCGACAGCTGAGGGTATACACACTTTCTGTACCACTTCAATGAATAAGAAAAAGAACAAAAGCAACATACCTTATCAGATGCAACACAGTCTTCAAACCATTTTAAATGAACTCCTGTTATTTCATACCTTCTTTCTTTTGGCGGAAATTTTGAGATGAAAGTGAACATTTTACAACAATGGGTTGTATTTTTACGACCAAAATAACAGAGTGAATGCCATAATGACGCAGCAGCCGGCTACAAACGGACTTTTTCTTTCACCAATCCGGGCGCACTTCCAGAACGTTCCCAGGACCCTACGATTAAAAACTGACAATGTACCTTTGACAACGATAATAATAGTAGCGTAATACAGAATACAGGTCCACTGTCCACAGTTTTAGGGTGGTTCCGAACCGCCACAGCCTCGATATACATTTCACAAGTCATGCTGAACAAATCATAGGTGAATGCCGATCAGAAAAACTTGGGCATGATCGGGATCGAACCGGTGTGTTGGTTCTTAGTATTTATTCCTCTAAAAACTTACCCGACTTTGTTCCTGTCGATAATCCCAGGCATAATAGACCGTAAATAGGCACATGTGCAAATCAGCAGCAAGATGACGGTCAGTAGACTTTGGAAATTGAACAGAGCACTCTAAAACATTGCCATCAGTTAAAAAACATACAGTTTAACTACATGTCATGTAGGAAGCGTCCCCATTACGTCCACTTTACAAGCCATAAGCCTATTTACTTTGGACGCAAATTCAGTACCACAGTTCTACAGTGAATAGGTACCTACTACCTACCTACTCGTTGAGCAAGGTTGGGCTCGTGATGTGTTAATGATTGGAACATGCCATATTATAGAGATACTATCTAAAACTTAATTACCATTTTGGAAATCTATAAACCACACTGCAATAATAATCTTTTTTGATAAAAATTTCTACGTTCACGTTTTTGACATATTTGTTTACAAACAAGCAAACAACTCACGTACCACAGACAATGAAAAAGGTAAAATGATAATAAAGAGAAAGTTAATCGGTATTTTGTAATTTACCTGATTTTTCTTTCATATTTTATTATTTAATGTTTTGTTTAATAGTATTTTTAAATGCATTTTATCGTTGTACTTGGTTTCATTGCCTCTTTTAACAGAAAAACCTGTAATATATTTCAACATTTTTACTTTCTCGCTAGCCATATATGGCGAGAAAGTATTGTTTTCGTGCAAAATTTCGAAATTGAGATTTTGGGTTTCCCATGATCCTGGGGGTCCCCTGAGTCCAAAAAAGTGGTTTCTGGAAAAAGTCTGTCCGTCCGTCAGTCCGTCCGTCAGTCCGTGCAGTGCTCTAGCGCCTATACCGTTCATCCGATTTTGATGAAATTTGGTATGGACCTGTCTAAAATCACTGCCGAGGGGCATTTTCAAGGATTTTTTGATTGGTCAAAAATTGCGGCCGCTATTGTCAAAAAACCGCCAAAATAATTCAAAAATCGTGTTTTTGGTTACTTAGACAAGCGCCGACGGTACACTTTTCAATCTATAACACTGAAAATTGGTATGTGTGTTGACAAATAGATGCTTCGAGGTCATTTTCAACTAAAATTGAATTGGTTGAAAATTACGGCCGTTCTGGACCAAAGTTCGATCGTTTCGGCGCCATTCACATTTATTGACCGATTGTCATGAAATTTGGTAAATTGGTGTAGAACCATATAACTTAAACATCTGTCGAACAGAATTTTCTTATCTTCAAAATTACGGCCGTTTTTGTCAAAAAAGTGTCGAAAATGAGTTGAGAATGAGAAACCACGTTTTTGAATGGTTAGAACGCATTTGGGACTACAGTAATAGAATGACAGCCATGAAACTTGGTAGGAGTGATCTCAGATAGATGCTCTTGGGTCATTTTCAACCGATTTTGGATTGCTTAAAAATTACGCCCGCAAAGAAATCTCCAAAAAATAAAAAAATTACATGGGGCGAGAAAGTTAAGTGCGACTGTTGTCGGACCCTTTATTTTTAAATGATTTTTGAATAAAATCTAAAAAGAAGATAAAATTCCTTCCAATTTTTTTATAACAGCTAAAAAATTGATATAACTCTGTGAATTAACTATAAATAAGTGTTTTAAATCAAGTTGCAACCGAAATAAAAAATTCTAAAAAACGCGCCAAAATAAAAATCGTGGAAGCAGAAAATTTTAAAAATAAAACAAATTAGTTAAAAATGGCGACGGTAGCCTTTCGAAGTTGTAACTTTGCTTTTTCATTACTTAAAACCACAGCGAAATGTGTTTGCCCTTATGTTAAAACGAGAAATTATACTGTGCAAAAAACCACCTTAGTAAATTCAAACTTATTTAGTGTCTCCTATATCAACGGCTACAGTAAGTATCTCTTTAACCCTACCTGGTTATTTTTTTACGCCGATGAAGGATGAAAATTATGGGAGAATGGTCGTAGTTTAATGTCCCAAATGGCTCACGTTGTACGTGCCGAATTTCGGATTACATTTTGAGATGGTTGGGTGTTGTTACAAAAAGTGCCCATGGCTCAGTTTCACTTCCGATTCCTCAACCATTGGCGCTCTACCACAAAACTAAGCCGATAGATGGTTGATCGTGATGGTTGCGTTTAGTGAAACAGAGAGTCGAGCCGATCCCAACTATGTGCGAGATAGCGCGCCAAACCCAAAAGCCGTACATCTGCCAAATAATCTAATTGCTGGGCTTGTCCCCTCCACCACTTGTATACTTATGCATCTCTGTTTTCCAGATAATAATTACAAATATAGCATACTGGGTGGAGCTCAAAACGTCAGCGATGAAGAGAAAATGAAACAAATAGAAGAACAAAAAAAAATGGACGAAGAGGAGAGGAAGAAACGAGAGAAAGCTTGGAAAACTGTCAAGTACACGTTTTGGGGGTTCGGTGGAACAATCACTGTTCTTGGAACTTGGCTTGTTTATGAACTTGGTAAGTAAGTTGTATTTCTGGAGGTAAGTAAGTAGGAAGTTGGAACTAGATGATGGGTCTCTTTAAAGGAGTATAGGAGCAAACATGTAACCTATAGGATCGCTGGGTGGGGAACTGGTATTTGGTAGTGCTGCCAGCTGAGCACGATGGATAATTCTTGAAATAGTCTAGCTGCTGGGCTTCTACCTCATTATTGGTGGTGAATGCTTTCAGGGCGACCGTCCATAGACGAAAACGGGCAAGAAATCAGAGATGAATTCAGTGAGCTGCCCACAGTGCGGCAGTACCTGACCAGGCTGTGGAGTCAAATGAACTACTACAAGAAAATGATACAAGAACCGTCACGGGAAAAGTTACTACCAGACCCCGTGACGTATCCCTATATACAGCCTCCCTACACGCTTGTTCTTGAGCTGACTGATGTTCTGGTTCACCCAGACTGGACGGTAAGCTGTCTCCTACTTCACTATTCTCCCTCTATAGCGACCATCAAGGACTATGCAGATTTGCTCGCTTGCTGATACTGAGGAATCTGTACTTAGTATACCGAGTGATTTTTGTCAAAAATGTGACATATTATATTTCAGAACGTTTATATTTTCTTCAGTTCCCTCAGAAAAGTGTTAACAAACAGCCTATAGCCTTGGCTGTTAAATAACTGCAACTATTAAATTTATAGGTGATATTTACAGGACACTTTGAAAGTCTAACCTCAACCTTTTCGAACTGTTTTAGTACCAAACTGGATGGAGATTTAAAAAACGCCCAGGAGTGGATCATTTTCTTGAACAAGTCGCTTCCCCACGTTTTGAAATCGTTGTCTACACTGCAGAGCCGGGATTGGTAAGGAAAACTCTATTAGCGATTAAAAAACGTGGCACCAGAATGGTATTTTCTGCCCATTACATATTAGAGATTTTAATTTACGATCGAGTCAGTAAAAAAATTCGTCCAAAATTACTCGATGGTAAAATTTACAAATATCCAGTTAATTTCTAACCTTAAAAAGACGTAGGTAAGTAGTATGTTTCAGAACATTTAAATGTGAAACAGTGTCCTCAAAAAATTGCGTTTAGAAATTCGTCATTAAAACCTATTCTAGTACCACGTTTATTTTCTTCCCGCCTGATTTCAGACGGTGTTCCCTATTCTGGACGCTTTAGACCCCAAGCAGCACATCATGTACCGGCTGGTGCGTGACTCCACCAAGTTTATAGACGGACATCACGTTAAAGATCTTTCCCGTCTGAACCGTGACCTGAAGCGCGTCATTGTCGTGGACTGGAACCCTGAGTCAGTCCGTCTGGATCGATCCAATGCGTTAATCATCCCACGATGGAGGGGCAATGATGATGACACCACGCTCATTGATCTGGCTGCTCTCCTTAGAGGTAAGGCAATGGTCCCAAATGTTGACAGCTTTGATTTTTTTTTTTAACACGTGACGTTCTGAGAACAAATGCGCCGGAGATGAAGTGGCCGAAGTCGAATACGAGTGGGCCGAAACCAATACATCCATGTCAGAAGCGGAAAATTTTTCCTTCCGCCGGGATTCGAACCCGGACCTCTCAGGACACAAAGCGGACCCCTTAACCACTCGGCCACTGAGAGGCACTAACAACTTTGATAGCCAAGTAATCTAGCTAGATGGTTGTGCCGGGTCACACCGGTTCAATCCCGACCGTATGAAAGGTTTTCTAATCGGCATTCGGTATGTTCAGCATAACGTGTTACATGTATATCGAAGCTATGGCGATTCGGAACGCAGATAAAACTGTAGGTCCCCGTCGTGTAATGACACGATGGCTGAGGAGCTTGCCAAAGTTTTCAGAAGTGATCAAATAGTTTGTTCATGTTTCAGCAATACACGATCTGGGAGTAGACGACGTACGAGGCACGCTAGAGTACTACAGTCAGTTTGATGATCCTATCGAAGCGTTCCGTGAAAACCGCCGAAAACTCGCTGTAAGTAGAGATCGATTAGGTTAGATTTCGACTGAGCGATAGTATGCCCTTTTATCTAGATTCTTTATTTTTAACGGAAAAGAGTTATTCATTTGATTGTGAAATCCCGACTTGCAGTGATCTATTATATTTTAGAACAGACAAAAAAATCTAGATTCCTACGACACCATTCTTCTGCCACCTATTCAATGAGCCTTAATTTCAGGAAAAACTGGAAGAAGAGCAGGAGAAGTTGGCAACTGTTCGAAAATCCTGGGCGCCATCTTTCCTAAAGAAGAAAAACCCGTCGTAGACGTGGAGTTAGCTGCTGTCTACTGCCTCCTCACCTTTACCTGTCTATCTGTGCTCAATCTGCTGCCACACCATCATGACCGCTAATAGTTTTAGGGTCGATTTCATCATATTTCCTATAGAACGGATACATTTTGTAGTTTCTGTGATATTATAGCCCGAGCTAACCCCAGACTTCTTCAGCAGTGGTATTCCCTTTCTTGAACGCCAGCAAACCCACCCAACTAACACCTTCAAAATTTATTGTAAGAAGAACTGTTCCCCGTATATTGCATCATGGCGTGCCTTATCTTCTTACAATAAATTTTGAAGGTGTTATTTGGGTGGGTTTGCTGGCGTTCGAGAAAGGGAATACACCTTCAGATCTCCCTCCCGTGGGCAAAAAGACAGGCTCTTTGTTTGGAAAAGAAACGATTTTCTTTTGCTTTGTTAAGGCGGAATATTTGTTTACGTTTTTGACAAAAATCACATTTGAATATTCAGCAATATCGTCAGAGTAGCCGTAAACAAACAGCAATGTGTATTCCGGCTTAAAATTGTGTGGTATCTTTCAGAATAAAAGAAACACTACTGTTTCTTTAACAAAATTGAAGAAATTTAAAAATCTATTCGCCCTATAGGAATTCTGTAAATTAACTTGGACGTTAAATTTCGTCTCAAATTTTAATTTTAAAATAGCCCTAATTGCCTGCCAGAACTTAGTTACTAGGGATATTTAATATTTTTCTCCAAGCCACAGTCATGAGTGTAAGAGCGAAAAATACCATGTGGAAACGGGATATACATTGCCATTTGTTTACTTTTTCGGACCATTTTTTGAGGAAACGATTGGATATTTAAATTTTTTGAAATTATGTCTTTTTAACGTCAGAAATTAGCTGGTTAATTTCAGACGTTAAAAAGGCACATTATATTTCATAATAATTACAACAGGTTCCTCCAGAAATTGTCGGAAAAAAATAGCAATGTCCTATATTCCTATTCT
This sequence comes from Mesopsocus fuscifrons, assembly GCA_950004255.1. Taxonomy (NCBI): domain Eukaryota; kingdom Metazoa; phylum Arthropoda; class Insecta; order Psocodea; family Mesopsocidae; genus Mesopsocus; species Mesopsocus fuscifrons. Next base: position 2,520,890 of record OX465377.1, read on the forward strand.
CTTATGCCCAGACTGTCCCTTGTTTAATGTTATAGTTTTAGGTCTAGTCATGCAGTTAGCACCTACCTCTTGTACCTAACATAACTGAGGTATTCACCACTATTATGATATCGTTCTTTTTTTAAAGAAAAAATACATAAATTGCAGAAAAATAGAAAGAAAAAAATTGTGTGCGCAACCTTAACTCCGGGAGTAGCGAAACATTCGATTATTTCTCTGAAAATCACTCCAAGAATCCATGGGGACCTTGTGTTTTTGTCCAGTAAGTAAAAGATTTTCTAAAACGCAAGTGGCACCGGAACGTTTTCCAATGGCTGAGGAAATTTACTCTGAAATATGATGTGTCTTTTTAACGTCAGAAGCTAGACAGAAAAAAACGTTCTGCTGCCACGTGTATATAAACTCATGTGTTTTCATGACAGTATATGAATTGACTTGACCTTTGTTTAGCTTACCTCATAAAAAATGCAGTAATAGCTGCCCGGACAAACAGCAAATTGCTGCTAATGACTGTTTTCGCCAGATTTAATCGGCCGGTGATTGATTGGTGCCAGCAAACCCCTAACCTGTTTTTTATTTGCGTCTGTTCGCTCGCTTGTACCGGTCACTGTAAGCTTATTTTACTTAAACACAAAGGTGTTTTTTTCCTCCAAATGTTCTGAACACACAATTTTTTTAAAGAGATATTACTTATAATTTAGAACATATAAATAGCGAACAGTTTCCTTAAAGACATCAACAAACAGCAGGATATAATCCGGCTTAAGCCAGTTAGAGTGTAACATACAATTTTATCGTAAGTATTGAATTTTTCCAAATTCACCTGTATGAATTCTACGTAAGCCAAGCATCAGAACAGGATGTAAATTTTATACCTATGTTCTTGTTAATATTATTTCTAACGGTGATTACTTAAGTACCTGGTGAGAAAGGATGGATGAGACAGCTGGTGGTCGGCGTCCTTTAGCCGCAGCCCTTCGTAGATCTTGGCTGGACTTCCTCACCCACACGTCCACCCATGGGGCCAGATACATCGGGGAGGACGATCGGACACTCTTTGAGAGGTAGAACCCACGAAACATCTAAAGCTGGATTGCACCAGTTCCTAAAGTCTACTATAGTGCCCCTAAAAGTTCACTTTAGCGTTATCCTCCCGAGAAAAAAAAGTTGATGCCTTTCACCATCCTGCCGGTAGCAGGCACCCATAGTGGAATTTTAAATGCAAGGTTTTTTTTGTGGCGTTACTGTAACTTCCGGATTTTTCAGACTGTTCTGGATTATTGTGATCTTCGCGGGGCTGGGCACTTCTGGTTTCATGGTGATGAACATCTATAACAGATATACCGAGTCTCCAACAGTGACGACACTGGAGCACACCCACTACCCCACATGGCGGCTCCCTTTCCCTGCAATAACCGTATGCAATAACAACAGGGTACAACGCACTAGAGCTGAAGACCTCATTCAGAAACTGTGCGTGTTCATCTTTAAGACTGAAGATGTCACTTTTTTCATAATTTTTTCTTTCCAAAAACCAGTTGTACACAGTTAAACAAAGTAGGGAAAAATTGCTGCGCCAACTGCGCCACCTAAATGTTCCCCGTTCAACCTTACGGGGTTTTAGGATTAAATAACCGGTAATGTCCCGGTACCTACTTGGCTAGTGGCTACTTTGTTTAGGCTGAATTTCACCACCTCACGATAGTGCCTTTTAACGTTCGAATAGCTATCGATTCGAAAAAGCAGACATCCTCTCGTTAGGTTTTGTTGTGTCAATAGAATTCGCCTGCTTTGTTTACGTCAAATTTATTTCAACAATTTCAATCTAAAAGTGGAAATAAACGTGAAAAACCCCCTATTTTTTCGGAGAAAGAAGTTAAAATGTTGATTAGACTACATTAGACTACACCAAATGAGTCGCAGGTATGAAAATTATAGTTTTCGCTAACGCACGGAAAATCCACTCGAAAGCTAACGAAACGGTAACGGTGCATGGTGAAAGCCGTTAACATTTTTTACCGATACAATAGCGCTATCGTGTACACGATAGTCTTCACGTTAAAGTGGTGAAATCCAGCCTTAACTGGTTTGAGATGTGAGATTTGACCATCTTGTGATGTCATCGGCCATCTTGAAATAATATATTTGCTATATGATTGAAGGTCATTCTCTGACTATATGAACGAGAGCATGTTGTTGGACGGATTGCGAACGTTGGTCCTGCTCAACAACCCGGAAATCGTCCCCAAAGGAGACTTTGCCGACGTCCAGGACGTCCTTGACATGAATGGTCTCTCGATACCAGAAGTTATGGAGCAAGTAAGTCACTTTCTATCTATGATTCTGGGTCAGAATAATATACTCCGGAAGATGTCGTTGTCAAACGGTGGTCCACGGTAGCCTCACGCTACTAGTAAAAAAATTGCCAGTACCGGGATTTGAACCCGGGACCTTCGTCGTGCGAGTCTAGTGTTTTCCCACTAGACCACTGTGAGGCCGCTTTCCAAGCCCTACTATACAACCCTTTAAAGAGCTTTATATAATAGGTAGGTAGGTATATCTTTTTAACGTCAAAAAAATGGGAAGAGAAAATCATTCTGCTGCCACGTGTATTAACTCTTTATATTGGCGTGCCTTTTCAGCTAAGTCAGCCGTGTCAGGAGATGCTGGAGCGTTGTTCGTGGCAGAGTGAGATCGTTAATTGTATGGACATGTTCGAAATGAGAAAATCACACCTGGGCTACTGCTGCTCCTTCAACTATGTCGGTGATAAAGATTTTACTAAAAGGTCAGCCTTATTTTATTACTATTCAGCAAAAATGGAAGATCTAGGTATATCACTCGTGAGTGGCTTGTTTCTGATAAATCTGTTGGATATTTATTTGTTCTCTTTTTACTACCAAAAATATAAACAAATCTATATTATAGATATTATATTTTGCCAATTGGCGTAAACAGAGTGCAATCACAAACTATTACATTATCAAGTCACCAATTTCTTATGGATTGTACCTAGTCTTCTCGAGTGACTCTCGACCTTCCCTTCTTTGCACCTCCTGTCCTTCTCGGTCAGCTTGTAACTCCATCCTAGGTCCCTTTCTCGCGTTCTCTCCTTCAACTCCTCCTCCGTCGTTCCGCATCTCTTCAAATAGCTTTTCCTTGTCTCATCCCATTTTTTTCCCCCGCCTCTTCTGTCTAGTTGTTTGTAGCGTTCTCCTAAGTATCTTATTTTCTTAGCTTCCTATCGCCTTCATCTGGAACATTACTGCTCTCCTCCCAGCTTCTATTATTGTCAGTTTTCGTTTCCAATCTCACTATGACATTACCTTATTATAATTTTGTTTGTTTTAGTACCGGTGGACCGGGCCCTCTCCATTCCCGGCTGTATGGACAGCGAATGGGCCTCACTGTCCTCATCAATCCTGCCGTGGACGACTACTTTGTCTCTTCATTCATCTCCTCTGGAATCGCTGTAAGTTCTGATTCCCCTCAGTACCTGGGGTTTTTGAACGGCCACTGGAGGCTTTTAGACCTATCTACAGGCGGCGTTAGTCCGGAATATCTTAAGTTGATATTGGAGGGCAGCGAGAATGCACGTGCGGCCATTATCGTTTTCTGTACCTGCATGAATTATTTTTTCAGGTTCATATTCACGATCCCTACGTGTTCCCCGATGAGCACATTATTATGAAAATGGTACCTGTCAACAAAGAAGTTCTAGTTCCAATTCGCATATCCTCTAGGTAAGTAACCTACGTACCTACTGATGTGGTACTCCACCAGGAACTGTAGGTCCCCGTCGTGTACTAACACGATGGGCGGAGAGCTGGTATTTGGTAGTGACTCCTGCAGGTGTATTCCCTTTCTCGAAAGCCAGCAAACCCACCCAACTAACACCTTCAAAATTTATTGTAAGAAGAACTGTTCCCCGTATATTGCATCATGGCGTGCCTCATCTTCTTACAAAAAATTTTGAAGGTGTTAGTTGGGTGGGTTTGCTAGCGTTCGAGAAAGGGAATACACCTGCTGCAGTGGTATTCCCTTTCTCGAACGCCAGCAAACCCACTCAACTGACACCTTCAAAATTTATTGTAAGAAGATAAGGCACGCCATGATGCAATATACGGGTAACAGTTCTTCTTACAATAAATTTTGAAGGTGTTAGTTGGGTGGGTTTGCTGGCGTTCAAGAAAGGGAATACACCTCCTGGGGTCTGCACAGGCAAGGACACGAGTAGAACGGTGGGGAGGGGACAATGGTGACCTACAGTTTTAGGTGGGTTCCGAACCACCACAGGCTCGATAAATATTTCACTTGGCGTGCTGAACACAGAGGTGAATGCCGATCAGAAAAACTTTGATAGGATCGGGATCGAACCTGTGTGACCCGGCTCTTCTAATGACTACCACCGAGACCGCTCGGCTGCTGTTAAGGACGTCAGCAGGTGTATTCCCTTTCTCGAACGCCAGCAAACCCACCCAACTAACACCTTCAAAATTTGTTGTAAGAAGAACTGTTCCCCGTATATTGCATCATGGCGTGCCTTATCTTCTTACAATTAATTTTGAAGGTGTTAGTTGGGTGGATTTGCTGGCGTTCGAGAAAGGGAATACGCCTACTGGTAATGCCTCCCTTTATGTGTTGTAGGACTTGCTCTAAAGAAGTGAAGGACATGTCTATCTCAGTCCGCGATTGTCTGTTACCAACCGAAAACCATCTTCAGTTTTTCCCGCGCTATTTGGATGACAACTGCGTGACGGAATGCAAAATGAATTATTCTCTGCGTATCTGCTCCTGCCTTCCCTACTTCTACCCTACCGATGGTGAGCAGAAAAATATTCAGTGACTATTGTTCTAAAATATGAGGAAACTATTGGATATTTAAATATTCTGAAATATAATATGTGTCTTTTTAACGGTCGAAATTAACATTTAACAATTAATTAATTTTTGAACTTAAAACGACATATTATATTTCAGAACATACGTAGGTATAAATAGCCAATAGTTTCCTCATGAAATGTCTAGAAAAAAAACGTAAACAAACATGACTGCGTAGTATTTCGTTACATTTTCTCAAATCATGGGAATGCCTGCTGTTGTTCAGAAAGTTCTTTAGATGATAATATTACAATACAGGTACGCATTGCGCCTGCCTACTGGTGGTATAACTGACATCACAATGATATCTTATAGCATAGACTGCTTACATCGTCTCCCTCTCCAAACCTGGATGTTATTTTTACAGGGGAACACAGAATCTGCGATCTAATGGATGCGAGTTGTTTGAATGACAATTTTGGTGAGTTTTACATCTCTTTTTATCTTTTCTTTACACACTCAAGCCTAGTAAGAGTGGATTTCACTAGGTACTTCTTAAGTACACTATAGTGTCTCCTATCGAACAGATTTATCTCATGGTATTTTTACGAGTGCTATCGCAAGGCACTTATCATAAGCTTAGGAGCGACCACACAATCGTGTTTGTTTACGTTATTTTATGCACTAGGAAACTATTGGATATTTAAATGTTCTTAAATATAATATGTCTTTTTAACGCCATAAATTGTGATTTCATCGCTCTTCATCCGAGTATTTCTCCGTTTTACCTCCGTATTTACAATTTTTTGTAGGAATAAGATGGTGACAGTTCAACGTTTCACAATGTAATGACAAAAACACTGCAGTCACATGCATGTACATCTAGCTGCTTATCATTTTCCTCATAGGAACATATCCTAGCTTGTTATACTTTATTTGTTAGTGTATTTTCCTTATACGTAACTCTAACAAACCCCCACTCACTACAAATACAGTAGTAAAACAACACAATACAGAACAGCCTAAAACCCCTAAATTTATTTTTCATTTCCCATCATGACACTTCGACAATAAATACATTTGTCTTTGCGAACGGATTTAGTCAAAGAATCAGCAATCATTTTGTCTGTTGGACAATATTCGAGATTTACTTGACCGGCTTTTATGCAGTCTCGTATGAAGAAATGTTTGATTGCAATATGCTTCGTTCTGTTATTACAGACCTCATTCTTTGCTACGTGTTGGCATGACTGATTATCGTTGAAAATTACAGTCCTATCTACCAAGTAATTCTCCCCAAACAACTCATTCAGCAGTTTCCGGACAAAGAGAATTTCACGACAGCTTTCGGTGACGCTCATCATTTCGCTTTCCATCGACGAAATGGCCACGGTCTGTTGTTTTCGACTTTCCCATGATACCGCTGCTCCCGCAATCATCATCACGTACCCCGTATATGAACGACGGTCGATATCACAGCCTCCCCAGTCTGCGTCTGCATACATAACTGGCGGTTTTCCAGTCTTCCTGTAAACCAAACATAGATCAACAGTACCATGTAGATATCTGAGTACACGTTTAGCTGCATTCCAGTGATCAATGGTATGTCCCACATTGAACTGGGCTAAACGGCTCACTGCATGGGCAATGTCGGGTCTTGTATGAATAGCTAAGTACGTTAAGCACCCTATCAACTCTTGATATGGCTGATTTGAAGGTTCTCCTTCTTTCGAAAACTTTACATTTGTTTCCATTGGCGTACTTACTGATTTGCAGTTTGACATTCTGTACTTCTCCAGTAAAGTTCGCACGTATTCACTTTGATCAAGCGTAACTGTATTGCCATTTCTACGTAAACGCATTCCAACCATCTGGGTTGCTAGCCCGAGATCACGAATGTCAAAACGTTCAGCCAATACCTTTTTCACTCTATCTGCTTCATTAGAGTTAGTGAAGAAATACAGATCATCAACGAAAATTGCAACAATTAAATATCCATCAGAATATTTTCTGTGAAAAACACATGGTTCAGACTTGGCTCTTTTCAGCCCTAAGCCTAGCATTTTTCCACCTTTCATCTCCTAAAGCCTCATTCACAGTTCTCGGTTCGACTTCGTCGTACACACTGTAGGCAATAAAATTAGGAAACATCTTGGATTTTCTTACCCGATTAGGATATCTATTACCATATCCATCTGGTAGTACTGGAGTTTCGGGAATGTAGTCAGGATCCCCCACTGAGTCATCACCCGGTTCAGCCACTGGTGACGGACTCCATGACACTCTCGAACCATCCAGACTGCCATCTTGATTGCCATGACCACCGGCTGCTGCACTCGTTCCTGCAGTTGCCGGACTGCCACGACCACGACCAGCATTGGAGACACCAGACTGCGGACTACCCCGCTCATGCCGCTGGTTGTCGCCTGTGTTCCCCTCGGGTACGACAGCTTGCTGCTGTGGACTAGGAAACACAATAGGTATTACAGTCTCACCCGGAATCGACTCACAACTAGCCTTTTCAGCTTCAGTTGATTGTTCCGGAAATTTATTTTCAATGAAAGTCACATCCCTGGAAAACAATACTTTCTTAGTATCAGGATCAAAAAGACGATAGGCTTTACGTTCTTCCGAATAACCTACAAACACACGTCTTGTGCTCTTCACATCCAGCTTTCCAGCTCTTTTAGGTACTCGAGCATAAGCCAGACAGCCAAACACTCGCAGGTGACTAAGATTGACACTTTTACCAGACCAAACCTGTTCAGGAACTTTTCCTTTGATAGCCTTGGTGGGCGACCTGTTCTTCAGGTATGCTGCAGTCGACAGCGCTTCCGCCCAGTACTGCTTGCTGAGGCCAGCTTCGGTGAGCATACACAGCCCTTTCTCCAGCAGTACACGATTCAGACGCTCAGCTATAGAATTATGCTGAGGTGTGTAGACGGTTGTCAGTTCATGACGAATTCCGTGCTGTTTCAGAAACAAAGAAAACTTAGTATTCACATACTCAGTACCATTATCTGTCCTGAGGCATTTCAATTTCTCTCCAGTTTGTTTTTCAACCAGAGCTTTGAACTCACAGAACTTATCAAACGTCTCAGACTTTTGTTTCAAAAAGTAAACAAATGTCTTGCGAGAAAAATCGTCTGTAAAAGTTAAACAGTACCTGGAACCTGAAAAAGACGGTACTTCAAATGGTCCCATTATATCACTTACAACCAGATCCAATAATCGTTTAGATTTTGGTCCAAGCTCGTGCTTAGTAAACGGCAACCTTACCTGTTTACCTTTGATACAAGCGATGCAGGGCTCGAAAGCCTCCTTTTCGGAATACTTTACCCCGTACACCATGCCATCCTTTAGTAGCTTCATACTGCGGCAATTCAGATGACCCAAACGAGTATGCATAAGCACTTGAGAATGCTTAGGCTTAGAATCACCAGCCGCGAAACCAACTTCAGAATTGCTAGGAGAAAAATTATTAGCAACATCTGATTTTTGTTTTTGTTTACGATCAGTCATGCCAACGTCTAGCAGAAAAGCACCATTTTTTGACAACGTGCCACTACATGTCGGTTTTCCCGTTATGTTGACATTTTCCTGTTTGTAAATAAGACATTTTGATTCATCAAAAATAGTGATAAAACCCTTTTTTGATAAAGTGGGGACACTCAGTAAATTTGTTTTGAGCTGAGGTACAACAGCTACATTTTTTAAGACAAAGTTGCCTTGCTTCAAATTTACATTTTTATCACCAATGCCAGTGCAATCAATTTGTGAATTATTTGCAACTGTAACCTGAAAAAGAGAGTTAGTGCACAATTGGTTCATGCCTTCACTAGTCTTGCACATGTGCCGCGTAGCTCCACTGTCAATCACCCACTGTGACTCATCTTCTTGATTCGGCAAGTCGGTTGACAAAGCAGTCGCGTACAAACTAGTATTTTCTTTTCTTCCTTCTTCAGCTCCTTTCTTTTTATTGTTCTTCTTCCACGGTTTCTTCTGTGCCTTCTTCTTTGGACATTTAGAAGCGTAGTGCCCCTTTTCGTGACAGTTGAAACAGGTGACCACTAGTGCAGTCTCGACAGAAGTCTCAGCAGGTTTATTACTCTCACCCAGCCTCTGTTCGTGCAGACGTAGCCTCTCTGTCAACAATGTTATGTTCCTGTCCTTCTCAGGAACACTCTCCCAAGCGTTCTTGAACTCCAGATACGCGTCAGGCAAAGTATTTAACACACGATTGAGCAACAGACAATTAGGAAGTTGAACATCCTTTTCTTTCAAAGCCAGATTGAGATCTGTCCATATCTTGCTGATCTTGGACACATGTGTAGCAATATTATCAGTATCTAACTTCCGATAATTAAAAAGTTCGCAGTATAGCAGGTCTAACCGACGCTCGCCCTTCTGTTGATACACTGAGTGCAAAGTATCCCACATGTCTTTTCCAGACTTGCACGTGAGAATATGCCGTTTAGGTTCACTACCCACACTAGTTCCTATTAGAAAACGTAGCTTGGCATCATTCTCGTTGAATTTGTTGCACGCAGCCAGAAAATCGGTCGGCTTATCCGCAAAGTTCGCTTCCACTGGCATAACACTAGCTCCTGTTACTAAATCTTTTAAATTGTTCACAGAAAGCTCTAGGTCAATGTCAAAAAGCCAAGTGGCCCAATTTGTGGATCCTTGAAGCTTATCTATTCCACGGGTTTTCTCCATTTTGACAGATCGCTTCTTTATAGGAAAAACACAATAAAAGTACTCACACTGGTAGTAGTAGGAACATAGGTAGCACTTGCTCCCACTTAGTACATTGGTACCACTTCAACATCTGGTCCCATAACCTTTGTAGGAATAAGATGGTGACAGTTCAACGTTTCACAATGTAATGACAAAAACACTGCAGTCACATGCATGTACATCTAGCTGCTTATCATTTTCCTCATAGGAACATATCCTAGCTTGTTATACTTTATTTGTTAGTGTATTTTCCTTATACGTAACTCTAACATTTTTTCAGAACTTCTCCACACATTTAAGCCTGGAGTAGTATCGGAACACAAATCAATCGTAGAGGAGCATGATGCTTACTTAAAGATGGCCGAAAGCGCTGAAAAAGCGATGGTGTGCAACTGCCCCACGCAGTGCGAGGGCGTGTCCTATGAAGCAAGGGTATCCTGGGGTGACTTCGCCGCTTCTCTTGACTCCGTCAATCAGCTCTTGTAAGTTTAGACTGAAGAAACAGTGCCGTTTGTTTACGTTTTTGATTGACACTTTTCCGAGGAAACTGTTGGACATTTATATACCTTATTCTGAAATAAAATCTGTCCAAAATTACTCGATCGTAAAGTCACAACATAAGTAGCCAGTACGACCCAGTTCATCTTAAAAAGATATTATTTCAGAGTGTCCTCAAAAACTGGGAAGAAGAAATGAATCTGCTGCCACGTATTTAAAGTAACGTGTTGTATTTTTTGACAGTGGGCCTGAGACAAATGACACAAATCGGATTCTTCTTCATTTGTTTCTGGAATCGAACTTCTCCCAAGTGACTAAAAGGGGCGTTGCTACCTCCAAAAGTGTCCTACTCGGTAAGCTTTTCCCAAATACCCAGTTAAGGGTGGCATTCGCCTGTTCCTTACCATTGTTGGGCATATCACCACAGGAGTTGCCCGAAACGGAAGAGGAGTTAGCCGAAGCCAGGTGTTAGGAGTGGGCCGAGGCGAGCATATCCAGCAAAAAATTCCGCTCAGCCACTGAGAGGCATTGATTTGTACCTTATTCCAGGTCTTTTGGGAGGGATCTGCAGTCTGTTTCTTGGCTGCAGCTTCGTGACACCCCTAGAATTCACGTACTTCTTCACCGTACGGCTGCCTGGCTTCTTCAGGAATGACATTCCTGATGGTGACCCTTGCCCTGCGTCACCCCGTACAGTTCGAGATATTCCAGAAGTTGAACATGTTCGAGATGTGCAAGAGAATCGAAATGTTCGTTTTCCGTCTGTTCGTTCGCAAAATAACACCGCCAGGCTTATTTTCGTCAGCGGGAAGACAGAAAAGGAGTAAAACCTACTAGGTAAGTTTTCCGTTTTGTGGTGTACTAAGGGTGGAGTTTGTTAACTTGGAATTTTTGCACCAGACCTTGGTCGGCGATAGGCTAAATATGAGTGACGTATTATCGCTGACTGTTGCCATGACCGTAGACTAATGGAACTTTTATATTTGGTGGGAACTCTGAAATTATCATGGATTTATCCAGCACTTCATCGGGCCATAATATGATGTAGCCAGTTAAAAACAAAGCACTCAATTAAAGTCGTTTTATTTTAAATTTTTCGCAATATTTTTACGTAACAGAAATCAGCATAAATAAACAGCATAAATATCACACAACAAAATTCTTTGGCGAATAGCTCCAGTGTTGATCATTAGGGCGCTACTCCACTCTGGCCAAAAGTCACATCACAGAAAAAACTCTTCCTAAAGAGAAAACAATACTTCTCATCTCTCTCTACTACAGCTGTCATTCTCTATAACGAAGGAACCCTGACAACACTCTCTATAGCGAGCAAATTGACGGTTGTTATAGAGAGAGACTGCATATGTCACCGGAAGCTTTATACTCTTTTCCTCTGGGCAGTTCAGGAAATCCTCTTCTGTATCCGGACTTTGAAGCCTCCCTCTATCTTCATCGTTATTTCCGGTTTCAGACGGATATCTTCCATTTTGGTATCGCAGAAGATTCTGTAGTTAGCCACTAGTTGTGAAATAATCAGTTTCATAGACATCATCCCGTATTTAATACCTGAAATAGGATGAAATGGAGGTGTATTCCCTTTCTCGAACGCCAGCAAACCCACTCAACTAACACCTTGAAAATTTATTGTAAGAAGATAAGGCACGCCATGATGCAATATACGGGGAACAGTTCTTCTTGTAATAAATTTTGAAGGTGTTAGTTGGGTGGGTTTGCTGGCGTTCGAGAAAGGGAATACACCTCCTGGTTGACTATGGCTTTCTCATAGATGCTAAAATTCACTTTAGCAGGAGGATAACGCTATAGTGAACTTACCTTGAAGATAAAGTTGTAGTCAAAAACTTAATCTTGCCGTTAGAAGTCTACTAGCTAACGTTTTGATAAGGGCGCTATCGGCAGGATGGTGAAAGTCACCAACTGTTCTTTTCGGGGGGATAACGCTATAGTGAACTTTTGGGAGACACTATAGTAGAGTTTAGCAACTGATAAAACCCACCCGCAAGCAATCCGTCTTTTTCAGTGAAACCGCAGACTCTCTATAACGAAAACCTCTGTATAACGACCGGATGCTACAATCCCTTCACAGACCCTATCGTCAATATAAACTCTCTTCATAACCAAATTTGTATGGTCCTTGACAGTCGTTATAAAGAGAGAGACTTCTGTATAGCAACATACCTATACATCCCCTGGCGCCAGCACTGAACGGGATATACGCGTAGGGGTGTCTGCCAACCATCCTCTCTGGTAGAAAATTGTCAGGGTTGAATTGTAGGGGGTTGGGGAACAAAGCAGGGTCTCTGTGAGTCCGGAGCATCACGCACGCCACTGCGGCGCCTTTAGGAACTATCACCTCTCCTGTAAACAAACAAAAACGAGGCTGTTGCATGATATTCAATATGGAGAATCTGTGTATTCTACTTCTAAGCGGTGTTGTAGGAACCTAAATTTGTTTTGTTACGAAGGTCTTCTCCCTTCGTGGACATACCGGGTTGAAAATTTTGATTTCCGGTTTTCATAGTTGAGACAGTAGAGTAACCATTAGGTGATGATTCCTACTGTTAGCTTGCTTGTGAGATATGTAGCAGAAGATGTGGAGTTTAGCATAAGTTTTCAAAGCTTACGTCATTTTCGGTATTTTCACCTCCCCTACCAGCCTAAAATCCGGCCACTTTAGAGTGTAATAACGTTTTATTTAGTTGTAAGAATCTAAAGTGAGACGATATAGAAACTGAGGGTGCGTCCCACATTACTCGGTTAACGGTTAATCTCCAGTTAAATTCCAATTATTGCAAGGTAAAAACTGAATTTAACTGGAGTTTAACAGTTAACCGAAGATGGTGGGACACCCCCTAAGTCAGCCATCAGACTACATAATATCCTGAGGTAGAGATTTTTCCCATTGTTGGGCCAATGTGTTTGGGTTGGTTGCGACGACGTACCAACTGTATATGGGGTCCCGTTATCTTGTGCCAACGATATGCTTAGATACACCATAAGCGATCCTCAGCCAGTCTAAGCCATCGCCATTACGTTGGCAGCTCAGCAGAAGAAACGTAAAGAAATAGCGAGTGTATGTTCGGTCTTACCAATCTTGACGTCTTCGCTCGCTTCACGGAACAAGAGCGGTCCTACAGGGAACAGCCGCAGAGTTTCTTTGATGACTCTCTCGAGGTAGTGGAGTTGTTGGAGATCTTCTGAAGCTAGTTCCCTGCCGTTCAGGTCGTTCATTACTCGGGAAATTTCCTCGTAGACTTTCTGTTGCACATCTTGGTGCATTCCCAACATCATCAGCACAAATCCCATCGTCCCAGCTGTGGTGTCGTAGCCCTGTAATGAAAGGAAGGAGTCAGTCGTAAAGGCTTTCCTACACGGTACCTGGCGAGGGGTTAACCACTCGTTGGGAATCATTGGAAATATCAGGGAATCTTGGAATTTTTTGGAGTGGTTACCCCTTCGCGGTTCATCTTTCTATGAATATCGTTGGAAATCTTTATGGAATCTAAGTGGAATTTCAAGGAATCTCTGGAGTGGTTACCCGCTCGGTACCTGGGTTCAGTCGCTGGTAAAGACTGTATCACACGATGTTACCAGTAGGTTAGGTACCAGTTCAGGGTGTCTACGCAGTCGTGTTTGTTTACGTTTTTTTCTGCACATCATTACGATTAATATAGGAGTATTTCGGTTGGTTTAAGAGGACGCTATACCTGACGATGCATTTTTTGCCGCCCATAAGATTAACATTGCGAGCGGTGATTCATTTTCAAGGTTTACCCTTGGTTGGAAAGACACAAAATTTTGCATGTACCTAGCCCTAACAATGTTCTAGGGAGTGTTCGAAGCAGATTTCCCAATTTCTCACTGGTTTCTTTTATTGCAACTGTTTTGCAAATGCTAGAATCGCATACCTCAAGAAAAGTGCTGTATCTCGAAAACCAGTAAAAAAAATGGGAAATCTGCTTCGAACACTCCCTAGAACATTGTTAGGGCTAGGTACAGGCAAAATTTTGTGACTTTCCAACCAAGGGTAGACCTTGAAAATGAATCGCCGCTCGCAATGTTAATCTTATGGGCGCCAAAAAATGCACCGTCAGGTATAGCGGACCCTTAATTACGTCTGTCGTGTAAACTAACTCCATATTACACAGGTTATCATGAATTCATGAATCCTCTGTTGACAATATAGTGCAAAAATTTCGTGTACACAGACTCAGGATTACATAATCATGAATCTTCAGGCGTAGCTCACATAAGAAATTTCGTGTTCACCAAAAAAAAACCTTGCTGGTGTCAGAAGTTCATCGTCAGCTATTGCACAGCCTTAATTGACTTACCGTAACTAGCATTGTTTGAACATGCTCTCGCATTACATGGAAATCCTCCTCTCCAATTTTATTTGATAAATATTCCACCAGAAGCTGGCCTTCTTCCCCTCCATCTAAAATCAGAATTTCAGTCAAATTTAAGAGTCAGTTCAACTAGGAATCTACTTTCGTACTTTGGTATCGTATTCCTGTACAGACACTAGGCACAGTATAGACATTAGTTAACACGCAATGGTCTTAATATTCTGGAAGGATTTTTTTTTTTTTTTGAGAAATGTTTCTTGCGAAAACTGCAATCAAAAATTACCACGTTCAGGTAAGTTTTTCTGATAAATTTGTCATTAACTAAAACGTCAACAAACAGAAGATCCCAGAATGTCTTTCCTAGGAAAAAAGGAATGTTCTGAAATATAAGTCCTTCAGTCTATAAAATCCAACTAACCAATCCGTCCGTCTGCGAGCATTTGGATGGTGGTTCTGATGTGCATGGCGTTGAAATCGTTCAGGTATGTCACTCCCTTTCTGAACCTTTTTCCGAGAGGCATAAGGTAGAAGAGGGGATCCCACTGCAGCCACAGCTTAAGCGCTCTCTGATATATAACATCCATCAGTTCTTCCGCCAAGTCAAGAACGTCCAGGTATTCAGTCTGGGATTCAATGCGCCTGCCCATGACAGTTTCTGAAAGAAATGGAAAATTAAAGTGCTGAGTGGTTTTATGGTGGCAGGGCACTGGATCGAATCCCGAATTTCTGAGATTTTTTAAGGGTCCGCTATGCCTATATCTTTTGCCGCCCATAAGATTAACATTGCGAGCGGCGATTCATTTTCAAGGTTTACCCTTGGTTGGAAAGACACAAAATTTTGCCTGTACCTAGCCCTAACAATGTTCTACGGAGTGTTTGAAACAGATTTCCCATTTTTTACTGGTTTTCGAGATACAGCACTTTTCTTGAGGTATGCGATGCTAGCATTTGCAAAACAGTTGCAATAAAAGAAACCAGTGAGAAATTTGGAAATCTGCTTCGAACACTCCCTAGAACATTGTTAGGGCTAGGTACAGGCAAAATTTTGTGTCTTTCCAACCAAGGGTAAACCTTGAAAATGAATCGCCGCTCGCAATGTTAATCTTATGGGCGGAAAAAAATGCACCGTCAGGTATAGCGTCCTCTTAATCTTTTCTACCCAGACCTGATAGGTAGTGGAAAACAACTCTAATGAGCTTGTTGCATGATATCGAATTTGGTGACCCTATATATATAAAGGACTCCTAAGCGGTGTTGTAGAACCCTAAATTTGTTCCAAATGTCTTCTCCCTTCGTAGATATGGCGGGTTGAAAATTTTGATTTCCTGTTTCTCAGTAGAGACAGTAGAGTAGCTGTGTCCTTGTCAGACTTTGATGGCTACAGTTAGATTTTAGTGAGATAGGAAGCAGAAGACGTGGAGCTTATAGCAGATGGTGACGTCATTTTCGCCCCTCATACCAACTGAAAATTCCGCCACTTTTGAGTGTAATAACTTTTATTTAGCTGTGAAAATCTCAATGCGATAATACAAAAACTAAGTCAGCCATCGGGCTGCATAATCCAATCATTTCCTGAGGTACAGATTTTTCCCCATTCCAACCTACCGCCCTATAGGCATTTGTTACAGTTCACATGAATAAAATAAATCTTCCACTTACCAAAAATCATAGCGTACGCACAGTTGCGAATATAAGGGAATATATCGAAAGCGTTTTTGCCGGACTCCCGCTCAATGATTTGGATTAAAGTTCGGGTATGTTCGTTGAAGTGTGGCATCATGTTTTTCAGAAACATTGGCCTCAGCGAAGGCGTCAGCAGTTTCCGTCCTTGCTTCCATGTCGAACCTAAAAAAACACTGACTAGTCACTGATTTATTCATTCATTCTCTGAACTAAGGCCCAGTAACAACTGTTTGCTTATACACTCCATCAGTCTTCTTAGCCCTCTATTAAGAAGACAAGAACATTGTTTCATCCTCAGACAAAGTGTCTGTCTTCTTAGGATAATAGAGACAGGTTTGCGCTTAAGAGGACGCTATACCTGACGATGCATTTTTTGCCGCCCATAAGATTAACATTGCGAGCGGCGATTCATTTTCAAGGTTTACCCTTGGTTGGAAAGACACAAAATTTTGCCTGTACCTAGCCCTAACAATGTTCTAGGGAGTGTTCGAAGCAGATTTCCCAATTTCTCACTGGTTTCTTTTATTGCAACTGTTTTGCAATTTTTTTACGTGCTGTATCTCGAAAACCAGTGAGAAATTGGGAAATCTGCTTCGAACACTCCCTAGAACATTGTTAGGGCTAGGTACAGGCAAAATTTTGTGTCTTTCCAACCAACGGTAAACCTTGAAAATGAATCGCCGCTCGCAATGTCAATCTTATGGGCGGCAAAAAATGCACCGTCAGGTATAGCGGACCCTTAAGTTGGTTCCATCATAGGTACCAGGTATTTACCGTTTGCAGTAAAAACTGATTCCCCCAGTATGGGCTTCGTGAAATGGTAGTGTTCGCTTTTGTCCTGAAGCTTCGGACTGGTGCAAAATGCCTCTAGATGTTCAGGTTTGCTGACAAATACATGCAGCTTTGGTCCAATCCACAGAGCCATGAGTCCATCGTACTGCTCAAGAAGGTCTGAAATCTTGTAGATCAGTCCTGAAACATTAAGACCGAACATACATTCGCTATTTGTTTACGTTTTTTCCGCACACTAAACTTAACAAACGTGACTGCGTAGACGGCCTTAAACAGAGTTTCAGGAGGTGTATTCCCTTTCTCGAACGCCAGCAAACCCACCCAATTAACACCTTCAAAATTTATTGTAAGAAGATAAGGCACGCCAACATGCAATATACGGAAAACAGTTCTTCTTACAATAAATATTGAAGGTGTTAGTTGGGTGGGTTTGCTGGCGTTCGATAGAAAGGGAATACACCTGCAAGAAGGTTCAGAAAGTGATGATGATCATTTTCAGTTCGATCCCTGGTGGAGTCAAATTTTTTTTACTACAAATTTTTAAATTGACTTACGTGATGTGTCCCCAGCAAGGAGGTGGGCATTGCCCACAAAGGGCAATGTTCTTGGACCTGGCAGCCTGATTTTTCGTTTTCCAGGTAGCATCATCAGTCTGGTAGCTGCCGTTACCAAAATAAAAACCAGAACGGCAGTCAGGTTTCCACTCGACTGCGCTCTGCTGTGTCCGGTCACCACCGACAAGCCTAAATTCAAATTTGATTATAAAAGAATGAAGTATTGCTGATTGAACGAATTAATGGCCACAATGAATGCCGGGTGGTTACCACCGCCATGGGGTAGAGCCGCTAGAGCCTTCGAAGGTTAGTTGTCGGAAGGAGTAACTTCAGGTGGGCATCACGGCAGATTTCTTAGCGTGAGAGCTCGCAACTTCAGCGCAGCCTTATAAAACCCATGGCTTGCTGTGCGCTGCCTTCACAAACCTACTATACCTTTCTAATTAATTTCAAAATTGTACCTGAAGCGTTATGCAGGGGGCTCCAGTAAGCGTCCATGTCAAGCTGAGACTGATCGAAAGCATGGCGCCGCTGTAGCCTAACTTCCATAGTGAACCTATGACAACAAAAACTCTTCACAAGTGACAGAAAACAAATCCCCATTTGCTAAGTATAGGTAGTTACCCTGTGACAGCGATCACAGAACATTTGGCTTGTTCACAACTGGAATGTTCCATCCGGCAAGTTGAAGGTTTGCGCTGGAGGCCATCTTTTGTTTTAAGCAATGTTCAGATCTTGTTTTTTGGAGCACAATGAATTGGTCTTTTTGCGGAAATGTTTTTTTGACGTCATTCGTGTTGTTGTTTTTTAAGAGCAAAATCAAACATAGCCTGTTCATTTCTGGTGTATATTATATTTCAGAACATTTAAATATCCAACAGTTTTGTAAAAAAAAATCATAGTCCGTGTGGGCTTTATTATTTTTCAGGTACTAACAGTCTTGATAGCCGATATGTTCAGCATCTGAAGTGTTTAACGCACTGTGGTGGTTCAGAACCCACCTAAAACTGTAGGTCCCCATCGTTTACTAACGGCTATAGGGAGCTGATATTTGGTAGTGCTACCAGCATATAGAAACGGAGAAAAAGTAAACTTACCGAAAGTATGTGTTGACCGTTAGAACGTACGAAGAGAAGTGAACGATAGTAACTGATCGACCTAACGACAATACTTATCGTAATAAAGGGACATCGGCATGCCTTATCCTGGATAGGTAACTTGTATAAGAGAGATTATACTCTCGTTCAATGCCATCTATCTATAAACCTGCTTTCCATTGGTTACACTGCACTTTTGCATAATGGTATATACCTACCTGTATACCTATCTAACAGGCGAAGGTGTCCCTATAACCAAATGGCACACAGCTTTCGACGAACCTGCCTAGAAATTACATATTTTGTTATATGGCTTTATTATGCACTTTTCTTTGACTATTTACTGTTATGAAGGAGATCGTCCATCAACAAGTAGGTACTTTTCAGGTATGGGAAGGTACTTTGTGAAGATTAGGAAACTTGTTTTCAGGTACGAGTAGGTACTTTGTAGGTATTTCAGGTATGGGATTGGTTATTTGAGTAGGGTTTTCAGGGAATTGGTTTTCAGGTATTGGTAGGTACTCCTTTGTTGAATATTGAGTTCGTCAAGAATGTATGGTGGCCCTTACGTTTTCAGCTACTATACCGGTATAGTGAGACCATTTCTTGGACCACGTCTTAGACCGCATCCTTGGACCACATCTTGGATGACGTCCAAGACGTGGTTCAAGGCATCATCCAAGATGTGGTACAGGACGTCATCCAAGATGTAGGTCCTAGACGTCGTCCAAGAAGTGGTCTCACTATAGTCTCACTATATCGGTACAGTAGGTGAAAAAATAATGACATTCTCGACGAGCTCAATATTCAACAAACGAATGAAAAACCAATAAAATGTAACTTTATATTTGAAGCTATTCAATGCACTATTCTGCCATGTTTTGTAGAAGAACAGAATTAGGGGAATCGCAAGGGTGTTGGCGACATATTTTGTTATGGAAATGTCTGCCCTGCAGGATACCTGCTTTCCTTGGACCGCAACCCCCATCCATGGGCTGTGAGGCTTACGTGATTTGCGCCAAGGACTTGGCCCTGTAATAAGTGATATCACTAATTTTGAAGGCTGAGTGAATGTGGAGTACTTGGCCAACAATTTTGATATCAAACCCTTTTAAGGGCTTTTTGAAGGGTTATAAACTTGACTGGTTTTTTTATACGGAGTGTTTTTGGTCGGATTTAAATGTACTGAAGTATAATATGTCTTTTTAACTGCCGAAATTAACAGGCTGTGTTGTGAGTAGAAAAGCTATAGAGAAGAATTGTAGATCCTTTCCACAAGAGGAAAATTTTGCTCACGCTGGAATTTGAACCCACATCCCCGCAGACTTTCGGCCAGCGTAAGAACTCGCGATGTGCCGACGAGTAGTACTTAACTGTAATAATTTTAGCGAGGGGTTGACCACTCATTGGGAATCATTGGAAATCTTTATGAAATCTCCGGGAATCTTGGAATTTTTTGGAGTGGTTACCCCTTCGGGGTTCATCTTTCTATGAATATCGTTGGAAATCTTTATGGAATCTCAGTGGAATCTCAAGGAATCTCTGGAGTGGTTATCCCCTCGAATTTTAGTATCACTCTTATCAATTCATGTTATATCATCATTCATGAGTGTAGCTGACCAATGAAAGCAGTTTGTTTTAAAATAACGCGAAAATTCATTTCCTATCTCTATTGTTATTTATTAGGATTCACCGGTGCGTATTTTATTCAAGCCTATGTAGTGTAGCCACGTGCGCTAACTGTCAATAACAAATCATAGGCTCTTAAGAATCATGCAAATGTCACGTGTCATGCGGTTTCCACGTGGGCTATGGACCTTGCATGCACACTTCCGTATGAACGGGAACTTACCCCTTTAGATGGGTTGTCGGATGACCGGAGATGTTGTAGATGTTGGGGTTTGTATAGAGACGGCGAGATTCAGCAGACTTCGAGACACATTATATTTGCACATTCACTTACACAGATTGGATAGGCACATCACACAATATATCACACAGCATTACGTACGCACACCGCACCTTCGAAATTAAAAGGGCCGAGATTTTGGTTAGCACCGGCAGAGATTTGTTTCACGACTGACTGCTGAGGGCCTGTGCCCTTAGGTTATATTGACCATTATTCGGGTTGCTGACATTTCCCCTCGAGGAATGACCCGTGTGTTTGTCGACCTCCTTAGCCTTCGACCATGCAATTAATTGCAATTAATTAGCTTACTATTTTGCTAACAGGCTCAGGCCCAGGCCCAGGCCGTAGCTGGCGACCTGCTGACGACCTGCTGATGGTTCCTTTATTTGGCGTTTGCCCCTTATTCGGCAGCCTTCAAAACTGCCTGGGTACCGTCAGCTAGCGTCAGCTAGGCCTGTGCCCATTTGTGTTGTGACAAACAACTATTTCGCAGCGCGTGCGACCTCATCGTACCCCGAGGTTATTGCGCTATTATTTATTCCTATTCCTCCCAATAGATCACTGATATGGTACCTGGATGACTGTTGTCGAGGGATTTATGACAGCACCCCACAGGTTTGAAGACCACCGGGTCGAAAACCGATAAATAGAGATAAAGCTCGAGACGACAATCAACCTTCCCATATTAGTGTAGTCACAACAATTGAAGTGCGGTGCGGTAAAATGAAACTTAACTTAGGTATACCCATCTTAAAATTATAAAGTCACATATAGTTTGTGGTGATATGGCTTAGTGTCACTATCACGGGGTCGGGTTTCTTGGGGCACACTCTCACTTTACAGGCTCTTTGCACTGTCACTTTGGGTATCGGGCACTCGTTGCAGAAGGGGGGGGGGGGGGGGGGTTTGTTGAACCGACTGCTTGGCTCTGTAGTCAGCACTTCGGTCCTGCGTGGATCAGGTTGGCTCATTCCGACGTGACCTTGGCTCGGCTTGGCTCAGCTTGGCTCCCGTCTCCGTGTGGCTGCATGGGTCAGCGTGGCTCCTGGATTCAGGTTGGCTAGTGCCCTCGGCTCGGCACGTCTCCTCTCAGATTGGCCTGGCTTGTTTCATCTTGAAACTCCTTGGCTCTCGTTCGGGAAAGTTCATTAGAATGATGTCGTAGTGATGGGCGTATGACATATCGTACGCAAATGAAGTAAGGTGCGATAATGAGTCTATTCTGTTGACGCACCAAACATTGATTCATGCTGAATGGCAACTTGGGACGTCACTGAGTAGCTTGACGCATGGTGTAGTGACGTGTAACGGTCATGGGATATTCATTGTCACAGTCTGTACTGCTGACTATGCGCCGCTAAGCGCCGCGTTCTCACTGCATCACCTGCCGTAATATTGTCTATGTGCGCGAATGGTTTATTTGGTTTTACCATTCACACTGCAGGTTCTCACTTTCACGTGTCTCAACATTTGATAGTTCGTTCAGGGGTTCTGCGGCCGTCGGGACCCGTTGGGTAGGGGTCCACCGCAACATATTCAAAGCCCATCAACAGCGATTGTTATGGGGTGGGGTCTTCGCTGCGGACCACGGGCTCGTTCGGTAATGCCATTGTAACAACAACTAGTCCTTGGAGTATAGAATGTCCGTTCTCGGATAGTTGCTGAGTGGCGTTCACTTAACGCCTGGGAACGGTCTGCGTGCTGTGGCTCGTTCCGGGTTTGGTCCCACGTGCCATCTAGCAGAGTAGCCGGTCAAAGAGTGCCATCAATGTCATCCAGGGTTTGCCACCGTACAGCCTCCAGAGCTCCAGCTTCTCTCAAGTCCGGCGAAGCTCGCATGGGGCGCCGTGACGTGGGTCAGCTGGGCTTTGCTTGCTGGGGTCGGCTGTGGTATCCCTGATGTGGTGATGACTGTCTGCAAACTCAAAGTGCTGGCGTGAGGTGTGGCAATAGGTGGGGTTTACAATTATACAATATACATTCCTTTATCGTTTTAGAGTTCACAAATTACGACATACAAAATTCTTATTCTAAATTTCATATTCAATATTAATTAATAACAATGTCAAAATGTTTCTTGGTCTAGTTGACCTTAAATTATGCAAAAATAATGCTACGTTTTCCCAATACAATATGCCCATAGAACTATTAAATCCAATACTTTAATGTTAACATGATCCAATACGTAAATTGTACATTGCAAGATAATCGTTACTGACTATTCTCCGTCAGATTTTGTTGTAATCATGAGTTGTATTTATGCGATCCTATCGCCCACTCATGATTAAAAATGTATTTAATATATACTTATAACCAAATAATATCTGGAATCCCCACTTATAGGTATAATAATAATCCCGTTATATCCCAAAATTCGAAATCTGCTATGACCCGTGATGTGCCTTGTGATCTAGCTGGACTCATCATCAATGTAAGTATATGTCATTGTGTATCCCAATAAAAGTTTCTAGATCTGATCTTGATCAATACTCGTGACTAAGTATCAGAGTTTTCTGGAGTTTTAGTTTTCAGGTTATCAGATAGTCTTAGTTTCATA
This sequence comes from Mesopsocus fuscifrons, assembly GCA_950004255.1. Lineage (NCBI taxonomy): Eukaryota > Metazoa > Arthropoda > Insecta > Psocodea > Mesopsocidae > Mesopsocus > Mesopsocus fuscifrons. The sequence goes on from OX465377.1 coordinate 2,543,908, forward strand.
CACCGTACTTGTATCATATACTAGTACCGGGGATTGTTTTCCAATAAAAGCGCTGAATTCATACTTGCATTATGCTCAAGAGCACTGCGCCTGCAAACTCCATATATGGATTTCTGCTGGGCGATCAGGCATGTGCAAAAAATATACTTGATATTGTAAAGAGATGGTTCCGCTTATGTAATCTAAGTAGGGTATTCAACTAAAAGAAAATTTCAAGGAATAAGTAGGTATTACTTAGTAAATCTGACACCAACAAATCCGAGTGTCAAACGTGAAATTATGGCCGTCGACGTCGCTACCCCTTGGTCCCTAACGTGGAGCGACGCCCCTGAAAAGGTCGTCGTGGTGTGCGAATTCGCAGTTGACGTCATCCCCACCGACGTGGGCTATTGGCTGGGGCGCGATCGAGTTGGGATGAAGTGAGTATTTATTTATTTATTATTTTCCTTTTCTTTAAAATATAGATTTCAGACGTGACGAACGTGTCTGGTGAAGTAGACTTAGGCTCATACTGTCCGGGTTTCTTGTTTTTTCTTTCTTTTTTTTTTTTTCACAATATATTATTTCTTCTGTCCTTTTCGTTTTCAGGTTCCGACTTGGCGACACGCCCTGGCTGGGAGGCTGGGACATACGGGACTTAACTGCTCCCGTATGTCACACGCCTCCTATCATCTGGAGCACCTATCCTTTGAGGAACGGGGGGCTCTGCTATGCCCTCTATGTGTACAAGCAAGAACCGGAAGATTGGTCCATCCTCTCGCGGGGGGATGATAACCAATATGTTCTTCGGACTCCGCAGCCACCAGATTGTCCCCGAGCCTGTGAGACCCATGTAAGACTCTCCCCTTCTACTGTTGTGATGTGGGCTGATCGTCCGTGTTCTGTTGTCTGCGTAACCGCTAAATGATGCGATTTTTCTGTTATAGGAACCACAACATCGTCACCCCTCCGCAGATATGTGCCGAATTTACCCTGATGCGGAAGAGTAACTCCTGTCCTTTCCGTTCCTGTAAGTATCTATTTACCGTATGCTAGGTATATACATCATATTGCGACTGTTCGTAGGCCAAACGTGCTATTGAGGCTATCCTGATGCTGGCCCAGTCTATTAACCATTTTCCTGCTTTTCCTTCCCTCAAGGGACTGTCCTTAATTACTTATAGTGAATATTTATACTTCTGTTTTTCAGTTGGATTAAACGACAACGACGACGAAATTCCGGCTCAAGAGTCGGACCTTGCCTTGGCCGAATCCAAACCGTGTTTTGTTTCTGTCTACTCGACGCATTTCACGGTACGCATAACGTAGGAAATATTTGCCAAAAGTGGAAGTCACTTTATTTTTGTTGATTGGTTATGTCCCATTTGTACCCATCGACGGATTTTCTTGAAAATTGGTAAAAAAAATCTCAGATGCTTCAAGGGCATTTTCAATAGGTTTTCATTTATTTTTGAAAATTATGACCGTGACATGCAAAATAGAAACATATACTTTGCGCGTCGAATGACATTTCACTTTTTTTGATGGATATATTTAAACTTCGGTAAGCATGTGCCTAAAAGTATCGCCCAATGTGTGGCGAAATATTTTTGTAGAAAAGTTAAAATTCTGGTAAAGAAAAATAATATATTACTGACTTCGGCCATGACTGTGTTTATGATAATTTGTAATCATGCGAAATGTGAGCCCGACGAACGACTTAGTATTACTAATCTCAATTGCTTCTTGGTAACAAGAACCTTGTGACTCGAAAAGTCTTCTTACTCGAATGATCGTGCTCCCCTTTCGCATACTACCCCGTTCCTTGTCATATTATGATAATTATAGGTAAGTAGGTTTTGCAAAGAAATAACTATAGACTTCTGAGTTACTTTCAGTGACGTAGCTAGTAATAAACTGGTCCGTTAATTAGGCCTTTAGGGCTTTTCTTGCTTTTGTAAATACTAGGCAAGCTAGTGCCAACTTTGCCAGAACTATTAAACTCAGGCCTGTTATCACGGATTTCCATAGGTATGGAATTCCGGCTGGGATTGCCTGTTCCGTATACATTTGGTAAGTCGAATGGATAGGACGCACGTCACTTAGATCAGAAATGAATCCTAGGTCTAGCTCAACAATCTTGATTGTCAGAATAGGGCGGGTTGTACCTGCTAGGGTTATTTCACAGGTTTCCTCACAACCTAGGCATCGAAGTATAGTCTCGTTACCACATGACAGCATGTTTGTGTCGAACTGGCAATTGCTGTGGAATCTGAGCATACCTGGGTATACCACATGTGCGCTTCCAATCACAACCTGGCTTGCTATTAAACAGTTTCGGCATCCAAATTGACTGACCTCAAAAAATCGGCATTCTCCGCTTTTAAACAATTCATGGAGTAACTGCTTGCTCCCTATGACGATGTTAGCTGCTCTAGAAATGGGGCGCGATACTTGTAAGGATGAGTTAGTGGCAGACACAATATCAAACGATGGTAGGGTTTTCACCACTGCTGGTTCCAATATCGTCCTCTCTATAGCCTGGGGTGGTAACACATACCCTGGAGCTGTATCACCCAGCTCCAGCGGTAAGGCATCTATTGGGAATGTCAACTTATCATCAATCAGCTGAAGTTCCCCGATAGTGTCTAATACCGGTTCGTTCATTGCTGATGCGGGGTGTTGGTAGGCCTTATTGTCCTTTACAAATAAGTATGCGTCTAACGGAGGGTGGTAACCTGCACTAGACACCAACTGGATTTCCTCACCATCCGCTTGGTCACGGGCTTCCGTGAGGGTGACTAGTTTTGTGGAATTTTTGGTTTCTATACGGAACACGAATTGGTACTCGTCGTCCGTGATTTTAAATATCCCGAACCTCTCATTGGGGGCAGTTAGTATCAGTTTCTGAGCGTAACAAGCGCTGAAATAGAAACAAAAGTACTCTGTGTTCTTTTTGACAACACAGTTAGTCCTGCTAATGGACGGCTGAACTTTTGATTCCGGAAATGCTAGGGGGTATGTTCCTGAAGCGCATGCTTCCCTTGAACATTGGTTCGACGATATGCAGTTAGACACTTGCCACTGATCGCTGTTATACTTGGCAGTATGGTACTGGAGTTTAGCATTAATTATCTGATCCGCACTCATCAGAGTGACTTTCGAAGTTTCGTTATGAGGGTTCTGAAAACAAACCTGTTGACCAGGGTGTAATTTCAGAAAAACATTACTTGCGTGCTCGCAGTTAGATCCTTCACAGGTTTCAGTTGCTGACTGAAGGTATACAACATGGTCACATGCTTGTGTTTCTGTTAAAAGAGCAACTATCATAATGACACAAATGGCAATTGGTTTAGAAGAATGGAATCTAGGAACTGCGTACTCGTGTGATCGCTCTGGTTCCGACAGTTCTTCCATTTCAACCGCTTCCTGTTCCATAACTCTCTTTGTGGGGACTGGTGGAGCATCTAAGTTAGCACGTGCACTAGTTCTCTTAAGACTACACCGTCTTGTTTTTAAATTCATTTTTTCTCGGGGTGACAAAAGAAATTTTCCGAATCTGTAAATCTTCCTCGGGATTTGTTTTTTCATGGTTAATTCGTAAATTCCTGCAATCATTAGAGCTCCCACTATGCCTATGGCTACTGCAAGAGTACCGATAAGAGGCATATACAAATTTCTGCAATGAGGCAAGGTGTTTACTTCTCCAAGAGTGCAATGGTCAAAACTAGAGAAGAGAACTTGGTCACATTGCTTCGCGGAAATAATTAACTTTCCAAAATAAAGACCTGTGCAAATTGGTGTGCACTCAGTGGTCGTCTCATGTCCAACCATTTTTATGGTGACCTCCGATATCGGGTAAGATGCTTTAACCTGGCCATTTTCGGCCGTCCAAATCGGACATGATCTTACCTTGCTTGTCGTGAGTATCAGTAAACAAACCAACTGGAACATCTGCATTGTTCCGCCGGTGCGAAATCCTGTTCCTTCTGGTGTCCTCCTTTTCGTTCGGCGTATGTCCTTGCTGCCGTCTGACTTTTTCCGGTTATTCCTGTCAGCAAAATCAATATTATTATTTGTTTTTCTTGTATATCTATATAGGTTAGTATTCTGGCACTCCGTGGGTTGCAACCTCTTCCTTTCTGGTCGTCTGTCTTTGTCTTAGATATTTACCTTAAAGCTACAGATACTTAACTATTCTTAACGTAAACTTTCATACTTGGGCCCTCATTCATGCATTAAAACTACTTATTTACTTATCCTTATGTTATTCCGTATTCAGGTTCGTTTTCCTAACCTAATTGTCTAGTCCTGTCCGAGGAGTGCCCTTACCTATATAACTTCCTGCAGGTAACTTTTCCAAGCACCAATCTACTTCCTGATACTCAATTATTCCTGTCTTTTAATTATTAATCTTGATAACTGTTTCTTATTTCGTCTAAATCTTTTGAGATCACTTGTGCTTCAAGAACGAGATCCTTTCGTCTCAATCTAATCTCATCTATACCATGTGATTCAACTGCATCTACCTTAAGCAAGAATTGAGTAATGCTCTCGTCTAAGAATTTAAGCTCTTGAGGCTTCTTTTGTGGGCAATCTGCCAACTCACACATTGCATATCCTATGTCTTGTAATTCGTCTCCATATTCATCCAAAACTCTATGAGTTTGATCAATTACTGCTCTGTCCATTAAGTACTGTGGATTTTCCTTCTGTCTTTCTATGGATTTGATAAATTGAGAAATTTCTTGGGCCATTAAAATTAGGTTTCTTCGTTGTTGCCTAATCTCGGTGCTCCCGTGAGATTCTATGGCATCTATTCTAAATAACAACTGAGTTATATTTTCATCTAAGTTGTTTAGAAATTGAATTTTCTTAGGATCCTTATTTAGTTGCGAGGCCAAGTTCTGTGCCTCATTTTCGATTATTTCAAGTTCATCTGCATACTGATCCAGTATGTGTTTACTATCGGGGGGTATGTAACTCGGTTCTGAAAAGTGAACACTCTTATTTGGTTTCGTCATTGACCTCGTGACTGGCCTTGACGGACCTGCTTGTGGTATATTGCCTACTGTGCTTTCTTTTTGAGCTGACACTGGGCTTGACGTTACAGTAGGTACTGGCAGTGGTTCTTTCTCTACTTGGGTTTTATTGCTACTCATATTTCCTTGTATAGTGGACGAAGGGGGATTTACTATCATGCTCCCACTGTCCGTGTCTGGGGTGGGTTGACTACTTTTTTCTGGAGCCTGTGGCTCTTCTTCCAATGATAACCTGTCCGTGGAGGGAGCAGCACGGAGGTGTAGGGGTGATTTTATTCTAGTCTTACTTACAGTTGTCACTTTCTGCGTGGTCAAATCTTTGATTTTTACACCGTACGCGGTTTGTGAAATACAAGTGAATGGTCCCTTAAATCTTCCTCTCATATACCGACTTTCATCCTTTTTAAGTGGAGCGTCTATTTTTACAAACACTATGCTACCTGGAGGAATATCTACGTATTCCGTGTGGTACCTATTGTCGAAATCTACCTTCATCTTCTCATTATACTTTGAGATCATGCCTGATAACTGCTGGTAAGAAGTGTCAAATTGAGCTAACTGTACTGCTGTGTTATCATCAGTGTCAAAATATTTCTTTCGTGCTTTGAATGATAACTCCGTTAGAGGTACAATTGGTCGGGCATAATGGATTTCCATGGGAGTGAGATTAGATCCCATCAGATTTCGAGAATTTAACGTCGCTAGGGCGAAATGTAAATAATCCACCCAATCATCTTTCTTGTCCAATAAAAATGCCGTCAGTACATTTTTCAAAAGACCTATGTGCTTTTCTACCAATCCCTGGGTAGTGGCCATGTATGCTAGGCCGTGTCTGACCTCAACGTTATACAGTTTATAAAACGTGGTAATGTCATCACTGATTAGGTTCTTAGCATTGTCGCTTTTCACACAAAGCGGGGCGCCAAAAATGGCGAAAACTCTAATTAGTGCTTTAATAATAGTCGAACTTTTTGAATCTTTCAGAGGCTCACAGAGAATAAAATGACTGTACTGATCTGTTAGAATTAACCCATATGGATACTGGGTATTATGCAATAACGGACCCATAAGATCTATTTGCCAAACCATATTAGGTCTAGTGACTCTATCAGGGGCGGCTAATGGCAATTTATATGGTCTTTGCTGGGTTTTGCTCCTAAGGCACACTACGCAAGTAGAAACTTTTTCGCGAACTAATTTTTCTAACTGCGGGATGTACGCGTTTCTTTTAATCAAATTATAAGTCTGAGTTATGCCTAAATGGTACGACATAGGGGATTGATGATAAAAATCCACGATTTCCTTATGCATTGTTGATGGAATTACCATTTTTGGTAAGCCATACTTGTCATTGCGGTACATTATTTTATCGGCGTCTAAGAAATATTTCCTGGTTTTACCTTGCTCAATGTCCCTAAATATCGGTGCTAATTCGGGGTCCTCTCTTTGTTCTATCTTGACCCTGTTCCTGTCGAGGTGAGGGATCCTAATGTCTGGTTCAGACAGCTCGTCTGACGCAAGTATCACTTCTTTCTGGTGTAAATTATTATTTTTCATGAATTGTAGGAAAAGCTGGTACTGGTTTTCCTCAGATTCTTGGCTAGTCATTTTTACCTGATGCTGCCGATTATTTTTCTTTTTCTTCTCTCGATTTTCTTCTAAGAATTTTTCGTAAAACTCTTGAAATTCTTCGAATGAAACTGTGTGGCTATCTGCCGTAGTATCCGGTACGAAAACTACATGCCCGTTCTTTATTTCTAGTCTAGAAAATAAATCAGCGGGGTTGTCCTGACCCTTAACATAGCGGACTGTTAGGTCGTATTCGCTGATTTCTAGCATCATTCGTATAAGTACGGAGGGTAAATTCTTCGTGCTAAATAGGTATATCAATGGCTTGTGATCTGTGTACAAGTCTACCTTTCTACCTATAATGTATGATCTGAACGCCGTCAAGGATCGATGTATTCCGTATAGTTCCCTTCGGTATGTACTCATTCGTTGATGAGATTCAGATAATTTCTCAGAGAAAAACGCTATTGGTTTCACGCTATCGCCCTGAAGTTGCCCTGCTGAACCTCCTACTGAAAAATTCGATGCATCCGTGAATATTTCGATATTGGCTGCGCCAGGACTCGTATCAAGGTACGCAAGTTCTGTGGCATTCACCAGCCTGTTTTTCAGCTCCTCAAAACATTGCTGATGTTCGTCTGTCCACTTAAATGGTACTGCAGGCTTTGTCAACTCATATAGTTTAAAGCTAACCTCAGCAAATGCCGGTATACTTTTCCTATAGTAATTTGCACTGGCTAAAAAAGATTTTAATCTTTTCGGAGTATTGGGCGCTTCCATAGCCTTAAGTAACGCAGTTTTTTCTGGGTTGGGCTTGTATGAGTCTCTTGAAATGATATATCCAAGAAATTTTAACTCTTGTTTGAATACTTCTACCTTCTTTGGATCTATCTTAAAATTCGCTACCCTAAGCATTTCTAACATGTCACGTATGTGCCTTAGGTGGCTTGCTGTGCTATCTTCCCTGCTGTGCACCAGCAAATCGTCGACGTAGCTTAACGTGTTCTCCTGTATTTTCGCCCTTGATATTGCGATCGACATAGCTTCGTTAAACACATGACTGGAATTACGGTACCCCATTGGTAACCTTTTCATCCTATATGTTTTGTTAGGGGTAGTGAACGAAACAATGCTCCTTTGTCTCTCATCCAAAGATAATTGGAAAAATGCCATTGCTAAATCGAATGACGAGAAGTACTTGGTTCCATGGAGGATGTCCAAGCTGTCCTTTATCGTGTTGGTCGGGAATGACATAGGTTCTGTCATTAAATTTAACTTTCTTAGGTCAATTACTACCCTCGCTTTCTTTGGGGGAGGGCGTGGCAAAATCAAAATATTATGGTTCCAACGAGACGGTCCTGACTCCTCAATAATGTCTGCTTCTAGCAGATCCTGTATAGCCTCCTCCAGATCTTGTCTTTTCGAAAGTGGAACTGGGTAAGGTCTCATATAGAAGGGTTTCGTACCTTCCTTCAAGGGTATGGTTGCTTTTAGTACATTAGTCACCGGTAATCTAGCTCCTTTCTGCACGAACACATCTTGGTATTCGAGTAATAATTCTTCTACTGGTTGCCTGGCGTCCTCTGGGACGTGAGGTGCGTTGGCTATTTTCCTTAATAACTCTCTTACTTCCTCCTGTGGTTCGGTGGACTTTTCTTCAGATACGAGGTTAATATTTTCCCTCTTCCTTTTGTCACTTATGCAATCCTGTATGCTTAGAAGCTGATGATTGTCCATCGATGAAAGAGTACCCAATTTATCTCCTTTCTCTAACACAACAAAATCCTCGCCTGAATTCCTCAAAACAATATTAATCCTATTCCTGCGTTCCAGTGTATAGATGCTGTCCATCATCTCGATGTTTTCTTCGTCTGCCTCTGGTTGGAATAGAAAATCACCTCTCATTGACTTATTAGTCTTAGCCTTAATCATGACAAATTGACGCGGAGGTATAGTTATTTCTTTCGTACATTTCACCACGTACTGTTCATCCTCCTTACTGTCGTGGTCCTCGTCTGTCTTCTTGTTTTCCCGCTGGACTGAGGCCTTCTTAGCCATGGAAAAAACTGCACGTTGAAGAAGCCGGTCTATCTTTCGTAGATAACCGAGAAATTCGCCCTTACTTATAGCCTGAGGCGAGCTCGATTCGTTAGTAACCTCTACATCTATTGTCTTAGTGCCCTTTTTTATGTCCTTCAGAGCGCTGAGTGGCTTCAGTGGAGCTCTGTTATGTGAAGGAATGAATAGGTAACCTCCTTTCACTGTGTCAGTAACCTGACCTTGAATCATTAATGTCGATCCAGGCTGAATCAGTTCCTCACTTGCACTGCATACACCGTGTTGACGAAAATTATGTCTCGGTCGGTAGTCATCTTCAGCTCCTATATCTCCAATATCGAAAGTTTCGTATTGAGTTGCTTGACTTTTCGTCCTTACTTCCCTTCGGGATTTTTGTGCTGTGATAACCACTGGTTCCTCTATGTGCTCCTCCTCAGATGGGAGGTCAGATTCTTCATCTGACTCTAAAACCTGGAACCTGTTACTCAAAGGTACAGCTGCATAAGCCTGTTTTTCACGCTGATACTCTTGCTGTCGTTTTCTATTTTCTTTTGCATTATTGTGAAGAGATTCTACAATACGGCCTATTTCGTACACTCGAGTACACTGAGTGCAGGTTTTCCTAGTCCCTGCACGCATGTCCTGGTTTTGTGGACGCCTAAACCTTGCTGGTTTTTTCTGCGTCCAGAATTGCTGACCTCTATTATACCTCATACTCTGCGGTTTTGAAGGTCGTTGAGCTACTTCACTATATGTTGGAACTGAGCTATCGCTGATGCTCTTGCCAACTGGCATTGGTTCTAATTTTACTGACCGACCCTTGTACAATACATGGGTGTTTCCTCTCACGAACCACATGCGCTCCTTCTGCATTGTGTTTCTACCAATAATACCATCTACTCGAATTGGTGAATTCTCATCTGGCACGACGTCACAATAAATGCTTATTTTTCTACCTCCCATAGTCATGTTAAGATTAACTGCACCGATTATTTTTAAGTTTTGACCTGTCACACCTGAAATTCGTGCCTTCGAAGGTTTCATTGCCCGCTGCTGTTCCTTACTAAGACAAGAAAATCTGCATATGTTACAGGTAGCTCCCGTGTCGAGTAAAAACTGATAACTCTTGTTGTTTACCTCTATATCGTTCATGGTGACGACACACGGCGCGTCATCTTCGTGGAGCCCATTGTTGACATCGGCTACCATATGTCTCCTGGGGTCCATCCCTACTGGCCCTGACGGCCCCAGGCTGCGGCGTTTTTTGTTACTGGAGCTTCGATCGCCAACTGTCGTGTCCTGTAGTCGGTAGTTTGCTCCCCACGTATACCTGAGGATCCCTGTGCTTGTCCTCGCTGATAGTTCTCTCTATCATATCCCTGTCTCTGGGGCTGTCGGTAACTGGTCTGGTTCCAACCTCCTCTGCCTCTGCGAGAATTCTGCCAGCCGGGTGTAGCTTGATTCCTGCCCCTCTGCCAATTGTTCTGCCCGTAAGTGCTGCTTTGCCAGCCGTTTTGTCCATTGTTCCTGTTTGGCCAGTTAGATCTGCCCTGAAATTGGGCCCTCGGCCACCCTGGCCTTGGTCTGTATCCACTGTTCCAATTGGATCCATTTCCGTATCTATTTCGTCGTTCAGGTGCCCCCTGGTATCGGTTCTGCTGACCGGGTCCCTGCTGGTATCCGTTGTTCCAGTTGTTTCTTGGCTGGTAGTTATTTGACCAATTTGGCCTACCTTGATATCCGTCGTTCTGGTTACCGTATGTAGGTTGGGGCATCTCCCTCTCACGTTCCTGTCGTCGTGAAAACCCTCCTTTTTGTCTTGCCTCCTTCTCCATCTGTTCTAGGGCAAAACTTGAATCGTATGGTACCAGAGCTGCCTCGTTCTCCTTATCCGTTTGTTGTTCGATCTTCAAATTTTTCATCATTGACAACATCTGTGTCATTAATGCCTCTGTTCTATTTTCTGGCTTGATAGTTCCTTCCTGTAGCATCGGGACATTATACTGGCCTTCCAAGGTCTGGGCCGCGCTCACAGCTGCTTCCAGGGTACCCACATTCTGTAGACGGATGATATTACCGTTCTCCCTCAAGCCTGATAAAAATATATTCAGTGTGTCCTTATCCGTTACCGCGTTATGCGTGGCAGCCTGTGCATCCCCCGCTGTGAGGCTTTTAATTCTCCCAGCTAACATCTTTAGTCTATCGGCGAACTGTGTTGAAGATTCTCCCGGCGATTGGCGACAGTTGAAAAATGATCTTTTTACCATGTCCGTTGTATAGACTGGAGAATACCTACCGATAACTGCCTGTTTTAACTCATTCCAAGTTGATTCCTCACCGTATTCTGGCAACAACCTGATTGCCTGCTTAACTGGTTCGGTTACCCGGCACACTAACATGAACTTCTTATATTTGTCGTCATATGCTGCGAATTTTGCTACTTCCTCTATGTTCCCTATCAGTTGCCCAATTGTATAATCCTGATTGGAGGGGTTGAACACGGGAATTTGTTCCAAGTAATCTGGTTTAACTGCCATCTTGGGTTTTAAAGTGGATCTAACGATGTCGAATATATTGTGAGCTGCTGAAATTTGTTGCTGAAGTAGCTGTAGGGAAACCGTTGAACACTTTTCGGAGTCTCCTACTTCAACTTCTAAATTGGCTTTCGGAACTATAACTACTTGATTTTCCTGTACCCAATTTTCCAAAAATTTTATTCTTTCTTTCAGAGTGTCGGCTTTGATAACCGCGCTCCCTATCTCATTCAATGTATCCGATAATATTTTTTGATCAGGTGCTAAATTCAAAGATACTAACCGTCCTTCTACCCTTTGTGCATAACCTTCTAACTCGCTGGTTTGTTTCTTAATACTATGAAATTCAATCCAAGCTTGATGTATCTGGTTCCTAGTGGGCGGCATTTCCACCCTGAGTGGTTGCTGCACCAATCCTACCAGGAATTATCATGACACTTTCATACGCTCTACCACCTTGATATTCAATAATGAACGTAATTACACGAACACCTCTCTCTTCAGCCATTATTTACCCAAAAAATCAATCGTTCATTTAAAATAAACCCAATAACTAGGTATATTACCACATTTTTTAAATAATTCCCAACAAAAATTCTAAGTGTGCTAATTGATTAATTTATGCATACCTATGTTCCCTTAGGGTTGGGGGTTATTCTGCGTGGGTCGGTGAAGTCGGCATGTGGTCATAAAAATTATTGGATTTTATGCTGGAGGATTTTTCGACGTTCCTGTTTCAATTTTTGGAGAGCCAAGCTATAGCGGACGAGTTCTCGTTTAAAGAATTGTTTAGTTTCGAAGATATCTGGGAAGTGAATTAAATATTCAGGAGGTGGGCAGCTGGTGTATTCTTTGAGAAACTTGATTTTCATTTCCTCTAGTTCTATCTGATCGGACAGTTTTGTGGTTAGACTATTCATATTGATATGCGGGCATGGTGCGGGACGACCTGAAAAGTGCTGAAGTTGTTACGAGGGGGAAAAAAAAATTGAGTGGGGGGGGGTTTGTAAGTTACTTCTGACACCAATTATGTCATGCGGTTTCCACGTGGGCTATGGACCTTGCATGCACACTTCCGTATGAACGGGAACTTACCCCTTTAGATGGGTTGTCGGATGACCGGAGATGTTGTAGATGTTGGGGTTTGTATAGAGACGGCGAGATTCAGCAGACTTCGAGACACATTATATTTGCACATTCACTTACACAGATTGGATAGGCACATCACACAATATATCACACAGCATTACGTACGCACACCGCACCTTCGAAATTAAAAGGGCCGAGATTTTGGTTAGCACCGGCAGAGATTTGTTTCACGACTGACTGCTGAGGGCCTGTGCCCTTAGGTTATATTGACCATTATTCGGGTTGCTGACATTTCCCCTCGAGGAATGACCCGTGTGTTTGTCGACCTCCTTAGCCTTCGACCATGCAATTAATTGCAATTAATTAGCTTACTATTTTGCTAACAGGCTCAGGCCCAGGCCCAGGCCGTAGCTGGCGACCTGCTGACGACCTGCTGATGGTTCCTTTATTTGGCGTTTGCCCCTTATTCGGCAGCCTTCAAAACTGCCTGGGTACCGTCAGCTAGCGTCAGCTAGGCCTGTGCCCATTTGTGTTGTGACAAACAACTATTTCGCAGCGCGTGCGACCTCATCGTACCCCGAGGTTATTGCGCTATTATTTATTCCTATTCCTCCCAATAGATCACTGATATGGTACCTGGATGACTGTTGTCGAGGGATTTATGACACACGTTTATAGAGGCAGGGGTGGACAAAACCTGGACAGTGTTAGTAATGGGCTTTAATAATGGGGGGATGGGGTGTTTTGGACATCCCTTACGGTTTTAGCGTTGTGTTAAGGGTGAGGGAGACCTGACATCATCGCAGAACTCATTCCCCCTCGGTTGGTAGCTTCTTACCTCTTTGGACCTCTTTCTAATCCTAGATAGCAGCTAGTCAATCCTTCGTGAGTGATGGGATCAGGACTTGGCAAGTACTTTTTGGTCTCTCGAAACGACGTCAGACAAGTTTTGCACTGTGTCCGTGGTACATAGAGCCATATATTGAAGGGCCAGGAGGTGTATTCCCTTTCTCAAACGCCAGCCCCAACTAACACCTTCAAAATTTATTGTAAGAAGATATGGCACTCCATGATGCAATATACGGGGAGCAGTTCTTCTTATAATAAATTTTAAAGGTGTTAGTTGGGTGGGTTTGCTGGCGTTTGAGAAAGGGAATACACCTCCAGGGCCTAGTAGGATTTTCGTGACCTCTGTACTCTAGGGGGGATTTGGTTAGAATCACGCCCGACAGTTGAGTTTCTCCGGTTCTCCCAGGTACCCATCAGGGGGCCTAACACTGGACAAGATTCTGGAGAATTCTGGACGATCCTCTTCCTTTCAAATCCGGCCCCCAGTACTAATACGCTAAGTCTTCTGTACGCCTTCTAAGTACTTATATCTTTGCCTTACCTACTACGGTTACCGAAGGATAACAGCCTCGATAGCCGAGTGGACTAAATGGTCAACTTTTGAGGAGCAGTGAGAACCGGGTCACACCGTTTCGATCCCGATCCTACCAAAAAGTTTTTCTGCTCGGCATTCACCTCTAATATGTTCAGCATGTCAAGTGAAATGTATAGCGAGGCTGTGGTGGTTCGGAACCCACCTAAAACTGTAGGTTTCCATCGTTTACTCGATGGCTGGGGAGCTGGTATTTGGTAGTGCTGCCAGCTGAGCACAATGGATAGTTCTTGAAACGGTCTAGTTGCTGGGCTTGTCCCCCCCAACCCTCAGCTATACCGAAGGATGTAAAAAACGATGTAGGAAAAGCATTCTAAACATTTATTGAGAAAAAAGTAGGTATTTGCACAAACAATAGTTTCAGCTTTAAATAAGTAAATAAAACGAAAAAATCTACAATAAGGAAACAGCAAGCAATGTACACTTTGTTCATCAGTTCCGACTTCGGCCGCCTTCTTTATGTACACCATCTCGGATCTCCTGAAAAAATAAATAAGGAAACGAAAAATTAGCCACGTGGCGCCCTCACACTGTGGTCTAGTGGGAAAACATTAGCCTCGCACGACTGAGGTCCTGGAATCGAATCCCGGTAGCAGCAATTTTCTGGTGGCAGCATTGGTGTCACACCAAATATTCATTTGGCTTCGGCCAACAGTTTCTTGAATTAATATTTGCGCTTTTGGACCAATTACCACCAACAGTTACGTGGGCTTCACATAGTCATGTTCGTTTTGACGAAAATATAATATGGCTTTTTAACGGCCGAAGTTAGCAGGCTGTGTAGTGATACTGCGATCGGTTAATTTCGAACAAATTTTTTGTTGTCAAAAATCACTCCTTCGTAAAATCACCACAGAGTTTTCTCAATAGTTTTCTCATAAAGTGTGCAGAAAAAACGTAAACAAATAGCGAATGTATGTTCGGCCTTAATATTTACCGGTCTATGCTCCATAGGACATTCCAGTGATCATGATGTTAGCAAGGGCATTCCTTCTTCTTCTCCATCCCCCGAGGATCTGTGCGTGGTACTGCAGCTGCCGGTACCATTCCTTCGTACGGTCTGCATCCTCAGCCTTGAAGAGGAACGTTTCCTTGGTAGTCAGCTCTTGTACTTCTAGCAGGTCTTCGGAGTCAGGCTCGCAGCAGACTATCAGTTTATCCAGGTACAGGGGCTCCTAGGGACACAACAGCTGTAAGATTTTATGTACCGAAAGTTAAGTGGCAGGGCACTGAGCTGTCAAGGAGCTGAGGTTCGGAACCCGAGTTGTCAAGATTTTTTTCAAGTGAATCTGGTCCGGCCCTGGGTGTACCTATGGCATACTGTATTTAGTACGGTAACTGCATAACCATTGATAGTACTCGTATTCGCTCTCCAGTGAAAGCTAAACATAGTGTCCTATTCACAGTTTTTTGTTTGCTTGTTCGAATATGGCACTATGTTTAGCTTTTGGAGCAGCCCGGTTGTGCAAGTACCAGTCTGATTTAGAACCGCAGGTGTACCCAGCCCTTTTGAGTACTTGACCATCACTGACCATGGAACTACTCTCGGGAGTGATTCTGACAAGATGGTCGCTATTGGTGTTGGACATACCAATATCTATCGAGACATCGTACTAATACTGATACTGACCCTGATAAGAGTAAATCGCCCGCATTTCTCCTTGACAAGAAGTAGGGTCGCCTCCCTTACGCCCGTCTTGCACGGAAAAGCGAGCCCTCCATCCTGCAGCTCCGTCCGGTACTTAGCGTTCGGTTTGCCGAGGGTCGCCAACAGCGCAAACACAGGCTGCAGCTTCACCGTCCGCCCTTTCCTCCAGTTTCCATCAGGCTGTGCGAACAGCAGCCTGCCCTCCAGTACGAACCGAACTTCGTCATGACTCCACTCCAGAAGATCAACGGCCAGTTTGCGGAGTTTGATGCTGGTTAGTTCTAGCTCTGCTGCCGATTTGCGCGCTGCTGAGGTTGAGAAACGTCGCCATACACGGGCGCCACCCCCATCTCTCGCCTCCTGTAGAAAAAAAAATGTTTATTTATTTCGTATATATCGATACTCGACCGGTAATTGCAACGCTATTGTTATCGTTCGATAGTATTAGTTCTCCAGTAAAAGCTAAACATAGTGTGCTATTTGCAGTTCGAATAGGACACTATGTTTAGCTTTTACAGCAGCCACGGCCATTTCGAGCACGTGTACCAGTATCATTCAGCATGGAGGGTCAACTATGAGAACTTCGCCTGACGATTCATGATTATGTAGTCCTTACATCAACAACGAACTTCGCCTGAAGATTTATGATTATGTAATTTCAAAGTCGGTGTACACCAAATATTACCTACTTCTCTAAACTAAACAAAGTGAAGTTGGACGCCCTTAAAATATAATTTTAAACAGAACTGACCGCGTTCATGTGTTCCAAATGAAGTTCGATGCCGTGCTGAGCTTCCTTCAGAAGTTCCCTACAGTCGTGGTGAGGGGGCGTTACTTTGTATAGCCTCGCAAGCAGCAGAGGATACTTCGTCACACGTTGAACTGGTACCTAAACAAACATAGAAAATAAAATGGTAAAAAAAACACGTGGCACCACTTTTTTTTATGACTTCCTTCCCCGGAGTCATTTGGTATCTTTTGCGAGAAAGCTGTTTGATTTTAGCACCATTACCTATCTTAAGTTACCTTAGTTTCTGATATTTCAAAGGCATATTTTCGAGTCCAAAAAAATATCCAACAATTCCCTAAGAGAGATGTGACAAAGAAATTTTGTGGAGACATACCTAGTTAACGAGTTTCTGATGTTAAAAGACTTATTTCAGGCGAAAGAAAATAAGCAACACTGAGCGTCGAACTCACTTATTCATCTACAAAATCACTATGACCATTTCAAGTTTTTCGCTTTAATTTACACAAACTTATCGCCCGGCAGTGGAAGAACTCATCGGTAACCACCATTCTGAACACATGCGTTATGCTGACCTCGAAGCACGAATGAAAAATGTCGGCGCCACAGGAGGTCATAGATAGCGCTGACCTGTTAACTATATGAGGAAATAGAGTTGACCATGTTTTATGTTTACTAAAAAAATCCCAGTATCTACACGGCGATATAAAGGAGGCCGCCCACCTAGCCGCACCGCGCCTCTCCGCGCTGCTGTTTGTTCTGACACGTGTCATCTTAAGGGCGATATTTAAATGTTCTGGAATATAATAACCTGATAATTTCGGTCGTTATAAAGACATATTATATTTCAGATCATTTAAATATCCAATAGTTTCCTCATAAAGTGTGCAGAAAAAACGTAAAAAAATAGCGAATGTATGTTCGGTCTCAACGTCAGAAACATAGGTAGTAATAGGTAGGTATTTGCCATTGTTCCTGTCTTAGGTACACACCATGAGGAAGGAGTTGAGGTTCATTCTTCTAAGGACAGCGTTCTCCATCTGAGACACCCTGAGGAATATCCTCAGCAACTCTTTGTCTTTTTCAAGGCTGGCCAGCAGCACTGCAGCAGAGGCTTGCCGGGTGCAGTAGCTCTCGAACGCGTGCAGCATGGGTTTCGCATCCAAAAACAATCGACCTATGTTTACTGTTAGGAGGTCTTCATCCCCCTGAAACCAAATCCATAGTAAAGACCACTGAAATTTACTGTAGTAGGTATATTCTGCAATAATTTTAAGGCTGGCAGAAGTGTACCACCAGCCAAAGCAGAACTGCCTTCAGGTCTGAGTTCAACTCTAATACCTACTTCTCTGTCCTAGTCTTATTCCTATACCTGTTCATTTGCGATCTCCAGCGTGTCTCGCAGTTTCTCCGTAAGTGTTTCGCTGTTGTCCATGAGTTCTTCAACGTTGAGGAAGATGGCAGAGAGTTGATCAGGAGTGAGGAGCCCTGCCACCAGCATAGGTTTGTAGAACTCCTCCAGAATGATCCGCAGATCTCGCCCGTACTTCTCCTCAGTCTCTGTGATCTCTTGTATGATCTCCTTCCGCTCACTTCGCTTCTTTGCGCACTTCCGACAGATCAGTGGCGCGTACATCACCCCACTGAAAAATTTAGATTTTTTTTTATGAAGTTACAAGTGGGATTTACTTAATTTAGTGGGTACATGTCTTTGTTACCACGGAGTTTGACGATCTTCCGCAAACCTGGCATAACACTGATGGCTGACTAGTACCTACACCTGAACTTACGCCATACCTACGGAAAAGGAACACGATTCTGTACCTCTCGTTCCTCACACTACCACAACAAATATTTGTTGCAGTGTTCATTACTTCCTATTAAGTCTCTAGAAGCCTCTGACAGTGGTTTCCTTACCCTGGAGCCCTCAGTTCTGGGTACGCACCTGTCAGTGACCTGAGTCTCAACAGTCTGGTCACAGTCTTCGCAGAGATGGAGTGGGTCCTCCCTCAGACTGGCGCTGCTCGTCTGCCATTTGCTGCGGGACGTCTGGCTGGTCTCAGACCCTACCCCAGAGTCATTCCTCTCAATTTCTGCGGAACTTTTGCGACCCAACAGCAGCGAGTCTCGATCCTCACTCGAATCGCTCGCCGTACTCGGAGGGCCAGCGTCCACTCCCGAGTCGCTGGCCTTGCCTGTACTGATTTCGCTGCCATCGAGGGATTCCATTCTTCTATGCTCGGGGACTCCCAGAGTTTCTGGTGTTCGAGGCTCCACAAGGTACAGATCCTCCTGGACCCGGTCTTTAGCATCTACTAGGTAACTCAGGATGTCGTACTTGGAGGCTCCTTCAAAGATGGATTTCGAGGAACGGTGGTCTAACTCCTCCAGACTCGGTGGCAACGTCGTAGGAAGTGGAGGAGGGACGTCTTCGTCGGATTCTTCTGCTTTCAATTTAAGCCCCACTTGATCATAAATCGGTTCTTTAATTGTTTCATAAATATTATCATCATCGTCCTCTTTCTTTTCTTTTACCAGGCCATTCCGTATAACGTATTCGTCTTCAAGTTTATCTAATTCTTGCGTAACTGTTTCATCTGAGTCCGATGCGACGTAGAACTTACTTCGGGCGACTGACAGTGGGAGGAATGGGCTGTTATTGCATTCATTGAAACTACTGCTTCGGCTGGTGTTACGTGAAGATGTCTTCGTGGACCCGCAGAAACTGCTGCTGCGCGAAGTTGGCGCTGACGAGTCCTCTGCCGTCTTCCACTGCGCGATTTTCCTCGCTTGGTACGCCAAAAGAAGTGATTCAGGTTGGGTAGTTGCAGGATCGTCAGGAGATGGAGGCGTGAACAATTTGGAAAGCTGCCTTAAACTCGTCGAATTCCTTTCCTTGTCTTCTTTCAATCTCTCCACCAACGATGGTAGAACAGGGTCTTCTTTTCCACAAACGTGAGGGACTAGATTACGTCTGACAGCTTCCACGGGGTCCATGTTGTCAAGAAGGGTCGTGCTGGAGAAGATGTATGGCGCAGGGGTAGGTTTCACCGGTTCTTCCACCTTGGGGATGGTGGCACCTACCACCAGGGTAGTTTTGTTGTCCGTAGAAACGACAGGAATAACGGTTGATTGCGACCCCGTTTCGATGATCGTACTGCAACTTGGCGATTCTTCTTCATCATTTCTCACACTAATCGTTACTTTATTGCAATCTTCTGGCTGGAAATTGTTGATAATGACGGATGTCCGCTTGCCTCGCGCCTGATTGTCCCCCGGACTACTTCCGTTGATGATGATTGAGGTCCGCTTGTTGGAATCCTGATTCTCAGTGCGAGTGATTGTCACCACTGTCTTCCCTTCTTCTTTGGGCTTGAGTATCCCACTCTCGCAGTGGTCACAAAGCTTGACCGCAGGAGGTAGAATATTTTCAGGGACAACGCGATGTGAATCGCTTCGATTTTTTAGGCTGATATTCGAAAGACACTGTCGCGGGGGTGGCTCAGTAGGGGGTAGTGTCCCCGTCACCGCTTTTCTGTTGACTTGGTCGATCAGCTTGGAGAATTCTGCATACGTCATGAGGTTCCCTGATGGCAGCTTAGGTTTTTCAGCTTCGGGGGGCGGAGGGGGTGGCGGGGGCTCCCTGGGTCTGCTCTTCACCCCTGGTTTTAAACCGTCGTCCAGCTGATCTAGGAAGAGTTCTCTCGTGTCGTGGCGCGTGGCTCGGGGTCGCAGGGCCATGGTGTCGCTAAAGAGAAAAGAGTTGGGAGGGCTGGTGGACATCTGGAGGACCTCATCGCCACACTTGAACACCGCCGATGACGGTCGACGGTCGCTTAAGCTCCGCTTAAGAGTCCAAGCGCAGGGAGGCTCCTCTTCAACTGAAAAAATAAATAAATAACAATAATGGCTTACCATAATGCTTACTGAGGGCTGAGAGTGTTCAGTGGCTCTGAAAGTACCGTACAAGCGGTAAACGTCTAGCTTCTCCATAAATTTGTTTATCAAATTAAGACACTCCTGAAATAGCCCAAAGACCTACATTCTTTCTCTCTCCTAACAACACTATCACTAAAAGAGGTAAGACTGACCAGTAATGGTCAGAAATGAGGCAATAGAATCGGGACTCGGCCATAAACTAGCAGATAGCGCGGGGACGTTCTTATTAGCCCCATTGTCTGAGACACGACTAGCGACCTGATCTACTTCGTCAACTGCTATGGATCTGAAGATATGTCCCATGGCTCCTTCCGACTAACGCACGATGAAAAGAAATGGTATTTCTTGTTCTTGTGCAGTATAGGGTATCAAAATACTCGGGGAGGCTTCCGGCAAGTCATCTCATCCTAGTGGGGGGGGGGGGGGGGCAAACTTATATTTCATGGGTAAGCACAACAGTATAGTAAGTTTCAGAAAAGTGCTGTGTAGGACAGGGCCTTCATAAGCTGCGAGGAGGGGTTACACCAGGTGGGAATCACGGCAGATTTCTTAGCTGGAACCAAGGCCGTAGGAAAATATTTCGGGGGGGGGTTAGGTACCTAGGTAGCACAAAACTATATTTTCTCCTTCAAAACTTAATTATATCTAGTGTAAAGCCGTGTAGTTTCGGGGGGAGGGGGGGGAAGGGGGGTTGAACACCCCTAACCCTCCCCCCCTGGGTACGGTCTTGGCTGGAACAGCCTTAGAAAACTCATGGCTGCCTTCAAAAAGTAGCTACTTAAAGTACCATTTTATGAAAGATACTACTTATACCTATTTTCTCAAGCATCAAAAAATAAGAAATACCTACCTACTTATTGAACCAATAGCTCTACAATAAAAATTGTGAAATGGATTTTTTTTAGATCTCCCATCTCCCCTTCTTTCGTACCTAGCTGGTATAGTTAAGTGAAGCATGCATCCTTGAAATATATACCTACGCACATTAAAAAGACTCTTAATGACTCTACAATTTACGCGGTTCGCAAAAAGTGAGCCACATTTTCCTGGTGTTGTAATTGCGTGGCAGCCATTAGAATGCCGTAGGGAAAGCGTGTGAAAGACGAAATTTGGAAATTTTAAACTTCGGACCGTTTTTTTTTCCTTTTAACTTCACCTACATTATAATTATTGGAAACCGATTACTAGAGGGAATCTTCCAACCTCTGCGTTTTTTGTTGGCCTAACTTCCTACTGGCCTGTTCTTAGTACTTAGGTAAATATCTTCCTTTTTCCACAGCTAGGATGAAGCCTGTTACCGAAGGATTAACGCCTCAGGAATCTCGTTGGGAATCTAAGGGAATCTTGGAAATCTTTATGAAATCTCAGGGAACCATGGAAATTTCTGGAGTAATTAACCCTTTCAGGTGCATATTTCCACGAAACTCGTTGAGAATCCCCGGAAAGTTTTGGAAATCTTCATGCAATCTCAAGTAATCTCTAGAGTGGTTAACCCCTCGCCTGTTACTAATCTGCAGAAGAGAAATATATCTCACCCATGCTGTGGAGAGCAGTAAAAGGTCTCACCCTGGCTTTGGAGAGTACAGTAACAGGTCTCACTCTGGCTGCAGAAAAGTGGTATAGGAGGAGCCCAGGTTTATAATTTTTGATCAGGTTACTGTTCCAGGCACTGTACCACGATGGGTCTCTTCTCCAGTTTCTGAAGTTCACTGTATATCCCATAAAAGTTGACTATGGCTGCAACGTTTATTTTCGGAAGGATACCGCTTTAGTGAGCGTTTAGAGCAACTTCTGACTTCTGAATATCCTAAACTAGTAGCTCAGAATGTTCCCCCTATGTGAGTCTTCGTTCCTTGATATGTCAGTTACCCTACCGTACAAAAGTGATCGATGCTCCAACAATGACCGGAAATATGGGTTAGCCAAGTGGTAGCACTCTCTCTCGAGGAGAAGAATTAGCTTTGAAATGGCCAGGTACAGGAGATCCGCAGGTGTAGCACACCGAGACGTGATTAGGGTACAAATAGAAAAACCCTGGTAAGGGGCGATCAAGGCCATGAAGAGTAAGAGGTCATCCGCGGCCACAAGCAAGTCTTACGAGCGGACTAGGGGTCCACCTTGTGTCCTTAGAGGTCTGGGATCGAATCCCGAAGGATGCAAAAAATTTCGCTTTGGCGAACTCTTCTCCTGCGGCTAGATGGACAGGGACCTTAAGACTGATTGTACCTCCGTGAACAAGAAACGCTACTATTGTTCTAGTTTTGAATTATACAGGTGTGTTCATCTTGACTTGATTACGGGACAGGCAGCGAAACGAGGTACGGCTACCAAGGACGTGAGGTGTACAGGTCATCCTCCACACACCATCTCAACAACTCATCAGTTTCGTCACGCAATTTCTTTCATTTGTTATTAAAGTTGAATTAGGTGGTTCATAGTTCCCACGTCGACCGGGAAGGGATGCCTCACGATCGAAACACTAATCAGCAGGGTCAGGAGACGTTATAGGCGCCGAGAAACTAAAATACTGAGGAAGTAAAAAATCCACCTTTCGTGACCTCTACACAACTGGGTGATTTCGTCAGAATCACGCCCTACAGTCAAATTTTCCCTTAGTGAGGAGAAAAATCTCGGCAGTTCAGGACTAGATCCTAGCTCCTCTAGCTTTACAACTCAGTGCCATAGCTTTAGTGAAAACTAAAGGTCATTTTCCCTTTCGATTTCTATACAACTCCGTGCTTATAGACGCGTGAAAATGTGTTGCCAGAGCAGTGCTATAGGGAAATCGTGTGAATTTTTACAAATCGATTAGTAATAGGCAAGTGGTGTGTAATAGTGCAGTAGAGAAGAGAGCGTTGAGTATGAAATGGGCTGGGCCAGTCACGTCATCTGCATATACAGCGTGGTTACGGCTGGTGAAGTCATTGATTTGTTGGAGGTTCAGGTCTCTATTCAAGGCTCGATTGACTCATTTTGGGTAGAGGGGGTGGAAGGGACAAGCCCAGCAACTAGACCATTTCAATAAGAATTATCCATCGTGCTCAGCTGGCAACACTACCAAACACCAATCTTCGCGTTAGTACCTATACGGTAAGAATCGGAAAAACTTTTTGGTAGGATCGGGATCGAACCGGTGTGACCAGTTTTCCTCTAAAGTCGACAATTTCTAGATCACTTGGCTATCGAGGCCATTATCCTTTAGGGTAACTTCTAAAAACCTCAACAATTTAACAGTTCTCCAGTTAGTCCTCACCAGAGGACAGAAAAATCAAGAGAATTTTTCACACGGATCGCAACTGCGAGGTGATTAAACCCAGCTTCGCAACTTTGTCAGAAGTCTGATTGTTCGGGAAGAAAGGCAGACAGAATGATGGCGAAGATAACGAGTTCGTGTAATGATAAACGCTTCCAAGATATATTATTGCTGCAAGGAGGCGATTAAGAACTCCATGCACGATTGGCTATAGCCTTCACGGACAATATACTATGGCCCTACACCATACTATAAAACATGGAGCAACGAACGTATCGAAGATGCTAAAACGAAAAGTACAAGATTCCTCTACAGCCCCGATAGTCGAGTGTTCTACTCTAGATGGTAGAGGAACATGGACACTACCCGGTTCGATACCGATCCGAACAAATTTTTTCTGATCGGCAGTCTATGTTCAGCATCTCACGATGGCGTACTTGGTTCCCCGCTAAGCACGATGGATAGTTCTTAAAATGGTGCAGAGCTTGTTCTCCCTCTACTAACTTGGTGTGCGTTTTGAGATGTGGATACCTGCAGTAGGGCAATGTACTTACGTAGAAAGTTGAGCGGAACGAGCATAGTCAACATACACAGGTGGAGCACCCAAATAACGTACCTTGTGGCGAATCCTGGATCGAATCGGTATTCGGCTCGCCTGTGTCTTCGGCCAGTGGCTTCCGGTCATCAGCCGCTGCCTCACTTCCTGAAGGAACTTCTTCAGCGACTTCATTCACGATGGTAGCGTCCACCAACTCTACCAAACCACGCTCTGTTGCCTCCTCCTCGGCCGGAGTTTCTTTCACGCCTTCAGGTTCTTCAGTTTTGGGTACTTCTACTACCTTGTCAGGAGGGACTTCAGAGGTCGCAACATTTTCAGTCGACCCCAGTACCCTAAATTGCACTTGCTTCTTCTTCTTCAGTGTACTCTGAGTTTGTTTCTTCATCCTGAGGTCAAAAACTTTGCTGCTGTCTCCAGAGTCAGGTGGTGTTGAATCGTTGAGGGAGCTATCAGAACCGTCTTCACACGGCTTCTTGAGGATACTCTTGATGGAGAGGTTCGGTGAAGAAGTCGACCTGAGCTTCGAAAGCCTCAGTCCGTTCTGTTTGGGTTTTCTCGGTGGCCGCTTAGGAGACTCGTCGGTAGTTTTCAGTTCTTTGTCACTCACATATCCCTCAACGGTGTCTGTTGAAGGGTGGGAGGGATCAAATATACGAAACCTTTGACCGCTCAACCGAACTTCTGGGTCTGGCAACTTTTTCGGTTCGGGAATATTTATTTTCTTATTTCTTACTTCAGTCTTCTTTAATTTAGGACGCAATATTTTTAATTTAGAATTAATTTCTAACGTGCCATCACTTAAATCGTCGCTCGATTCGTCTTTTATATTTAAGTCGTACGCGCTAACATTGCACTCTAATATAGATTTTGGTCGACGTTCTTCGCTGTCACTGTCAGTTTCCCAGGCCTGTGACTCAGTCACCCACGAAGACTCGACTTTAGGCTTAAACGTTTCAAAACTCGAGACAGTGTCTTTGCGATTCATAGGTGACGAACTTCTATTTCGTTTCTGCTTCGTTTTCGGATTTATTATCGAGGTTTCTGTCGTTTCACCAACACCGAGGCGTGATTTGCGCATAAGGTTGTAGGGGTCGGTGACAGCGGCAACTGCCCTGGGTTCTTCTTGAGGCGTGGCGCCCAAAAGTGTTTGGCGCGCTCGAGTTTGGGTTCGGGCGCGCCGCACGCCGCACTGGCGGCAAACGGCGCCACGCGGAGTGTCTGGACATTGGCAGATGCTGCGGGTAGTTCTTTGGGAACCGTGGTGTGCCACCGGGACGAAGCGGGGAAGCGGGGCGCGGGGCTCTGAACGGGGAGCCGCTACCACGCCCGGATAGAGGAAAAGGCTAGGCCGCTGTGCAGGACTTCCTCTGACGCCTACAGTGCCGTAAAGCCAGGTCTCTGCGTACTTAACACTGCGCGCGAGCACTCCAGGAGAAATGGTCCCATATTTGCGAGCGTACTCCGGATGGATCATGAACTGGGGATGGACGGCCATCGGTTCTTCCTGCTTGGGGGACCTGCCAAGGCGCCACCGCTCCCCCCACGACTTGCGCTTTGACTCCGCCTCGAAGCTCTGCAACAAAAACGACACACAAAATTAGCTGATGTCTAGTTTTAGGGAATGGAGTCACATAAGAACTCAGTCAGTACTCATGCCTGGGAGGATGGTAGGGATCAAGCAAGAGTGGTTTGTCTCGAAGGTTACCTTGGTTACTGCCCAAGCGCAAGTCTCGAACCCCCTTTTCAGTCACATTAGTTCAGCTTTCAGTTCTTTTACTTTCCGAGTCAATGAACCGTCGGAAAGTCCACGTGGAGTCTTAATAGCGGGGTTTGGACTCGTGAGGAGAAGATGACACGTCTTGCATCATTGTCCGGTCATTATCCATAAGTCCATAGGTACGTACCTATACAGCCCACACTCGACACCCGGCGTGCCATTACCCGGATAATGGCGGTTATACATTGCGCATCCTATGCTATCTTCCATACATTCCACACCTAGGAAAGGAAATTACACGCGAAGTGCATTACCCTCTAATGGAGAGAAGTTATCTATTCGTATTGCGGGGCGATTCACAGCCTCCCAGGTGAATAAAAAGCTGGCCACGTAAGTACTATATGAGTTCTGAAATGGAGGACCTGGAATGGCAACTCAGGTATGGTGGGTACCCACACAAAAACTGCCATTCCTACCCACAAACCATACGTCCGGGGATGGAGGGCCTGGAATGGCAACTCAGGGATGGTGGGTACCCACACAAAAACTGCCATTCCTCCCCACCAACGATACGTCCGGGGATGGAGGGGCTGGAATGGCAGGCTTGGAATGGCAACTCAGGGATGGCAGGTACCCACACAAAAACTGCCATCCCTCCCCATACGTCCGGGTATGCCAACTCGCCAAAACGGCCGTCCAGGACATTACTCGTATCCACACGAAGGTTTGCGTACTCTACAGGTTATCCTCCAGATAACTAGTCATAGGACAAACCTTTATTTTCCTTCAGGTTCAAGTTTAACGACCGTATAAAAAACACAACGAGTGATAATTTTTACTAACCATAACTTTTGCGATAAGAAAACCTGTGACACCCTCCACAACCATGTTCGGTGCTCAAAACAGAGCTCATTTCCGTGGTGCAAGGATCTCATTTCCCTACAATGGGCCCTGCCAGGTATAGGCCACTTAGGTACACACTACAATACCTATAACACAATAGCAAGGTACACAGTACGTCGAGGAGGCCGTGATCCCCTCCGGATCGGCCCCGCCCCAGTGTGAAGCAACTAGAAAAATCGACGTACATTTTTTTGCAGTTAAAGGTACGACGGGTCAATGGGTTAGTAGGGGAAATAAGGATCAGGCCCAGGGCTTGGTTGCAAAGCGCTCAAGTTATCATTTAACGGTCGAACCGAAAATCATACGTTAAGAGTGACAGGTACGTACCTAACCTGGAGTTAAAGACATAAGAAACAGTAATAAGATATCGAATAAATTGTTGTGGTACAACGGTGGACTTTAGGTACCTACTGGAAATAAACTACAAGAGGGTTTAAAATCTAGATCTTGTTCGATAATAAAAATTGGACGAAGGGGGTGGAAATGGGGATGGTTTCTCGAAATATCGAAATTTCCCAATCTCCATAGAATACCTACAATGACACCGTTTTTCGTTACTGCCGCCTATAAGGGGAGGTTTCTAATCACACCCTTCATTGCTGCAAGGGGCCCAACCTTAATGGGTCTTTAGGGGTCCTTACCTTTTTTCCAAAAAGAAACGGTTGGAGGTTGACTAAGTTCCAACAGTAGTCAACCATGACAATTTTTTTAAAATTTATTTTTTATGATAAAAGATAACAGTTTCAAAAATATATTTCAGTTACTAACCTGACCGAAAATTCTAACCCTGGACTCCCCATGCCACCCTTGGCTGTGAAGAGATGTGCCAGGTCTCGCCCTGGGTCTGGAGCCCAGGGTTGGAATTTCTGGTCAGGTTACCGTTCCGCGGACACAATCCCAACCTAATTTCATGTGACACGCTCTGGCGAAGAAATGGAGTACAATAGACCATTGTGAGGCAAGCCATCCTCGAGTTCTGAAGAACGAAACAAATATCTCGTGAAACCGGTTATTGATTGAGCCACCCGCGTTTCGACCGATCGATTATATCTACCGATATAAAAATCGATTAGGTGCCCATCGACTCGCCAAAGAGATGATGCCATAACACGTCGTTTAGAGAAGATTGGCATTTAATATAATTTTGGCCTTATTGGGTAATAAATAGAATTATCTACCTATACTTACTCAAGAAGCCGTTCTTCACATTCTTACGTCAGTTTGTAGTACCTGATGAATGTAATCAACTGTTAGTTTATATTTTTTTCGGCTATTTTTTGAGGAAACTGTTGGATAGTTAAGGCTGAATATACATTCGCAATTTTTTTACGTTTGGACTTCAAACTTTGTGAGAAAGCTATTTGATATTTAAATATTCTGAAATATAATATGTGTTTTTAACGTCATTACTCATGAGGCTATGTTGTAATTTCACGATCACGATCGGTTAACTTTGGACAATTTTTTTTTTGTGACAAAAATCACTCGATCGTAAAATCACAACATAGCCTCATGAGTAATGACGTTAAAAAGACATAGTATTATATTTCAGAATATTAAAATATCAATAGTTTTCTCACAAAGTTTGAAGTCCAAACGTAAAGAAATAGCCTTATATGTTCTGAAATATAATAAGTACCTATGTCTTTTTAACGTCAAAAATTAACCGGCTATGCTGTGATTTTCGAGTGATTTTTGTCATTAAAATCATTTGTCCAAAATTGCTCGATCGTAAAATTACAACATAGGTATAGCCAATTTAACGGACGTTAAAAAGGCATAATATACTTCAGAACATTTAAATATCAAACAATCCATCCCAATTTTAACAAAAAATTTCTGATCAACATTCACCCCGGATATGTCCAGCGGAATCTATACTTAAAACTGTAGGTCCCCATCGTTTATATATACATCCCCCACTCCATTACTCCAATATCTCAAAAAGGTCAATGATTGTAACTTTTTCTTATTAATGAGTGGGATTACGCCGATTAAGGATTATAGTAGTTGCTTTCTACTCCACTGCTTGATGAGATTTGCGTGATGGGTTAAGAGGCAAAGCCATGCCAGGCGCAGAGCCTCATTAGACGTTCATTAGACTCCCTCTTAATTTTACTTATATACCTAACTACAATATACCAATATCTCCATGACAAGCGCGTCTCAGCGTTCGAGAGGTCAAGGAGTCCGATTTCTGTCTCGAGAGGTCTGGGTTCGAGTCCCGGTGATAGCAATATTTACCCATATTATAACGAAATGCAGTTGTAACTCTCTATAACGAGTGAAGTTCTAAAACCCTCTCTATAGCGAAAAAATTGACATGGTCCCGGGACTGTCCTTATACAGAGAGACTACTTTGTATTTAGGGGTCGTTTAACAGTAAAAGAATTCTGAAATATAATACGTCTTTTTAAGAGCGACCACACAATCGTGTTTGTTTACTTTTTTTATGCACATTTTATGAGGAAACTATTGGATATTTAAATGTTCTGAAATACTGAATTATGAGGCTGTATATAGGCTGTGTTGTGATTTCACGATAGGTTAATTTTGGACAATTTTTTTCTTGAAAAAAATCACTCGATCGTAAAATCACAACAAAGCCTCATAATTTATGACGTTAAAAAGACATATTATATTTCAGAACATTTAAATATTCAATTGCTTCCTCATTAAGTGTGCATGAATAACGTAAACAAACACGATTGCATGGTCGCTGTTAAGTTTACTTAAAAACTACTGCATCATAAATCAAAATATATTCCGACGTTAAAAAATAGGTATACATTATATTTCGGAACAAGAAAAGTATCACAAAGAACGTCAACAATCCGCATTGCGTCGTGAAGCTCATAACAATAGCAACATCATAGCAATATCCCTAACAGAATAATAGCACAGGATCATGCAATGTTTCAATAATAACACACCTAACCGTACTCTAACTAGGAGCGATATATTGACGGTATAGGTACGCAATGGAAGGTCATTATACCTACGAGAACCTGAGTACTTTCTTCAGCTATCACTCCATCTTTCACTCGTGATCTGTCAGGTGGAAGTAGCGACAGGCGACGAAAATTAACCAATTATCAAGGTACAGGTACCCGTGGTCAGAGGGAATTAGCTAAGCGATGCCATATTTTGTCAAGGTTTCGTCGGTAATTTTCTTCAACGACAATTTTCAGGGGGTTTCTAACGGTCTTAATGGCAGGCAAAGTGGGCAGGCGTGATAGGTACAGTCTTGTTAAGTGTGTTTGAAAGTCACTTCATCGTTAGAAATTATTGGGTTTTCCCAAGGGTCCTTTCAACTTTTGTATGTTTCGGTGGAATTGAATGTGCAAAGCAGCCACCAAACTAGTAGCTGGCAAAGGTTTCAAATAGCTTTCCCATATCAACGCTTGTACACAGAATATAAATTCCCAAGGCTTTGTAGTCCGTGAACCTGCAGCCGAGGGGTTAACCACTCCAGGAATCTCGTTGGGAATCTCGTTGGGAATCATTGGAAATCTTTATGAAATCTCAGGGAATCTTGGAATTTTTTGGAGTGGTTACCCCTTCGTGGTTCATCTTTCTAAGAGTATCGTTGGGAATTTTTGGAAATCTTTATGGAATCTCAGGGAATCTCAAGGAATCTCTGGAGTGGTTACCCCCTCGAAAACTCCCGAGGCACTGTAGTCCGTAAACCTCCAGCAAAATCTGGACGTTTTGGTCCTGTTCCTCAAACAGCACGGTGATACTGGTTCGACAACCGTTGGCATGCCTCGCACTCACAGAACCATACCAAAGGAAGCTCTGCCTGAACTGACCTACTTGGAACAGGCTCGCGTTTCGCGCCAAAACCAGAGGGACATCTCCAGCAGGCTTGGCTGGATGCACTGAAGTACCTCAACCTGCGATACCTATCACAAACTACTCCTCCTATATTCAACATACGGCAGACCAGCCTGTGACCAACATCACAAACCTTTCTTTGCGTGGGGGACCGGCTCCAGGTTCTCGCGCCCATACGCGGAGCCCTTGGCCGAGAGAAAGGTAGCTGTACCTGAAGGTACGGCGGGCATTGGCCGTACGACTCCTCAGCCCCCGGGCGATGGTGATAGTGAAATTTCCGAACCTGCGCACACCCAACTTTTACTTTCTGTGCAGATCCTCACCGGCTGCTGTAACCCATTGTGAGGGCGACGCAATCGTTATGTCCTCTACACATTATTTAACAAATAGGTAATTAATCTGAAAGTTTCATAGAGACATTTTCTACGGTTTTTGTGGTTCTTAAGAGGACGCTATACTTGCCGATGCATTTTTGGCGCCCATAAGATTAACATTGCGAGCGGCGATTCATTTTCAAGGTTTACCCTAGGTTGGAAAGACACAAAATTTTGCCTGTACCTAGCCCTAACAATGTTCTAGGTCGTGTTCGAAGCAGATTTCCCAATTTCTCACTGGTTTCTTTTATTGCAACTGTTTTGCAAATGCTAGCATTGCATACCTCAAGAAAAGTGCTGTATCTCGAAAACCAGTAAAAAAAAATGGGAAATCTGCTTCGAACACGACCTAGAACATTGTTAGGGCTAGGTACAGGCAAAATTTTGTGTCTTTTCAACCAAGGGTAAACCTTGAAAATGAATCGCCGCTCGCAATGTCAATCTTATGGGCGGCAAAAAATGCATCGTCAGGTATAGCGGACCCTTAAGTCCAATTCTTAGGGTAGCGCGACTCGGTGGAGACCTATACGTTTTTTTGGGGAAAAAGATGACTACAGACAGGTCGGGGGACAGAAATTACAATGATCGATTACTAAGTTTGTGGTTAATTGATCTATAATTTCTTCCTTTTAGGTAGCATGTATAACGTGTACCTACACAGTATGAGGAGTAGGTGTGCCTCTCACTGGCCGAGCGGGGTTCCAATTGTACGAGCCACTGTCCAGAAAGGTCTGGATTCGAATCTTAGCCTAGGCAATATTTTGGATGGCGTCCTGACTCCCTGGCTGGGATGCGGGGTTTGGGATGTTAACTCAGGCATGGCTGATGCCCACACACGATACTTCCAGACCCGCATCCCTGAGGCAAAAATTGATGAGATCATGATTTTATTGCGATAATCACAGTGTTTCGTCTGTCTCTTGATATATTTCAATAAATTGGTATTCAAAACAGTTCTATATGACTCCAATTTGAAAAATATAAACAAGGAAAAAAATATATGCGAGTCGATATAACGAAATAATGCAATAAGGGCATATCTTCAACAACTGGACGCCTATCTGGGATGCGTGGAATTCGGTCAAGTTGGAATTTCAAGATCGGGACGGCATCCCTTCAAAACTGTCCATCCCTCCCCACTTCGAGGCGTCCAGGGGTGCATCCTCCGTCCAAAACGCATGTAGCTATCTTAAGGGTGGGCTGGGTGGGCAACACCAGTGTCAGTAAAAAAGAGACTACGGGGCAGGTTGTGATTCTGGTTTCGGCCCTGTAAGGACCACACAGTGTCGGGTTCGCGGGCACCAATGGACCATAACGAGGTGTACGGTGTGGAGGCTACACAGAGAACAGAGAGCACCTTTCTCTTCCCAGTCAATGCTCCTATAATGAATTTAAATAACAAACGGAGACACAATGGCAGTCACGACGAGGCCCAGTGGAGTCAATGCACTACTCTAGAAGCACCTAGAATAGGACCCCACTATTCTGTATACTACTCTGTAGAAGACCTTAGAATAGAATAGTACCCCACTATACTGTATACTACTCTATAGAAGCATCTAGAATAGAAGTCCTTAGAATCTTATAGAACGATACATGTGAGGGGTATGCACTTGTCTAGAAGAACCTTATGTTACTTTACTGTCATATAATTATTTAATAACCAAAAGGTACTCGACAAAAAAAGGCTTATAAATTAAAAGAAAAATACATATATTATGTCCTTCAAAAGAATCATTCATCCAACAGTTTTCCATCATTCTTAACGAACGTACATAAACTCGCAGCTGTACACCGCCACTTTCCCGACTAAAAAGTAACATAAGGTACTTTTTTCGCACAGTTCTAACCCCCAGTTTCCCACATACCTAACAGGAGGATACCTACAGGCTCCGTGAAAAATAAATCTTATCAGACACCATGGAAAAGGTATAGGGTCTCCGATGGACCTGAAGATATACGCTACGGTCTAGCCCAGGTACAGATCGTGTGATGCATGTGGGATGCATTCTCACGTGATTTTCTCTCATTAAGCTGGTCACAAACCATGCGTCCTGGAATGGCAGGCTTGGAATGGCATCCCAGGGATGGCGGCTACCCACACAAAAACTGCCATCCCTCCCCACTAACCGTACGTCCGGGGATGCCAACCCTCTGTTGCCGTCTACTACTATACTACTAACTGAAGGCCTCGATAGCCGAGTGGACTAAATGGTCGACTTTTGAGGAGCAGTGAGAGCCGGGTCACACCGGTTCGATCCCGATCCTACCAAAAAGTTTTTCTGCTCGGCATTCACCTCTGATATGTTCAGCATGTCAAGTGAAATGTGTATCGAGGCTGTGGTGGTTCGGAACCCACCTAAAACTGTAGGTTTCCATCGTTTACTCGATGGCTGGGGAGCTGGTATTTGGTAGTGCTGCCAGCTGAGCACAATGGATAGTTCTTGAAAGCGGTCTAGTTGCTGGGCTTGTCCCCCCAACCCTCAGCTATATATACCTACTACTACCTGATTTAAGGCGAAGTAAGCATCGGGGGGAGCTTTTGGAGGAAGCAGCACGCTGCTACCCGGCTCCGAGCTTCTCGCCATGGCGTGCTGGCCTGGCGGGTGCATCAGGGTGGGGGGTCTGGTTACGTAAACTCCACGGAGACATGGGACACATCACCCTGAAACAAACAGAAAGCTGTTAAGAGCAGTCTTCACACAGCCCAAGCCAAACAAATCAGAGGTAAACGTCGTCGGTCAGAAAAACTTTGATAGAATCGGGATTGAACCTGTGTGACTCATTGAGGCAGAAATAATAATGGAAACCCTCTATATACAGTATACAACATCGCATCCATGACAATAAAACACCTCAATGGTTAGACATTGCCAATTAGAACCAATAACGTCACTAGTGACTGTGCTTAGTGACAATGCATGAATGCTATTACCTTCTGTGGGCCAAGGAGGTTATGCATTTATAGTGGAAGAGGCATTTTTTTACCGAGGTAAGTACTACCGTAGATATCAAAGGCCGAAGTGAAAATGCACAATTAGGACGCCACAAAAAAGGAACAAAAAAACGCCATGGATGGTTTCTTCAGGCTGCAGGCCGTAGTTTTTGAAAATCACCGCCAAAATCTACTTTTGTGGACATTATGTATACAAGGCAAAGAAATTCCGAAGTTTCGTACCGGTACTGAATGACAGCGCTACTTCCAGTAATGTAATTGTAGCTCCATGGTAAAGGCATGATTCACAAACAAAAGTCCAAGGCGAAGATTGTGACCCTCCAAGGTGCAAAATACAATGCTATTGTACTATTGCACAATATTTTTTTGTTTCATTGACGTCGATAGTGTTCTTTACGTTTTCATCTGGGTAGAATGGTTGGGACCTACGGTTTTCGATAGGCTCCGGACCACCACAGCCTCGATATATACACTTCACTTGTCATGCTGAACATATCAGAGGTGAATGCCGATCAGAAAAACTTTAATAGGATCGGGATCGAACCGGTGTGACTTGTCTTAAGTTTTAGTTTTCGTATCCCTCGGGGGAAGGTCACCTTCCGTGCATAATTTGTGACTGTTTGAAGTTCGTGCATTCTTGATGGGAGGTATCCCATTCGTAAACAGGGATTGATAATTCCTGTTATTAGATACCCATTGTTGTACCGCTAACACGACTGCTAACTGAGCAGCTGGAGGCGACAACGGCAGACTTGAACAGGTATACAATCATACCTACCTACTAGAAGTGTAGGTACAGAGAATGGTCACGCACGGCTACAGGAAGGTATATTCTTGCTTTCAGCAAACGTCGATGGAGCGAGGGGAAGTTTTTCAAAAGAACCTACCCTCTCGTTAGTCATAGTACCTGGACTACCCTCTCCAGGTATGCTTCTTCCCCTCACTTCCAAAGAAAGGCCATGGTAGCGTGCCTGACCCATGCAGGTATCTTACAGGCGATGCATCGTAGAATCCTATTCTTAGTTAGTATTAAAAGTATGCCCAATTGTACTGTATGTATTTTGGAGCCTATACGCTATACATCAACAACACAATAGGGTGACCAATGGGAGATCAGGTATGGTATAGCCACTCTGACCTGCCTGGCCCGAAGGCATTTTGCACTGTTCACTGTACACAGAATGCCCTCGGGCCAGGCAGGTGGGGGAATGCTGACCTGCCGGTTTAGTGACTGCTTTCGAGTCCACATACTTCACCAGAAGTGGTGACTGGTGACATTCCAGTTGGAATTTTATTCCCCTATAGCAACGCATGGCAACCATGTTCAACTTACCGGTAGAAACTTTTGGGTAAAAAATTCCAAAAACCAGTGAACCTTTTACAGAATATAACGGACTCTTTCATGCCGAAGGTTATCTATAGCGTACCTCCACAGCTTCAGAGTCCACGAAAAGTGAAGTATTTTCGTTCTTGTCGTGCATAAAATTAGCCGAAAACAAACTGAATGCCAAGTCAAGGAGTCAAAAATTACAGACCGTGGCCCAACCTTTTAATTACAATCACCTAAAAACAACATAGAGCGTTGCAACACGCAACCCTGCTATAAGTGCCCACTTTACAACCAACTAAATTAAACTAAGGTTAACCGTGATCCCTATTTTTTCTCAAATTTTTAACTACCGTTTTTTGCTGGTTAAATCAGTGGCGTCTCGTTCTATGAGGATTTGAATTCTTTTTGAGACCCCCAAAAAAATCACGAAGAATATATTTTCAGCTCTAATAAAATACTTATAGGATGGATTCACTGCTTCTTAAAGTATAGTATAGTGTGATGGCACTTGTCATAAGCTAAACATACAATAAGATAAATCTGTTCGATGCAACGGTCCCTTGACTAACCCTCAAACCCTTCCTACAGTGAACTCTCCTTACATTTACATGGATTCTTACCGGCCGTTATAGAGAAGGCTACTGTTGAAGGAACCTATTAATGGCCACTTTGAAGGGAGGCATTCCGAGAAAAGTAGTTCCCCTTCATGCAGGTGTATTCCCTTTCTCGAACGCCAGCTAACCCACCCAACTAACACCTTCAATATTTATTGTAAGAAGAACTGTTCTCCGTATATTGCATTATGGCGTACCTTATCTTCTTACAATAAATTTTGAAGGCGTTAGTTGAGTGGGTTTGCTGGCGTTCGAGAAAGGGAATACACCTCCAGGTAGCAGTTCCCCTTCGTGCTGCAGTGGACAGTGCAGTGAAGCCAATGAAAGCCTGGCAAAAACCCGAGCCACCCCGACCTCTTCCGAACGTGGTGGTGGTAACCACCCGGCGGCGGCCATTGTGGCCAATCACCCAAACCAGAAAAGAACGAGCCGCCACTGGTCAAATCAATCAAATCTAGAGACAGTGGAAACTTTTCGTGGGAACCTCCACCAAGCGGGATGCAGGTAAAACTCCTTCGGCAAGGTAACGGAGGTCGCACCTGAAATAGGCACCTGACAAGACCTTGCAGATTTATGTACCACGATCTGCTCCAAAGGTCGAATTTGGGTCGATTTTGGAGTCACGATCCCGCAGATCGATGAAGAATCGAACTCAGATCCGTTATGTTGAGATTTGCTGGATTTTTTCACGAAAACAACGCTCCTTGACAGATAAATTTAGGTTCAGGTTTCTCTCGGAGTGGTCTGACCTCTGATAAGGCATAGGGGAATGAAAGATATTTTTAGGAACCTGAATTTCTGATTGCTGAAGAAAAATATGGAAATGGTGGGAAAAGGTCACTCGTTGAGCCACGGAAACTATTTTTAGAACACTCCCTATAACGATCGAGCGCTACGGTTCCTTAACAAACCGAACCGAGGGGTTAACCACTCCAGGAATCTCGTTGGGAATCTCAGGAAATCATTGAAAATCTTTATGAAATCTCAGGGAATCTTGGAAATTTCTGGAGTAGTTAACCCTTCGGGGTGCATCTTTCCATGAATCTCGTTGAGAATCTTTGGAAATCTTTATGCAATCTTAAGCAATCTCTGGAGTGGTTACCCCCTCGAACCGAACAAAGCTCACTGACCAAATTTACAATTGTAGTTCCTTGACGGACTGGAGAGTCAGATAGTGTTTTGTAACGTTGGAAACTTGTACTTTAATATTTTGCCCTTTTATGATTTTACCCACTAAATCACACATTTATGAAAACATATATTTCAGAACTATAGTATTCAACGGTTTTCTCTGAAAACCGTCACTAAGAAACGTATATAAACAGCATTCTATAAGGTATAAGTCGAGGGGGTAACCATTCCAGAGATTCCTTGAGATTCCCTGAGATTCCATAAAGATTTCCAAACATTCCCAACGATATTCATAGAAAGATGAACCCCGAAGGCGTAACCACTCCAAAAAATTCCAAGATTCCCTGAGATTTCATAAAGATTTCCAATGATTCACAAAGAGATTCCCAACGAGTGGTTAACCCCTCGGTATAAGTAATTGAGTCATCGGCAAAAATTACGTACAACATCCCCAGGTACAGGACTCACCCAAAACTGGACCTATACAATTACCATCATAAAGATAAACTTTTGTCAGTGCCTTACCTCCTTCTGGTAGCTCGATAGCGTCCGTATCAATAGGTCAAAGAGGTTAAAGAAAGTGTAACTAGATGCAAAACCACCAGTGAAATTCGCGGATCCCACTTAAGTGGCAAGCAAACCACAAGAGAGCGCCCGCGCCAAAAAAAAACTCCCGAAAAGGTCACAGCCGATAGCAATGACCACGCGAAAATCTGCATTTGAAAAGGAAGGAACGCGACCACTGACCACTCTTCGATACTGGAGGACTACTGGTGTCTGCCGGCGTGCCATACTCAAGGGTCATCATCGCTATCATCGCAATACCGCACCATTAGCGGTGTGTAGACCGTCACCAAAGAAGCGAGAGGAGACTGCGGAGGATGTAGCCAGACACTCAGGAAGATATGGGGGAACATGGTCACTTAGGGTAGGTGGGATAGTAGGGTAGTTTGGAGGGGGAACGGTGTTAACTGACACTTCAGACGGAAGGTAAAATTTCGGCGGGATAAAAAAGACACGGTGGAGGACAGGGGGTAAAACGAAAGCATCAGGAAGTGAAAAATTACGAGCTCTAAATGACAGTGATGCGTGCACTGTCAATGGCTGCTCTAAAAGCTCAATACAGTGTCTATTCCCGCAGAAAAAAACATGGCTGCGAGGGGCTGCACACAATTATAGCTTATACTGGAGAACGAATGTTATCGAACGATAAAAATTGAGTTGCAATTACCGGTTGCAATTAATCGATCGAGTATCGATTGTATAAAAATGCCGCATTGGGAGAGGGGCGAATCTGACACTTGACAGTGGTAAAGTAAACAGGGGGAAAAACTGACATTTTCGAAGGGGTAAAAATTTCAAATTGGGGAGGGGTAGAAATGTCAAATTGGGGAGGGATAAAAAAGGCAAATTGGGGAGGGATACAAATGTGAAATTGGGGAAGGGTAAAAATTAACAATATAGGTAAATAATTATTGTTTTGTCCTTCCGGCTCACCGGACACATAATTAAGTGCTGATACCTTGAAATTTAGACATAAATTGCTTTGTTTTGGTAGTTACTGAAAACTTTTATCGTAGAATCAATGGTCTTGAACCGCATCTAGAACTAGAAATACCTAGGTACTACCTCCATACCAAATGTTGACAAGAACAAATTATTATTTTTATTAATCTAACGGACCTTGACATAAGGGCCGAGTGGACTGAACGCGGAAATTGGCCAAAATTGGCCTAACAGGAAAGTACTAAGGCAGGTACGTACCTAAGTGTGTACAAGTAATTGGCCCCAACCTTGCATTGGACTATTCACGAAATGACAATGAGACTTGCTCTTGCCTTGTCATTGTGATCTCTATCAGGTAGCCACTCTACTGCATGATAATGCCTATAAGTACCTAATCATCTTGAGCTACAATACCTACCTTTAGGCACTAAATAGTAGGTACTGTAGGTATAATGTATAGAAAATTAACCGTTAAGGTTGTCTAGACACAATGATGTTTGATGACAGTTTTTTATTTAATCATTCTGAAGTGTAATATTTTTAAGGCTCTGCATCACCAGAGGATGTATTTCTGCCATTATTTTTTTAAATTTTTTCTCTACAAAAAGATTCCACAATTCCCCGATGGCTTTCTTGAATTCAACAGTTCGGCGAACGCTAACATGGCATAATCTATTTTTTGAAGGGGAAAAGTGGAAGATCTCAAGATCATTATTAAGGGCAAAACTCGCGAGTTTTTTCAACCAGGGGAAAAATGAAGAAAAAAGATATTCTTACGGGTGCAGGCAGAAATGCTCCTAAGCTTCTAACGCTAAAACTACACCATTTCGTTGTTATCTCGTCGTTAAGGGTCCGCTATACCCGACGGTGCATTTTTTGCCGCCCATAAGATTAACATTGCGAGCGGCGATTCATTTTCAAGGTTTACCCTTGGTTGGAAAGACACAAAATTTTGCCTGTACCTAACCCTAACAATGTTCAAGGGAGTTTTCGAAGCTGATTTCCCATTTTTTTACTGGTTTTCGAGATACAGCACTTTTCTTGAGGTATGCGAAGCTAGCATTTGCAAAACAGTCAATAAAAGAAACCAGTGAGAAATTGGGATATCTGCTTCGAACACTCCCTAGAACATTGTTAGGGCTTGGTACAGGCAAAATTTTGTGTCTTTCCAACCAAGGGTAAACCTTGAAAATGAATCGCCGCTCGCAATGTTAATCTTATGGGCGGAAAAAAATGCACCGTCAGGTATAGCGTCATCTTAACAGATCTGGAACAGACCTCCTGGAATCATCAGGTAATGTTATGAGTTATGACTTATGACAGTTTCTTCAGCAAATAGCACTATGCTAAGCAGTAAGCCTTAACCAAACCTAAACCGTTACTTAGCAAACAGCCATTCTTATATGAGGTCTTCTTTCTAGTGACACTGTAAGAGGCAGACGTGGGAGCAGATAGCCGTCTGACCGGTCTACCCAATGGGCAATGCCTAATGTGAATACCTACAACGTGGTGACCCCGGCGTGACTCACATATTGTGAAACTGACATCGGTGACACCACTGACACCGCCCGCTGCCCACATATTCATCTTAAACTGGTCATCTGTCACCGACTATATGGAGGAGGTGACACCCGTGAACATAAAGAATGTTAATTTTGGAATGGCGGTCTTATTCATACAATCCCTGCATGTTTCACACCAAATGAGTCGAAGGTATGAAAGTTATAGTTTTCGCCGGTTTTCGCTAAAGCAAGGATAATCTACTCGAAAGCTAACGATAAGATAAGGGCGCTATAGTCAGGATGGTGAAAGCCGCTAACGATAGGATAACTCTATAGTGTACAGTGTACACTATAGCCTACACCAGGAGGTGTATTCCCTTTCTCGAACGCCAGCAAACCCACCCAACTAACGCCTTCAAAATTTATTGTAAGAAGAACTGTTCTCCATATATTGCATCATGGCGTGCCATATCTTCTTACAAGAAATTTTGAAGGTGTTAGTTGGGTGGGTTTGCTGGCGTTTGAGAAAGGGAATACACCTGCAGGCTGGTATCTATAAAGCGGTCATGGGGGGGGGGGAGTGGGGTTTCGCCTATATTTTTTTGCTTCACGTTGGCATTACTATGTTGATTTTCCGTTCATGGGGGGGTTAACCCCCTAACCCCCCGTGGATACGGCTGTGGGCTAAACTATAAAGTGGCGAAATGCAGCCTTCAAAATCAATGCTAGAAAATACTGGAGGGAAACTTTCGGGATGTGATGTGTTCCTCAGGTTGGCCATAACGCAAGATCGTTGAACCTTGTATAAATTACATTTATTTGAAGTACTCCTGAAGCATGAAAGAAATGCCTTGTTATTTATACAGTTTTATGCAGTACGATAACCTTGTAATGAATTTTAGCAGAGCAATGGCCGCTGAGGTCATTCCTACACCATCAGCAGTACCTAGGAACCATACGGGTCCTTATCATCGTCGAAGTTCAAGGTTCGAACCTATAGTCGAGTGGTCTAACTGGTTGCCTTTGGAGGAACACCAGTTCGATCCCAACCCCACCAAAAATTTTCTGAACTAAGGTCTTGGTGCTGGACTTGCTCCATACCGGAAAAAAACAAACTGTGAAAAAACTCTGTTTCTATCACTAACCATGTTAAGGGTCCGCTATACGTGACCGTGCATTTTTTACCGCCCATAAGATTAACATTGCGAGCGGCGATTCATTTTCAAGGTTTACCCTTGGTTGGAAAGACACAAAATTTTGCCTGTACCTAGCCCTAACAATGTTCTAGGGAGTGTTCGAAGCAGATTTCCCATTTTTTTTACTGGTTTTCGAGATATAGTAGGAGGAATTTAAAGCAGGCACAAAACGTTGGTCTGAGAGTCAGGGAGCGGCGGGGAAACTACCCTCTCCAGGTATACTTCTTCCCCTCACTTCGAAAGCAAGGACATGGTAGCGCGCCAGAACCAGTTATCTTACAGAGCCTAGGGCAGTGTGTCTTAGCATACCCACTGTAACAAAACATGTTATGTTACAAGTCAACACCGTTTTGTGATCTTGTCAGATACGTCCTTATAGCCCGTGGAGAGGCAAGGGATGTAACGCAGAATCCTACTCCAAGTTAGTATTAAAAGGGCTTATGCCCCATTATATTGGGTATATTACGGAACCTGCATCAACCCCCAGCCCCAGCTCCAGTGGGCTGACCAATGGGAGAGCAGGTACAAGTGCGGTGGCAC
The DNA here is from genome assembly GCA_950004255.1 of Mesopsocus fuscifrons. Classification (NCBI taxonomy): domain Eukaryota; kingdom Metazoa; phylum Arthropoda; class Insecta; order Psocodea; family Mesopsocidae; genus Mesopsocus; species Mesopsocus fuscifrons. Next base: position 2,585,373 of record OX465377.1, read on the forward strand.
CTGGTGGGGGTAGGCTCATCTGCAGGTTTTGTGCCTGCTTTAAATTCCCTCTACTATACAGCACTTTTCTTGAGATATGCGATGCTAGCATTTGCAAAACAGTTGTAATAAAAGAAACCAGTGAGAAATTGGGAAATCTGCTTCGAATACTCCATAGAACATTGTTAGGGCTAGGTACAGGCAAAATTCTGTGTCTTTCCAACCAAGGGTAAACCTTGAAAATGAATCGCCGCTCGCAATGTTAATCTTATGGGCGGCAAAAAATGCATCGTCAGGTATAGCGTCCTCTTAAGGTTTTTTGTATGATCTCCTTTCTTTAGCTATTCTGACATAACAACGGTCACACAACACCGGAAGCAATCATCACAAACAAAAGAAAAACTAGGGAGGCCAATCAAGCGGTGGATAGCGTGGCTACACGGGGTTCTAATGACACGTGGCGAATTCTATACTCGTACACTATACAATACACTTTCTCCGTGTTATACACGTGTTCACACGTGCGGTCTAGGAGTGCAGTTAGATTAACTACCTCGACATTTAGACAGGACCTGGTATCTAGTCCTGACGTGGGGAATTTTTTTTGGGTGAGTCTTCCTCGACCCATCGCCCCTTTGTGTACAAAGGTTACGAAAGCTGGAACCCCGTATTTCGGCTCTCTTGAGCGGTGTAGTAGGTTCACCCGGGCTGTAGAGGAGCCCAGGTGTGAAATTGGTCAGGTTTAACGTTCAGGGCACTGTGAACCTATTTAGGTAGATACTCTTGCTACCAACAAACGGCGATGGAACGGGGGTAAGTTTTGGTGAGAATGTTGCCTCTCCGTTGGATACTTCCTTATTATTGATGACAACAGCGCAGCCTTACAAAACCCATGCTTAGTATGTTATGGTGGCTTCTTAGAGTACTGTTGCTCTCAAATACTTTGAGGGGTATATGTAAGGTAGGAGCCAATAAGTCATGGGGGTTTTCTAAGGCTGCACTGATACTGGCAACTTACGATACCTTGCAAACGAGCGTGTGGGGGAACCTTCCAACCAAAAACTTCCCCCGTTCCACCGCTGGAAGCAAGAATGCCAACCATAGCAAGGACTTTATACCTATGACGAGCACTCAGGTTTAAGTAGTAGGCAATGCATAAGTATAGACAAAGGTATAAGAGGTTCAAGAGTAGCGGGAAGCATCTGACCCCTGGCCCCAACCAATCAGAATACAGCTATGCCTACCGTCTCGAACCTACCATGATCCAACTGAGAAATAATTGAGTACCTATCTACCTAGAAATAATACCTCCGAAGCGATGGTACTTTGTACTTTAGCATAGCAGGCAATTAAAGGAGTAGGTACTTCGTGCCTATCTGCCGTAATGAGGATAATGGGATTATAGGTAGGAATAACTATAAAGTAGCAAAATAACGTTCAGAAAGGTCGTAAAACTTTGAAGTTGTAGGTTAGGTTAGTCATTATTTGACTCGGTATACAATTTATTCTTCAGTAAATTTCTGTTGTTCAGCGAGGTAAAAATTAAGAAGCCCCTAAGCAGCCTCAAGTGAAGCTTTCCTTCCATTCTGCTATCAGAGTCCTATTATTCTCGCTCTTGTCACTTCTGAAAGACTCAGGTCTTTTCAAAAATCAGAATAATTCTTCATCGCTCGGTTAAAATTCGAAATTCAAAATTTAATGTAGGATGTAGTAACATACATATAGCTGAGGGTTGGGGGGGGGGACAAGCCCAACAACTAGACCGTTTTCAAGAACTATCCATTGTGCTCAGCACTACCATTGTGTGGCAGCACTACCAAATACCAGCTCCCCAGCCATCGAGTAAACGATGGAAACCTACAGTTTTAGGTGGGTTCCGAACCACCACAGCCTCGATATACATTTCACTTGACGTGCTGAACATATCAGAGGTGAATGCCGAGCAGAAAAACTTTTTGGTAGGATCGGGATCGAACCAGTGTGACCCGGCTCTCACTGCTCCTCAAAAGTCGACCATTTAGTCCACTCGGCTATCGAGGCCGTTCATGTAGTAACATAGAAATATTAACACTAAATAGTGGATTCAAGGACTGTCAGAGGTTGTTACCCTCAGGCATAGGAATAGCATTTCAGGTTCATTGGCCCCTTGTCCCCCCAGCAAAACACGGGGATACCTGCAGATTGTGGGAGAACAGCAACATCTGTTGCATGCACTAATGATCCAAGCCTGAGCCTTGTTCCGCCATTTTACAGCTTTACCGCTGTCCGAGCCTTCTTTTATTTCCAGGTGCTGTTTGACTGTGTAGGTACACAGCCTCCTAACAGTAAAATCATTCTTCGAGGAATGACCTTTGTTTACATCCTATAGAACCTACCACAGTTTTTCTCTGTTGATGTTCGGAATCCACCTAAAACTGTAGGCCTCCATCGTGTACTTATTTAGGGCAAGAGAAGCAAACGTTCTTGGTTTCCTATACAGTAGACACCCCCTGTAACGAAACCATCTACCAATAAAACCTCTCTATAACCTTGATAAATCATATCTCCCAGGGGCGCCAGATTTTGAAAATCCGGGGGGGGGGCAAGAAGTTGTAAACATTAGATAGGTATTCAATTTACTTATCACTCTTATCAGTCTGATAGGTCTCTGTGCCTCTCAGTGACCCAGCGTCCAAGGCATTCGACTTTTAAAAAGTTACAATTAATTTTTTACTATCTCGTTTTTTTTAAATTTAATTTTTAAGTCCAGATTTACCGGCAATCTGGACTTAATTAATCAGCGAAAATTATTATTTATTTATTTATTGCTTTTTTTACGTGATAATGAAGTTAACGCCAAATATTTGACATGATAAAAATAATTGTCCCCCAAATTTCCGGGGGGGCAGTGCCCCCCCCCCGGAATATTCCGGGGGGGGCAAACTGGACCCTGCCCCCCCCAAGATGGCGCCCCTGATATCTCCACAATGTCACCGTCTCTTTAACGAAATTTCTTTATAACGAGCAATTTTACTTGGTCCCTTGGCTGTCGCTATAGGGAGTATTATGTCTACCTGTCCAGTACCTATCAGGAGATATATGCAGGGGGAAATTTTTCAAGCGACTGCCATTCGAACCATCGTTGTACGCTACTGCATACTGATGGTTCAATATTTACTGAGTTGGACACTAGACTCCCACGGAAGGCTTGTTTAAGGGCCACCATACATTCTCGACGAACTCCGCCAAAACCACTGTGCGAAAGTAAATATTCGACAAAACTAATGTTTACATATGAGTACAACCGGAGACTGGTCATTGCAATATCGTATGGATTGTGTCTACTCTAAAAGCTAAACATAGTGTGCTATTTGAACGTGAAACGAACGAGTAAAAGTAGGACACTATGTTTAGCTTTTACAGGAGAAAAGTAGAGAAATGCTGTTGAAATTACCCACTTCCGTAAGTGAAATAAAAATTGCCAAAATGCAACATGGCTACGGTAAATAGTACAAACATTTATCAAGCTTTTCTACTAAATGTGACGATAAAATCATACTGTTTTAGTCCGAATCGTTACAAAAAAATATTTCGCGTGAGGTAGTGTTGTGTTTTCGCGATCTGTCAAAAAACATGTGGACTGGTAGTTGACTGTTTAAAATCGCTCCTGTGGGCTTATTACTCCATTTCATGCAAAAATACAACACTACCTCACGACAAAGAGTCTCAGGTTTACATCCCCCTATAAACACTTTCCACTCGCCCTGTAACTTCGGAGTAGGGCTTGAAGTACTTAGCATTGCGAACCAAGTACATGTAGTCGAAAATAGCGAATGTATATTCAGCCTTAAGGGTCAACATCAACACGAGCCGGCCTGGACACGCAAGACCGTACAAACATACATAGGTATTGTATATTATACCTTAAGTGGGGGAGGTATGGATACGATCAGAGCTAGGTACCAAAAGGTTGCATCAACACCGTTGGCTAGTAGAGGGGGGGGGGGGGGGGGCCTCGATAGCCGAGTGGACTAAATGGTCGACCTTTGAGGAGCAGTGAGAGCCGGGTCACACCGGTTCGGTCCCGATCCTACCAAAAAGTTTTTCTGATCGGCATTCACCTCTGATATGTTCAGCATGTCAAGTGAAATATATATCGAGGCTGTGGTGGTTCGGAACCCACCTAAAACTGTAGGTCCCCATCGTTTACTCGATGGCTGGGGAGCTGGTATTTGGTAGTGCTGCCAGCTGAGCACAATGGATAGTTCTTGAAGATTTCAAGAATTAACCATCGTGCTCAGCTGGCAGCACTATACCTACACACTTTTAGGTGGGTTCCGAACCACCACAGCCTTGATATAAATTTCACTCGAAATGCTGAACATATCAGAGGTGAATGCCAATCAGAAAAACTTTTTGGTATAGGATCGGGATCGAACCGGTGGCACCCCCACTAAAGTCGACCACCTAGAGCACTTGGCTATCAAGGCTGTTGCATCAATACCGTTAGTTGGTACATTATTTAAAGTTCACTATGCTGTATCTACATCACGCAATGTTTTCTCACATTTGCAATTCGGTTGTTATATTGTAGAAACATCAACAGTGACGTGTGAATCACAAACAGGTCTATACGTATACCTAATTTATGCACAGGTATGTTTCAATAATCAAATACGAGGCAGCGGTTAGCCTTGTATTAATGGTGCCTGCATCACTGCATCAGGATCAGGAAATCGTTGAGTTTTGGACGAAAGCAACGTCAGTCATTTTCAGGAGTGGATAGACAACAGCAGGTGTATTCCCTTTCTCGAACGCCAGCAAACCCACCCAACTAACACCTTCAAAATTTATTGTAAGAAGAACTGTTCCCCGTATATTGCATCATGGCGTGCCTTATCTTCTTACAATAAATTTTGAAGGTGTTAGTTGAGTGGGTTTGCTGGCGTTCGAGAAAGGGAATACACCTGCAGGAGAGGATAGACAACAGCAATGTGAATGATGCTGTTGCATGATACCGAATTTGGAGACTCTGCATATCAGCCGCAATAAAGGACTTCTAAGTGTTGTAGAACCCAAAATTTGTTGCAGAGGTCTTCTCCCTTCGTAGATATAGCGGGTTGAAAATTTTAATTTCCGGTTTCATAGTTGAGACAGTAGAGTAGCTGTGTCCTTGTCGGACTTTGATAAATCGATATCTTTAGTTTATGGTTCCTATAGTTAGCTTACAGTGGATGCGGAGATTAGCAGAAGTAGCCAAAGCTTACGTCACTTTCGGTATTTTCACCTCCTATACCAACCTAGAACAGTCGGTGTCGTCACTCTCACCCAAGAGTGAAAAAAATACCTATCCAAAAGATGATAAAAGGCACTATCGGGAGGAATGGTGAAAGGGACTTCTTTTTTCGAGAGGACAACGCTAAAGTAGACTTTAAGAACTGACGAAATCCACCCTTATTCTGACTATGTGCCGAGATGGTTGCACAAATTGTATGTGGGCGGTGGCTGTTCACTCAGGTACGGGCGGTCTGCATACTACCCAGGCTGCTCACTGATGTGTAGGAGGTTTGCGAGTTATCCAGGGTGGAAAGACAAGTCAACCACAACCTCCGGATAGGAGTTATAGGTTAGGTTGTCTTGCGGTAGGTTAGGTCATGCTATGGATGACCTCTTTACAGGATACACTCCATCCTGCGGTTAAACTAACCTGAGCCTGGATAATCAGGCTAATCAGGTACGTAAGGTTCTCCTCGTAGTCCACTTAATTACATATTATACCATGCAGGAAAACGATAATGGGGTTAACTTTGTTCTGAAATATAATGTGTCTTTTTAAAGTTTCTGACGCAACGACGGGGACCTACAGTTTTAGGAGCGTTCCAACCACCACAGCCTCGATATACAGTCCACTACAGATATCGATGCTGAACAGATCAGCGGTGACACCGACCACAAAAAGTTTTTGATATATTCAGGATCGAACCTCGAATCGGTGTGACCCGGTTGTTCTTCAGTCTAAAGGCAACCATCAACACCACTCGGCTGACTCTAGAAAGGCAGACAAAGGGACAGTGGAATGTCAAAGGAATTAGGGCAATTAGGTCACTTTCAGTGCCTTCCTGGATAGGTAGCGTGGCAGCAGTCCTCCAGATCGTGTATCCAGATTATCACCATTTCGTGGGCGTGCACGATGAGTCTGAAGGGTTACGTGAGACAAAAGCGAGTGTCGTAATTCTGGTAGCCATTATACCAACATAGACGACGTTTTGTCAAATGTCACCGACGATTAGTCTGGAATCTCGAGAACATTCTTTCCGGGTGTTTTAAATACTATATTTCGGTGAAAGGAAATGTATGAACTATTCCTTTCATATCTTCGTCTTCCGTTTAAGAAAAGTGGAAAGTGCCAATCGGAGAGGATATGTCTGCACTTCTAAAATTAATGATAGCAATTGGGAACTTTAGAGTAAAATGTGGTTGTCCATAAGTTCATGATAGACACAAGAAGAGACCTACGGCAGTGGTCTAGTAGGAAAACGCTAGACTCGCACGACTGAGGTCCTGGATGGGTTCGAATCCCGGTAGCAGAAAATTTTGTGTTGGTAGCATGGATGTCACACCAAATATTCATTTAGCTTCGTCCAACAATCAGTTCGTTTGCTTAACATCTGTGCCTTTGGGCCAAGGGTATGGGCTATCCGCAGAAACTAATGTTATTTATTTATTTATTTATTTATTTATACAATTTTTTATTGACAAAAATCACTACACTTCAGAACAACTAAATACCCAATAGTTTCATTCTGTCTACAGCCTCAATATAGTGACGCAAGTTTGCCAAATACATATTGGGCTTGCTATGAGAAATTTACAAGAAGCTACCGGAAGTTTCGGCTTGCGACTATTCCAACTAAGTTGTCACTCTGTAACAAAAACCTCTCTATAGCGAGTCAATTTAGATGTTCGTTATAGAGAGACCACTGTAAACACGCGGCTGAGGTCAAAAGGGCAACAACAAACCAGGCTATACAACCAGGAAACAAAGTCCACAAACAATACAAAGACGCCGAAAAGTGGGTCAGACTTAAATAGAAAAGGGCGTAGCGCACACCTGGGCGCGCGGCGACTCAAAAAGACTTTGAAATAAGGCACAAAACATAAACTAGATGAGCCACAGGCACAAAACAACCAAGTGGTAAGTTTCTTCAATGTTTCGCTTACGGTTTTGTGAGACATTTTGTATTGCGTGATTTACCCTCGTACTGGAGAAGACAATGAACTTTATTTGCGTGACCTCGACAATGGATTTGCGATAACGAACCAGAGAAAGAACAGACCTAGGAATGACGGGTGGGAGGATAAAATAATTATTATCTGGTTCAGAATTTAATCGTCGGTCACGAAGAAATGGGTCATAAACCAAATATCGGCTTCAAGGATTTAGCACTGATCCTATACTATCGAACTTAGTTTTAAGAGATAATCTCGGTTTACTAAAGAGAGAGGTCTAGGGTTAGGTTCGTTAACAAAAGTAGGCTTACCCATTTAATTACTCTGAAATATAATGTGTCTTTTTGACGTCAGGAAGTATTTAGTTAACTAAGAATGGCTTTCGCGTCCAAGACATTGCTGCCTAAAAGTTGACTGCGCCACGCTTAAGTCAACTTTTGGGGACACTATACGGTGGACTTCTTGCAGCAAGGTAGGTTAGGCTAGCCAGGTTCGAACCCGGCCAACAAAGAATTTTCTTCTACAGGTAGCTCCTGCTACCGGGCAGGTATAGGAAAACCAGTACCTTGGCTTGCCCATTAATGAACAAAAGTACCGTCCGTGAAAAAAATAAAATAATTTTGAAGTCGCTATGGGTTTTGGTGACGTTCCATCCGTGTCAATGTTGACAAGCTCATAACTTGACGAGATAGGTAGTCACTGCAAGAAGACTACTCGTCAAGTTTACTGACTTTCTGTGCGAAAAGTGACATAGGCATGCAGTGTCACTTCTCCCGCAACTATGTCACCGGCTCCCGCCTGCGAAATGACGGACATTCTATATGAGTGATTCCACACATCTCTACATATTTTACAGTGACTAACTACATTAATAATAAAGTTGTATGGTTAGGGCAACCCAAGGCCGTACCCAGGAAAATATTTCGGGGGGGGGGGGGGGGGGGTTTTAGGTACCTAAGTAGCACAAAACTATATTTTCTCCTTCAAAACTCAATTCTTTCTAGTGTAAAGCCGTGTAGTTTCGGGGGGGTTCGAACCCCCCTAACCCCCCCCCCCCCCCCTGGGTACGGCCTTGGCCGGCAACCACAATATGTTGGTAAGTACCTTGCTCTCATGTGCAATTTTCCTATTTTTATTTAGTGGCTACTACGAGTTCTTAAGGGTCCACTATACCTGACGGTGCATTTTTTGTCACCCATAAGATTGAAATTGCGAGCGGCGATTCATTTTCAAGGTTTACGCTTGGTTGGAAAGACACAAAATTTTGCCTGTACCTAGCCCTAACAATGTTCTAGGGAGTGTTCGTTCGAAGCAGATTTCCCATTTTTTTACTGGTTTTCGAGATACAGCACTTTTCTTAAGGTATGCGATGCTAGCATTTGCAAAACAGATGCAATAAAAGAAACCAGTGAGAAATTGGGAAATCTGCTTCGAACACTCCCTAGAACATTGTTAGGGCTAGGCACAGGCAAAATTTTGTGTCTTTCCAACCAAGGGTAAACCTTGAAAATGAATCGCCGCTCGCAATGTTAATCTTATGGGCGGTAAAAAATGCACCGTCAGGTATAGCGGACCCTTAATAATAAAGTTGTATGGTTAGGGCAACCACAATATGTTGGTAAGTACCTTGCTCTCATGTGCAATTATTTTCCTATTTTTCTTTAGTGGCTACTACGAGTTCTTAAATGATACTGGTATACGTGCAAGGCCATTGGGTGTTACCTAAAGCTTTTACTGGAGAACGAATATTATTGAACGATAGTGTCGAACAGTAGTGTCTCTCTATAACGAAATTAGCTCGCTATAAAGAGAGTTTGGTATAGAGAGTAATAACTGTGAGTTGATTCATTTGCGAGAAAGTAAAAACATCAGCAAATTGTATTTACAGCCTTAAGAATGACTGTTCAAGACAATTCGTGTATATTTCATGCTGACAACCGTTCCAGAAAACTTTCTTTTTAGTATCTGTCCACTGGAGAATACATTTTTTTATGCATTTTTTATGCATCCTACTACAGGTACTATACCTACTAACATACCTGCATATCCTAGGATTTATCTGACAAGCGGAACTAAGTCACAAACTACAAAATGATTCAGGTATCTTCTTGACCCCCCTATGACATCAGGTCTGCTAGAGAGTTGCAATTTACTATTCATATAGGTTATGTAGTCTTGTCATTTTACGAGTCGGTCACATCCGAAATCAAGCCCAAGCTCCCAAGCAGTTGAGGACCTACAGTTTTAGGTGGGTTCCGAACCACCACAGCCTCGAAATATATTTCACTTGACATGGTGAACATATCAGAGGTGTATGTCGATCGGAAAAACTTTGGTAGGATCGGGATCGAACAAGTGGACCTAGCTTTCAGTTTTCCTCGAAAGACGACCATCGGCTCAGGTATCGAGGCTAGTGGCTGCTCTAGGCCCATGTCCGTCTCGGTAGAGTTCCCTGCGACAAAGCCTCCTGAGCCTGCGTCTCGGTGTACAGGGTTCTAGGAATCCAGGTCGTAACGGGGAAGCCGTGTGTGACAAAAGTTTAAAATTGCGATTATGGTCAAACGGTAAAGAGAGAAAACTAGAAAATGAAGACTCGGACTCGGACCAGTACTTAGTTTCCTCATAAAAGGTGAAAAAAATGTGTTGTCGCCTTAATGCCGATTAGAAAAACTTTGGTTGGTTTGGGATCGAACCGGTGTGACCCGGCTCCCGGTGTTCCTCTAAAGACTACTCCGCTATCATCGAGACTGTACCTCAGACAATCAGGATAGTTGCCACCGGTTCCCAGTTTCCGTATACAGGATCACAGACAAATTAAGCAGTCGTATACCAGAACAGTAGTACCAATTACTACAACAATGGATACTTAATGCCCTCCCACCACCCACATTACACAATGACTAGAAAATCCAATTAAACATTACCCACAACAAACAATAACAAATCGAGAAAAAGCCTACAAGGAAGCTAAAGCCGCAAGTGAAATTTAGCAATGTTTACCTTATGGACGGACAGGGTCAGAGTTCATTCGACATATCACACTACAGTAGAGAGAGTCCACTCACGAGATGTCATAACTTGCGAACTCTCACGGTGAAACAGCTCCCAAGTGTCACCGGTTCGATCCCGATCCTACCAAAGTTTTTCTGATCGGCATTTACTTCTGATATGTTCATGACTACTAACACGATTGCTGGGGAGCTGGTATTTGGTAGTGCTGCCAGCTGAACACGATGGATAATTCTTGAAATGGTCTAGTTGCTGGGCTTGCCCCCCCCCCCCCCCCCCATCCCTCTACTAGGTACCGCTAAACTCTCACAGTAATTTCCCGCCAAATTTTGAATGATGAGGTTGAAGGTTAACGGTCTGCCGAAAGGGAAAGGCGGTGGGAGGTTAGAAGGCGGTGCCTTAACAATGTTTTTCATCTATGAACTATTCATAATGTTGTATGGAGGCATTAGCATACAATGGACGACGATATCGGATAGCTATCGGTCAGTAAGGAGAAATTTCATGATAGAAGAAAGGAATCAGATTGACACGAAGGAAAGGATTTTCCTTAGGTATAAAGTCTGCTATAGTGTCCACTAAAAGTCCACTATAAGTATAGCGTTATCCTCCGGAAAAAAAAAAGTATGAACCTTTCACCATCCTGTCGATAGCGCCCTTCTCTTGTGGACTTTTAACGGGAAGTTTTCGGCTACTTTATCAGGAAGATAAATTTACAAGCTTTATCTGCACAGTAAGGAATTGGTGAAAGCCACCTTAGCAGTCGGATATAAAGTGTTAACAGACGAAGCGTTTCCGGTACTATGTCTTGTAAATATTGACAATAAATCATCACCAATATCTACGTACGAGATAGCACCTTTACACTAGACTCACGAACCTATAAGATAAAGTTAAGGGCGTCTACGTCAACATAGCCTCAAAATTTATGACGTTAAAAAGACATATTATACTTCAGAACATTTAAATATCCAATTGTTTCCTCATAAAGTGTGTAGAAAGAACGTAAACAAAGAGTTAATGTATGTTTGGTCTTAAGGGTCCGCTATACCTGACGATGCATTTTTTGCTGCCCATAAGATTAACATTGCGAGCGCCGGCGATTCATTTCAAGGTTTACCCTTGGTTGGAAAGACACAAAATTTTGCCTGTACCTAGACCTAACAATGTTCTAGGGAGTGTTCGAAGTAGATTTCCCATTTTTTTACTGGTTTCCGAGATACAGCACTTTTCTTGAGGTATGCGATGCTAGCATTTGCAAAACAGTTGCAATAAAAGAAACCAGTGAGAAATTGGGCTAGGTACAGGCAAAATTTTGTGTCTTTCCAACCAAGGGTAAACCTTGAAAATGCCGCTCGCCATGTTAATCTTATGGGCGGCAAAAAAATGCATCGTCAGGTATAGCGTCCTCTTAAGTATGTATAGTGCGCAAACAGTGCTGGTGGCGATCACAATGTCTTCGGCACCTTCAGACCCTGAGGACCTCAGCCGCCACCTGTCCTGCTGGACCGCCTGCGGAATCCTAAGTAGAAGAAAGTCGCGGAGGACCTTGACCCTCCGTGGCACTTTCATTTTTATGCTGCTCTGTCCAGTCAGGATAACAAGTTTGCCTATTGTCACTTTGATGGCCAGGCCGACCCTTGTATGTTTTGTGTGGATGTGGGTATACCGAAGACCAAACATAAATTCGCTCTTTGTTTACGTTTTTTCTGCAGACTTTATGAGGAAACTATTGGATAGTATTTCGGTCTAAACTCGCTTCTGTTTGTTTTACTCAAAGAATAATTTGTAACTCGTGTTCTCCGTATATCGCACGCATCACTTACTTTGCCTACTTTCATTCAATTCTAAGTTACGGAATACTTTTCTGGGGAGGTGTCAAACAGAATATTGAGCCAATTTTAAAAATTCAAAAGAGATGCATAAGAATCATGGCTAAAGTGCCACCGCGTACTTCTTGCAGGTCACTTTTTCAGAAATTCTCTATTCTCCCTGCTCCTTGTGTTTACATTTATCAGGTATTATTATTTGTTCGCGAACACCCAGAACACTTCCCTCTTAATTCAAACTTTCACTCTTATAAAACTCGGTCGTGTTCAAATATACATGTAGGCAAATTTGCTACCTCCCTTCGTTTGAACAGTCCTCCGATTTTAGGTGTTCGTCTATATAACGCTCTCCCGGTTGAAATTAAATCTGAAGAAAGTTTAACGATTTTTAAAAAATTGCTAAAATCATATTTACTTGAAAATGTTTTTTATAGTTTAGAGGAATTTCTAAATTTGTAATTTAACTGGACAACCAGGCGTTTTATACTTTAGTTCCACCTATTTTTGGTGGGACAAGGTCAACAAAACGTAAAAAAAAAAAAAAAAAAAAAAAAAAAAAAAAAAAAAAAAAAAAATTATATTTCAGAACATTTAAATGTCCATTATTATATCCTCATAAAATGTGCAGAAAAAAACGTAAAACAAACACGACTGCGTAGACGCCCTTACTTCTTATGGAGTAAAGAGGACCCTCAATGGGAAAAAGTGGAAAATCTCGAAAACTACTATAGGAAATGTAAACGGAACTCATATCCGGAACCTACTTTTCAAAAGAAACAGGCAGTTTTTTATCCACATGTTAAATCGTACATTTACGACTTTTTGAGTGATTGGTAGGTACGAGTAGGAGTAGGTACTGCAGGTAGCTAGTGCAGGTTGTCACCATGTCATACGGACAACCAGGACTTGTCTTTGTCACGGCGATCTAGGTCACCCACAATTAGCACTACGTAGGTATTGACGTACCTGTCCACTTTTGAACTATCACCTCGTTGGCACTACAACGTACACCTCACACTTGTTTGAGAGTACCGACAAAAAACACAGGGTTCCCAAAATAATTTTTTGTTGACAACAAGAAGAAGGGGTCCCAATGATCTCAAAGAGTTTAGCGACGACAATTCACATTTGTGTAGTCTATCCACCCCTGGATATGACTGACGTTATCTCAACCAAGAGTGTGGTGGACTATAGAAGAGAAAAAGGACAGAATCACTGCATCCACAGTTAAGTTTTCCGTCCAATGAAGAGGTTCAAGAGGGGAAAATTTTTCAACACACTGGGATCGAACCTGGACCACTTCTGAACCGTATATAGTTAGTAAGGAACTCAATTTGTAACGATAACCTCTCTATAACGACTGACCACGAACTGTCTCCCTTTAAAATCCTCTCTATAGCGAACGAATGTACATGGTCTTTTGTCAGTCGTTAGATTTTCAGCAAAAATATTTACTCCCAACAAAAACTTTCTATCGTTTTGAACACATAAAATATGAAAATCACGTAGACAAAGCCGCTAATTAGCTGTAAATAAGTAAACGTAAAAAGACATGCCCCTGGGGCCAGCATTACGTGAACCTTCGGAGAGAGGAGAAAGTTCACGTCATCGGAACTCTATTTAACAATTCAATGGATTCCAAGCCTCAGGCATCCTCCATATGAGTCAACATCTAGATACTATCTCGAAAACAAATGACAACATTCGGTGTCAGGTATCAGGTACTCGAATGTCCAAAATTGGGGGTGAAAATATTGGTTATGGCTATGTAAACTATATGATAAGCATCTCACGGTTGTGACAACGACATATTTTTCACAGAATTTTTTTTAAGACACTGGACTCCAAGGACAGTTGGCCGAAGCCGAATACGAGGCCGAACCAAGCTGAGAAGTGAACACCAATAGACCTGAGAAAAAAATATTATATACGCCGGGATTTGATCCCTGACCTCTCAGGACACAAATCAGTCTTCTTGACCACTGAGAAGCACTCGTGAGAAATATATAACACGCGACAGTCGAGTTTTTTCCCAGTTGGTGAAGGCCAGGGTTGGGTAGGACCAGGGGTAGAAAAGATTCACAAGGATTTTCTTTCGAAATGTCTCCACTAGAACCTGGATTTGGTTTTGGGTTGTACAATTTAACTCAGTACCTTACCGGAAGGCTAGTCAATTATTCTCCCTTTCATCGTAAAAGCAAGACAAGAAGGACCTGGAAGTATTGTAATTATGTATCTTATGGTGAATGTCGCTAAACTGAGAGTGTTTTTGAAAGTGCGACAAAGTGACTGTTCATCAGGCTAAAGTGGCGACAATTTTCTGTAAAAGTGCGGAGAAGGTCTAGTCATTACCGAATGGCGGTTAATGGTTTTATAAGGAAGTAGAGAAATTATTAGTGTCGCACCTGCGACAATCAAATTGTGAGTGATGTCGACTTCCTACCTCAATCTTAAAGGCGACAACACAATCGTGAACCACGTGGCAGCAGAATTATTTTTCTTCCCATTTTCGGGGAACGATTGGATATTTCAACGTTCTGATTTACACGTACAATCTGTCCTTTTAATGTCAGAAATTAACTAGCTATATGTTGTGACTTTATAATCGGCAGATTTTGGTCAAGTTTATCATTAAAAAAATTTCGACGAGATGGAATTAGATCCCAGGTCATCACGCTTCATAAAGGCCACTGAGCAAATCTGTCATGTCACAAAAAATATTACTCATATCTTGAATATTTTGTACCTAGACTCCCCTCTGCTGTATAAGCACCAGAGTGACATTGGTCTTAGTCACTGACAAAGAGTGACATACTCTCACAAAGAGTGACACACATTCTGTCACACAACAGAGAAAGACGTGCCGCTCCGGTGCTCCGATTGGCTTTGGTGTCAAACGGTGTTTCGGTACCTTATATAGGTAGATACCTAGCCTAAGACGGACAGTGCAGAGTAGTCAATGAAAGGCTGACACCCCAAGGTGGTGGTAACGACCCGGCGGCCATTGTACCTTTTATTATTTAATAACTATTTATTTTCAGTTTAATACGTGGTACTTTTATATCTACAAACCCGTGGGAGACTGTCACGGACTGACAACATCGAGTTGGTCAACTGTCTGCGGTTGGCGTTCAATGACAGAATGACAAGGTTGTGGAGGACCTTGGTGGAACATTGCAAGACGCGTGGGAATCAACAATAGTTATGCAGGTACAGGTACACAGGTACATGGAATAAAAATAAAAATAATAATTTTGAACGCCCTTCTATGCATAGAATCGAAGGGGTAACCACTCCAGAGATTCCTTGAGATTCCATAAATATTTCCAAAGATTCCCAACGATATTCATAAAAAAATGAACCCCGAACCACTCCAAAAAATTCCAAGATTCCCTGAGGTTTCATAAAGATTTCCAATGATTCCCAACGAGTGGTTGACCCCTCGCATAGAATGATACCGATGCTATAGTAAGCAATAATTTCCGCTTACAGCAAAAGAGAAATTAAAATAATAATAATTAAGGGTCCGCTGTACCTGACGGTGCATTTTTTGCCGCCCATAAGATTAACATTGCGAGCGGCGATTCATTTTCAAGGTTTACCCTTGGTTGGAAAGACACAAAATTTTGCCTGTACCTAGCCCTAACAATGTTCTAGGGAGTGTTCGAAGCAGATTTCCCATTTTTTTACTGGTTTTCGAGATACAGCACTTTTCTTGAGGTATGCGATGCTAGCATTTGCAAAACAGTTGCAATAAAAGAAACCAGTGAGAAATTGGTAAATCTGCTTCGAACACTCCCTAGAAAATTGTTAGGGCTAGGTACAGGCAAAAGTTTGTGTCTTTCCAACCAAGGGTAAACCTTGAAAATGAATCGCCGCTCGCAATGTTAATCTTATGGGCGGCAAAAAATGCACCGTCAGGTATAGCGGACCCTTAAGAGGCTATGTTGTAACGCCAGTGAAGGGAAAGGCACTTACCTATAAATAACAAAAAGAGTCGAACCAGGTATAGCGTCCTCTTAACGAACTGACGAACTAATTTCCAACGATCCTTCATAGTATTCGCCCATAGAATGCTGTTATCTAAAAAAAATATTTTTGTGGCAAAAAAGAGAATACCGTCTTAATACTTTAGCTGATACGTGTTCATTACAAAAAGGAATTTTTTAGGTATTGGGTCCGACGATGTTTCCGCAGTTTCCATAATTTCTGTGCCCGCATCAGCAGGTGTAGCGACGCGAGGCTTCACTTCCATCAAATCTTTTATAAACCTGCAATTTTTACAATTTCTTTCAATTTTTGCGGCACTGTGATCGCCGAGACACTCTCTTTCACAACTGTTAACGGTTGAGACGTAGATTTCCATTTTTTGGGGATCTTGATCGCAAGCGGTTCGGACACTTCCTTCCACTGCCTTGGGCTGTTGACTGCAAGAGGGGAAAATAATGGTTCGCACCCCTTTACCCACCGACAGGGACGAGGTTCGTAAGACACCTGTTTTGGGTTCCAGGGGTTCGTGATTGAAGGAGAGGGGACCATTGGTTTCCAATTCCATTTTTTCATTTTTTGGTGCAGTTCGTGCTCTTGCAGCACTGCACACCGCCTTTTTAACTTTCGATTTTAACTGCCGTGTCTTTTGTTTGACGATTTTTTTGGTATATTTTCTGGTCATAATAGATTTATTTATTTTCATACCAATGACAGAAATTTAAAAATATTGTTTATAGTTTTGTTACTTAGGAATTCTCAGAAGGTACGTCACAGAAGTTGGCCGAAGCCAGCGAAAAAAATTAATTACGACAAGATTCGAACCCAGTCCTTTCAAGTCTCAAATCGGACCCCTTAACCTCTCGGCAACAAAAAGCACAATCGTGTTTGTTTACGTTTTTTCTGCACATTTTGTGAGGATACTGTTCTGAAATAATATAATATGTCTTTTTAACGGCAGAAATTAACAGGCTATGTAATGAATTTACGATAGATTTTTGTCAACAAAATATTTGTCCGAAATTAACCAATCGTAAAATCACAACATAGCCTGTTAATTTATGACTTCAAAAAGACACATTATATTTTATCCAATAGTTTCCCCATAAAGTGTGCAGAAAAAACGTAAACAAATGGCGAATGTATGTTCTGTCTTCAAATTGAAGCCGCCACATAGGTAAATGAAGTGGTGTCTTATACACGGTGGGTCGGTGGGAACAAGGCTTGAACTATTACATCAGTTTATACACTCGAATAGACTAGGTAGGTAGGTAGGTATATTATTTACCGGTACCTGAAAGAGTAGCAGACTGCGTGAGGACGGTCTGCGTATGAGGGCCAAACCCCGTTATGTCTTGGGAATTTGAAGGTTTGCAGGTGTGCATATCAAACATATGCTAAGTTCTTTTGCACTGCACAGTACCTAGTTCAGTAGAGCACTGAACAAGGCTCTATTCTAGTTCTGACCTCATTTTTCAACCTTTTTTTGAGGAAACCGTTCGATACTTAAATATTCTAAACTATAATACGTCTTTTTTACCGTTATAAATTAAGAGGACGCTATACCTGACGATGAATTTTTTGCCTCCCATAAGATTTTCAAGGTTTACCCTTGGTTGGAAAGACACAAACTTTTGCCTGTACCTAGCCCTAACAATGTTCTAGGGAGTGTTCGAAGCAGATTTCCCAATTTCTCACTGGTTTCTTTTATTGCAACTGTTTTGCAAATGCTAGCATCGCATACCTCAAGAAAAGTGCTGTATCTCGAAAACCAGTGAGAAATTGGGAAATCTGCTTCGAACACTCCCTAGAACATTGTTAGGGCTAGGTACAGGCAAAATTTTGTGTCTTTCCAACCAAGGATAAACCTAGAAAATGAATCGCCGCTCGCAATGTTAATCTTATGGGCGGCAAAAAATGCACCGTCAGGTATAGCGGACCCTTAAGAGGCTATGTTGTAACGTCAGTGAAGGGAAAGGCACTTACCTATAAATAACACAAAGAGTCGAACGAACGTCAATCAAATAATGAATACATTTAATGTATCTATCATTTATTTATGAACTTAGGCACAGTACAGCACGTCAAAAGTCAAGGAAAGATGATTCAAAATAATTCCATACAAACACCTTGAATATTGATATATTTATATGATACTACTGACTGCTGTCTATATGACGAAGATGCACTCCGGGTACCTAAATGAGTACCTACCACTACCAAATACCAGCTCCCCGACGGGGACCTACAGTTTTAAGTAGGTCCCGAACCACAACAGCCCCGATATACACGTCACTTGACAAGCTGAACATATCAGAGGTGAATGCCGATCAGAAAAACTTTGTTGGAATTGGGATCGAACCTGTGTTTCTCTAAAGACCACTCGGTAGTACTTCATGGGTCACCGACCAAAGAAGTGACCATGGTCCAGGTTGCTGAAGTTTGGTTTTGAAGCCGGCAAGTGCAAACTCACTGCGCTACAGGATAATTACATAGGACCCGTTCATATTCATTGATTTATTGGTAAATCCCACGCCAAAAAAATCAGGACAAAATTACTTTTAATTGACAGGGCGTACCCATTGCGGTGAAAACGATTTTGAAAAATGGCGGGAATCATAGAACCGGAAACCGCACATGGCCTCCGGCAGTGGCAGCATCCGTTACTCGCTTCCATTGTCAAAGAATTAAATTATTATCTGCGAGTCTGGTTTTCTCACGGGAGAATAAAATAGTTTCTTTGTGCAGCCGCCGGGGGGGCTAAATTGTAGCACAAGTTAGCGGGACTGCAAGACCTGAGCCTGAAACGTACCTGTGAACATGGGCGTATAGTAAATATCACGAAAGGGGGGAAAAAACATCTTCTTATTGCCGAGGGAACCAATTAATGGCCACTTTGAAGGGAGACATAACGAGAAAAGTTCCCCTTACAGCATGTACCCCTTTCGTGCTGCAGTAGACAGTGCAGTGTAGCCAATGAAAGGCTGGCAAAAACCCGACTGGTTGGTGACCTTTAAGCTTTTGTTACATTTAACTGGAGATTAGTTAACCTATAAGTTAAGTGGCAGACGAGGGGGTAACCACTCCAGAGATTCCTTGAGATTCCGCTGAGATTCCATAAAGATTTCCAAAGATTCCCAACGATACTTCTAGAAAGATCAACCCGGAAGGGGTAACCACTCCAAAAAAATTCCAAGATTCCCTGAGATTTCATAAAGATTTCCAATGATTCTCAACGAGATTCCCAACGAGTTGTTATTCCCTCGGTGGCAGATTTTAACGAACCCACCTTAAAAATATTAATATGGAGAAACCCCCTATACAATACAACTATACGCGTATACGTATAAAATATCATTCAAAACTAACTCGAACACAACATCGAAAACATAACTTGTATTTGGTACATTCCACGCCTACGCTTATCTTATGGCAACCATCAATTTTAATACCTGTGACGGTTTTCACGAACTCAGAAGATTATCTTGCGATTGTGATAGGAAATGAACCTTGCAATTGGTCATTAGCACTAACAACTTTTTATGAGCATTGACGGTCATGGCTTTGAAGGTAATTTGCGCTAATATAAAATGATATTACCAGTAAATAGGTATAAGCTCGATAGCTCAGTGGTCTAAATGGTTGTCTTTTGAGGAACACTTGAGCCGGGTCACACCGGTTCGATCCCGAGTCTATTCAAAATTTTTCTAATGAGCATTCACCTCTGATGAGTTCAGCAAGAGATATGTATCCGAGTATCCGAGCTGCACTTGAGATGAATAAAACTCTACAAAGAAACGTTTTGTTGCCGGTTTCGAAAGTTTCTCAAGAAACGTACCGTCCCGACCATTGTATATCTATGATAGAATATCTCCGATGTTGTACAGGATTAGCATTGAATGCCGTAGATACTTTCGCGTGATGTACGAGGGTCGCTCGAATAGTTACCTATCCATCTGCACTGAAGCAGAGAAGCTATATCTATACGTGCCATCATTTGTCTAGATACCATTAAGGGTCCGCTATACCTGACGGTGCATTTTTTGCCGCCCATAAGATTAACATTGCGAGCGGCGATTCATTTTCAAGGTTTACCCTTGGTTGGAAAGACACAAAATTTTGCCTGTACCTAGCCCTAACAATGTTCTAGGGAGTGTTCGAAGCAGATTTCCCAATTTCTCACTGGTTTCTTTTATTGCAACTGTTTTGCAAATGCCTAGCATCGCATACCTCAAGAAAAGTGCTGTATCTCGAAAACCAGTAAAAAAAAATGGGAAATCTGCTTCGAACACTCCCTAGAACATTGTTAGGGCTAGGTACAGGCAAAATTTTGTGTCTTTCCAACCAAGGGTAAACCTTGAAAATGAATCGTCGCTCGCAATGTTAATCTTATGTGCGGCAAAAAATGCACCGTCAGGTATAGCGGACCCTTAAGAGAATCCAAAGGACCTATATGTTTCAAAAGCCACGTGACCCCTAAATTAGCATTCTCCAAGCTATAAAGCACAAAAAGCACAATAGCACAGCTGCACCCATACCTACATAAGGATCACAAAGACTGTCTGTGCGACTTATCCTGCCCCTCCCATCTCCAAAATAGGTTATAGGTACTATAGCACTGATTTCTTCCTAAAGCTGGCCATATACTATGGGTTTTGGAATGGCAGGGTTGGAATGGCAACTCAGGGATGGTGGGTACCCACACAAAAACTGCCATCCCTCCCCACTAATCGTACGTCCGGGGATGTCAAGACGCCAGAACGGCCGTCCAGGAAGCATTGTATGTGGCCATGAACTGTGTGGTGATTTTATGATCGAGTGATTTTATCAACAAAAAATGTGTCCGAAAATAACTGTAAAATTTTGGCTGTTAAAAAGACTTTCAATAGTTTCATCATAAAAGGTGCAGAAAAAAACGTAAACGAACACGATTGTGTAGTCATCAGAAACTACTTTAATGCCGAATGATTATTCAATAACTCCCTAAAAGTAAAATTAGATTAGTGCCATAGGGATAATACGGATATAATACCGTGGGTGGGGCCGGATTTAAAGAATCTGCGATCACTTCAAAGGTTCACACCGCTTACGTTGATCTTATATGCAAATGACAATTTTAAAGCTAGAGGTAGCGTTCACGACTTGAGCTTTCCCGCGTTGTCTGTGAGTCACATATAGGTATGGAGGTACTATTAAGTATAGGTATCACTAGGGTACAAGGATACCGAGACTGGACAACTTATAGGTTCCAGTACCCTAATCCATTTAATCACTTTCCATCCAGCAATCATAAAGTCTACTATAAAGTGTCCTATAAAGCCCTTATCTTAAGGTTTGCTAGTGGACTTTTAACAGCAAGATAAAGTTATCTTCACCATAAGGACCTGGTACCCACAGATAGGTAGAAACCAAGTCAAGCTAAGGAGCATACCGATTTCTCATAATTTCTTGCAAATCTAGGGCTGATCGAAACTTCTTCTTGAGCAGGGAAATATCTGCTCAGGGTCGGATTGGCATTTTTAGCGTATGGTAGGGTACGGAACCAATATCCGGATCGGCGTCAACCGAAAATCTTCATGAAATTATGAATAATCGGTATGCTCCCAGCCAGACTTGGACTTTAGATGAGGGTGAACCTGAAGAGACTCACCGTCATTTGGATAGTCTGGAATTCCTGAAGAAATCTTAAGTGAAAGCGCTTACCTGCAAAGAGAACCAAATTTCAAATTTCTTAATTCATACATACGATGATGGCAAAAATCACAGATCCACATGCAACAATGTAATTAGAAACAGTATTGAAACCGAGGGGTTAACCACTCGTTAGGAATCTTGTTGGGAATCATAGGAAATCTTTATGAAATCTCAGGGAATCTTGGAATTTTTTGGAGTGGTTACCCCTTCTGGGTTCATCTTTCTATGAATATCGTTGGGAATCTTTGGAAATCTTTATGGAATCTCAGTGGGATCTCAAGGAATCTCTGGAGTGGTTACCCCCTCGATTGAAACACACCTATAGATACGTTATCTCGTTAACTGATCCGGAATAGACCTGCAGGTCTATTACTGATCTGTTAACGCCAAGTAAACGACTTTGATAACGACGAAGTGGTGAAGTTTCACCTTTGATTTAACATCAGGAGCTTAACGCCCGAGATAGCGACCAAGATCCATAATAGAGCTGCTGGACTGTAACGGCTATGTCACAAGGACAAATTTAAAAATACTAATCGAACAATTTTCCAGATGTTGTTCTATTTAAGAACAGTTATCACACGTCTTTTACACGAACAGTAATCTACCAGGTGTGCAATATTACATGATGTCCCTAATGTAGAACGTTATATCACTGCAGTCACCTTGTACCCATACAACGGAAAGACAAAACATTTTCCAGTCTGGTGATCTGCTGCCACGGCCTTGTGTTCTAAAGACACGACATCTTGCGTGTACCTATGCCTAATCATAGACTCTTAAAAAAAACCACCCACAGGACCCTGAGTACTTCCGATACTCTGTCAATCAATCGTTTGTTCTGCACACTTTAAGAGGATACTATTGGATGTTTTAATGTTCTGAAATATAATATATGTTTTTTGTTGACAAAAATCACTCGATCGAAACATCACAACACAGCCTGGTAATTTCAGCCGTTAAAAATACATATTATATTTCAGAACATTTAATTATCCAATAGTTTTCTCATGAAGTGTGCAGAAATAACAAACAAATAGCAAATGCATGTTCGGCCTTAATGGTACGACTGGCACGTGGGCAGAAATAATGGCCCCAGCCGCAGCTATAAACTAGGCCAAAAACATTCACTCCCACACCAAAACCACAAACTCTGTTCACTTTTTCTCTACTCTGTGGTTTGTTTCTAATCCTACGTCCTCCTTTGTTCTGTTTACACACGTTCCAAACTTTGGAAAGTCTAAAATACAGACGTTTTAAGACCAAACATATATTCGCTATTTGTTTACGTTTCTTCTGAATACTTTACGAGGGTACTTTTGAATAATTAAATGTTCTGAAATATAATATGTCATTTTAACGGCCGAAATTAGCAACCTATGTTGTGATCGAGTGATTTTTGTCGACAAAAAATTTGTCCGAAATTGAAAAGACATAGGTACCTATTATATTTCAGAACATTTAAATATCCAATAGTATCCTCATAAAGTGTGTAGAAAAAACATAGACGCCCTTCATTTATTTTATACAAAAATATTGGGTGTTAGTAGTTCTGATATATAAGGTGTCTATTTAACGTCAGAAATTAGTTGGCTATGTTTTTCTATTTTCCGATCGAGTGATTGTCGTCCGTAAAAAAAATGTCAAAATTCATCACTTCACTGACAATTTTCTGAGCTAAAATACATATTATATTTCAGACGTCGACCTTAAAATCACTGCCAATTTAACTGGTCAAGTACTAGTTTTGACCTCAGAAAAATCCAGTTCAAGTCTCCTACAACCCACCTACCAAGCCATAGGCGTAGCTATACCTACGTCCATCATAGCTCTCGACAGGCACAGTGACCTTAATTCCTCAGAGTCCATGACAAAAAACTTAATTCTTCAGAGGCCATGACAAAAACCTACCGGACGCAAGTGTTAATTCGTACTTCTTTTGCTTTTCTTCGAATCTAATCGTTCCGCAATTTAGATCACTGTGTCTCGACTCGTACATGAGTCAAGTTCACTGAATCGTCTAGTTTTTTGTCCAACTGTAGTAATGGAGGTTTTGGTCATGGTACCGTTCTACAAATGTATAAGATTAACATTGGGAGGGGGAAATTTATTTTAACTTTTTCTATTGGTTGAAACGACCCGAAATTTTGCCTAGAAAAGGAGAGTCCGAAGTGGGCGAGGGGGTAACCACTCCAGAGATTCCTTGAGATTCCATAAAGATTTCCATTGATTCCCAATTATATTAATAGAAAGATGAACCCCGAAGGGGTAACCACTCCTAAAAATTCCAAGATTCCCTGAGATTTCATAAAGATTTCCAATGATTCCCAACGAGATTCCCAACAAGTGGTTAACCCCTCGGAAGTGGGCGAAGCGGAAAATATTACTTACGCGGTGGTTCGACCCCTTTACCGATCGGCCACTTCTCTGGAGTATCTAAAATTACAGAATAAGAAACCCTTTCTATAAGCGCCTGCTTCTTCAAGGTCTTCTGTAAACAAAGACTTTTCTTCAGTGAGTACGTTAGAACAGGAACCAGGATGCTGTCTATACCTGGCTTTGGTACCTAGGTTTTTCCTTGTGGCACATTCACCTTCGGAATCAGAGGGAGAACAAACCCAGCAATCAGACCATTTATCCATCATGTTGAGATGGGGACCTACAGTTTTAGGTGGGTTCCTATAACCACCACAGCCTCGATAAAATTTCCCTTGACATGCTTAACATATCAGAGGTGAATGCCAATCAGAAAAACTTTGGTAGGATCGGGATCGAACCGGTGTGACCCATGCAGCTCTCCATGTTCCGGTAAAGACAACCACCTAGGCTGTGTGGTTGGGGACGCCACGAAGACGGAAAGCTGAGGGCCCTCTGGTCCTCCCTCCTCTGGAGGATCTAATTGACCACAATCAATGGACACGGCCTTCGAGGTCCAACCGGACTCTTTGGGAAGTCTTCAAACAATGAAAACCGCCTTTCTAGCTCTCACCTTTGTTTGGTCCTTCGGCGTTTTATTATTTCAACCTCTTTGAGACCGTCTTTTTGTATTTTAGGTCAATTTGTTGATGTTGACCTTGATGGAAGTAAACTAAGATTTTCTTTGGCGTACAGGGGTCCGACTAGTTTGTTTCAGAAAAGCGCGGTGGGCAGGATAATGTAAGAAGCCGCTTTGTGAAGGCAACGCATCAGGGCAAGCCATGGGTTCTAAGCCTGCGCTGATGGTCCGTTCTCCCATGCTAAGTAATCTGCCGTGACGCCCTCCTGAATAGGCACCCTTCTGCCAATTTACGCTACCTATTTCGCGCTTTTCTTGAGGGCGTGGCCCTCAAAAAAACATAAAAAAGTCAAGGGAAAACCGCACAGTTTCTATCACTAACAAAGTATGTTAACAGCGCTAAACGAGGGGGTAACCACTCCAGAGATTGCTTGAGATTTCCTAAGATTCCATAACGATTTCCTGAGATTCCCAACAAGATTCATGGAAAGATGAACCCTGAAGGGTTAATAACTCCAGAAATTTCCAAGATTCCATGAGATTTCATAAAGATTTTCCGAGATTCCCAACGAGATTCCTAGAGTGGTTAACCCCTCGGCACTAAACCAGACTTCTCGCACTAGTCGCACTTTCGAGTTACTCACTCACCTAAAGGAACTCGAAAGAACCAACAAAAACTAGTTTTTCAGACTCAATTGAGACTAGTTACATTTTTCGTCTTTCTTTCGGACATTTATGCTCTGGCTAGTTTTTGTCCCCTGCTAAGCAATAGGCCACCAAAACGCTAGCTAGAGTCCATACCTACAATATAGAGCAATACCTATCCCGCTGAGAGAGTAACGAGGTTTCTAACTGCAACACAAAGAAACATAATTACATACTTCTTCATAGTTCGAACTAACGAGACATGTGCTCTGCTAAAAAGACCTAATGAAACATTCTTTATAATTAGAGATTGCATAGAATTGTAGACGTCTCAGGTACCGAGTACCTAGTACCAACAGTCAGCAATGAAAGTACATAACTGTTTTCTCGGACACCCGCATCTAGAAATTCCCAAAAATTCCTTTAAGGGCAAACATACACTCGCAATTGGTTTACGTTTTTTCTGCACACGAGGAAACTATAGCTTCGGCTTCACAATGTCAGCGCGCGCACTTCTTTGGTATTGTCCTTGGAATCTTAACCGGACCAAAAATTCCAACCCTGGACTCCACAGCCAAGAAGAGACATTTTACTGCTCCCACAGCCAAGATGAGACATTTTACTGCTCCTGCAGCCAAGATGAGACATTTTACTGCTCCCACAGCCAAGATGAGACATTTTACTGCTCCCACAGCCAAGATGAGACATTTTACTGCTCCCACAGCCAAGATGAGACATTTTACTGCTCCCACAGCCAAGATGAGACATTTTACTGCTCCCACAGCCAAGATGAGACGTTTTACTGCTCCCACAGCCAAGATGAGACAATTTACTGCTGCCACAGCCAAGATGAGACATTATACTGCTCCTGCAGCAAGAAGAGACATTTTACTGCTACCACAGCCAAGATGAGACATTTTACTGCTCCCACAGCCAAGATGAGACATTTTACTGCTCCCACAGCCAAGATGAGACATTTTACTGCTCCCACAGCCAAGGAGGAACATGTTTATCTCTGGAGGGTAGCAACAGGTCTCGCCCTGGCATTGGGGTTGTCGTGCGTAGGGGGAGCCCAGGGTTGGAATTTTTGGTTAGCGTTCCGGGCACAATAAGATAGCTTTATAAGACAATTTGAGGTATTGGCAAGTTAAAAACAGTAACTTTATCTGTACGATAAAAAACTAGTGAAAGCTAACCTAACTCTGACACTCAGAAAAAACATAATAAGAACCTGAAACCTTTTCTAATTTATATTCTTTATCAGAGCCCTAACATATTCCAGGTTACAGTAATTAAAACAAAACAAACCAACTATTAAAATTCAAATGAAATATTACGGTTCATTAATGACTTACTGGCCTATAAAGCAAGCAATTAATATTGAAAATCAATGGAAGTAGCTACAAAGTAAGAAATATTGAGTCAGGATCTAAAATATTGGTCCGGGATGCATACGATGCATATGCAAGCAGGCTGCACCTGATGTAACCTACAGTTAACTTATAGGTAGGTTAACTACAAGTTTAAACCTTGATGGTACCAATAGATTTTATAAAATGAAGGGCGAAGCACCTCACGGACAAATAACACCGAAATTCGTTATAGTGAGCCTGGATACCTGACCTGGGTACTAATAAACTTTCTGTATACCTCTATATACATCCTGTATACGTCCCTACCTCCTATAATCTTTACAAAATGCTATTTGTTTACGTTTATTAATGTCACTTTACCATTTTTTTATGTTCTGGATAGTGGATCATGACATGACTTTAAATTCGTTATATAGGACATCTTTCTGAGATAAATATCGGATATTTTCCGGAATTAATTTAAATTTAATTATTCCAAGCCAGGTGATGTGAATTTTCTTGATCTGAAATTATTACTGGCGGAAATAACTCGGTGGTAAAATTAAAACATATTTTAACTATGGATGGATTTCACCACCACTTAAGAGGACGCTATACCTGACGATGCATTTTTTGCCGCCCATAAGGTTAACATTGCGAGCGGCGATTCATTTTCAATGTTTACCCTTGGTTGGAAAGACACAAAATTTTGCCTGTACCTAGCCCTAACAATGTTCTAGGGAGTGTTCGAAGCAGATTTCCCAATTTCTCACTGGTTTCTTTTATTACAACTGTTTTGCAAACGCTAGCATCGCATACCTCAAGAAAAGTGCTGTATCTCGAAAACCAGTAAAAAAAAATGGGAAATCTGCTTCGAACACTCCCTAGACATTGTTAGGGCTAGGTACAGGCAAAATTTTGTGTCTTTCCAACCAAGGGTAAACCTTGAAAATGAATCGCCGCTCGCAATGTTAATCTTAAGGGCGGCAAAAAATGCACCGTCAGGTATAGCGGACCCTTAAAGTGTACTATAGTGCGATTGCACTTGTCATAAGCTGAACAGACGATAAAATTAATCTCCCCGTTATCTGTTCGATATACGAGACACTATTGCGTGGTGAAATTCAGCCCTCACATTAAGAGCGATTTTGTCAACAAAAAAATTTTCCAAAATTAACCGATCGTGAAATCACAACACAGCCTCATAATTTATGACGTTAAAAAGACATATTAGGTAGATTTCGAAGAAAAATCTACCTATTGTAGTCGTACCAGTAGTCTCACTTTTGAAAAATTTCTTCACAGTTATTCTTTTTATGACCCCTGGATCCCAAAACCACCATCAGTTCAAAAGTTTATATATATATATATCTATATATATATATATCTATATATATATCATTTTCACTTCCTTGTGAACACGCTAGCAGCCGTATTTTTGAAAAATAATTGGTTTTGACTATTTAATAAAATATAAGGGACTAAAATCTCGGTCGAGTTCGTTAATGGGGGAAATCGGACCAAGGGGGGGGAAATGGGGGGACTTTTTCGAAATCTGGTTTTTTGTCCATAACTCCCTTAATATTGCAAGTAATGAAACGAAAATTTGTCTGAGGGACGTCTAACAGTACTACCTACAACTTTTCTTAGTAACGTTTTTTGATCCCACCCTTAATGGTTGAATAGGGGTGGAAAAAGAGGGTTTTGCGCACAAAAAAATTCATAACTTGTGTCCTAGGGGTGTTATCGAGTTCTTTTGTTTTGTAATGTATTTGCCTCAATATTACCTACAACTTTTGTCTGAAAAAGATTTTCGTCCGACGCACCGTTTAGGCAGGGGGTGGGGGGTTGAATTTTCAAAACGTCATAACTCACTTATTTAGTGAGATATTGAGTTTTATCTTTTTGCTATGAGTTTCTATTAATAATATCTACAACTTTTGTCTGAAAAAGTTTTTTGTAAAATCACTTTCATTTTCTTGTTAAGGGGGGGGGGGGGGGGGGTGAAATTTCAAAACTCAATTCCTCCGCTTGTTATTGTGTTATCGAGTTCTTTTGTTTTGTAATGCATTTGCCTCAATATTACCTACAACTTTTGTCTGAAAAAGTTTTTTGTAAAATCACTTTCATTTTCTTGTTAAGGGGGTGGGGGGTTGAATTTTCAACACGTTATAACTCACTTATTTGGTGAGATATTGAGTTTTATCTTTTTGCTATGAGTTTCTATTAATAATATCTACAACTTTTGTCTGAAAAAGTTTTTTGTAAAATCACTTTCATTTTCTTGTTAAGGGGGGGGGGGGGGGGGGTGAAATTTCAAAACTCAATTCCTCCGTTTGTTATTGTCGATAATGCAATTGGATCAACTGAAAATCTTCTTATCCGTCTTTCTAAATGATTTTAGACTGCTTTTAGTTGATGGAAGTAATCTTCGAAATCTACCTACGCCTTTCGGGGCTGCCGAAAGGGATTTTTTTATTTCAGAACATCTAAATATCCAATAGTTTCCTCATAAAATGTGCATAAAAAAAGGTAAACAAGCACGATTGTATGGTCGCTCTTAAATTCACAAAAAGAAATTATAAATTGGAGTTTCCAGTCCAGAATAAAATGACAATCATAGCGTCCTCGAAAATATGCCATTGTGACATAGGAATAAACAAACCACCCAATAAACACATGCATAATAATGTATGCCTGTCAGCGAGGTGTTGAAAACGTCAAGAAGGACAAAGTGCCGTTCTAAAATACGTGCTGAAAGGTAAGATAGAGACAAAGGTTAGTAGGCGACTGTGATTTGTGACTTTGGACCTGAAATTTGATATGGTCATCAAACCACTTAATGGAGGCGGCACACAAACCAAAAGTTGCTCACCATAAAAACGCGAATAATTTTGGGATATTAGTCTCTCCGATGAAAAGGTGAACATACCTGAAATAACTGTATACCTATACAATGTGTCAATTCAAAAATTGAGTATTAGTGAGTAATAGGTTAGAAGGGTCTGTATAGTTATCTTACTTAAGGCTGAATATACATTCGCTATTTTTCTACGTTCGGACTTCAAACTTTGTGAGAAAACTATTGGATATTTAAATATTCTGAAATATAATATGTATTTTTAACATCATTACTCATGAGGCTACGTTGTGATTTTATGATCGGTTAATTTTGGGCAATTTTTTTGGTGGCAAAAATCACTCGATCGTAAAATCACATCAGCCTTAAGGGCGTCGATGCAGTCAGTCGTGTTTGTTTACGTTTTTTCTGCACAGTTTATGGGGATACCATTGGATGTTCTGAAATATAATATGTGTTTTTAAAGGCAAATTTGAACAGTATGTCTGGTGATCTTAATTTCGGTCAAAACTTTTGTTGACAAAAATTACACGGTCGTAAAATCACAACAGTTTCCTCAAAACCTGATGTACCTATTCCGATTCACGAGTTCTGTCTTAACATACAGCGATTTTCCACGGTAAATTTCAAGTTCACCATGTTAAATTCCGGAAAAAATCGCAATTTTCGTGAGATGACAAAAAACAAGAAAAATGATCTACTACGACAAAGTACAAGGTTTCTCAATTTCTCGTTCAAAGTGCGACATATGAAAAAGAGGGCAAGCGACCTTTGTATGCATTGCTTCACGGTATATATTTTCGCGATTTCAGGCATCAGGTAAGTGGGAGTATGACGTTGCCCTTGCCATTTTTCTTGTTGATATAGGTCCTGATCGGTTGCCAGGCTTGAGGTACGAGGTACACCTATTGCACAAAGTTGTTGCCGGGTCGAGCTGGTCAATGGTTTCTTGGTAAATAACGGCTTGTTTTGTCGTTTGTCTGCTAGGCACGTTTTATTTTTATTTTTTTTCCAGGACAGGTATAATAGAATTGCTATTATAGCTGTCACCACAGACATCTGTTTATTTGGTTGACTGGATTTTGTCTTTATAGGCAATCCTCAGCCATCGTCATTATGAAGACAGCTCAGCTGGCTGACGCTGCTACTATATCGCCCAGCATGGTCCTATATGGCCCACTGTGATCGTGTATGGGGTAGGATGGTAGAGTCCATTGTGTGGGCAGCAGCACTGGCGAATGGCAGACTCAGAATAATTTTCTTCAAAACCTTGAACCCTCCTACACTAAGGTACATGTTTCCGCTGGAGCCTGATAACCACCTGTCACCCGCAGTGCCATGCAGTGGGTGGGGGCCCCAAGTACACTCGACACCTACAGGCATTGGTAGCACCTGTCTATTTTCGTCACGGGCTGGTACGTCTAATGATAAGAACAGAGGCAGTGCACCTGCCGACTGTTCGGCCACAACGCGTGCGGTGAAAACGCCCAAGCTTCTTCAGCCGAACGGAAAATCTGTCTCACCGCGATTTCAAGAAGGTCCTTGGAAGAATTATCTTATCTCATCGACCAGAAAAGATTGCGAGGGCAGGTGTGGAGTCTTCACCTAGAACAAAGAATCACCTGGAAGTCCAGGCTGGAGCTGACATCCCCAGAGGGATGGCATTTTTTCGTCCCCCTGTATAGGCCGGACTGGGAAAGACTATA
Source organism: Mesopsocus fuscifrons (assembly GCA_950004255.1). NCBI lineage: Eukaryota > Metazoa > Arthropoda > Insecta > Psocodea > Mesopsocidae > Mesopsocus > Mesopsocus fuscifrons. The sequence goes on from OX465377.1 coordinate 2,616,638, forward strand.
CGTTTCCCCAGCTGTTCCATGCAGCTTCCGTATCGGTCGACTGGTTGCAACCTTCCCACAAGAACATCTGCCAAAGGCAAACCAGGTCCAGTGCGGGGCAACGGGAGTGCGTGCATCATGTGGTGTCATCCGATCTGCATGTGATCTGCAAGGCAGGCAGGCCAGGCAGGCGCCTGTTTCTGGTGTCAGGTTCCAGGCTCTACGGCTCCAGAGGGACGGCGGTAACAGCCTTGGTCCAGTGGTCAAGCGCCAACATTCCAGGATCAAGAAACCTTCTCCGGGAAATTGTTGTTTGAAAGTTCAAGAACTTTTTCACAAAGAGCTATGGAAATTCCACAAAGAAACTGAGTGAAGGCTCAGATTTATTTTAAACGATATAGGATCAGGCTTAGTTCTTGAGCCAACATTCAACAATCAGAAATTCTTTACCTTGTCTGCAATATCTGAAGAACAAATTTATGGTCCCAAAAAACTAGTTGAAAACTTTATCTTGTCCACAAAGCTACGGGCACTATCGGCAGGATGGTAAAAGCAACAACTTTTCTTTTTGGGAGGGTCCCACTAAAGTACACTTTTAGGACACACTAAAGTGGACTTTAGGACATGCTAAAGTGGACTTTAGGACATGCTTAAGTGGACTTTAGGGCACACTAAAGTGGACTTTAGGACATACTAAAGTGGACTTTAGGACACACTAAAGTGGACTTTAGGACATACTAAAGTGGACTTTAGGACACACTAAAGTGGACTTTAAGACACACTAAAGTGGACTTTAGGAACTGGTGAAATCCACCCTAATGTCTAGGGAAACTGCATCACCTTCATGCCTTCATTCCAAGAGTAACTATCAAAATTGCTAGAGTAGTCCACGGTAGTTAAAAAGGTACTGAGACAAAGTGGTCCGTACCACTACAACCAGCGGGTGGTAAATTGCCTGGTTGGGAGCCAGCCTATGATCGGTACAGGTACATCTAAAACCAGGAGCCTGAACAGCACACCGAGGTGCCAGGTTCTATCCAGTAGACTATCTATTTTTTATGACCTCTTCTATAAACATTGCAATGAAACAGTACAGGAATGCCGCCAAAGAGGCATATAAAAATTTGTTTACACGGTCGGAAACTGAGCTATATGAAGCAAGAGGTTCTAGTCTTGATTTATCGAGATTTTTCCTGATCAGTCGCGATTCTAATCGAATCACCCGCTTGGCTTTACAGAGGTCAATAGGTGCGTCTAATTTTTATGCAACTGGTAGGTAATTCAATCACAGTAAGATCAAGAGATCAAATTCAACGTTAATCCCAGATTTATTCACAAATCCGGCTTTTGTCGATACGGGATTGGTATTAACCTGTGGCATTACACAGACCTTTTCACATCTCAATAATCCTATTATGCGTATGTATTACGTAGACAAACCATGTCTTATTCGGATATGAAGGTTAAGTTTCCTAGTGACCTCTGATTCAGTTGAGTTTTCCCCCAGCCGGTGACGGCTAACCATAAGGGCTGGTGAGTCCCCTTGCTACACAGCTCAGTGCCCATGCAGAACATAGTAGTACTAAAGAATATATACGAGGTCTTATCTTGAAGTACATGCCCAGTAAGTCTAGGTCAAAAACTCATGTAAACCAGGAAGCAGTAAAGGGAGGTAGCCAAGTGTTGAGGCTTGCGCAAGGGCATAGGGACCCGCCCACGCATTGCGCCACAGTTTCATTAATTAATCCCATATACTAATTAGTGTCTTCATCTACATAGCGCATAAAAAACAGCCTCGATAGCCGAGTGCTCAAGATGGCCGACTTTAGAGGACCACTGGTTCGACCCCGATCCTACCAAAAGTTTTTCTGATCGGCATTCATCTCTGATATGTTCTGCAAGTCAAGAGAAATGTATATCGAGGCTGTGGTGGTTCGGAACCCACCTCCTATTGCTCTTCCTCCTAAAGGCAGTAATGCGACATTTCTCCAAAGTGTGGTAGCGCCGTAATAGCCAAAACAGCCAAAAACTACATCAGCTTGTGTGGCATGAATTACTGCGCTCACCTCTATAGCTAAAAACCTGTCCATCACTCAGGTAGGTATACTATAAATAAAAGAAGGAACCGCTTTTCCCACGGGTACCTCTCCTTTATTTTCAGGTCTACATGAACCTTGGGGCGGTAATGCAGGGTTGTAGGGCCTGTTTTAAGGTTGCGTTTAATTTCGTGCCCCCGGCTACCGTATAAAAGAATGAGTAGTTATTAGGGCACTAGTCCATGTAGTGAGCCTTGCTCCGGGGTATCCTATGATATATACCTGTACCTTGCACCTATAGGAAGATAGATGAACTCACAGTGCCACTCAGGGCCTGGACGGTCTGGGTTCGAATCCTGGCGTAAGGAATTTTTCCACTTCGGCCCACTCTGATTCAGCTGAACCTAAACCTTATACCTTAGTATGGAGATAGATGTGCCCACTACCTACTACATGCAAAGCATGTTGCGTGCACATTCGTTTACCAGTGGCAGTAGCAATAAAAATAGGCATTTCCATGTTTGAGTAAGGTATAAAATTTTATTGATATTACGATTTGCCCGTCATTTTTTTTTTTACTTTCTCTCCGTCCATTCTCTACTCTCCTCAGTACTGCGACTTTGATAGCACTATAGTGAACTTTTAAGGAACACTATTGTGGACTTTAGGAACTTGTGAAACTACCCTAAGTAACAAGAAGCACTGTATTTAAGGTATACCTCTCTGTACCTTAATAGAACGAACTGAAAATTATCACCTCCATTACCTAATAAGTAGTTCACATTCTTCGTATTTACTCAATTAGACCAAAGTTTCTCTTTAGTTCCTCAACAAACTAGAACTGTTTATAAAAATTAGAAACCTTCATCGCATGTTCACTTTGAGCAAACGAACAAATAACACATGAATGGAACCATGGTGGGGGGGGGGGGGGGGGGGGGGGGGGGGACAAGCCTAACAACTAGGCCATTTCAAGAAGAAGTATCCACTGTGCTCAGCTGGCAGCACTACCAAATACCAAACAAGATGGGGACCTACAGTTTAAGGTGGGTTTTCAACCACTGCAGCCTCGATACCTATTTAACTTGAACACGTCAGAAGTGAACGCCAATCAGAAAAACTTTTATAGCGCCGGGATCGAACCGTCATCAGTCATCACTCAGCGATCCTCTCTAAAGGCAACTCCGCTTGGCTACAGAGGCTGTTTGTGATCCATGGTCTTACTTCGGCATTTAAACCAGAAAACCTTCCTGGGATAGGTACTGGAGACAAAGCGGTTATCGTACCTAGATCTAGGTTAGAAGAGTGAAAGAAGTGAAGGAGTCGCTTCTGAAGGTCAGCTATTCGTGGCCGTTAAGAGGACGCTATACCTGACGATTCATTTTTTGCCGCCCAAAGATTAACTTTGCGAGCGGCGATTCATTTTCAAGGTTTACCCTTGGTTGGAAAGACACAAAATTTTGCCTGTACCTAGCCATAACAATGTTCTAGGGAGTGTTCGAAGCAGATTTCCCAATTTCTCACTGGTTTCTTTTATTGTAACTGTTTTGCAAATGCTAGCATCGCATACCTCAAAAAAAGTGCTGTATCTCGAAAACCAGTAAAATAAAGGGTCCGACAATGGTCGCACTTGACTTTCTCGCAATTTTTACGCCAGCGGTATCGAAAATTTTGATTTTTTTTACGTTATTTTTTTTTTTTTGGGACCAAAATTTTAACTTTTTCTAAAAAATATTTTGCCATACACTGGACAATAATTTTAGGCACCTACTCACCGGATTTCAAACATATCCGTCAAATGGTGAAGTGTCGTTCGACGCGCAAAGTACGTGTTTTCTATTTTCCATGTCACGGCCTTAATTTTCAAGTAATTGAAAATCTATTGAAAATGACCTTGAAGCATCTATCTGAGACCACTTTCACCAATTTTCAAGGAAATCTGTCGATTAGAGTTGTTGCAAATCCGTCTGAACCAATCAAAAACGTGATTTCCATTTTTGGAAAATTTTCCTATGATAATGCCAATATTGGCCATAATTATTATGTTGGATAAATTTCGTTCGGTAAAACATCAAACTAGGTTAAAGTACACCTCCCTACCAATTTTTATTGAAATCGATCGAATAGTGCTACCGGAGTGACGACCAACGCGTTTGGGCCAAAACTGGGCCAAGTTATTGGCCCACCTCCAAATGATTGTAAACGACCTAAAAGCATCTATTCAAAAACACTTTCGCAAATTTTCAAGGTTCCAACTTGATATACGTAGCTTCTAGTCCTTCTTAACTGTCAAAAAACACGATTTTTTGCCTTTTTTGACCATAGCAGGCGCAATTTTAGAGTTATCAAAATTTATCAAAAAACGGGTCCAGATATTTACATTAGGTACCTACATACCGAATTTGAGCAAAATCGGACGAACGGTGTGACGTCCAGTTTCGCGACAGAGTGACGTACGTACGTACGTACGTCGGACGGACATTTTTTAAAAACCACTTTTTTGGACTCGGGGGACCTCCAGGATCATGGGAAACCCAAAATCTCAAAATCGAAATTTTGCACGAAGACATAACTTTCTCAGCCCATGTATTACATACGGGCGAGAAAGTAAAAATGGGAAATCTGCTTCGAACACTCCCCAGAACATTGTTAGGGCTAGGTACAGGCAAAATTTTGTGTCTCTCCAACCAAGGGTAAACCTTGAAAATGAATCACCGCTCGCAATGTTAATCTTATGGGCGGCAAAAAATGCACCGCCAGGTATAGCGAACCCTTAAAGGTACTGTACTCGTACCATAAACGGCACTAGTACCTCAGACTGTATAGGTACTAGGTACACTATAGACTGCACTTATGACTGTATCATAGACTTCAGGTTACTTTAGACTGTATATTGAACTGTTCTGAGACTGACACCCTGGCACTGTACCTTAGACTGTAGGTACCTTAGCTTAAATTGTACATTAGGATTGTCTTCCACCGTATTTTAGACTTTTGGTACCTTTGACTCTATATCTTAGACTGTAGGTACCTAGATCTGGGTTAGAAGAGTAAAAGAAGTGAAGGAGTTGCTCTTGAAGGCCCTGGCCGTTTAAGGTACTGTAGGTACTGGCATGCACAGTAGTTACATTGTCCCAAGCGGGGAACAGGTTTGGCAATAGGTAGCTTGTAACTTCTGACAGTTCAGCTTAATGTGAAATGGGACAGGAGATGTTCATTTATGTTCACGTGAACCAAAAAAAACACTCTTTCCCATATTAGCATAGAAACTAACCTCTTTATTGAAACATATACATCGTAAATCCGTAGTCAAATCTCGTAGGAACATAATGTAAGCAAAAATTCATTAAAATGACTTTTGGCTACTTCACAGTGTTTTAATTACTAAACAACAGGCTCCAAATTTTGTATCAGTGGCTCTCCACGTCTGGATATTCCATAAGAGAATCAGTAAGGCATAGCAAGTACCTAGGGTTCCCAAAGGATTCAATTCTAACCTCCAAAAGGGAAAAACATCCTAAAAACACATTCAAGAACATTCCCAAATCTAATTTACACCCTCTCAAGTCAACAAACCAAAATAAAGGTACCACCCACACAGTATTGGGACCATTCGAAGCACCTACTGACCCCAAAACCAGAGGTATTCAAACAAGAGATAGACAGAACTCCTCAACCTCTTCGGCGTTTGTGGTCGAAGTAACCACAGTTTGTTTGCAGTCATACATACCTAGGTACGTGTATACGTACCCACTTTCTTCATCGGCACCGTCGTAGAATTATTTCATGTGGTTATCCTGTGTGGTCAGTGATTGACTATTTGCTAAATATTGCTGGGAAGAGTTTTTTTTTTTTTTCGAACAATTTTTTAAGGAACTGTGCAATATTTTAATGTTCTGAAATATAATATGTCTTAAAATGACAATTCTGCGAGTGAAGGTATTCCTAAAGAAGTTTTAGATGTTAAAAATACATTTTATATTCCAGAAGAATTTTTTTTAGATCTACCTTGTGTACATTTCAGACCGGAAATGATCTCCTATCATCGTAATGACCTCATATTATCAATCACAGGTTTTGGCGGGAAGTTAGGTCGAGGTTCGAAGGCACGAAGTCTATTTACAGCTAAGGTACTGGCGAGAAATGAAAAAGATAGCATCACTCATCATGCAAATTGGCAAAAGATTCACAAAGACCGGACATGGCCCTTCTTTCTCTCGTGTCTTCACGTACTATCCACTTCCTTCTTCGCACATTGTTAGTTAGGAGTCGGTTATTTCCTTTGCAATTGTTCTTCGCGAAGAACGTAAGGTTTGCACAATCAGCTGCTCGACCCGCCCACTAGCCTAACCAGCCACCAACCATGACGAAAACATTGTTAGTCGAAATAGACTTTAACAGGACATGGGAGTGATGTTTGTTTATGTTCAACTGAACCGGAACATAGTACTCCTTCTCATATTTATTCCGTACTCAATTCCTCTAGGAACATAGGTGTGCGAAAATCCATTAAAATGAGTTCTGATTACTTCACAGTGTTTGAAATACCAGTGGGTTTAATGATGTTCGGATACTGACGAGATTCCCTGAGATTCCACAAAGATTTCCCAAGATTTCCAACGATATTCATAGAAAGATGAACCCCAAAGGGGTAACCACTCCAAAAAAATTCCATGATTCCCTGAGATTTTATAAAGATTTCCAATGATTCCCAACGACTGGTTAACCCGTCGGATACTTATTTGCTCTGAGAAATGTCTGAGACATCCATGCTGCCAACAAAAATAAAGGGTCCGACAACAGTCGCACTAAACTTTCTCGCCCCATGTGATTTTTTTTTTTTTTTTTTTTGGATTTCTTTGAGATTTTTTTGCGGGCGTAATTTTTAAGCAATCCAAAATCGGTTGAAAATGACCCAAGAGCATCTATCTGAGATCACTCCCACCAAGTTTCATGGCTGTCATTCTATTACTGTAGTCCCAAGACCATTCAAAAACGTGGTTTCTCATTCTCAACTCATTTTCGACACTTTTTTGACTACAACGGCCGTAATTTTGAAGATAACAAAATTATGTTCGACAGATGTTTAAGTTACATGGTTCTACACAAATTTACCAAATTTCATGACAATCGGTCAATAAATGTCAATGGCGCCGAAACGATCGAACTTTGGTCCAGAACGGCCGTAATTTTCAACCAATTCAATTTTAGTTGAAAATGACCTCGAAGCATCTATTTGTCAACACACATACCAATTTTCAGTGTTATAGATTGAAAAGTGTACCGTCGGCGCTTGTCTAAGTAACCAAAAACACGATTTTTGAATTATTTTGGCGGTTTTTTGACAATAGCGGCCGCAATTTTTGACCAATCAAAAAATCCTTGAAAATGCCCCTCGGCAGTAATTTTAGACAGGTCCATACCAAATTTCATCAAAATCGGATGAACGGTATAGGCGCTAGAGCACTGCACGGACTGACGGACTGACGGACGGACTGACGGACGGACTGACGGACGGACAGACTTTTTCCAGAAACCACTTTTTTGGACTCAGGGGACCCCCAGGATCATGGGAAACCCAAAATCTCAATTTCGAAATTTTGCACGAAAACAATACTTTCTCGCCATATATGGCTAGCGAGAAAGTAAAAATTATGTATCTACCGGGATTTGAACCCAGGGCCTGAGTCTTGCGAGTCTATAATGATCGACCACAGGACCACAGTGAGGTCGCCAAACATTCATTTGTTTCCTATGCAGTGTCATAACCGCGACATATTCAGTAATTCCGCACTAGGAAGAAATTCAACAAACGCTACGGGACTTCAAGACTGACTTTGACATGAAATAGGACTTCGATCTGTCTGAAATTTTCCTTAAAAAACGCGCAACTGGACAGCTAACGGGGCAGAAACATTTCCTGGACATCCAGGAAGTATCTGAACGTCCTGTGCGTTTGACAAATGATGCTCGGACAGCAAAACAGAGCGCTGAACTGACTACTCGAGGCCTCCGTCGCGGAGTCCCGCAGGGATCTATGATGAGGCCCATGGCGCTTCCTGCATTGACCTTGCCATAAAAGAGAGTACTCTGGCCTTGCATTCAGTGATATATGTAGCAAACCCTGATTGAAGGTATTGTATGTGTACAAGGTACAATTTATGGGCACTTTGTCTTAAATCTGACACGGGATGCTATCTGTAGAATTATCTTTTTCCCGAAGCGATAGTATGATTAATCGGTAACATAAAAGAACTCCTTCCCTTAGAAGCCTTTGCCCTAGAAGGTCACTGTAAAGATTCCTTTCTCGAAGCGAAGGACCTCTTCGGAAGTGCAGAAAAACCAAGATGCATCATACAGGCCAGAACACCTCGATACAGACATGGGTCACAAGCAAAGGGCTGAAGGATACCTCTGGAGGCACCATAGCGGTATAGGGGCCAAAGAGAACTCAACGAAAAGGTTCCATGCAAAGGCACTCCCGAGGGGGTAACCACTCCAAGAATCTCGTTCGGAATCATTGGAAATCTTTATGAAATCTCAGGGAATCTTGGAATTTTTTGGAGTGGTTACCCCTTCTGGGTTCATCTTTCTATAAATATCGTTTGGAATCTTTGGAAATCTCAGGGAATCTCAAGGAATCTCAGGAGTGGTTACCCCCTCGGGCACTCCCTAAAAAACAACAGCAACAGCTGTAAGTATATAAGAAGGGCCATGCAGGGTCTAATAGGATACTGGCTACCTTTCGTCCCCTTTATACACAAGGGGGTGACAGAAGGCTAGTTGCCCAAGGATAGGCACATGCAGAGCCGGGCAAGGTTCATCAGCACGTCAAGACTAAGAACCTGGGTCCTCTTCCTCCATAGCAAAGAACTTTAAAGGAAATATCCCAAAAGAAAGTGTCCTTTCGCCTATGTCCGGTCATTCACGAGAATGCGAGCAATCACGTGGTACCGTGGTAAATCCTTTTAGTTCCACTTCGCTGACTTCTGCTCCTTACCTTTCTAATGCATATTGTTCTTCCCAACTACTTCCGCTTGCCTGGCCAAGTACACTCAAGAATTCTTCGGAAATGACGTCATCTTGTGTCCTTTAGATTCACTTGATTTGCAATTCAGTGGGGGCTATGTTATAAGAGAATTACGTGTGCCGAATTAGTGCAGAGGAAGGGCATTGATCTACGAAGCAAGGAGACCCATAGTCGAGATACGAGGGGTAGTACGTATTTTCTGACGAGTCTTGCCCGGCTCTTTTACTTGATAAAGGCACGAGGTACGGAGATACTTATTTTAAGCCTAACCTCACAATCCTGCTTGTTTATGTTTTATTCCGACAGTTATTTGATGATTGGTCCAAAATGACTCGATAGTAAATCACAACGTAGCCAGTTAATTTCCGACGTTAAAATGACAAATTATATTCCAGAACATTTAAATATCCACCAGTTCCCCCCCCCCCCCCCCAAAAAAAATCATTCTGCTGCCACGTGCTTCAGGATTGTGTATTAGCTCTTAACCGGCAGGACCTTCGAATCAAGAGTGTTCTAATTATTAACTACCTTAATGACAAACGAATTAAGAGTTAGAGTGCACTGGATGAAGTTCCCTTTAGAAGTTACGTAAGCAGGTACACGCATTTAAAAGCAATGCTCTTCAGAAGTAGAGGAACACCTTGGCTGCTGACACGTAGGGTCGCCACATTGACTTGCTCCCTAGATGGGCACATCTATACCTGGTAATAGGTACTTAAGTAGGTACTACAACAATTTAATTACAATTTCATAATCAGCCATCGCTTTTCTGATGTCTATATTAGACTTCTTCAGGTGTCAAGCTGTCGATCAAGAGATCAATTTAACATTCTTTTGCTAAAGCCAGAAAAAAATTTGAGAGGATCGGGATCGAACCGGTGACACCCAGTGTTCCACTAAAGGCAAGTATCTAGAGCACTCCGCTATTTAGGCTGCATGTACCTCTTTGTTCTTCTGACACATCCAAACTCAGGTGCTTTGAAATTGAATGGAGAACACCCTCGAGCCCATTCTCATGGGCCAATTTATTCAAAAATATTCCATATTCTGACATTCGTCACCTATGAATAAGTACCATCAGCACGCACAGGGAGTGCCGGGGAATATAGGATTCCTTGGAAAAGGTGTATGGTGTACTGTACCCAATGTACCTACAACTAGAGGATTTTTTTTAAGGCTGGCCACACACGATGTATCCTGGAATGGAGGGGCTGGAATGACGGGCTTCCAGGGGCAACTCACAATACTATCCCTCCGCGCCGTCTCGCCAGAACGGCCTTCCAAAAGTTGCCACCCTAAGTCGAAGAGATGCACCATATTGGGAACGCCCTTTTTTATTGGATTTTCTTATACATCCAGCTCCAAACAGACCAGTATACCCACCGGAAAATGCACTACACCACTGATTCTTCATATATCTTACCATTATCAATGATGTAATCGCAATAATGAACCATGGACGGTTATTGAAACCCATTGTAGACATCCATGCCCTCAACAAAAAATCTGCGGTACCTGGATTCGAACCCGGGACCATCGGATGGGTACGGCCCTGAAGAATGAATTAAATAATCCATGGGAGTTGCCTGGGCGAAAGAAAGACAGACGGGTAGCGGACCAGCCTTCCAGAACCCACCTACCCGGCCAGCCGGACCTAACGGACGTCCGGTCTCACCAAGACATACCTAGTATTCAGTTACTGGCTTTCAGGCAGTTGAAAGGCGAAATTTTTTCAAACTCGCACCACACCAACGAGGACCTACAGTTTTAGAAGGGTTCCAAATACATGTCGCTTGACATGGTGAACATGTCGATCGGAAAAATTTTAACGAGATCGGGATCGAACCGGGGTGACCCGGCTCTCGCAGTGTTCCTCGAGAGGCGATCGAGGCAGTTAGGTTTAACAATTCTATTCTTGGCTAATCAATATAACGGAGCCTGACCTTCCGGTCCTGATTGTTCCTATTATCCATTTCCTATACATTACACCTATAACAGTTCAATATTACTGATCGTTGTTACTGCAAATTATGCAAGACAATGAACTTGACTTTGCTATTATGAAGCAAAAGGAACCAAGATCGAGTCACACTCGGTCAAGATTTTTCAAGATAGCCACACGGCTATCGACGATGTTTACGTTCTCTAGGTCCCTCTATACCTACTCTACTACAGGTAATTTAGGTATTTACTTCCGCTGATAGAGACATACCTACACAATTATTTCTCCATTAGTAGACAAGGTAGAAATGTCATTATACCTATTACAGCATAATGCGAAACTTAGCTACGGCCTGTGTCATTCTCAAACATCACCCAATTATCTAAGTAGGAAAGTCGCAATTTTCTTCTATACTCGCCTTCCGTATTGTGGAATATTTTTTGAACCAAGTGCCTGATCGCAATGTTAACCTAATGGGTGTCAGGAAAGAGCGAGAAAGTAAATTACGACCGTTGTCGACTGTCGTCCCCTTTTATAGGTACTTATACACATACAGATAACTTACTTAGTATAGGCCGGTATGTAAATCATCCAAGTTCCAAGTGACGCCCTTACCTGTAACAAAATATTACGTACGGTAAGTTAAAGTCCACGGTAAAAAAATTCTGCAAGTTGGGAGTAGAGCTTGAGGTCTCTAGCTACTTAGCTCAGTTTCTGCCACTGTATACCTGGCCGAAGAAGACGCAGAAAAAGTATTGTAACTAATGAGAGCATAACGGGCGGTACTTTTTACAATCTCCCGAACAATAATCCGCCAGAATCGGTACCGCTTGTAATCAGTGGCACAGAAGCCGCGTGAGAAATTGCCGAAAATCTCACCGTCCACCCACTCTCCAGGTACCATTAGGTCCAATAATTACTTGCAATAAAAGGTCCTAACCGTCAGATTCTTTTGTACCAGAAATCAGAAATGATTCGAAACAGCTGCCAGGCTCAGGAGAATAATCGTGGTTAGTTTCTTCCTTAACTGACCGTTTATTTAAACCTCCAGTTAAGTTACCTCAAGGAATTCCAACCAGAACATTTTTGAAGATGTATCCATCGTGCTCAGGTGGCTGTACTATCAAATACCAGCTCTCCACACGATGGGGACCTACAGTTTTAGGTGTGTTCTGACTCACAACAGCCTCGATAAACATTTCGCTGCTGAATATATCAGAGGAGACTTGGCTCTCAGTCGAGGAGTTAATACCACTCCAGGAATCTCGTTGGGAATCATTGGAAATCTTTATGAAATCTCAGGGAATCTTGGAATTTTTTGGAGTGGGTTACCCCTTCGGGGTTCATCTTTCTATGAATATCGTTGGGAATCTTTGGAAATCTTTACGGAATCTCTGGAGTGGTTACCCCCTCGCTCTCAGTGTTATTCTACGCTGTGATAATATCGGGAAAAATGAGATCACCAACAAAGACAATAGGTTACGCACCCGGACCTGAGGCAAGGTGATGGAGCCTTTTAAGGCAAAGACAACCTCTCCAAGACAAGTCCACTAGTAGATAGTAGATCAGTCCTTACACCATTCCTGTGCAGACCTAACCAAAACATCTTTCCTGTAAAAAGGCAATAGACTTTTTGTAAGGTACTCAGAACCCAGTTATAGGTACATAGATATATTCTTGATACAATTTCTCTTTTATCAGCTGTCAGTGAGAACAAAGAACAAGACAAAGAAATGGTCTTGTTCTTGTTCTTGTGTCTTACATCAATGAACTCAATATGAGTAACTGGCGTATTGCCCGGTGACCGGAACGCTTTCTTTAAGTCCATTTTGCCGAGTAGAATACTAAATTTAGGCTCAATAGCTGCCGACACTTCCTGGTGACCTGTATACGTGCTGGTAGCCGTAAATGTCTTTTAAAGTTACGCCAGAAAGACAAACATGTAAAGCATGCGTCCGGGAATGGCATCCTCGGAATGGCGGGAACCCACGAAAAAATTGCCATCCCTCCGCACTAGCCATACGTCCTATCCCATTGTACCTTATTTGGGGGTGTTAAAAAAGTCAAAGAATCCGTAATAGAACACGGAACACTCCGATATCTCCAATTAATTTTAATGATGAACCAAATTAAGAACACTAACGATCATAGGAAGAACAAAAGATGTCATCCTCCTTACCAGACAACAAGGAAGATCTCCAAGGGTCTGACAATGGTCGCTCTAAACTTTCTCGCATTTAGAAGGTACCCTGTTCAACTTAATGTGGATATAGCACGTGGTATACACACCCCTGAACCTGAGTTTTATGGAAGAAAGTAGGTAGGTCAGGTTAGGTTTCAGCAGGTGCACACCAAATTTCTTCTAAATCAGGCCAACGGTTTATAGGCCTAGGACCCCCACTAGCTAAGCGGTCAAGGGACCTGACTTATTTCCTAACAGGTCTGGGTTCGAATCCCAGCCAAACCAATTATTTTCCGCTTTTCCATTAAAAAATCTCGATTTCAAAACTTTTATAAAAATACTTTCTCACAATATGGGCAAGCGTGAAAGTAAAAATTCGTAGTAAAAGTGAAACTGTGAAGTAAACAAAGGTCAATAATAAATTAATAATGATTGGGCGGTTACGCGCAATTGCGGTTCTCCTCAAATGGGACACGCTGTATACAATTCTTGACAGCCATGCAAATTATAGCGCAATAATTTCTGGTTACTGAAATCTCAAGAGAAAGGTGCTGGGCTTGAGCCTGTGACGTCAGCACTACTCATTACCATATCCCTACCACTTTAAACACCTACACCTGTAATGATTAACTTTGGGTATGGTCCAGGACGTGAGAGAAGTATTCTCTTATTAAATTCTTCCCCATTGAATGTCTATATTTATACGTACAGGATAGTCACCACATAGCCAGTATTTTCTGACGTTAAAAAGAGATATTATATTTCAGGACATTTAAATATCCAACAGTTCCTCAAAAAACTGGAAGAAAAACTATTCTGCTGCCACGTCGGAAGACACAAAGTGCATTGTGTGGGAACCCAATTTTCAAATTTCCCGCCACTTTCCCGAGTACCAATCCTATTGCATAATTCGGGCCTGGTGCCAAAGGGCCAAGAGCAATCAAACCGCTGACATAATGGCGACATAAGCGTACCTATAAGGTACCTATATGTATAGGTATAGCTACATCGAGAACCTTTGGCCTTCAGTGTCGCCTTGGGGCGTGAAGGGCGTCATGACTTTACAAGTCTGTCATGTTTAGCCACTCTCCGAGACAAATCTCTCACTCAGTACAAACAGAGAGATGAAGAGAGAGTTCACAAGTGACACGAGTGTCAAAAGTGACAAAGTGTCACAAGTCACGAGCAGCCAAGCAAAAAACCCAAATTTTCTCTCAGTTTAAGACCCAACATACATTCGCTATTTGTTTACGTTCCGATTTCAAACTTTGTGAGAAAACTATTAGATATGAGATACTCTGAAATATAATGTGTCTTTTTAACGTCATTACTCATGAGGCTATGTTGTAATTTCACGATCATGATCGGTTAATTTTGGACAATTTTTTCGGTCACAGAAATCACTCGATCGTAAAATCACAACATATAGCCTCATGAGTCATGAGTAATGACGTTACAAAGACATATTATATTTCAGAATATTGAAATATCCAATAGTTTTCTCACTAAGTTTGAAATCGGAACGTAAAAAAATAGCGAATGTATATGGTGGCCCTTAAGACCGAACATATACTCGCTATTTGTTTACGTTTTTTCTGCACATGCACTTTATTATAGGATACTATTGGATATTTAAATGTTCCGACATATTATATTTCGGAACATTTAAATATCCTATAGTTTCCTCAACGTGCATAAAAAAACGTAAACAAACACGATTGTGTGGTCACTCTTAATTCAATATACGAACTGCAGAAGGCAGTCCCTAGAGGAAATGACCTTAGAACACGAGCCGGATATTCTCTAGTGTTTAGACGCCTCTTAACCCACGTCGAGAGCAGTTTTGGCACAGCAGCCGCCCCAATCACGTTGAATTAGATTTTAAAGTGTTCACCCACACCGCTGAAAGAATTCCTCGGACCCGTCGAGGTCGACGGTCATCTGAAATGTCAGGGTCAGCCCCCAGGCTCCGTACCTACTTCACCATAGAGTCTTATGTAAAACTCCATGCATTATGCAAGTCTCAGACGACGGCTTGCACTCAAGGGCGCGGTCACCTAAACCTGAATAGGTACAGAACCTGATAAAGTCACCACGTCGTCAACAGGAAATTGTAATAGTAAATTATTGAAAAAAAAAAAAAACCTCCTTGGCTCAACAGCCCCATGCAGAAGAAATACATACAGGCACACAAGGGGGTAATTTGGTGGAGGTTTCTTCCAGCTGACGTCAGTAAAAATTTAGACAGTCCAGCTTTAAACCCGCGGTCCATCTGTTCCCAGCCCCTGACCGCCCTGACCAAAGATCTATCCCTGGCGTGTTGAAATTTTTTTCAAGTTAATCTCTTACGTTCCTGCATGATGGAGTATCTGACCTCCACCACCTGGGGGCGTGATTCTGACCAAAACACCCCCTTGCAGTTTAAAGAGGTCAGACTCCGCACTATAATATGAATTCCATGACAAGGCAATTGTACGCAGCCTTTTAAGATGAAATGGGTCGACTGATGTTTATTTACGTTCACCTGGACCAAAACGCAGCACTTTTTCTCATATTATCATAGAAACTAACCTCCTTACTGCAATAAAAAACAGTGTCCTTACTTAGTCAATTCTTTTTAGAACATAAAGTGAGCAAAAATTCATTACAATGAATTTTGGTTACTACACAGTGTTTGCACAACCAAACAGACTCCACATTTTGGATCAGTGGGTTTATTGATGTTCAGTTGTGTCAACAGTGAAGTAACCAAAAGTCATTTTAATGAATTTTTTCTTACTTTATGTGAGAATTGACTAAGTAAGTACACTGGATGTCCCCTAAAGGCGATACTTGATACTTCCAGGGATGCCACGAGGGGTTGACCACACGTTGGGAATCTCGTTGGGAATCATGGGAAATCTTTATGAAATCTCAGGGAATCTTGGAATTTTTTGTAGTGGTTACCCCTTCGGGGTTCATCTTTCTATGAATATCGTTGAGAATCTTTGGAAATCTTTATGGAATCTCAAGAAATCTCTGGAGTGGTTACCCCCTCGGGATGCCAGCTCACCAGATCGACCGTCGAATATAGCCAGCATTTGGACGAGACCGCTGAAAAGACCCAGGTATACAATACAACTTCCTAAACGAGACAAATTACAGCCAAGGTATTGGAAGTAGCAATTCCGTTCATCACGATACCCTGAATCGAATCTTTAGGAGATCTAAATTGAAAATTGCAACGTGTGGGCGTGCCCTAGCACGAGTGAAAGGAAGAGTAACAGTCCAGGATCATATCAAGAGGGATGCGATCTGATATTAGAAAGTATAAGGAGTCACGTTAAGGCTCACTCACACCCGTACAAGGCTACTTTCCTATTGTACAAGCAATCATCTGATTTGGGTATGATCTGCTTTAGAGTACCTTTCCCTACACCTCTGTAAGGATAAACATCGGCCATTGTCATGGTAGATAATCATAGAACAATGATATAGCAGACGATAGTGGGAGTGTTTGATCTATTACGTACAGGTACAGCTTCCGTACGCAACACCTGTGTGAAGATTCGTTGGAGTTGTTACAAAATTTTATAGGTAGAGTTTAATTCTCATTGTATTAAATGGAACCTTAAGGTGGAATACACGTATTTGGTTCGCAATGCTACGTACTTCAAGCCCTACTCCGAAGTTACAGGGCGAGTGAAAAGTGTTTTTAGGGGGATGTAAACCTGAGACTCTTTGTCGTGAGGTAGTGTTGTATTTTTGCATGAAATGGAGTAATAAGCCCACAGGAGCGATTTTAAACAGTCAACTACCAGTCCACATGTTTTTTTGACAGATCGCGAAAACACAACACTACCTCACGCGAAATATTTTTTTGTAACGTTTCGGACTAAAATAGCATGATTTTATCGTCACATTTAGTAGAAAAGCTTGATAAATGTTTGTAATATTTACCGCCGCCATGTTACATGTTGACAATTTTTATTTCACTTACGGAAGTGGGTAATTTCAACAGCATTTCTCTACTTTTCTCCTGTAAAAGCTAAACATAGTGTCCTATACTTTCACTCGTTCGTTTCGCGTTCGAATAGCACACTGTGTTTAGCTTTTAGAGTAAACACAGCCAATATGATATTGCAATTAACCCGTCTCCGGCAGCACTAATATGTAAACATGAGTTTTGCCGAATATTTACTTTCGCACAGTGGTTTTGGTGGAGTTCGTCGAGAATGTATGGTGGCCCTTAAGAGGACGCTATACCTGACGATGCATTTTTTGCCGCCCATAAGATTACCATTGCGAGCGGCGATTCATTTTCAAGGTTTACCCTTGGTTATTGGAAAGACACAAAATTTTGCCTGTACCTAGCCCTAACAATGTTCTAGGGAGTGTTCGAAGCAGATTTCCCAATTTCTCACTGGTTTCTTTTATTGCAACTGTTATGCAAATGCTAGCATCGCATACCTCAAGAAAAGTGCTGTATCTCGAAAACCAGTAAAATAAAGGGTCCGACAACAGTCGCACTTAACTTTCTCGCCCAGAATGATTTTTTTTTGTTGGGTTTTTTGAGATTTTTTTGCGGGCGTAATTTTTAAGCAATCGGAAATCGGTTGAAAATGACCCACGAGCATCTATGTGAGATCACTCATACCAAATCTCACGTCTTTCATTTTATTACTGTAGTCCCAAATGCGTTCCGACCATTCAAAAACGTGGTTTCTCATTCTCAACTCATTTTCGACACTTTTTTGACAAAAACGGCCGTAATTTTGAAGATAACAAAATTCTGTTCGACAGATGTTTAAGTTACATGGTTCTACACAAATTTACCAAATTTCATGACAATCGGTCAATAAATGTGAATGGCGCCGAAACGATCGAACTTTGGTCCAGAACGGCCGTAATTTTCAACCAATTCAATTTTAGTTGAAAATGACCTCGAAGCATCTATTTGTCAACACACATACCAATTTTCAGTGTTATAGATTGAAAAGTGTAGCGTCGGCGCTTGTCTAAGTAACCAAAAACACGATTTTTGAATTATTTTGGCGGTTTTTTGACAATAGCGGCCGCAATTTTTGACCAATCAAAAAATCCTTGAAAATGTGTCTCGGCAGTGATTTTAGACAGGTCCATACCAAATTTCATCAAAATCGGATGAACGGTATAGGCGCTAGAGCACTGCACGGACTGACGGACGGACGGACGGACGGACGGACGGACGGACGGACGGACGGACAGACTTTTTCCAGAAACCACTTTTTTGGACTCAGGGGACCCCCAGGATCATGGGAAACCCAAAATCTCAATTTCGAAATTTTGCACGAAAACAATACTTTCTCGCCATATATGGCTAGCGAGAAAGTAAAAAAATGGGAAATCTGCTTCGAACACTCCCTAGAACATTGTTAGGGCTAGGTACAGGCAAAATTTTGTGTCTTTCCAACCAAGGGTAAACCTTAAAAATGAATCGCCGCTAGCAATGTTAATCTTATGGGCGGAAAAAAATGCACCGTCAGGTATAGCGGACCCTTAAGCCTCAGTGAGAGCCACTAGAATAGACAGTATAAGCCGGGTCACACCAGATCGATCTCGACCGTATTGGTGCCACTTATCCCACCCAAAACTGTAGGTCCCCAACCAGCTAAACACAATGGATACTTCTTGAAGTGGTCTAGTTGCTGGGCTTGTCCCTCTTTTATACGTGCCTGAAGGCTATGGTTAAACTTGGAGCCTGGAAAAGCGTGACTGGGAGCTTGCCATTGGCTCACCGCACGACTAAGCAAAATATGGTTAATGGTTAAAACCGATCCCGGAAATTATGCACGTACCTGAGACCTGGCCACTATAATATAAAGTAGCCGCCCGCGACATCAGGTTAACTAGTTTCTGACGTTAAAAGACATATTATATTTCAGAACAATGGGGGATAATCTTGTACCTAAATAATAAATCCATTACACTCTAAACTGCCCGGATTGTAGGTTGGTATAGGAGGTGAAAATACCGAAAGTGACGTAAGCTTTGGCTGCTTCTGCTAGGCTCCGCATCTTCTGCTACCTATTTCACTGTAAGCTAACTGCAGGAGCCATCCACTGAAGAAAGTCTGACAAGGACCCGCTACATCTACGAAGGGACAAGACCTTGGGAACAAATTTAAGTTACTATACAACACCGGTTAGAAGTCCTTTATTGCGGCTGACATACAGATTCTCCAAATTCGGTACTTTCAACGGAAAATGGGCATTAAAAAAGTGACCACAAAGGACGGCCGTTCTGACGAGTTGGCAGTTTTTGGATACCGTAGGTTGAATTTCATCACTTTCCGATAGTGTCTTTAACGAGAGGATTTAACGAACGGATTTACGTTATCGAATGTTTATCTTACGACAAGTGCGTTCGGAGAGAAACAAGTGCAAGCGCAAGGCCTTTGTCGTAAGCTAAACATACGATAACGTAAATCCGTTCGTTAAATCCTCTCGTAAAAGACAATTCAGCCTTATGTGGTCAGCTTTTGAAAGTATATAGAATTATACAAAAGAAGGTATCCGCTAACATTCAATCTTTTGTTTTAGTTTACGTCACAGGCCGTTTTTGCCCTAATGATGCTACAGACAATAATTTATAGCTAAGGTGGTCTGCTTGTCTCACCGTTGACTACAGCCACTATTACTTGTCTCATTTATCAACTTCCCCTTCACTATATCAAGTTGCATCACTTTGGCCATCGCATGACGCCGGTTGCACGCGGCACTGTCACTTAAGTATAGGTATACTTAGGTATTTACATCAATCTGTCACTCAAATCTACCTAGGGTATAATTTTCAGGGGCGGGCCCAGGTGGGGGAGACCTGCCCCAGGCCCCGTGCTTAGAACGAAGCAAAAAATTGTACAAAAAGAGAATAGGAAGTTCTATTTCTACCAACGGGGTAACCACTCCAGAGATTGCATGAAGATTTCCTGAGATTCTCAGCGAGATTCGTGCAAAGATACACCCGAAGGGTTAACTACTCCAGAAATTTCCAAGATTCCCTGAGATTTCATAAAGATTTCCAACGAGATTCCTGGAGTGGTTAACCCCTCTATTTCTACTTTTCTTGCCAGTGAGTCTATTCCGGGTCTGTTAACGCAGAGTTAAGGGCGAGATAACGAACGAACGAAAGAAACTCATCGCGATTTTAAATGTGTTCAAAATTGTGGTCCAGATTAGCGCAGGACACCAAGCTACAAAGCAAGAGGACCCAAGATCGAGCCCCGTCCTGTCAAGATTGATGGGTACCTGTCGTTCACTGGCTGGGAGAAAAAACTCGGGGGTAATTCTGACAAAATTACCCCTTACGTGGGAACCTGTATCATTCTAATTACATGAACCTTGACCTGGATGAGTGAGATGAGAAATGAGAAGATGATGTCACTGATCTTGGCATCGTGACAGTGCCTTCCTCTACCATTAGCTAGTATGCAGATTACAAATGGGTACGTACCTATTTATAGGTATACACATGTAATCGGGGTCATCTATAACAGATCATCCTAGGCACGACCGCACTGTAACACATATGTCAGGGCTGTATACATTTATATCACGTTATACAGAGAATTATTATTAACGGATTTTAAACACTAGGTTACCATCGGAAGGATGGACGTACCTAATAATTTTCATTTATCCATCATAACAATGTAGCAGCAGTAATAGGTACATAGGTACTAGGTATTTGCAAACGCAAGTGCCCAGAACAGTAACCTATCAAAAAATTTCAGCCATGGGCTCCTCCTACACTTCTTCAGAGCCAGGGTGAAGTAAAACCTGAACCTGCGCTCTCTATAGAGCCAGGGTGAGACCTGGAACTGCTCTCCAGAGCCAGGTTGACACCTTTTTCAGTTGTCCAGAGCCAGGGTGAGTCGGTGAGGTCTGCTGCTGCTCTCCAGTGCCAGGGTGAGACATTTTCTGCTCTGGAGAGCACTGAGCAGTAGCAGGAGGTGCCCAGGGCTGGAATTTTGGTCAGGTTCGGTTCCAGGCATTATATCAAGAATGAGAATGACCAGGTGACCCCCGACGCCTGGACGTGGGCGAGTTGCAGAAACCTGGTAGGTCTTGTAAGTCAGGTATGGCGTTGGTATATGGCACCAGACAGATGGAGCAAGGCAAGCCAGGCTGTCTCCCAGTAACACGTTATAGCCGTTGAGAAAAACAATAATATCAATTATTTCATCACTAGCATATTTCCTTTAGGTACAGAAGGTGGAATATTTTTTGCGACCGAGAGTTGACAAGATATTTTATATTTCAGAGCTGCGTCTAGCTAGATCTGCAAGACGAAATTTAGAGTTTCTTCAACCATGAGAAGGAACGCTGCTCACAATGTTAACCTTATGGGTAATACAAAAGCCTCGTCAGCTGAAGAAGGACCTTAATGCTCGAGCTCGAGCAACAAGTGCTATTCCGGTTCCTGCTTCAGGCATACCTAGATTCTGTATAGAGGAGTGCGTGCTAAGTGCACAGGTGCGGTGTCGGTAGCTATGATATTGCAGAAAGCATGCACCCGCTAACCTTCGGTTATTTTGGAGTGGTCAGCGCTTGTAGGCAGGCCTCCTACCTAGCGACCTTGCGGGACAGTGACTTGCTACTACAGGTACCTAGGTACGTGCATGATCATAGAACACCATCAACATTGTAAACGACTGGAAAGAATTAACCTGACAACCGCAAAAATAAACAAGGGGTGGTCGAGTGGAGTCCGTTTTAGTAAATCGAAGAAGCCAGGTTCGAAACCAGCCAGATGAAATATTTACTGTCTCATCTTGATACAGGGTAGGTAAGGCACCAGTATATTGCAGGTAGATAGGTACTATAGTAGATACAGATACCTTAGAAAGGAAACTGAAGAATATTTTTTGTTCTGGAATATATACTACACAGTTTTCACTCTCTATAGCGAACACCTCTCTATAACGAGAGACGATAGGGCCCCTTGAAAAACCCTGACTCATTTTTGAATCCTCTCTATAGTGAACTCCCTTTATAGCGAGCGAATATAATTTAAAAATTATTATACTTCAGAACAAGTCAATAATTTCACCCAATATACGCAAGGTCAACGAACCATAATGAACTTTCGGGTCTCAGGCAGACAGGTCGGCGGCAATATAACCTGGAGGTACTAGGTACAGTATATAAACTTAGCCGTGCGTGTACGCATAAGTTAAAGTGTTGTCCAGCCTGGCTGGAGTGCCTGGAGGCACCCATGCGGAATGCCGCCTCCTCGTGCTGAGTGTAGCAGACAGATAGGGAAAGTTGGGCTGGCTTGGGGAAAGAGAATGGGGATGGAAATGACGCTCCATAAGCTTTACATGAGAGGACCAAAATATCGGAATGGTCATATAAATTCCAATCTATACTTGTTTCACAGTTACTGGCTTAACTGCAGTTGGTGCAATAATTTTTTGAACGGAAGCATTGGCCTATAGATCCAGGAACTTATAGAGCGAGAATCAGTTCAACCAATCAGATGTAAGGAGAACAAAAGTACCTGAAAATGATCCCTACAGCAGCGAAATAAAAGGCGCAACCATCGGCGTAAGTAGAGGGGAACTGCAGCCAACACTATAGCTCACTATTTTGAATTTTCTAGCACTCCCCCATGCTGGCAGTCTGGCTACGCCCATGGAACAACAATGTTGCAAAGCAGACTTGGTATGGTGGCATGACAGAGAAAGTAACAACGGTGCGATAACAGAGAACAGTCGCGAAAATAAATTGGCATAAATGCCTAACTCGTGCAGACTATACCTATACCTGGGTACTAATACCTGCATCTAGACTACTGCTAAAACTGAAAGTGCCCCTTCGTGAAATGTGTTTATTGACACTTTCCACTCCAGTCTGAAGATCGGTCAAAGAGGTTATAAGTCCCAAATAACTGCACTATAAGGTAGGTAGGTACAGGTAGATAATTATAAATAAAATGCACAGCCACTACTTGACCACATATGCGGAGCTTGGACTATTCTTTAAATAAATAAATAAATAATGTAGGTATAGGTACGTGAAGATCAGACAGTTCAGAAGAAACCACTTGAAACTCACTCGAAAAATCAAAACATCATAAAAATAACATCCAAACTCCCACATGTGTGTACTATCACAACAATTCAATCCGTCATGGGCTGTTATCCCAACAACTTATGGAGGCGAAAGGTTAGCCTTGGAGGAAACTATCTCTCTCAAAGCACATAAGAAAACTCATATACTAAAATTGTGAATATTATCACAACTTCGAACACAACAGCATTCCCTCACCTACAGCACTGAAAATTTCCACCACCGGAAAAAATCTCTACACGTGGGGATTAGAACATAGGTCTACAATAGTGCCCTGCCAAATCCGGCCATACAATTCACCATGGGCCATAATATAGGATGTGGCCTGGAATGTCAACTCAGGGATGGAGGGTCCCCACTGCCATCCTTTCCCACAAACCATACGTCCAGGGATGCCAACACGCCAGAACGGCCGTCCAGGACGCATGTGACCAGCAAGAGATCTACCACCCATCAGAACGAACACAAAGCCTGAATTTCTCCAGTACGGCACTCCAAACTTAAAATCACAATCGCGGCCTCTCGCCATGGACAAAAGAAATCCTCCAGCCACGCCGAAGATGTTTGGTCCGTCTGATTCTTCACTGATAGTTCGTTTACTTTTCTCCAGAGGTCGAGGAGAGGTCATTGGAGTGAAGTCACTTCCTGGAGGGCTGTGCGACGTTAACACGAATTTCCAGGCAAGATTTGTCCAGGGAAAATGTTAGATAATGATCATTGAAGTTTTCTCATGGGTTTTAGAATAATCTAGAAGAGTGGCCTAGCGATGGTTTTCGTCGGGTCGGGTCGGGTCACACCGGTTCGATCCCTATCCTATCAAAGGTTTTTATTATTTTTATTTTACGTTTTGTTGACCTTGTCCCGCCCAAAATAGGTGGAACTAAAGTATAAAACGGCTGGTTGTCCAGTTAAATTACAAATTGAGAAATTCCTCTAAACTATAAAAAACATTTTCAAATAAATACGATTTTAGCAATTTTTAAAATATTGTTAAACTTTCTTCTGATTTGATTTCAACCGGGAGAGCGTTATATAGACGAACACCTATAATCGGAGGACTGTTCAAACGAAGGGAGGTAGCAAATTTGCCTACATGTATATTTGAACACGACCGGGTTTTATAAGAGTGAAAGTTTGAATTAAGAGGGAAGTGTTCTGGGTGTTCGCGAACAAATAATAATACCTGATAAATGAAAACACAAGGAGCAGGGAGAATAAAGAATTTCTGAAAAAGTGACCTGCAAGAAGTACGCGGCGGCACTTTAGCCATGATTCTTATTCACCTCCGATATGTTTCAGCCTCTCAAATGAAATGTATATCGAGGCAGTGGTGGTTCGGAACCCACTTAAAACTGTAGGTCCCCATCGTGCCCTAACACAGTTGCTAGGGAGCTGGTATTTGTTCTATAGCAACTTCCTGGTCATATAGAAGGGCGTGGTGCGGACGTAGGAAAAGTCCTCGATAAAGCTTGTAAAACAATAGGTCCCCTCCCACGGCAGTTCCCATGGATTCTCACCGGATTGTCAAGCAGGCCTCCAAGGACCTCCGGGGACTGCCGGTAGCACTTTCACTCTTTTCCAACTGCCAAAGGTTCACACGAACTTCTGTAAGAATCCGGGAGAGTTCTCAGGGAAGATGACTCTACTTCTCCACGAAGTAATTGCACAAGATCATTAAGACCGAACATACATTCGCTATTTGTTTACGTTTTTTTCTGCACACTTTATGAGGAAACTATTGGATATTTAAATGTTCTGAAATATAATATGTCTTTTTAACGCCGCCCAAAAAAAAAATTTGTCCGAAAGTAACCGATCGTAAGAACACAATAAAGCCTATTAATTTCGGCCGTTAAAAAGACATATTATATTTCAGAACAAATAACTCTCCAATAGTTTCCTCAATAAATGATTGTGTGGTCGCCCATAGTGCCTTATTTTCCTCTGTCATAGCATAGCTATAGAATTCGTATCTCATGTCATTTGTAACAATCTCAACGACCTAAATATCTTTCTTTCTCCACACATACCTATGTTTTGTTCCTATACCTAATAACCTAATAACTAGGCTAATAGAACTTTTCTAGGCTAAATACTTGTGACCACAGGATATTGTGTTCCTCATATTCTAATGACCGGAAATGAGCTCGCATTCGTAACTGCTGAAGTCAGGTAGGTCAGTTCGTACCTAACCAGTTGCTAAAGTCTATTTTAATGTCACCTAAAAGTTCACTTTAGTGTTATCCTTTTAACGGCAAGAAAAAGGGCTTCCAAAATTAGAATAAGAAGGTGGCCACATTCGAGGCGTTTTGGACGGCGTCCTGGCGAGGATGCATCCCTGGACGCCTCAAAGTGGGGAGGGATGGACAGTTTTGAAGGGATGCCGTCCCAATCTTGGAATTCCAACTTGACCGAATTCCTCGCATCCCAGGTGGGCGTCCAGTTGTTGAAGATAAGTCCTTTTTTTCCCTCAAAATGACTATTTTTCTTGTGATTTTTTTTTTTTTTTTCAAATTGGAGTCAGAATTTTTTAGAGTAGATTTATTGAAAAATATCAAGAAGCAGACGAAACACTGTGATTATCGCAATAAAATCAAGGTTTCATCAATTTCTGGTAAACAAAAGACAAATCACAGGGATGCGGGGCTGGATGTATCGTGTGTGAGCACCAGCCATCCCTGAGTTCACATCCCAAACCCGCATCCCTGCCCGGCAGCCAGGACGCCGTCCAAAATGCATTGTATGTGACCACCTTAAAGTTTAGCAGCTATATTTCACATTTGTGTAGTTGATCAGGGTCCGTGGTTCCCTTGATACCGCAAGAAGCAGGTGGTACCTATTAAATACGTTTTTAACGCTCTACTTGTAAAACTTATGCGATCCGCGTATGGCTTGCGAAATTAACACATTTCAGGTGTGTTACCGCCCACTCCTACGTTATTTTCCCGTGATTACGTCACTTAGGTACCAGAATAACCACAACTAATTACTGCCAGCTGATGTGTTAATTGATGATGAGGAAAAAAGAACAAACCTAACTGTGTCACAGATGGTTGGGCACCTTTGGTACCTGATGGACTGCTGCTTATTAGGGCAGATATTTTGTGGTCTAGTGAGAGAACACTAGACTTACACGACTGAGGACCAGGGTTCGAATCCCGGTGACAGCAATTTCTTTCGGCAGTGTATATAGATGGCATTCCAAATATCTTCGGGCCTAGGGAAATAGAGCATTATGTGGGTTGTATTGTATAGTGCCTAGACCTAACAAACTAACCAAAAATTCCAACCCGAAGCTCTAATAAAGCACTTCTCTAGAGCCAGAGTAAGATCTGTTACTTCTTCAGAGTGTGAGATTTGTTTCTGGTCACCCTGGCTATGGAGAAGTGTCACCTCGCAAAAGTTTCCCTCCAGAAACGTTCGATGGCTCGGTATGGCAATGTACCAACAGGGTAGTGAAACATACACCATATCGACCGATGGGGTAACTACTCCAGAGATTCCTAGAGATTCCATAAAGATTTCCAAAGATTCCCAACGATATTCAAAGAAAGATTAACCCCGAAGGGGTAACCGCTCCAAAAAATTCCAAGATTCCCTGAGATTTCATAAAGATTTCCAATGATTCCCAACGAGTGGTTAACCCCTCGATATCGACAGACAAGTCACTCGTTCTATTGTAGCGCTAGTTGGCAAAAACTGACACTCGCCTTTACCGGCTGAAGGGCACCTAGTTTGGACCTTGGTGGAGAAGAGTCCGGGGTGGTCACTTTTGACTTAGGCTGGAGTTCTTCTGGAATTTTTTATCGACAAGAAAGTTGAACATAGTTGTCATGAGTAGGGGAATAAAAAATTCCAAATTCATATAGCTAATGTAGCACCCATGTTTAATTTACCTATAGGTGAAAATTATTGGGTAAACAATTCCAGAATAGCTAAATCCAGCAGCACAGCAGGTGATTCCAGGCTGGCTAACCTTTGGCAGAGAGCACCTGTGCCAGGTTAGGTTGCATCAAGTGAACCAATCATCCTCTGCCTCTCTCCAGACAATCGATGCAATAGGTAAAAGTCAAGGGAGTCGCAAACCGATCATTATTGCATAAATTCTCCGATATTCGGTTCTATCTCCGTTTGACGGTCATATTAGATTCTCTTGTCGAACTTCTTCTTAAGCCCGAACATTATATTCGCTATTTGTTTACGTTTTTCCTGCATACTTTATGAGGAAACTGTTGGATATTTAAACGTTCTGAAATATAATAATAGGTACCTACCTACCTAGCTATGTCTTTTAAGAACACAATGGAACAAAAAATTCATTAAAATGACTTCTGGTTACTTCACAGTGCTTGAATTACCATACATCAACAAACCCACTGATCCAAAATGTATGTTAGTTGATATACGGTAAATTCAAACAATGTGAAGTATAGGTACCTAACCAAAAGGCATTTTAATCAAATTCTGCTTAATTTACATGTTCTTAAAATAACTGACTTGGGATTTACAATGATTTTATTTCAAGAAAGAGGCTAGTTTCTATGATAACATTAGTTTTGGTTCAGGTATAGGTAGGTACATCATCTTTCCCATGTCCTGTTAAATCCGGCTCATTTGCCTAGGTAATAGCCTCGATAAAGTGTCAAAACTGGACACTGACCCGAAGAATAATTATTGCAACATAGTCTGCATATAGCTAAACCTGAACCAGACTACTTTTAGGTAGAGATAAACGAGTACCTATAGGTATACCGTAGGTACCAGGTCTGAGAAAATAATAATCTAGTCGGCCATTACTGAACAATTTTAAATAATTTTTCGATTACGGAAATGGTTTTGAGGTGCAACCTCAAAGGTAGGTGGTTCAGAAGTCAAGTGTTCAAGATTAGGTTCGGTTTGTTATGTTATCTATAGGTAACAGTTCCTTATTGTACAGATAAGGTTATTAGTATCTTCCCGATAAAAGTAGCCGAAATAAACTGGCCGTTAAAAGTCGCACTAGGTAACGCTTTTATCATAAGGGCGCGCTATCGGCAGGTTAGTGAAAGGCACCACCTTTTCGGGGTGTTAAGGGTCCGCTATACCTGACGGTGCATTTTTTGCCGCCCATAAGATTAACATTGCGAGCGGCGATTCATTTTCAAGGTTTACCCTTGGTTGGAAAGACACCAAATTTTGCCTGTACCTAGCCCTAACAATGTTCTAGGGAGTGTTCGAAGCAGATTTCCCAATTTCTCACTGGTTTCTTTTATTGCAACTGTTTTGCAAATGCTAGCATCGCATACCTCAAGAAAAGTTCTGTAGGTATCTCGAAAACCAGAAAAAAATGGGAAATCTGCTTCGAACACTCCCTAGAACATTGTTAGGGCTAGGTACAGCCAAAAATTTTGTGTCTTTTCAACCAAGGGTAAACCTTGAAAATGAATCGCCGCTCGCAATGTTAATCTTATGGGCGGCAAAAAAATGCACCGTGAGTTATAGCGGACCCTTAACGCTACAGTGAACTTTAAGGGGAGACTATAGTAGACTTTAGGAACTGGGTATTCCACCCTGCTAGTTCCCCCAGAGAGGGAAAATCCCCCTATCAAAATTTTCCGATAAGTTCTTTGTTGCCTTAAAACCAAAAAGAAAATGATGTGTCTACCTTTTCCGAAGGCTTACTCCATGCGATGTTTGGTAATCCAACCAGCACAGGCACAAAGATAAACCACTTCGTCCACAGGCACAGAAAAACACACAAACACACGTCTCCCACCACGGTCACAGCAACACTGAAGAGCAGACGACGAGCGAGCGCGAAAACGGTACCTCAGACCGCGCTCTCCCTCCACTTGCCGAAAAAGAAGTCAAGTTCTGTTAGGAATCATACGGGAAAATCTGACTTCTTGATTTGTTATGATTGTACCGAGTGCAACTGCAGTGGCGGACGTGTTGCATCAGTGCAGTGGCGCATTGCTCCAGTGGCGGCTGTGACTTTTCAGGATGTTATGAGTCTGGGTGTTTGTAAATTAATTAATTAGGTTGCCATGACCTACCTATAGCCTAATTACAAGTAGTAATATGGCAATTAGGGGGAATTTCAGTAGTTCACGAGGGGGTAACCACTCCAGAGATTCCTTGAGATTCCCTGAGATTCCATTAAGATATCCAAAGATTCCAAATGATATTCATAGAAAGATGCACCCCGAAGGGGTAACCACTCCAAAAAATTTCAAGATTCCCTGAGATTTCATAAAGATTTCCAATGATTCCCAACGAGATTCCTGGAGTGGTTAACCCCTCGGTAGTTCCTAAAGTCTACTACTTATAGTGTGTCCTAACCTAAAAGTAGTAAAAGTTCACTTAGCGAGTTATCCACCCGAACAGGAATTTAGTGCCTTTCACCATCCGGCCGATAGCGCCCTAATCATAACGTTAGGTGGTTTTTGGCTACTTTTTCGGGAAGAAATATTTACTTAATATGAAATTTTATTTCCACCTAAATTTCACATTGAAGATATAGAATTGCATACATCGTAAAATATAGGAGCCCAAAGTACACAGGATGGAACCTTTAATCCTGCAAAAAAGAAAGTCTGCAATAGTTGTACAAATCTGTAAGCAATTATAGTATACACATATTCCTGCAGGGTTAAAAAATACCTGAACATACCGCCGAGATTGGAGACCGCCTGATTCCTATTAGCACTTGTCATAGGCCCCTAATTAATCGTTCGCAAGGTATAATAAGCAGTGTACTCAAAGCCTGTGTTTTGAATACCTACCTCACCTGCCTACCTAGGTACAGCCTCGATAGCCGAGTGGTATTGACGTTTGTATCTAGAGGAACACCGGTTCGATCCCGATCCTGCCAAAATCTTTCTGATCGGCTTTTACCTCTGATATGTTCAGCATGTCAAGTGGTTCGGAACCCTCCTTAAACTGTAGGTCCCCGTCATGAGCTGGTCAAGCTATAGTAGTTGAGTCACCATCCTGTATAACGAAAACCCCTCTACAGTGAACTCTCTCTATAGCGAGCACATTTGGGTAGTTCCTTGGCGGTCGTTATAGAGAGACACTAGGCCAATCACAGGAAAGGGAGTATTTTTCCTTTAAGGGTCCGCTATACCTGACGGTGCATTTTTTGCCGCCCATACGATTAACATTGCGAGCGGCGATTCATTTTCAAGGTTTACCCTCGGTTGGAAAGACACAAAATTTTGCCTGTACCTAGCCCTAACAATGTTCTAGGGAGTGTTTGATGCAGATTTCCCATTTTTTTTACTGGTTTTTGAGATACAGCACTTTTATTGAGGTATGCGATGCTAGCATTTGCAAAACAGTTACAATAAAAGAAACCAGTGAGAAATTGGGAAATCTGCTTCGAACACTCCCTAGAACATTGTTAGGGCTAGGTACAGGCAAAATTTTGTGTCTTTCCTACCAGGGTAAACCTTGAAAATGAATCGCCGCTCGCAATGTTAATCTTATGGGCGGCAAAAAATGCATCGTCAGGTATAGCGTCCTCTTAAGTGGGTCGCCTACTTTTATAATTGTCACTAATTATGATTTGGGCGTCCCATGACGTCTAACTATCCCAATTAGCGGCGATGTCCATCAGGTGTTGATGCTGTCGTGCTGGATATATTAGCGCACGTATACCTTACTTTAGCTCTCCCACCTGTAGGTACCTGTTGAACTGTCCTTCATAATATACCTACCTCTAGTGATGTTCTCCATGCAAAGAACAAAGAACAACCCCAAGAATAAGAAGAACATGCAGTGTTTCGACTGTAAGAAAAAGAACTAAAAAATTTACAAAAAAAAAACGGAACAAAAATGGTGCAGGTGCCTAGGTTTATTGCACCTATAGAGTTTAGAAGTGTGGCGGTCCACAGCTCATTGTATTGTATTTGTAGGTGTAAGTACTGACTGTGCAGCTGACTCGGCACAAGCTGTGTCCCAACTTACCAACGCCGGCCACATGGCCGCTCACTCTTGCTTTAGACACGGCTTGTGCTGAGTCAGTTTTTACTATATAAACCAGGTACCATGCCGGCACTCCTCAGTCTCGGCCTTCTGGTGGTGACGTGCTGCAAAGCTCGGACCTCTGAAGCCGGTAAGACTCACCCAGATGCCGGCAACTGCCGCCTGGTACCTCTACCTACTCCTCAGCCAGCGACGGCATTTCTGCTGCCTGGTGCCTCATTGTACCTACCGTTGTAGTACCTCGATGTTCTCGTCAATATAAATCGACATTCTACTAAATGTTTTGTCTGTATTCATACATACACGCATCGACCTCCATATTGGTGACCCTGACGTGATTGTCTACTCGGCGGCCGACAGTGCACGGAAAGTGCGGGTTCTGGGACAGCACCCACCCCACGTGCTCCCCACACACGGGCTCCCAACTCGCCCACACCGTGCTCTCGCCCTCTACGAGTAGACCAACGTGCTCTCGTCTAACACGAGCACTCTTTCCCATTTTCTACCATGAACGACGACGAACATCATGACGACCAGCGGCTCGAGAACATGCCGCCCGAGGTCCCGCCGCCCGATGCAGCAGCCGCGGCCGCCCTGGCTGCCGTCTCCCTCCGAAACCGCCTCCCACCGTTCTGGCGCGAACGTCCACGACTCTGGTTCGTGCAAGTTGACGCAGTCCTTGACCCACAGCACCAGTCCGACCAAGTGAAGTTCCAGACGGTGGTCCCACTACTCGAAAGGGCCGACCTCGAGCAAGTCAGTGACCTGTT
This sequence comes from Mesopsocus fuscifrons, assembly GCA_950004255.1. Lineage (NCBI taxonomy): Eukaryota > Metazoa > Arthropoda > Insecta > Psocodea > Mesopsocidae > Mesopsocus > Mesopsocus fuscifrons. The sequence goes on from OX465377.1 coordinate 2,648,636, forward strand.
ACTTAACCCACCCGCTCAGGGGCGTTACCAGGTACTCAAAACCCGTCTCATTGCCGCCTACGAGGAATCAGCAACCCGGCAGTTCCACCGTCTACTTGAGCAGGTCGACGCCGACTCCAAGCCGTCCCACCTTCTCCGACGCATGCGGGAACTTGCCCAAGCCTCCCAACTACCCGATGACACCGTCAAAATGCTGTGGATTGGACGTCTACCCCCCGCCGTTCGGGCCGTGGTCAGCGCCAACGAACAGCTGCCCATCGACACATTGGCAACAATGGCCGACACGGTCTCCGAGTACCTCCCGCCCCCAGGAATCAGTGCCGTGGCCACTACGAACCCCGGACCGTCCACTTCCACCTCATCACCGCCCTCAGACGATACCAAGGCTCTCAAGGACGAGCTAGCAGCACTCCGCGCCGACATAGCCGCTCTCCGCATGTCACGCCGCGACGAGTACAACAGGGGACGCCAGGATCACCCACGTGACCACCCCCGCAGCCGCTACCGCTCTCCATCCCGCGATCGAGCACGTTCGTCGTCACGAGAGGGACCCTGCTTCTATCACCGCCGATTCGGTGCCAACGCACGCAACTGCCGCCCACCGTGCACCTCTGCACAGGCAACTCCGCAGGCGCGCCCTACTGCAAACCCGTCAAACTAGCTCCGGAGCCGAACGTCGCGGCCCTCGGCCCCGGTCAGCCTACCCGCCGCCTCGCCGTTTTTGACCACAGCACCCAAAGACTTTTCCTCGTCGACACTGGGGCTGATGTGTCAATACTTAGTGCCAAAGGCCTTCCCGGTAGGAAACCGACACCCTACACATTGTTCGCAGCTAATGGCACCCCGATCAAGACATATGGTGAGCGCCACCTCACGCTAAACCTCAAGACTCGTCGTCCTTACCGCTTCCCGTTCGTCTTGGCTGACACTGATTTTTCCATTCTGGGAGCCGACTTTCTCCACCACCATCGCCTGATGGTGGACTTACACAACCGCCGACTCGTGGACACCGTCACCGGCCTCACGGTTAACGCCCAGTTATTCTCGAAGGACTCACCCACGATCCGATCGGTGGCCCAGGACCACCCATTCCGCCAACTGCTTGAGGAGTTTCCGAATGTGACCCGACCCTCGTCGTCCATGAGCGCTCCTCCGCACAACGTGCAGCATCACATCGAGACACGCGGCCCTCCCATTTTCAACCGACCTCGCCCTTTGCCTCCGGCCAAGTACCAAGCAGCCAAGAAGGAGTTCGAGAACATGGTCGCCATGGGAGTGTGTCAACCTTCCTCGAGTCCTTGGGCCAGTCCACTACACGTCGTAACTAAGAAAAACGGAGAACTTCGCCCTTGCGGAGACTACCGCCGTCTGAACGCCGTCACCCAGCCTGACCGATACCCTCTGCCTAGGATGCTGGATTTCCAGCACATCATGCCTGCACAGAGTATCTTCACGCGGCTGGACCTCCGACGAGCCTATTTCCAAATCCCTATGGCCCCTGAAGATGTGGAGAAGACAGCCATAACCACGCCGTTCGGCCTCTTCGAATTCCTCCGCATGCCCTTCGGCCTACGAAACGCGGCCCAAACCTTTCAGCGATTTATCAACCACGTGCTTACCGGCCTACCGTTCGTTTTCGCCTACATCGACGACCTCCTGGTTGCGTCCTCGTCCTATGATGAACACATGGAGCACCTGCGAGTCGTTCTCACCCGGCTACAAAACTACGGCCTTACTATTCACGTGGACAAATGCGAGTTCGCCGTGCCGGAACTTACCTTCGTAGGCTACCACGTCTCCGCCGCCGGAGTTGGCCCTACACAGGAGCGCACCGACGCCATCTCATCTTTCCCCAAACCGACAACTTTGTCCGAACTACGCACGTTCCTGGGGATGATGAATTTCTACCGTCTGCTACTCCCAGATGCGGCTCGCACTCAAGCACCACTTCATCGCTACATGCACAACGCACGCCGCAAAGACCGACGCCCAGTGCCATGGACTCCAGCTGGAGACGAAGCTTATGAGGCTTGCAAGACAGCTCTCATCAATGCTGTTCCACTGGATCATCCACTTCCGTCCGCCCCTCTCGTCCTGACCACCGACGCATCCGCCACGTGCGTCGGAGCCGTGCTCCAGCAAGAGGTCAACGGGGTTATGCGACCACTGGCATTTTTCTCTAAAGCACTCACCGTGGCCCAGCGGAAATATAGCACGTTCGACCGTGAACTACTCGCTATTTTCCTGGCCACCAAGCACTTCCGGTACATGATCGAAGGGCGGCACGTCACGGTCCACACTGACCACAAGCCTTTGACCTTCTGCCTCGCCAAAGTCCCTACTGCCAATGACAACCCTCGGCGATTGCGTCACCTTGACTTCATCGCCCAGTTCATCGCCGATATCGTGCACGTCAAAGGGGAGAACAACCCGGTCGCAGACGCTCTCTCCCGGGTGGCTACCGTCAGCCTCCCGTCTCCTCTCGACTACGCCACAATCGCCGCCGACCAGGTCACAGACCCCGAGCTGCCCGACCTCCGACGAAACCCTCGTCTCCAGTTCGCCACGCACCACGTCCTCGACACGAACACCGACTTATGGTGCGAGACATCGACTGGCCGCATCCGTCCCTACCTACCTAAGGCTCATCGTTTACACGCTTTCAATGCTGTACATGACCTTAGTCACCCCGGGATTCGCACAACCCGCAGCATGGTCGCAGCACGCTACTTCTGGCCCGGCATGAACAAGGACGTCCGACATTGGGCCCAGCACTGCACGAACTGTCAACGAGCTAAAGTTCAGCGCCACGTCAAACCGCCCATTGGCAAATTCTCCGACTCCGACCGGTTCGAGCACGTCCACATCGACATTGTCGGACCGCTCCCGCCCTGCGACGGTTACCGCTACCTCGTGACCTGCATTGACCGCGCCACACGGTGGCCTGAGGCCATTCCCGTGCAGGACATCACGGCTGAGACCGTTGCCTCTGCTATCTACACCGGTTGGATTTCTCGCTTCGGATGCCCACTACGCATCACTACCGACCAAGGCCGTCAATTCGAGTCCTCACTCTTCCGTCAACTGACCACTATGCTCGGGTGCGACAGGCTGCGAACCACAGCTTACCACCCTCAAGCCAACGGTCTCGTTGAGCGATGGCACAGGACACTGAAAGCAGCCCTCATGGCACGTGGATCTACACACTGGATCAGCCAGCTACCCTCCGTACTTCTCGGGTTACGCGCTGCACTCCAGGAATCGGGCACAACGTCGTCACAACTCGTGTACGGGCAAACTCTGCGCCTCCCATCCGACTTTTTTGTTGCCCCGACGACCACGACGGACACGGACAACTTCGTGACAGGCCTACGGGAATCCATCCAGGACCTACTCCCCGCCACAGTCCGCGCGCACAACCGTCCCGTCTTCATCCCGACAGCACTCCACACGGCTTCACACGTTTTCGTACGCAACGACGCAGTACGCCGCCCGCTTGTTCCGCCATACGAGGGTCCTTTCAAAGTTCTGAAGCGTCATACACACTTCTACACACTGCAACTCCCTACGCGGACCGCAACCGTCACCCTGGAGCGCCTCAAACCGGCTTTCACGACCCAGGATGAACCGACACAACCCCTGGCCCCGGCACCGACCACACCTGCACCACCTGTCGCTCCAGCATCGCCCGCGACTCCGGAACCATCGCCTGCACCGGACCCTACGCCTCGGACACTCCGGATGGACCACTCGCCAACTGGATCACCTGCTCCTACTCCTCCGGCTCCGGCTTCCATCCTGCGGACACGTTCCAGCCGTCCTGTTCGCCCTCCCTCGCGTTTTGTTCGATTCTCTCTTTCTTAAAAAAGGGGGGGAGGGGCTGTGGCGGTCCACAGCTCATTGTATTGTATTTGTAGGTGTAAGTACTGACTGTGCAGCTGACTCGGCACAAGCTGTGTCCCAACTTACCAACGCCGGCCACATGGCCGCTCACTCTTGCTTTAGACACGGCTTGTGCTGAGTCAGTTTTTACTATATAAACCAGGTACCATGCCGGCACTCCTCAGTCTCGGCCTTCTGGTGGTGACGTGCTGCAAAGCTCGGACCTCTGAAGCCGGTAAGACTCACCCAGATGCCGGCAACTGCCGCCTGGTACCTCTACCTACTCCTCAGCCAGCGACGGCATTTCTGCTGCCTGGTGCCTCATTGTACCTACCGTTGTAGTACCTCGATGTTCTCGTCAATATAAATCGACATTCTACTAAATGTTTTGTCTGTATTCATACATACACGCATCGACCTCCATAGAAGTAAAGAAACTACTGAACGAATTTTTGGTGTGACATCCAACAGAAAATTTGCTGCTACCGGGATTCGAACCCAGGACCTCAGTCGTGCGAGGTTCCCACTAGACTGCGAAGTATCTTTTAATCTTGACTGATTTTGACCTTAGCTACATGTTTAATCCAGCGACGATACCTCAAGTTGCCCTAAATCTAAACACAAACACGTGTGATAAAGATAGCAACCTGCACCACACCCCTTCAACATATTTCCTAAATCCACACGGAACAGGTATTTACAGTCTATTCCATTATATAGGAACCTGAATTAAATCTATATAGAGAAGTCTCTCCCTATAACAGCCGTCAAAGGAATATGTCGATTAGGTCGCTATAAAGAGATTTTGCTATGGAGAAGGATCAGAATGAGTCAGGGTTTCTCAAGAGACTGTATCGTTCGCTCACTGGAGAGGTTTTTGAAGGAATTCGTTCTCCAGTGAAAGCTAAACATAGTATCCTATACTCGCAGTTATCGAATAGCACACTATGTTTAGCTTTTGGAACAGTCATCGCCATTGGTGGCCGTGTAATTACCAGTTTTATCCAGTTCCGGACATTTATGTAGCCTGTAGCTAATGGAATAATAAATAATTTACATATCTACCAGCTGAGCAGTATCTTGCCACACCTGAATAAATATGCAGAAAAAAAACTCCTACGAGAAGATTCTCATTGGTATGTCCACAGGCACAGGTACGCAGGTGCTTATGTACCTCCACTATTCTGTAAATATATAGGACACTAAAGACGAACTATGAGTATGCACAGCCCTAAAGCTAAGTAGGTTCTAAGAATGGGTGACGGACTGGTGGGTTACGAAGGACCAAAAACCTGGGGGGGGGGGGCTAAGCCCCCAGACCATCTCCTCACTTGGGGGGGGGGGGGGGGTAGGCCTGGCTTTATGTGACGTAATGTGTAGGTCAGAAAAATCGTGAGGGTGGCTAAACTGTTTCTGGGGGGGCTAAGCCCCCCCCCCCCCTTGCTACGCCTATGATTACGAAGGAGTGATCTGGTGATAAGGCCGGACTCTCTCTCTATAGCGAAGACCTCACTATAACGGGCAACGCTATATATGGTCTCTTGACATCCCTATACCTACTAATTGCCACAAGAACATCTGATTTATCACTACAAAGAAATCTCTTCAGATATACAGAAGGCGGTGAAGATGCCGGTATGATGCTGAATGATATGATAATGTCGTAAGGCTTTTAGACCGCGGTGCTAGGAGACGAGCACGACGACCGCGCGCAGTCGCGGAGAGGTCGTTACGCGAGACGGACCGCGGGTCTTCATATCGACGAATCCTTTACTTACGCGCCGGCCGGCCTATACAATCCTTAGTCCACAACCAGCGGTGAGTAATCTCTATTTCTGTGTCTAAATATTTTATAGGAAAAACACCTAATAAAATTATAATCTTCTTATTTTGCCGTTAAGGGTCCGCTATACCTGACGGTGCATTTTTTGCCGCCCATAAGATTAACATTGCGAGCGGCGATTCATTTTCAAGGTTTACCCTTGGTTGGAAAGACACAAAATTTTGCCTGTACCTAGCCCTAACAATGTTCTAGGGAGTGTTCGAAGCAGATTTCCCATTTTTTTTACTGGTTTTCGAGACACAGCACTTTTCTTGAGGTATGTGATGCTAGCATTTGCAAAACAGTTGCAATAAAAGAAACCAGTGAGAAATTGGGAAATCTGCTTCGAACACTCCCTAGAACATTGTTAGGGCTAGGTAAAGGCAAAATTTTGTGTCTTTCCAACCAAGGGTAAACCTTGAAAATGAATCGCCGCTCGCAATGTTAATCTAATGGGAGGCAAAAAATGCATCGTCAGGTATAGCGTCCTCTTAAGAACTGGTGGAAACCATCCTCAACTGTATTATGCAACTTGAGTCAGCCTATGCAGTTTCAATGAATTCCGAACATATCAGAAAATTTTGGTAGGACCGGGATCGAACCGGTGTGACACGGTGGATAGAATCTATAGGCACCACTAGGTGCACCACTAGGACCACTAGGCACTAAGTAAAGGTTGTATCGGTGAAGGTATACCAAGATGAACGTAGGAGACCCGCAGACTGCGAGTGGCACTGTTTGTCGGGTCACTTTGTTTTGAAGGGATATGTGGATGAGTGGTACTGTTATCGGTTTATTGACTGAAGCGAGATAAATCTCTGAACCATTAGGAATGCAGTCAATCTTAAAATCCTTTCACAACTACCGAAACAACAGGGATTTCCCCGAAGTCAGGTTCTGAAATAAAAAATAAAATGTCCCCGCGAACAGCGAGGAAGTCCCAATTTCCTTCCGCGTGGAAATTGCCTACTGGTACCTTGCAATATATATACCGACCAAAAACTCTCCGTCTTCAACTTGAAATAGTGTAAGACGGCCTTTAGAGTGGTGCAACCGTGTTGAAGCCGCTTTATTGGGGCACTTGCAGGGTAAGGTCACTAGGCATTGAAGCCTGTTTAGGAGTTACCATATGCAGCGCAGGTATTTAAATTTGTACGAAATTTCGGTTTTTCAGGAAGTAAATATCTCGGAGGTGATTGCTCCCACATCGCTGAAATTTTACACAGACAGGTTGGCTCCTATATTTATGCGGTCTTACCGATTTTTTGTAACGATATAACTTCCATAACAAGGGAGTTACTGAGGAAAACCATTCCTCCGAAACTTTTCGTCTTGCCATCAAAATAGCCCCTTTACTACAAGCTCTCAAGTGTTCCTCTAGAGACAGCCATCTTGAAACCCAGGATTGAGGAATTAAATACTTAAAACTTTGGCTACCCCTGAAAAAGTGAATTAGTAAAAACTGGACCGGTTTAAGGCGGTTCGAAGTTTCGCCGGCCGGTTTCGCGGGACCCTGAGACAGTCTGAGAGTGTTTGCCGCCTCGTTAATGCAGGCAGCGTTGCCGAGCTAGCTCTTCAGCGTCAAATCTCGAGAGAGTCACGTAAATGAGTCACAACTGTGCGCTAGAGAACATCAACAATGTTAGTTCAGTATATATAACAACTTCGATAGCCAAGCTGTAGACACGGTTGTATTGAGAGGAACACCGGGTCACACGGGTTCGATCCCGATCCTTCCAAATTTTTTCCTGATCGGCATTCACCTCTGATATGTTCAGCATGTCAAGTGAAATGTATATCGAGGCTGTGGTGGTTCGGAACCCAGCTGAAACTGTATATAGGTCCGTAGGTCCCCGTTGTGTATACTAGAGGGGTTAACCACTCCAGAGATTGCTTGAGATTGTCTGAGATTTCCAAAGATTTCCTGAGATTCTCAACGAGATTCGTGGAAAGGTGCACCCCAAAGGGTTAACTATACTCCAGAAATTTCCAAGATTCCCTGCTGTCTGTGGGTCTCAGGTATGCAGAAAAAAAAATTATTTGTACGAAATTTTTTAGTTTTTAAGGAAGTAATTATCTCAGAACTGATTGCCCCCACATCGCTGAAATTTTATGTAAACATGTTGGCTCCTATATTTAGGCGGTCTACTGATTTTTGTAACGTTAGCTCCATTAACAAGGGAGTTACTGAGGAAAACAATACCTCCGGAACTTTTCGCCGTTTCAACGAATTTGTATCTAAAATTCAACTGATGAAGGCAACAAGGCCGGTAAACCGATCACCGCCACTGACGATCGTAATCAAACTTATCATGTCAGGTGTCAAGAGAACCTGCAAAAGGACAGCATGTAAATGGGACAGGTACTGGAGCGGTTTTCGCGCCTGGCAATATGAGGTAGCTCTTGCAATTAGGCCTGTTTCAATGCTAATTTCCCTATACCAGCTTATAGGTACCGGCTACCGGCCGTAGCAAGAGGCCATGGTCGGAAAGTAATGACTATCCATCACCTTCTACCAGTTTACCTCTTTCTTCCTTATGACAGCCGTCTAAATGTTTGTCTTTAAAGGAACACTGAGGCTGTGGTAGTTCGGCACACACCTAAAACTGTAGGTCCCCGTCGTGTGGTTCACGATGGGTGGTGAGCGGGTAGGGCTGGACTAGCAAGGACTGGAAGAATTGTTTATGTATGCTAGTGACGACTTCTTCGACATCGATATCTTTGCGGCAGGTTTGAATATTTTGAATGAACCGGAAGTCGAGTTTGGGGAAGTTCGTGAAGAACGTGCTCGTGTTTTGGGGACAGGTTCGAGTGTCGAGTAGGTATACCTATAGATAAAAATCTCCAAACCCTGTACGTGAGGACGTGAGGGTGAATCATACACCTTACCTACCTATAGGGCTATAGGGCTCCTTGCCTTGAAGTAGGTAGGTACCTATCTGGACTAGGTTGCTGTCATTGCGTCATTGGTATGTAGTTAATTTTTGTATAGTCATAGTCAAATAGAAGGAAATCATAAAAATAACTTTCTTATTTAAGGCTGTATATACATTCTCGACGAACTCCACCAAAACCACTGTGCGAAAGTAAATATTCGACAAAACTAATGTTTACATATTAGTGCCGCTGGAGACTGGGAATTGCAGTATCGTATTAATTGTGTCTACTCTCAAAGCTAAACATAGTGTGCTATTTGAACGCGAACCGAACGAGTGAAAGTAGGACACTATGTTTAGCTTTTACAGGAGAAAAAGTAGAGACATGGTGTTGCAATTACCCACTTCCGTAAGTGAAATAAAAATTGTCAAAATGTAAAATGGCGTCGTGAAATAGTACAAACATTTATCAAGCTTTTCTTCTAAATGTGACGATAAAATCATACATTTTTTAGTCCGAAACGTTACAGAAAAATATTCCGCGTGCGTTAGTGTTGTGTTTTCGCGATCTGTCAAAAAAACATGTGGACTGGTAGTTGACTGTTTAAAACCGCTCCTGTGGGCTTATTACTCCATTTCATGCTAAAATACAACACTACCTCACGACAAAGAGTCACAGGTTTACATCCCCTATAAACACCTTTAACTCGCCCAGTAACTTCGGAGTAGGGCTTGAAGTACGTAGCATTGCGAACCAAATACGTGTAGTTGACCTTAAAAACTGCCATAACCTATTGTATTTCTTGTTCCAGGTGCCATGGGATATTTGCTGGTGTGAAGTTCAGCCTCTGAGGTAGGTTAAGTTAGGTACCTATCAATATTGTCACTTTCAGACGCAAAACTAAACACCTGGGCAGTTGGCACCCGGTTACCTATACAATTTTGTACTAATGACTGTATTGCATGTGTCGTATAAAGATATCATACAAATTTACCGTGAATGACCTTTTTGCCACTGAAATAAGAAAGACGTACCAAACTACGATTGCCTTAGTTCCTTAACAAATATTTTTGTGATATACGCTTCTTCTTGCCGATGAGGAGATGTCTGAAGAAGAGCCATGAGAATCTCACATCTCTCTTGCAATATCACTAAGTACTTGCAAGCGAGTTGCGTGCAACTTGCGTGAGAGACTTTACAGGCTAGCAGTGGTTTGGGAAGGCTTTTGAGACATTTACAAGGAAGTTGCAGGAATATTTCGGTGTTGTACGGAATATATCTCATGGAGATGCCGGCGCCGAGGCGATTAGGGCTGTAACAGCTCAGAGAAAAAGAGTCGGTCTTCTGCTGCGACGAGAATGGCCGTGCATGTTAAATGACTTAATGAGATTACAGCGCAGTCCACTCTGCGGTGCTGGCCTACAGAGCCCATCTTTGATCATCCGCACTAGGTCAAACCAATACCGATCCCTACCCATGACGAAGGTCTCCCCCTATAACGACTGTTAAAGCAAAATGTAAATTCGCTCGCTATAGAGAGAAGAGAGAGTTTTCTATATCTGTGTATCGACAAAACTAATGTTTACATATTAGTACAGCCGGAGACTGGTAATTGCAATATCGTATTGGTTGTGTCAAAAGCCAAACATAGTGTGCTATTTGAACGCGAAACGAACGAGTGAAAGTAGGACACTATGTTTAGCTTTTACAGGAGAAAAAGTAGAGTAATGCTGTTGAAATTACCCACTTCCGTAAGTGAAATAAAAATTGCCAAAATGTAACATGGCTACGGTAAATAGTACAAACATTTATCAAGGTTTTCTACTAAATGTGACGATAAAATCATACTGTTTTAGTCCGAAACGTTACAAAAAAATATTTCGCGTGAGGTAGTGTTGTGTTTTCGCGATCTGTCAAAAAAACATGTGGACTGGTAGTTGACTGTTTAAAATCGCTCCTGTGGGCTTATAACTCCATTTCATGCAAAAATACAACACTACCTCACGACAAAGAGTCTCAGGTTTACATCCCCCAATAAACACCTTTCACTCGCCCTGTAACTTCGGAGTAGGGCTTGAAGTACGTAGCATTGCGAACCAAGTACGTGTAGTCGACCTTAACTTATACGCATTTTCTTCACAGGTGACGATGATGTGGACACAGGTAGTGATCGTGCCGCTGCTGCTGACAGTTGGTCCCAGTTCAGGACTCCCCGCTGAGCCCTTCACGGGCATTGGTAAGCGATTTTAAGGACCTCGTCTATTTAGCCGTGCAGCGCCGTTATCGATAGCATGGAGTAGGAAAGAAAGCCAGCCCCTGCTGTACCACCTTCCCTATTCTACCCCTTGCTATATCATTAACGGCGGCTAGTTATTGGGCGGAGTTATTTACTGATCACGTACTGTTTCAATGTGTTGCCAGCCATTGTATTACTCATCGTGACACTGCTTAAAAGCCTGCTTACACAATATACAAAACCAGGGTATCAAGGAAAGGGCTCTGATTAGAACTAATCGGAGACGTAAACATCAGCAAACCCACTCATCCAAAATGAGGAGTCTGTTTGGTTGTACAAACACTGTGAAGTAACCAAAAGTCATTCTAATGAATTTTTGCTTATTTTATGTTGTAAAAAAAATTGACTAGTAAGTACACTGTTTGTATTGCAGTAAGGAGGTTAATTTCGATGATAATATGAGAAAAAGTGCTTTGTTTTGGTCCAGGTGAACGTAAAATAAACATCACTGCTCCCATTTTATCTTAAGGGTCCGCTATACCTGACGGTGCATTTTTTGCCGCCCATAAGATTAACATTGCGAGCGGCGATTCATTTTCAAGGTTTACCCTTGGTTGGAAAGACACAAAATTTTGCCTGTACCTAGCCCTAACAATGTTCTAGGGAGTGTTCGAAGCAGATTTCCCATTTTTGAGATACAGCACTTTTCTTGAGGTATGCGATGCTAGCATTTGCAAAACAGTTTCAATAAAAGAAACCAGTGAGAAATTGGGAATACTGCTTCGAACACTCCCTAGAACATTGTTAGGGCTAGGTACAGGCAAAATTTTGTGTCTTTCCAACCAAGGGTAAACCTTGAAAATGAATCGCCGCTCGCAATGTTAATCTTATGGGCGGCAAAAAATGCACCGTCAGGTATAGCGGACCCTTAATCGTATCCCATCACTGCTTCTCCGCTTTCAGATCCATGCACGCTTCCCCTAGATTTTGGTAGCTGCACAAGCTACGTGTATAAATGGTACTACAATCAACTTTCCAAAAAGTGTGAAGTTTTTGCTTTTGGTGGTTGTGAAGGGAACGCAAATAGGTTTGATACGGAAGCAGCGTGCTTACAATCATGCAGACCACCACCAGGTAAGTCCACAGAGCTTCTGCTTCTATCATTCATTTCTTTTGACTTTAAGGCTGAATATACATTCGCTATTTTCGACTACATGTACTTGGTTCGCAATGCTAAGTACTTCAAGCCCTACTCCGAAGTTACAGGGCGAGTGGAAAGTGTTTATAGGGGGATGTAAACCTGAGACTCTTTGTCGTGAGGTAGTGTTGTATTTTTGCATGAAATGGAGTAATAAGCCCACAGGAGCGATTTTAAACAGTCAACTACCAGTCCACATGTTTTTTGACAGATCGCGAAAACACAACACTACCTCACGCGAAATATTTTTTTGTAACGATTCGGACTAAAACAGTATGATTTTATCGTCACATTTAGTAGAAAAGCTTGATAAATGTTTGTACTATTTACCGTAGCCATGTTGCATTTTGGCAATTTTTATTTCACTTACGGAAGTGGGTAATTTCAACAGCATTTCTCTACTTTTCTCCTGTAAAAGCTAAACATAGTGTCCTACTTTTACTCGTTCGTTTCGCGTTCAAATAGCACATTATGTTTAGCTTTTAGAGTAGACACAATCAATACGATATTTCAATTACCAGTCTCCGGTTGTACTAAAATGTAAACATTAGTTTTGTCGAATATTTACTTTCGCACAGTGGTTTTGGCGGAGTTCGTCGAGAATGTATGGTGGCCGTTAACGGGCTCTAAACAGTCGCAAAACACGTGGCAGTGGCAGCAAACTGATTTTTATTTCCATTTTTTGAGGAAACTGTTTGATTCGGGGAAGCTGTTTCGAAGCTCGCTCTGTCACTTCGGAGAGTAATTTGTATTTAGTTATCATTGCCCTTCAGTTTGTAATATGCTTCAAGATTTCATCTTCTTGATAAGGGTCCTACGCTCTGCTGGCCACATACGGTGCTTCCAGGACGGCCGTTCTGGCGAGTTCGCATCCTCGGACTTACCGTTTAAGGGTAGGGATGGCAGTTTTTTTGCGGTTACCCCTTACGGCTGAGTTGCCATTCCATCCCCCACATTCCAGGAAGCATCGTATGTGGCTTTAACCTCCCTTTGTGTTATCAATGTGCTTGCGGGGCTTTTAGCTTCTCTGACTGGGTCGCTGCGCTGCGAACAGCCTTTGGACATTGGGTATTGCCAGGAGTACAGGAAGGCGTGGTATTTCGACCGTGAGACCCGAACCTGTTCTGAGTTCGTGTTCGGGGGATGTGGCGGCAACGAAAACCGCTTCTTTACCCAAGAACAGTGCGAGACGAAGTGTCTAGAACCACGTGAGTACCATAGAGAATCACAAAACGGATTGCTGGAAATTTCTTGTTCTCGCTGCAAGACTCTTTCATTTTCTAGCACATATTGTCGAAGGAACCAATTAATGGCTACTTTGAAGGGAGGCATTCCGAGAAAAGTTCCCTTTCCAGGCACCAGTTCCCCTTCGTGCAGCAGTGGACAGTGTGTGGCCAATGAAAGGCTGACTAAAACCCAAGCCACCCCTGCGGCCACTGTAGCCAATAATTCGTTCCTTCGACGATAAAAAATTTCATTCATCACTACTGCTTATTTTGTTCACGATATTTTCATGTTGCTTGGCATGTGACATTTGCACGTCCCTTGCACGGCTATTGCTTTTTCAGCACCTGAAAAGCATGCACTACTGAACCCTCCAACCCCGGAGCCTTTGGATGACGACGAAACGCCACGATTCTGCAGCTTACCTGCTGACATCGGGCCCTGCGACAGCTATGTCCACAAATGGCACTTCGACCCAGTCGCAGGCTCGTGCCTGACTTTCCCCTACGGAGGGTGCGGGGGCAACAAGAACCGATTCGATACCCAGTCTGAATGTCAGCACTTCTGTGTGGGGCCTTCATGTGAGTGCTGTCAGCTTGTTTTTTGCTTTTTTCTGTTCTCATCTTTTCATATTATGCGAAAAAGTATATTTTTGTTCTGTTTTTACTTTCTCGCTAGCCATATATGGCGAGAAAGTATTGTTTTCGTGCGAAATTTCGAAATTGAGATTTTGGGTTTCCCATGATCCTGGGGGTCCCCTGAGTCCAAAAAAGTGGTTTCTGTCCGTCAGTCCGTCCGATTGTCCGTCCGTCAGTCCGTGCAGTGCTCTAGCGCCTATACCGTTCTTCCGATTTTGATAAAATTTGGTATGGACCTGTCTAAAATTACTGCCGAGGATTTTTTGATTGGTCAAAAATTGCGGCCGCTATTGTCAAAAAACCGCCAAAATAATTCAAAAATCGTGTTTTTGGTTAGTCGGACAAGCGCCGACGGTACACTTTTCAATCTATAACACTGAAAATTGGTAAGTGTGTTGACAAGTAGATGCTTCGAGGTCATTTGCAACTAAAATTGAATTGGTTGAAAATTATGGCCGTTATGGACCAAAGTTCGATCCTTTCGGCGCCATTCACATATATTGACCGATTGTCATGAAATTCGGTACATTTGTTTAGAAGTAAGTAACTTAAACATTTGTTGAACAGAATTTTGTTATCTTGAAAATTACGGCCGTTGTAGTAAAAAAAGTGTTGAAAATGAGTTGAGAATGAGAAACCACGTTTTTGAATGGTCGGAACGCATTTGGGACTACAGTAATAGAATGACAGCCATGAAACTTGGTAGGAGTGATCTCAGATAGATGCTCTTGGGTCAATTTCAACCGATTTTGGATTGCTTAAAAATTACGCCCGCAAAAAATATCAAAAAAATCCCCCCCCCCCCAAAAAAAAACAAAAATCATACGGGGCGAGAAAGTTAAGTGCGACTGTTGTCGGACCCTTTATTACCCTTGGTTCAGCAACTAGCTGACTTCCAGCAGTAGCTAAATCCCTGTTGTGCTAACGGCACTTTCGCATTCAGTTACCTTTGGCCTTTGGCCCATGGATGGTACCTGCTAAGGTGATCACCGCAAAGTTCCAAAAAAGTCTAGCAAACAAACAAAAATTTCAGACACACTTCCACCGTTCATTCTCCGTAAATACGGAATCACTCGTCGGCCACCGGTAAAACAAGTCGAAGACCCTTGCGACCTTCCAGCTGATTTTGGTGCCTGCAAGAATTTTCAGCGGAAATGGTACTTCGACCGCAGTGAGGGTGGCTGCGTTGCATTCTTATACGGGGGGTGCGAAGGGAATGCCAATCGCTTTGACTCTGAAGCTGCATGCTTGCAAAAATGCACTTTACCCACTGGTATGTTCACTGCTCATTTGCCTTATTCATTACTAATCATATTTTGCTCCAGCGTAGGTTTTTATCGAGGAAATTACCCAGGTATAGTATAGCCACTCTGACCTGCCTGGCCCGAGGGCATTCGGCACTGTTCACTGTACACAGAGTGCCCTCGGGCCAGGCAGGTCAGAGTGGCTATACTATATACCTATATTTAATGGTTTAATGGATATGCCCCCCAAACCCTTCTTCTATACCCCTGAAGCATGACAACTGCATGAACTATAGAAAGGTTTGATTCGAAGGAACGACACCGATGACTATCGTGGAAGGTGTCAGCGACTTGGACACCACTCCTCGATGTCAGCAGCCTATCGACCACGGTACCTGCGAAAGCTACGTCCACAAATGGTACTTCAACAACGCTACAGGTCGGTGTGACCTCTTCGTGTACGGAGGCTGCGATGGCAACCAGAACCGATTTAGTACGGAATTGAACTGCTGGCGCTCGTGCGTTGATCAAAATGCGAGTGAGTATGATAAGACGCTCCTCACATGCGTGAAACACGTGCAATGATTTTTCCTGTTTTTGATGACATTTAAGGAGGCCGTCCATCTAGCAGCACCGCCGTTTCCGATAGCACCCAGGTGGAGCGGCAAAATGGGCAACCTCCTTCACAAGCCACGGTGGTAATCCAAATGACATGGTTGGGATGATATTTAGATAGATGGTATATGCACGATGCTTTGCAGTACATAGTATAACATAGCATGCAATTTTGCATTGATGAATGGCCTTGGAAATCGTTAACGAAATGTCAACGGACAATTGAATCACGTGAAGTGCGTTACATTAATATGACAGATGCATTATGGATGGAAGTGCCTCTCAGTGGCCTAGCGGTCAAGGGGTCCAGCTTGCGTCCTGAGGGGTCCGGGTTTGAATCCCGGCGTGAGCAATAATATTTTCCTAGTGTCTCCACGTTATTTATCGGAAGGACTGGGGTAAAGTGAACTTTAGGAGTCTGCGAATTTGATATTTGCCAACTATGGATTGATAAGGCAAATTCTTTTTCTTTTTTCTTTGTTCTGTAATATAATACGTTTTTTTAGGGTGGTAGAAATATTCTTGGTAGTCATAATGGTAATTCTTGACTTTTAAATTCTAGCTGACGTGCCACCGGAAGTAACCCAGTCTCCTGCGATCTGGAACACGACTATGGACCCGAGACGAGAACGACAGGAAGAGACGCCGGAGAGCATCCAAGCAAGAATGGGTAAGGATCTATAAGAGTAAGAACACAAGTGGCACTAACATGGTCTTAAGGGCGCCTAAGCAGTCGTGTTTGTTTACGTTTCGGTCGTTAAAAAGGCATATTATATTTCAGAACATTTAAATATCCAATAGTATCCTCATAAAGTGTGCCGAAAAAACGTAAACAAATAGCGAATGTATGTTTGGTCAATGTTGGATTATTCGGTGCACTATTTTTCTCTCTAAATAAAAACTTTTGTTGGCTGAGTGATTGTATTATGCACACAGAGGCCTGCAGCATGGTTCCATACCGTGGGACGTGCCGAGACTACGTCCACAAATGGTTCTTCAACACTTCTACCGGAGAATGCGAGACGTTTGTCTATGGAGGCTGCATGGGCAACAACAACCGATTTGACTCCCAAGTAGAATGCATGCATTTCTGCATTGGAGGAGAGACAAGTAAGTGGCATGCCTTTACAGTCTCTCTATAACGACCGTCCCTGTAAACTTACTCGCTATAAAGAAAATGTTTCAAAATAAGTCAGGGTGAGACGTTATCGTTATAGAGAGAGCTACAAAAAATGTATTTTATTTTTATTATTTATTTTTTATTTTTTTTTATTTTTATTAATTTTTTTTTTTCGCATGGTTGACCTTATGACCCCCTCCTTGAAAAGGTGGGGCGAAACTATAATACCCCTGGCTTCCCAGTAAAATCACATAATTGAGAAATTCATCAAACCATCATCAAATTTTTTATTGACATATTAAAAGACATAGATATTATATTTCAGAAGTAGTCGAAAAAACTGAAACAAAACATATAGGATTTTGGGGTAAGTAACCCTTAGTACTGTAGGCTCATTTTTCAGATACTCTACCCCCCTACCTGAGGGAGCAATACCTGGCGATGAGACCTGAGCAAAGGAGCAAGGGGGTAAAACTAGGGTCTCAACCCTCCGTACCTCTGGAGAAGCGAGGGGAGCAACTTACTTTTCCCGACACTGGACAAGAAAAAACGTTTATGTTCGCCCGTACCAACGCTTTCATTCAGCTAGACAGCACTGAGATCCCTACCTTCCAACTCAGGTATGGTTTTTAAAAATAATTTTAAGGGCGTCTACGCAGTCGTATTTGTTTACGTTTTTTTTGCACAGTTTATGAGGAAAGTATTGGATATTTTGCGACCGAGTGATTTTTGTCAACAAAAGGTGAAACGTGATGAACTATTTCTGACGTTAAAAAGTCATTATATTTCAGAACACATGAACATCCAACGACAGTTCCCTCCAAAAAGTGTCATTAAATACGTCATCAAACAGCATTGTGTCTACACAACCTTAACCCGAAAATAATTATCCTATAGTAAACCATGTGCCAGCCAATTTTATTTTCCGCGTAAAAGCGCAGAAAGCTGAGACGAACTAATTTTAAATTTCTCACAGTACAATGACGAGTTCTTCTTAGGGTCCTCAATTAACGAATTATGACGTCATCGGCCATTAACCTAAACTCTCAACCATTGCCTATTTGGGGGCGACAACCTTCTTGGTGTAAACACTTGTGTCCTGAGTTCGATTCCCGGCGTAAGAAATTTTTTTCGCTTTGATATAATGTCTATTCGGTTTCGGCCAAAGTCCTGTGGTGTTTTTTTCCAGGCTTTGCCGTGAAATTTCATTCGAATTTAGAACAAAGCTTCCGCACGGACTTCTGGTCTATCACGGTATCAAGGACAGGCCAGAGCAGCTCAGTCCGTACGCTCTATATGTCATCGTCGAGAAAGGTCAACTCAAGGTCGTCCACGTCTTCGGCAAGCATTCCACTTCTGTCATCGTTGGCGAAGGTACAGACAGAAGGTTCTAATCTTGTCCAGCCGAAATTTTTCGTGGCCTTGGGACTACCCGGCCTTATACCAGCTAGGGGAAAACTTGACTGTCAACTAAATCAGCCCCTTTTGCATAGAGGTTACGAATGGTTGGACCATGTATCACACAAGGCCCAGGCCTGTAGGGCTGTCTGCTGGCTATAATGCTATAGTCTTCTGAAAATTATGTACCAAATGTCTTCAGGATATGTTTACGCAATGTGTTTGCTGACGTGCACAATATTACATAATCAGTTTTTATACTCCTCACTTTTCGAAAGTGGAAGGAACACCCTTAAGGTCGACTACACGTACTTGGTTCGCAATGCTACGTACTTCAAGCCCTACTCCGAAGTTACACGGCTAGTAAAAGGTGTTCATAGGGGGATGTAAACCTGAGACTCTTTGTCGTGAGGTAGTGTTGTATTTTTGCATGAAATGGAGTAATAAGCCCACAGGAGTGATTTTAAACAGTCAACTACCAGTCCACATGTTTTTTTGACACATCGCGAAAACACAACACTACCTCCCGCGAAATATTTTTTGTAACATTTCGGACTAAAAAAATGTATGATTTTATCGTCACATTTAGTAGAGAAGCTTGATAAATGTTTGTACTATTTCACGACGACATGCCACTTTTATTTCACATACGGAAGTGGGTAACATCAAAACCACTTCTCTACTTTTTCTCTTGTAAAAGCTAAACATAGTGTCCTACTTTCACTCGTTCGTTTCGCCTTCAAATAGCACACTATGTTTAGCTTTTAGAGTAGACACAACCAATACGATATTGTAATTACCAGTCTCCAGCAGCACTAATATGTAAACATTAGTTTTGTCGAATATTTACTTTCGCACAGTGGTTTTGGTGGAGTTCGTCGAGAATGTTACAGCCTTAAAACTTCAGACTTATTTCAAAGGTTCCAGAACCTTCAAAGAACACCTTTATCCCACTAGTATAAGTCTAAAGTATTTATACTTACGTTACGACGCCATACCTAGGTACAATTTTTAGCATTGGTACCCTGCTGAATTCCAATTTATTCATTACACCGCATCGAAATTAAGCATTATCCGATCTGCTTATGTTACTTCTTTCCAGGTCTAAACCGTGACACCTGGCATTCGGTGACAGTCCGGATAGACGTCCACAATGCGCGACTCTTTGCCCGAGTCAACAACCAATCAGCGGAGACCCAGATCAAGGGTCTCACGGTGACGGAGAACTACGGAGTGACCGAAGACCTGACGTCGGTAGTCCTAATCGGAGGCCTGAGCCCCGAGGAGAAACTCCATGGGGTGAAATACATCATCGAGAGTTTCGTGGGGTGCATCCGTGACGTCGTGCTAAGGGCGGGAAAAGCAGCCCTTCAGCTACTTCCTATCAAACCTCTAGTCGCAAGCAAGCACGAGAATGTCAAAGAAGGCTGTGTCGATTTGTGAGTTAAACGACTTCGTATATACAGTGAAGATTAAAATGGCGACAATGGCCACCGGGTGGTTGGGAACTTTTTTCGGAATGCCTCCCTTCAAAGTGACCATTAGGTACTTGGTTCCTTCGATAATATGTCTCTCTGTCTCTAAACGACTGTGAAGAGACATTATAAACTTACTCGCTATAAAGAGAGTTCGCTATAGAGAGGGCTTCAGCGGCAACCACCACCCCTTTAAGAAGTTGCCTCATCCTCCAGTCGAGTAACTGACCTCTTTTCAATGTCGTTTAGATGTCGAACCAAAGCCAACCTATGCTTCGTTGGAAGTCGATGCGTAAATCACTACAACAGCCTCACCTGCGATTGCTTCGGAACTCGTTATGAAGGAGAGCAGTGCGATGTTTACAGTGAGTATTCGATAGCCGAGTGGTTTAGATGGTGGTCTAGAAAGCCGGGTCACACCGGTTCGATCCCGATCCTATCAAAGTTTTTCTGATCAGCAGTCACCTCAGATATGTTCGAAATGTAGGTTTTTCGAGGCTGTTGTAGTTCGGAACCCACCTATAGAACTGTAGGTGGGGAGCTGGTATTGGATGGTGCTGCCAGCTGAGCACGATCGATAAATGAAAAATAACAAAAACATTCGTTTGTTTCCAGCTGCCACAACGTTGACTTTACGAGGCTCATCTTACGTGTCGTACCGCGTATACGACTGGAGGGACCGAGTTCATTCTAGTGAGAACAGAATCAGCCTCTTCTTTATGGTAAGATAAGAGGTACCTGAATCACTACAGAAATGTCCTGACGTTTAAATATCCAATATTATCCTCATGAAGTTTTCAGAAATAAAGGGTCCGACAACAGTCGCACTTAACTTTCTCGCCCCATATGATTTTTTTTTTTTTCAGATTTTTTTGAAATTTTTTTGCGGGCGTAATTTTCACTCAATCCAAAATCGGTTGAAAATGACCCACGAGCATCTATCTGAGATCACTCATACCAAATCTCACGTCTGTCATTTTATTACTGTAGTCCCAAATGCGTTCCGACCATTCAAAAACGTGGTTTCTCATTCTCAACTCATTTTCAACAGTTTTTTGACCACAACGGCCGTAATTTTAAAGATAACAAAATTCTGTTCGACAGGTGTTTAAGTTACATGGTTCTACACAAATTTACCAAATTTCATGAAAATCGGTCAATAAATGTGAATGGCGCCGAAACGATCGAACTTTGGTCCAGAACGGCCGTAATTTTCAACCAATCCAATTTTAGTTGCAAGTGACCTCGAAGCATCTATTTTTCAACACATTTACCAATTTTCAGTGATATAGACTGAAAAGTGTACCGTCGGCGCTTGTCCGACTAACCAAAAACACGATTTTTGAATTATTTTGGCGGTTTTTTGACAATAGCGGCCGCAATTTTTGACCAATCAAAAAATCCTTGAAAATGTGTCTCGGCAGTAATTTTAGACAGGTCCATACCAAATTTCATCAAAATCGGATGAACGGTATAGGCGCTAGAGCACTGCACGGACTGACGGACGGACTGACGGACTGACGGACTGACGGACGGACAGACTTTTTACAGAAACCACTTTTTTGGACTCAGGGGACCCCCAGGATCATGGGAAACCCAAAATCTCAATTTCGAAATTTTGCACGAAAACAATACTTTCTCGCCATATATGGCTAGCGAGAAAGTAAAAAACGTGAACAAATAGCTAATTTATGTTCGGTCTTAAACTTCCAGACTCGATACGATGATTCAGTGCTATTCTACGCAAGCGGAGAATGGGGTGGAAAACAGCACCATATAGCAGCCTCAATAAAAGACGGGTCTGTCATTCTGGACATCGACTTCGGGGATGGACCAGTGGTGGCCAGTCTAGGCACCAGAGTCCATGCCAACCACTGGAACAACCTGACCATCCTCCACCGTGGACCTGAAATTTTGGTCTCCCTAAACCACGAAGCCAAACTCCTCGACGCCCCCGGCGACCACCATCATATCTACATCGATCCGGAGATTTACATCGGCGGCGGTCCAGAACTGGGAAAGAAAAAAGGTTTGATACTTTCCGTATTGGACTGTTGTCTCTGGAGGAACAGGGTCATATACCGGTTCGATCCCGATCCTATCGAATTTTTTCTGATCGACATCCACATCCGATATGGTTAGGTACGACACGATGGCTAGCTGCTGATTGGTAGTGCTGCCAACTGAGCACAATGGATAATTGGAAGAGCCATAGGTTACATCGACTCTCTCTATAACGAGATAACGCTACAGTCCCCTTGACAAACTCATTCAGAATTCTTTTTATAGCGAGGGAATCTAAATGCAACAGTATATGTGTTTGAGGGATGATCTGGCAGGTGGAGGTTCGGGAGAAGAATAACACGATGTTTCACGTAGGCGACCCATGTACGAACTGAACTGTATTGCTTGCAAAAGTATGGTGCATTTATGGAGGCAGCTGAACCTGAGAGCTAGCCTTCCTGCAGGTGTATTCCCTTTCTCGAACGCCAGCAAACCCACCCAATTAACACCTTCAAAATTTATTGTAAGAAGAACTGTTCTCCGTATATTGCATCATGGTGTGCCTTATCTTCTTACAATAAATTTTGAAGGCGTTAGTTGGGTGGGTTTGCTGGCGTTCGAGAAAGGGAATACACCTCCAGGTCCAGGCTGCCAACCAATGATTTGCTCGAGTAGGGGGTAGGTACCTGCCCGTATGTTAAGTATGGGAGCAGTCCGGCCGTAAGATTAACATAGGGGTTGATGACCTGGGACTGTTGACAAGGGCAGTCTGGGACCATCGGGCAAATATAGAATAGCCACTCTGACCTGCCTGGCCCGAGGGCATTCTGTGTACAGTGAACAGTGCAAAATGCCCTCGGACCAGGCAGGCTATACCATACCTAATTTACCGTGGTACATGAATCCTACGTAGACTTAAGGCTACCTAGGATTGTTCACTTACTTACGGATGATTAATAATGATATATAGATTCTAGAGTTGAGTATTTACTATGCCTACCTATATCTACATAATGTTCATAGGTATGAACAATATGTATCTCTATTTTCAGGTCTTGTATCCCACAACAACTTTGCGGGGTCCCTGAAGTACGTGTTCTTCAACGACATCAGTATTATCTACGAACTAAAACGTGGTAACCCGAAAGTTCACTATATCGGGGTGCTGGAGCCTGAGTTCTATGAGACTGACGTAGAGGTGATACCTATCACCCTCCCCTTCCCTAGTTCTCACATTTGGTGGGAAAATCGAGAAACCAACAGTCTCAACATCTCCTTCCACTTCAAAAACGCACGCAGCATGGGTGTGCTAGCATACAGTGACGTCACTACCGCCACGGGTCATGGCTACTGGGTGGTAAGTATCGGTTCGATCCCGATCCTACCAAATTTTTTCCCATCGAAATCGAGCATGGTCTAGACTAGACTGTCCATATTCTAGACGCTGGGGTTGTTCGACGCATATTTTTCTTTTATCAACTTCTCTGATAGTTAAATTTTTCTGAAAATTACCAAAAAGCCTTACTGCGTACCAAGTACATACTACATACTTCAACATTATAGGTGCATAATTATTTATTTTAGCGATGGACTGAAGTACGTGTACACCCACTTTCCAATTACATAATCATGGTTTCGCAGGCGCACGGAAATAAATAGACACCTACAATTATTGAATCGAAAGAAACGCAAAAAAATTATGTCACATACGGTTTCTTTTGTTTTTCTTCACAGATCCGGACCGTAAGTGAAGAAGTTCGTTTTGAACTGGTTCCCGACAACAATAAGAACATGACACACCTCACTAGCATCAAATTTGACCCTCGCGGTCATTGGCACACGGTAGAACTGACCTACGACAAGGGTCAGCTACGGCTAGAGGTCGACTACCGTTCCAAAGATGCCCAACTCTTTGGCCTCCAGTTCGAGATGGGCGACCGTATATTGGTAGGCAGTGGAGAGAAGACTAGTACAGGTAAGCGTAAAAAAAAAGTGGCAGCAGAGTGACTTTTGCTGACTCCTTACAAAGGAAAGAGTAGGCACGTTCAATTGTTTACCTTTTGTGGTGTACCTAGGTCTCGTGGGGTGCATGCGTCTCATCCACATCAACGGACAACTGATAGAACCTCGGTACGTGGTGCGAACTACCCATGCAGTAGGAGACGTGTCATTAGACAACTGTCAGTTGGTGGACCCCTGCAAGAGACCAGACGCCTGCGAACATGGGGGCAAATGTTCCGTGGAAGTAGATAAGGTGGTCTGCGACTGCGACGGCACGGGCTACATTGGACGCAACTGTCATTTCGGTAAGTAGAAAAATGAGATAACAGTGAGATAATGTCACGGGTGAGATAGAAAGAGCGAGGACAATATTTTTAGTTTTCCTGTGAAGAGCAAGGAAGTATAGCTTCGATTAGAATCTTACCATGTATTCTTAGTCAACACCCTTTACAACTGTCAGCCATGCTTTGGATAGGAACATAGGTCTGGTGTACCCAGCAGCTCCACCAGAAGAAAACAGAAAAAAAAAAACCTGAGAAACAAATTCAAACACCTAGTGCCATCCCTTTGTCTTAAAGGTTGGCGGTAGTCGTAATAGAAGTAACAGTCATGCCCCGATAAATCCTGTGACGATTCTTATTCACAGCTGAATTCAGAAAGACATGCGAGGAACTGGCTTTGCTGGGATACAACAAACCTGACGTCTACCTGATCGACATCGATGGAAACGGAAGGTTCCCTCCGGCCCATGTCAAGTGCGAGTTCCCCTCCGCTGAAGACTCGACCAAGACCATCGTCGAACATAACTTGCCACGAGAAGTGGTTAGTATCCCGAAAATAATACTCACGTGGGTGAGGGAAAAACTTTGATAGGGTCGGGATAGAACCTGCGTACCCAGATCTCAGTATACCGCTAAAGACACCTATCTACTCCACTTGGCTATCAGGGCTGTTATCCTAACCTGCTACTACTCCCCCTTTAGGACGTGAGAAGTTCAGCGGAAAGTGACTTCAGCTTCAGTATAAAGTACCGCGAGTTCACCGCAGAGATGCTGCAGGAGCTGATCTCACACAGTCTGTACTGCAGTCAACATATCAAGTACGACTGTTACAAGGCACCACTGGACCTCCACTCTGCTACTTGGTTCGTCTCTTCAGCGAGGAACAAGACTGTCGACTACATTGGAAACGTCAAGAGAGGCTCCTGCCCTTGCGGAGGTAGGTATCAGCAGGATACAAGAACAAGAACAAGAAACCGTAACATCCTGTTCTTGCACAGCAAGTCTTGTCCTTGAAGCAGAAACCCTTTCCTTGTTCTGGTTCTTGCTGCAAGATGCAAATGGAGTTTCTGCTGTTACCTAGGCACCTAGGCCTGCTGTATAGTGGGCAGAGTTTTCTTAATAGCGTATGTATTGCCATCCATGGTCGATATGTTTAGCCAGGCGTTTCGATTGGATCAGAAAAATTTCGGTTGCATAAATAGGTATAAAAATACCAGACCTATACCTGTTACAATTTTTGTTTCAGTAAATCGAACGTGCGTAAATCCGTCGCAGTCTTGCAATTGTGATATATCGGAAGCAAAGTGGCATTCAGACGAAGGTTTCTTCGAGTCTCCCAACAGTCTGGGCATTACGGAGATGGTATTCCTACAACAGAAGGACTTGGCGTCGGACGCTCTTGGACGAATCACTCTAGGACCATTAGAATGCGTGGAAACCAGTGAGTACTTACTATAGAGAGAAGAAATCTAAAAACCCGTCAGCCAGCGAACGCCCGGTACTGGGAAGGCAGCCTGGCTAGACTCTGCAAAAAATATGTACCTTTCGGGACTAGATACTGGGTCCTTTTGCTTCTAACTGTACCTCAGTGCCGTGCCATTGCTCAAATCTGGCACATACAATGACGAAGGTGTACAGGAACAGAAAGAGAGTCGCTTGAAGTTAGGGTAGGTACACTGTAAGCAACTGATGGCTACATACGATATGCGTCCTGGACGTCCGTTCTGGCGAGTTGGCATCCCCGGACGCATCACTAGGCATGGGGAGGGATGGCAGTTTCTGTGTGGGTACCTGCCATCCCTGAGTTGCCATTCCAGCCCCTCCACTTTGCACAGAATTTGAGGCAGAATTATATTTTTTTCAGACACTCAGAAATACGTGGTAACCTTCACAACCAGTCAGTCGTACATTGAAGTACCCGGCTGGCGTAAAGGGGACATAGCCTTCAGTTTCCGTACTACAGGAGAGAAGGCCATCCTGCTGTACCAACCTCCTATTCGACCCAACTACCCCAGCTTCATGGTAGCATTAACCAGCGGTAAGCTTTTCTTGCACTACGTATGGATAAAATTTTAGCGTCCAGGATTCGAACCTAGCTTCTTATTACACATTTTTGGCTCGATCCTAATTTCACTTAACGTTGCAGATTTTCACTTAACGTTCCACTTTACTCTCAACACCGGGCGATCTCGCGAACTCGAGATCAAATCAAGACGTAAGCTAAACGGCGGTGAATGGCAGAAGATTTGGATCGACTACAACGAGCACCACGTCCGGTTCATGATCAACACTGACTACCAGATGGTGGATCTTCTACCCGAAGAAGAATTCGGGCCTTTTGAAGGAAGCATGTTTATTGGAGGTGCAACCGAGTAAGTGCCTAACAAGACGGCTGCTTTAAGAGGAACCGAGGCACACCGGTTCGAACCCGATCCTACAAAATTTTTTCTGATTTTCTTGAAACGGTCCAGTTGCTGAGCTTGTCCCTAAATGGGTCATTGTTTTTCCAGGGACCTTCTCCCGAAAGGCTCAGTGACCCAAGGCCTGATCGGGTGTTTCCGAGGTTTGGTCGTCAACGGAGAAATCCTGGACATTTACTCCTATATGAGTGTTCATCTATCTGAAATTATCAAAGACTGCAAACCCACCTGCGATCCTAATCCCTGCAAGAATGGTGCCATGTGCAAAGAACTGTGGAGCAAGTACGAGTGCGTCTGCGAGAACCCGTGGGCTCACGTGGGAGAGCACTGCGAAACCAGTAAGCCCGTTTTCACCAGTCACAATCAAATACTTGACCCTAGGATCAACAGTATCACAAGAAGGAGGGAAATTTTTCAGCGACCGGAATTCGAACCCTTCGCCTATATCCAAAATTCAGATCATCCAAATTCCTAGCGCCGAGGTAGAAAAAACTCAATCTAAAGTAACCATGTAGAACTTTTGTGATTCGAGATTCTCCACAAGTGGGGTAGCTTCTTAATCCACTCTTTAGTAAAAGTTCCCAATAGGCAGGAATACATTAGGGATCCAAAAAGGAGTTAACCTGAGAGCCTTTTTCATTCAGATATCAATACACACGCACTGACGTTCCTCCGGCCACAAGCCTTCCTAAAGAAGAACTACATCCGCAACGTGCTGGATGTAGAGAAAGAGGTGCTGAAGAACCTAGCACGGCAGAACATACTGGTGAACCTGAGGACCTACGACAAGGACGCTTTGGTGCTGTACATCAACGACCATCTCAACAATTTTGTACATCTTTACATTCACGATGGGAGATACGTCACATTCCTCTTCAATGACGCCAACGAGATCAAGACCATGGAAGTCGAATATCCTGGTAAGTTATGCGAGTAAAGCTGGGCTGCTTGGAATGGCAATTCAGGGATGGAGGGTTCCCACACAAAAAATGCCATCCATCCCCACTAACGATATGGTCGGATGGTTGAATGCCTTCACTAGTGGTAGTGGATTAAAGAACAGGGAGTACCTGCTGGTTCGGAGCCCACCTTAAACTGTAGGTCCCCATAAACGTCTTTCTGGGACGCTTGATAACCATGATAACCTTGAAAACCGCACACCAGCAGGTGTATTCCCTTTCTCGAACGCCAGAAAACCCACTCAACTAACACCTTCAAAATTTATTGTAAGAAGAACTGTTCTCCATATATTGCATGATGGCGTGCTTATCTTCTTACAATAAATTTTGAAGGTGTTAGTTGAGTGGGTGTTCTGGCGTTCGAGAAAGGGAATACCACTGCTGGGATTGAGTTCAATAAATTCTCCCAGGGAGTGATGATGGCTATGGTGTGGAAAAACTGCAGACGGTTTGGTTTCTGCTCAGCAGATCACAGTTCAGGAACCTAACCTAACTAGAATCTCATTTTCAGAAATCGGTAGCGGAAAATCAGTGCAGGTAGCAGTGATCCGATCAATCGGAGCCGTCACTCTACACGTCAATGATCGGAACGTGACCATTCCTTCATCACACAGATCAATCGTCACCTACTCCAACAGGCCTTGGATCAACCCCGATCTAGGTAAACATTGGGGAGTAAGGGATGAAAACTGAGGTAAAACGTGAAATCAGGGGGAGATAAACCAGGAATGTTGAAAGGGATCAGCTGGGGGGGATGATTTCAGGGAAGAACTAGGGAGGGAAATAATCTGGGGATGAGAACAGGGGGTAGCAGCCTTCTTTCTTTTTGGAGAGATTCTGGCTCTTCATCCCCCTTCTCTCTGTTTCCAGAGGTACTGGCGCCTCAGCGTCCGCCGGCCCCTCCCACCGAGTATTACCAACTTAACCTCGGCGGCTTCGACACCCTGAACCTTCTACGCATGACCTCTCACCCTCTCCCGGGCTATGTGGGATGCATTCGAGGACTGCAGCTTGGCAACTTCCTAGTCGACTTGGAGGCTCTCCTTGCTTCCTCCGACATTGGTAATTAAATTAATAAGAGCTATGTTTTTACTTCTTTCGAAAGAGCAAAGCATTTTCACAGTTTTCACGTCCAACTTTCGCACACAAGTAGATAATGCCTGAAGTAACCATGATTTCTTTTTAAAAAAATATTCAGAAGAAGGAGGCGTGATCCCGGGGTGTCGTATGAAATGTGACGAGGAGCCTTGTAAGCACCAAGGCATCTGCACGGAAGACTTCGTCAAGGGGGAGAGCACGTGCGATTGCGAACTTACATCCTACTATGGCGAATCCTGCAATGAAGGTAACTCCTAAGTCCTAGATAGGTAATGGTAACTTTAGCTGAAAGGGAGGGAGTATTATACACCAAGGCGTTCGTTCAGAGAGAGAAAAGTTCGATCTTACAAGCTGTTCCAACAGATTCCGCACGTTCCTATGTTTCCGCATGATTACGTTCCCTCCTTTTATTTACAGAAAAGGGAGCTGACTTCAGTGGGGAGTCACAGCTACAGAGACAATTCGTCCTGGCAGGCGACGTTCACTCCGTCAAAGCCCAGTTGGCCTTCTCTAGCAGCGACAACCGACAGCGAAAAGTGGTGCTACTTCTACTACAGACCGAGAACAAGTAAGTGGTACTAATACTTGTAGAGGACAAGAACTAGAGGCATGTGTTGGAGCGAAATATTTAGCTATGCAACCAAGAGAAAATTTGCTGGTATCGGGATTCGAACCCAGGAAGGGACCATTGTATGGAGCGACTAAAATCTAGTGAGAAGAATCGTCAAGCCTGTCTCACCACCCGAAAGTTAAACATAGGTGAACAAACCGGACGCGGATGTTTTACAAAATGGGACACTATTTTCAGCCGAAGTTACTACTTCCTGGTAGCACTGACCCCGGAAGGATACCTCCAAATAGAAGAAGACCGCGAGAACTCTTCAGCCTACGGCGCCAAAATCAGCGACAGGAACTTCATGGACGGCGCGCGACACTCTGTCTACTATCAACGGAACGGCACCAGCGCCAAGCTACTGGTACGTATATCATTAAGCACTGTATCTACATCCTCAAGGCATAAGCACCGAACTGTACCTACAGCCTTCATAATTTTGCTCAGATTGACCGCGAGGAGGTACCACTTGCGCCAGTGGCCGTCCTCAGCATGAACGAGTTCCCGGAGGCTACTGGAGGCACCAACGAGGTCCAGCTCGGAGGACTCAACACCACCGACCCAAGATTTGCATCCTACCGGAGCTACAGCGGCTGTCTGTCCAGTAAGGATGCGTTAAAAGTAGTAGGTAGTAGGGAGTAACCCAACAAGACCATTTCAACGATCAGAAAAGTTTGGATAGGGTCCGGATCGAACCGGTGTTACCCGGCACCTTATTTTCCAGACGTTCTCGTCGAGGTGAACGGCAATGAAATGAAGCCCTTAGAGGAGTACATGCTATTTACAAAGGCAGGCAGTGAGAAAGTGGATGTGCGCAACTCCGCCGGGATCCGCAGTGCGCAGTGTGCCGTGTTCGACATCGTCACCAAACATCGGCTAGGACCGTCTCTAAACATCAGCCTGGTACGTCTCAACATGAACCTGGTAAGTGTTTTGCCCTTAACCTTTCTGTGTCTAGAGTAGTTCTACATGATACTGGTACTTGTACGGCCACTGGATGTTACATCCTGCTCTAAAAGCTAAACATAGTGTGCTATAAGCATGGCTGCTGCGAATGTCACAGCATATTTAGCTTTTACTTACTAGCAGACTAATTGATAGCCAGAACTGTATCGGCGTCAACAGCTTCCCCATCTAGATAAGTAGATACCTATAATTTCAAGGAATAAGGAAGAAAAATTCGGGACGGAAGCTAACAGCCCACTGAAAGAAATCCCGGAGGCTTGTGTATCGCGGGTTTTTCCTTCATTATTTATTCTGAAATATAATGTCGTTTTAACGTTAGAAACTAGTTTAAGTATGTGGTAACGACATGAACCAGTCTTCCTTTGCCGAGAAGACTCAGCGACACTTTTCCAACCATGTAAAGCTTACGTGACTAACAAAAATCACCTCAGCCAGTCTGGTTGCTGTAGCTCGAATCTAACTGGCTTACTTTTACCTTTAGACTCTTTAGAGCAATCCTACCAGAGGTCTCTGTCATCGTTTCTTTACAGTTATATATTTCGAATGACCTTACAAAAAAATAGAGCAAAAATATTCAATACGCCTGCAAAAACTGTGATTATGCAATTCCGAAAAGTCGGTGTACATGCATTTCACTGGGCCTCCTCCTCACGGTACACATGGGACTGAACTGAATAAAATTCTCCCAAAGAGTGATCGCGGCCATGGTGTGGAAGAACTCCTGAGTTTCTTCTTCAGTCCATCACAGTAGATACGTGTGCTGAAGTGTCAGTGGGCGAACGGCATGTTCACTACTGCAAGGGTGACGCACAGTTCGCAACGCACGACTTCAGTGGATCAGCACCTTAACTGAAGCTGAAGCAGCTGAACTGAACTGATAACTGAACTCTATTTTCAGGGCACAGACAAAGCGTGG
This sequence comes from Mesopsocus fuscifrons, assembly GCA_950004255.1. Taxonomy (NCBI): domain Eukaryota; kingdom Metazoa; phylum Arthropoda; class Insecta; order Psocodea; family Mesopsocidae; genus Mesopsocus; species Mesopsocus fuscifrons. The sequence goes on from OX465377.1 coordinate 2,679,623, forward strand.
GTGGAGGATCCACCAGTTAGGACTGCCTACAAGTCTCTGTATTCAGACAGCTCTACCATAGAGGAAGGGGCAGGAAGAGGTAACTACCATTACACCGGATATCCGGAAATAGCACAAATCTGTTGAAATCACTGACAGCTACTTCAGAACTTTGGGTAGACGTCTCTATTGGGACGTCCTCCAGGCAATCTGTGACATAGTCTTTATTTTCTATGTTTCAGTTGTATTCATCGTGCTGACGTCAGTATTCGTGCTAATCATCCTAGCAGCTATCTACATGCTCTGGAGCAGTGATCGCCGTTACCGCCGGCAGAAAAAGCTGGCGGCCCAAAACGCGCAAAGAATGTGGTCACCTGCACACGTGTCCTTCAACGAACCTGCCGTAAAAATGGTCTCATACAAGAAGGTATGTGGTACCTGAACCTGATAAAAAATTCAAACCTTGGACTCACCCTACCACTGTGGGACATGTTACCGCTCTCCAGAGCCTAACTTTCTCGAACGCCAGAAAACCCACTCAGCTAACACCTTCAAAAGAAGAACTGTTCTCCATGTATTGTATCATGGCGTGCATTATCTTCTTACAATAAATTTTGAAGGTGTTAGCAGAGTGGGTTTTCTCGCATCGAGAAAGGGAATACACCTGCTGGTCTGCCCAGGCTGTGGGGAAGTGGCAGAGGAAACCACGGTTGGAATTTTTTATCAGTCACCAACTATCGGACCCCTCTATAAGATGTAGGGGTTTTCATATTGTATTATTTTCTTCAGGTGAACCAAAATAAACCGACGAGGAATGGAGTCGAGAGGCCCCCTACCAATGATTACGCACCTGTACCTACCTCCCCACAGGAGCCACCGCAGGAGCCTTCAGAAAAGGTTCCTTCTACCACAGGTACGTCACTAATCCAAAATATATTTCAGGCTATTTTCATGTAGGCGAGACACACCACATGAGCCCTTTAACATTAAATTAAATTAATAATAAATTTTGGACAGAGGCTGAAAAAGACGTGGAAAAAGGAGGATTCCGTGAATCAGAAGAAGATCTGGTTCTTCAGCAAGAGAAGACGGAGACTGCAGAGGAGATGGTTGAGAATGAGAAGAACAAAGACGTGGAGAAGGTAGGTCCAGAAGATGTAGACTTCTACGATTGGTTAGAAGAGGGAAGACGAGCACCCCTAGCATCAATATCAGAAGTTACCCTCAATGAACTTGAAATGGATTTTAGCGAGTCCCTAAAAGTTGAAAGTTGGGACAAAATTTAGTCGCAAAACAATGACAACATAGTTAGTTGTTAACATTTAACAAACCCAGTAGAGAAGGGTCCTAGTCCTCTAGCATTACCATCGAGGGGTAACCACTCCAGAGATTCCTTGAGATTCCATAAAGATTTCCAAAGATTCCCAAGGATATTCATAGAAAGATGAACCCCGAAGTGGTAACCACTCCAAAAAATTCCAAGATTCCCTGAGATTTCATAAAGATTTCGAATGATTCCGAACGAGATTCCTGGAGTGGTTAACCCCTCGATTACCATAGAACGGACCCTTAGTTACTAGTCAATAACACAGCTTGGCAAATAGTACTCTCTCTTTACGGTAACGTGCTACACCCCCATGATAGTAAAGGGGTCTTCATATACGTCAAAATACCTTCAGTCAACTATGGTGAGGCTATGTATACTAAATATACTAGGGTGCAAGGGATAAGGAAACGCCTCAGGCGACGACCCAGCAAGTGGCAGGGTGACCAAAGTGTACCGCAATGTAATAGGAATAACCGGTGGTGACGTCACCAGCTTACACAGGGGTGGAGTTGTTTTGGTCACCCTGCCACTTGCTGGGTCGTCGCCTGAGGCGTTTCCTTATCCCTTGCACCCTAGTATAGACCATTGTGGAATGCCGAAGGGCCTCTCTCTCGTGTACCAAGTTACCGTTGACAGAAAGTAGAGTAGGAGCAGTCGATTAAGGGTTGATTTCAACAGTTCCTAAAGTCTACTATACAGTTCCCTAAAAGTACACAATAGCGTTTTATTCCCAAGATAAAGTTTTCGGCTACTTTTTTCCGCAAGATAAATTTTCTGATTTTATCTGCACGTTAAGAAACTGCTGAAAGCCACCCTTATATAGTAGAAAGAGTAGAGCAGATAAGTAGAGATAAGATGAGTAGATAATAACTTTCCTCAACAGGTGCATAATTAATTTTCTAGGTATGGGAAAGTGAAAAAGCGCCATATCAAATAGACGATGCAGGCAGCATTGAGTTTACAACAATCCCCTATGGCTGACCCAAGAGTCATAAAAGGTGACCCAAAATTTCCAGTTTTTGGCACTCTATCCTTTTCTCTAACGCTGCGTTTAATTAACTTGGAATGAAATAGCAGTCGTGTGACATCCATGCTTAACTTCGGCAATCACTTCGGGTTCAAAAGTTCCGAGTTAACTAAATGGGGGTTCTGCGTGGTGGTTAACGCCTTATGACGTCACATAGAGTCCCTCTGTTGTAATCGTAGAATTTTGGTGACGTCACTTTGAGAAAATTTCATTTTTTTCAATGACACTATCGAAAAATTATTTACAAAGTTAAATTTAAATTATCTTGTACTGCACCACGCAAAGTACCTTCCCTTACAGCAATTTCTATTTCTCTTTTGGGCTGCAAAAATTTCCCTTCTCTGCCTTTTAAGTTTTCTCTTCTAGGCTTCGCAACCCCGTTTTTTTCGACCTGGTACCAAAAACTTCTTCAGGCATGAACACCTAAACCAACTTCCACCTTTTTCAACTATTCTGTGCTTCAGTAGTGGAATAACGTAGACCGTAGCTGATTTGTCAGCACTAACTTACTAACCTTACGTGTTTTGTTTGTGTGTTTGTTGCGTAGGAGCTGGAAAGGGGGAAGAAAACGGTCAAAGTAAAATTCCCACCGATACCGGAGGAGATGGCATTCTCAAAAGGTGCGAAAACTGTTCAATATACTCATTGTTATCATCATGGTTGTCTTTAGCCGAACACCCACCGGTTCGATCCCGATCCTACCAAGAATTTTCTCCCCACATTCATCTCTGATATGTTTAGCATCTGTTTGTCTGGTCTCCCCAGATATGCTACGTGGCACACGATATTAGTTTATTATGTTTCCCCTCCAGTATACTAAAACCTCCATGGCATCACCACTAGGTATTTTTTCAGGGAGATGAGCCAGAACTTCTTATATGTCACACCAGCATCCTCCCAGCACTAAAGCAACTTTGATATTGGTTCCCTGACTTAGGTACATGGATATTTTTGAATAACTAACCACACAATCGTGCTCGATTACGTTTTTTCTGCACCTTTTATGAGGAAACGTTTGAATATGTTCTGATCTATAATATGTCTTTTTAACGGCCGAAATTATGAGGCTATATACTATATTTCAGAACTTTTAAATATCCAATAGTTTCCACATAAAGTGTGCAGAGAAAAACGTAAACACGACTGCACCCAAGGGACGGATCCTCCAGTTAGTCTGTTTTTTGTTCTCGGAAATCTTCTGCACTGGTGCAGTGTACGCTGGGTGTGTAAATAAAAACCGCCATTAGTTAGAGGTGGCGGGGCTCACGCGGGTTAACAAACTATTTTTTTGTACAATCCAGTACTCTTAATTACTGCTCGATTTCCCCTCTAACAAAAGTACTTTATTTATAGCGCTTTCCATTTACTGGGGTTCAGGTTGATTGCAAAGGTTTCATCTAAAGCTGGCCACATACGATGCGTCGTGGAATGGGGGGCTGGAATGGCAACTCAGGGATGGCGGGTCCCCACACAAAAACTGCCATCCCTCCCCATGCGTCCGGGGATGCCAACTCGCCAGAACGGCCGTCCAGAACGCATTGTCAGTGGCCAGCATGAAGAAACCCTCAATATCGGTCGTGTTTGTTTACGTTTTTTCCGTACACTTTCTGAGGAAGCTACAGGATATTTAAATGTTCTGAAATATAATATGTGTTTTTAACGTCATAAATTAAGAGGCTATATTGTGATTTCTTTAACTTTGGACAAGTCGTATTACTTACATCTCAGAACATTTAAATATCCAACAGTTTCTTCATAAAGTGTGCAAAAAAAACGTAAACAAACACGACTGCGTAGACGCCCTTTCGCTTGAGCCCAGACTAAACTGACATTAGTCACCGGGTTGCGTTACAGAACTGATGGAGATGGGTTACCGCCCCGGAGCGGGGGTCAAAGCTCGCGCCCTTCTCAACCCCGTGAGCCCCGGCCCCGTCTTCCTGGCTCAACAACGGACTTTCGGCAACCCCGTCAGCTACCTGGGGGGCCCAAAACTACCCCCCAACCCCAAGGGGGCCAGCCAGGAGTCCCTCATCTCCGTAGACTAGTCACAAACCTTAAATTTTGTTCTTACCGGAAGAGGGGGTAACTATTTTTTAGGACAAAAAATTTTACGGTGACACGAAGTTGAAATAGTTTACATGAACCAAAAATTTACACTATGTGGTGTTTTTTAAAAACTTTTTTTGGCCTTTTTTTGGGGAGACTGTTAGCGATTTATGTTCTGAAATATGTTTTTTCAAAGCCAGAAATTAACTGGCTATGTTGTGCCTTAACGATCGAGTAATTTTGGGCAAACTTTGTGGCCAGTTAGTGCCTGACGTTAAAAAGACATAAGTATTATAATTCCTCAAAAAATTGTCGGAAAAAACGTAAACAAATAGCAAATGTATATTCCGGCTTTAGGTGATGTAACCAACTGTTACCCTATCTTGCGGTTGTTTTAACTGACAGATTTCCACCCATTATTTTCAAAGCCTTTCCCTGTAAAGAAAGGATCCCTAAAGGCTGATTTGTAAAAAGGTAACGCTTCAGGGATGGCCAAACCACCAACACAAGATATACGAACTTTGTAAATAAATCAAAAGACCTATACAGCATAATATGTTAAGTATAAGAGTATTTATTGTTCAGACTACGATTCCTAAATAAATAATTAGTAGGTAGGTAGGAAATCGGAAGTTAGTTAATTTATTTGTTTTTAAAACTGTTTTCTGAAGGAAAAGTTCAAGTGACCCCTCCTTATATTTCAGAAGTGTTAATCGCCCCAAATCGTAGATAATTAAAAAAGTAGGCTTTACTAAATACCTAGATTGTATACCATTGACCTAACATAGAAATCTCCAGTATTCTTAGTGGTAGCGCAATAAAAACTGTTGACAGTATTGGTTTTTTGGACTTTTTCCCGCACATAATGTTTCCTAAAGCTGGGATTCGATCCTAGGTCCTTCGACACTAGAGCCCTGTGTCCTCACCAGCATATTTAATGAGGATACAATAAATCAATAAATGTTCTGAAATATAATATGTCTTTTTAACGACCGTTATTAACAGGGTATCGTGTGATTTTACGATCGGTTAATTTCGGACATATTTTTGTTGACAAAAATCACTCGATCGTAAAATCACCACACAGCCACACTTCGGCCGTTAAAAAGACATATTATATTTCAGAACATTTATAGTATCCAATAGCTTCCTCATAAAGTGTGCAGATAGTTCAGATGAATTTTAGAAGAGCACAGAATATAAATAGCGTCCAGCTGTGACTTATCATTTTATTGAAGACGAATTACAAAATGACAAGTACACAAGAGTCAGAGATATAAAAGGGTTACATAGTCTTACAACTAATGGAAATAGGGATGCTTTACATCTATCCTCATTCTAATCAAGCCTTGGATGGATGTTAAAAAATAACTGCCCCCGCAAAATACCCATTTTTTTCCAGCTACCAACATTTAACCATTCTGGCGAGAAAGTAGTGATTTCGTACAAAATTGGTGGGAACCATAACAAAATGTTTTACTCTAAACAGCTGGATAAAAACCGACACCATCCGGGAGCCCAAATTCGAAATTTTTCTATTGGTTGAATAGAATCAACACGGGCTATACGTCACAAAAACCCCCCAATCACAGTGGTTTGTCCTTTTTTGACGTACAGCAGCATGTCAAGTCAAACAACCTCATCATCATAATCTAAGTTCTCGGGTAAGTTTTTTTTCTATATTTAGCTTATGAGTATACTGGGCATACGGTAATAAGCTAAGTATTAAAAAAAAAATCGACCCGCACCCAGTACCTCTAAATAGCGCTTTGTATCCACCACACCGGTGCGGTGCAAACTGAGTGTATGCAAATAGAAAGCGCTATACTTTGAAGAACAATAGCTAGAACAGAGTTCCCGAAAACCAATAAAAACCTGCCAGATTTGCTTCTAAACACGTTGACGATTACACCTTACATCCAAGTATCCATCCGACAATTCTTAATTAAGGGTAGAAAAACGTGGCACCAGAATAGTTTTCAACTGGGAAGGGGTCATTTAAATTTGGTCGCTGTTAAGAGAGTCAATTGTGAAGATAGGCTTCGTCAAGGGACCGCACAGTTCGCTCGTTATATTGAGTACCGTCGTTACAGAGAGTGACAACTATAGCGATACCACTCTAGTGCCACGTTTTCCCTAAATCTTCCTACTTGGCACCAGAGACCATTTATAAACCATCAACATTTCACACAAACAGACTGGTTTCTGCATAATGGGCACAGAAGGGATTCGTATTGCTTCGTGGAAATGTATCTAATAAGTAGGTATACGACGGGAAACACTATGATCAGCTAACCAATACAAATGAAAGACGAAGGAATAGGGTTTTAATTAGACCCTTAGGCTGAATTTCACCACTTTCTTATAGTAGGTATCCGATAGTGCCTTTTAACGAGACGATTTAACGAACGGATGCACGTTATCGTATGTTTAGCTTACGACTAGTGCGATCGCAGAGAAACAAGTGCAAGCGCAAGGCACTTGTCGTAAGCTAAACATACGATAACGTAAATCCGTTCGTTCAAAGACACTATCGGATACTATAAGAAAGTGGTGAAATTCAGCCTTAGGTGGATACTACACGTTAAACATTTTCAATCTGGTGTCAAAGAACATTTGTCTGCTGCCACGCCATATTTTGAACGGTAATAACATTTGAATCTGCTTAAAAAAATAACTTAATTTATGGCTCGACCATAATTTTTTTTGGTATCGTTGAAAGCACCAATTAATGGCCACAATGGCCACCGGGTGGTAACCACCACTCCACTTAGGAATAGTTCAAGATGGCTCGGGTACTGTATAGGTACTCTGCTACCCTAAAGCACTGAGTTATATTCAGTAGATATGCCGTTTCTGCGGCAAGAAATGGAACTACTTTCTCTCAAGTGGGTCATTAATTGGTTCATTCAACTATAATACCAATCGAGAAATTAAAAGTGCAATATCGGCCTTAGTAAGCCACTGAGGTACCATTTGAACAACTCACCAACTGAACAAGCACCTGCAAAACAACGCCCATCTTGCTTCCACTTGTGAAAACAATCAGCTAATAAATTAATCATGTCGCTCAACCTGGAAAATGAACAAAAACATATTTAGAAAGAAACCAGAGAAAAAATTTTCTTCAGCCAGGATTCGAACCGGGCATCTGCGGCTGACATGGAGTGTAAAAGAAACGGAAATAGCTATGTTTAGCTTACCTGTGATGTGTGTAGTAGACAGTGGGTGCTTAGACAGGCACAACAGGATCCTTCTTGACGTCTTCGGTGATCATCATCCGATCATCCTTCTCCCCTTCCGAGAGCACGAGATCTAAAACATCATATGTCACATTCAGGTATGAAACAAACCCTTTCACTTTTTCACCCTTTCCTGTGATGAAACTTGATGTTTCTTTGCTACTTTCATTCAGAAATCATAGCAAGTCAATGCAAGGACAACGATGCAGACACCAAAATGTAGAGAAAAGTTTTCAGTTTCGAACCTGTGCTACACATTGACTACTGCCGTACCTTTGATTTCTGTTTTGATGTCTTCCATCTTGGCTTCCTTCTCCTTATCCAGCCGGGGTCTCTTGCGCCCCTTGAAGGATCTCTGGTCCCTCCGACCGCCTTCGCCTTCGTCCTCGCTGTCACTGAACTCGTTGTCGGGGACGATTCGTTTGTCCTGAACAAATAAAAGTTATTTTTGAACAATCTACACATATATGTATCTTGGAATTGCTGAATAGACCTGGTTCAAGGAGGACCAGGGCTAGATGGCTAGATGGGCAGCATTAATCAAGAACATATGAACGTCTAACCAGTGATGGGGGATTTTCCGGAAATTTTTTTTTCGGAAAATTTCCGGAAATTTTCGGAAAATGTGGAAATTGTTGGAAATTTAGTTTTGATTGGCTGTATAACGCCTAACAGGCTTAGCTACTGGTGGATTATGTGATGCCGCAGTAGTTGCCAACCCCTTAATCTCTGAGAAGTATCATCCGCGTCTAAGAAGCCACCAAAAAGCTCAAAACTGGAGCTCTGGAGTCTTTGAGTGTATTAATAATTAGTTCAGAATGCTATTCTGAAAATAGCTAAAGTAACGGTTTAAGATTTCTGTGAACGGTAGTTGATTTTCAGGCATATAAATAAACGACTGGTTTAGCCCCAGCTGCAAACGTGACAGTAAAAAACCCCGCGAAATTCAAATATTTTAAGTTAAAAAAATTTATATGATTATTTTTTTCGATTTAAAAAAAAAGTCATGGAAAGGAAATTTTACTATTTGGAAAATTTCCGAAATTTCCGGAAATTTTCCATGGAAATTTTCCGAGCCCCCATCACTGCGTCTAACTAATATTTACCTTATCGGACTGGGGAAGCCGCTCATCCTGATTGATTTTGTCTTCGTCCTCCTCTGACTCCTGGACGCCGTCTTCAGGTATCGCCTGAACCTGAACACCGGGTGCGTGAGGCAGCATACGAAGGTTCTCAAATAGCCTCGTTTTGATTTTTTCCAGGTACTCCGGCGTGTTTTGGTTCGCCATATTTGACGGACTGATGTGCAATTTAAAGTCTGAAACGTAATATGTGGTATAGCTGATATTATGTATGCGAAGAAAACATCACCAGAAATTAATCGAAAAATAAACTATGACACAAAAAGTGCAAGGTGAAACTTCAAGAGCACCACATCGGTAATTTATTGACGATGCACTGAACCGCACGGGTGCAGTGCAAAGTGAGTGTAGAAATAAATAAAAAGCCACTAAAAGTGTCTTACCAGGGCCGAAGTACTCGAAGTAGTCATTGTAGGGCAGCTCGTTGGCGATTTCGGTGCCCAGGGCCACCGAGGTCTCGTAGGTCCAGCACCGAGACACGTTACGGATGGTGTAGCCGCCGCCTCCCACCATGAGGAAAGGCATCCCGTACTTCTTCACAAACTCCACACATTTCCCGTGCCCCCGCACCGTCAGGTTAAAGCACCCCAGTCGATCTCCTGCAAAAATAAAAAATTAGGTCAATAAATTTTTTTTGAGAACACATAAAGAAATATCTCCCTAAAAAGTTACCCATCCAGTACAGATGGTGTGGGACTTGGAGGTATAGTGTAAAGGACCAGCTGGAGAAAAATTGTGTACTAACCAGTGAGGGAGTCGGCGCCGCACTGCAGCACTACAGCACTCGGCTGGAACGTCTCCATGACTTTGCTGATGATGGGGACAAAGATGCTGTCATAGGACTCGTCGTCCATCCCGTCACGCAGCGGAATATTGACCGCGTAGTACTTCCCCTTGCCTGCCCCAATATCCTAAAAATCAATAAATGATTTATATGAAAACAAAGAGTTCGTCTACATTTTCTGTTGCCATTTTTATTCATAGAAAACTGCTGGACACTTTCGTTCCACAACTTAACACTACAATCTAGTTTAGAAGTATGCAGTCTGATTATACATGCCAATGATATCATACCGAGGAAACTGTCGGATTTTTATTTGTTCTGAAATATAATATGACAAAAAAATCCAAGAGGTTCCTCAGAGAAGTGCCACTGAGCTGCCACTAATAACTCAGTTACTGAACTACATTTAGTAACATACTCTCTGCCTACGGTAGCTTACTATACCCCCATTATGGTAAAAGGGTCTTCTTCTACGTCAAATACATTCATTCGACTATGGTGAGCCTATGTACTGAACAGACATTTGTGGAATGCCGGAGGGGAAGTTGTTACCTGGAACTGCTCTCAACCCAGTACCCGTAGTTTCCCCTCTCTTGGGTAGGAACATACCTTAGACAGTAACATATTATAAGCTTACCCGCAAGTCACCGGTGCCAGGGAAATACTCCCCATATTTATGGAAGGACACAGTCATGACCCGATCCGTCGTGTAGAAAGCCTCCTCCACGCCATCTCCATGGTGCACATCAATATCAATGTAAAGCACTCGCTGATGGTACTTGAGCAGCTCGAGGATTCCAAGCACAATGTCATTAACGTAACAGAACCCGCTAGCCTCGGACTTCTTAGCGTGGTGCAGACCCCCACCCCAATTGATGCATATCTCCGATGCTTGCTTGTTCAGCTTGACAGCTGCTGCCACCGACCCTCCCGCCGACAGCTGACAGAATTCATAAAGCCCGTCGAACACTGGACAGTCCTCACCGACGTTAACTGGAAAAAAAGATCTTACTTTACATAAAGCTGTTTGTTTATGTTTCTTAAGCCCGTTGACACAATGTTATTAGGTTATTTGGAGCAGAAATATAGAGCTACTTACACCGCTGCATCTGTTTGTTGTATTCCCCCATGTTGTCCGGTCGAATACTTCGAAGGAAGCGAATATAGTCATCGCTGTGGAATTTCGTCATCTCTTCTTGAGTCGCTTTGTGCGGCCTCTGTAAGAATTACAATGTTACTGTAAGGGCATGTAACACAGACACATCACAAGCCCAACCTTCCTGCACCAGTGTTCACTACACTAGTACCTGTCAAAGGGTGCGTGCAGGTTTAGTAACAACATTGTAAAGTTTTGATGAGATACATACGTAAATTTCCATCTTCCGGTAGAGCCCATAGTTGAGCAGAAGATTATGGGTCATACGTATGCGATGAGGCTTCATGGGGTGGCCCTGGCCATAGTAATAGTTGCCAATATCACCTGAAATCACAAAAATGAAAATGATTACAATAAAGTCCATAAAATAAAGTAGTAATTTCGGACTGTAAAAAGACATACTATATTCTAGATTACAAGAACATCCAAGGAAAGATGTCAGGAACTACGGTGTTTATGATGCTGGTGGTCTGCGTACTTTGCTCGATTTGGCTCAAAAACTGTACGATTTTCCATTTAGAAACCAAAATTACCGACAAAACTTTGCCAAAATCACAATTTTGATAAACAAATAAATAAAATAAATAGTACAAGAAATAATTCTCGATTTTGTGGATAAAAAAGCCGTAAGACAAAATTGGAGGCATTTTGAGTTGCAGTACCTACAACAATAGTTTATGTGGATAAAATGAGGAAAATAATTTTTTGAGGGCCACTTACTGTCATAATAGTAACACACTCGCTTCTTGCTATGTGGCTGAACACTCATTTCCAAAAATTAGAGCAGTTATCCCGGTTAAAATTAAAAATTAAATAAAATTTGTACTCGAATCAACTGAAATGCTCTACTTCAGGAAGGAGCATTTAGTTTCGAAGAGTTGGCAGCACTGAAATGGCAACGCTGAAGTTGAAAAAAAAATTACTTTTTTCACACAACAACGTTTTAAGCGTTCTATCGAAATTATCGTTTCCTTTATTTGTAAACAATTAACAGCAGGCGGTGAATTAAAATTCCTCGTAGTGGTATTTGTATTTTGGTCATTTCGACGCATTTTCTCTCTTATTCCAGTGTTTTATTGTGTAGTGAAGTGATTCCTGCATATATTCTAGTGCATTTAATCGGTAAATCATTGCCTTAGAGTGCCAGGTCGCAGTTTTTGCTTCGAAGATGGCTGCCAATTTAGACGAGGAGCAGATAATCCAGGAGTGCGAAGCCTATGTTCAGACACACAATATCCAGCAGCTGCTGAGAGATTGCATTGTGCAGGTCTGCCTCAGTCGTCCAGATAACCCGATATCCTTCCTTCGTGAATATTTCCAAAAGCTCGAGAGGGTAAGTTCAGTTCCTCTATCTGTGTCACGTTAAAATCCATCTACGTCGCTGTGAAGCTAGAAGACTCAGGTTCTGGTCCCAACTTACCGAGCCCCCCCCCCCCCCCACACACACAATTATGATATTCTGGGTGCATCTCTTCTGTGCAGGCGTCACCAAAGATGGTAGCCTTCGTCACACTGTCTTTTTATTCGATTTGAGGTTTTGATGAGAAGTTGCGATAGTTACTGAAGACTCAAAAAGTAATTTGGTGGCTATTTATTGTGACCTAAACATGAACCCAAGTTCCTAATAGGTAGTGGGCCGATAAGCCCACTATTGCTAAGAGGGGGAGTGCCAGAGTTCAGAGGTTATTACGACGTCAAGCCAAGAAGCTCGGATCATCTCATTTCAAATCTGTAATACTCGTACGCTCTGACGGTCCTATCTTTCACTATGGTTTATCTTTCGGTGAGTACCCATCATACTCAGGTCGCCAGATAAGTAGGTAATCCTTCGGATTACGTTAATAAATGGTTCCAACGGTAGGTCAACGTTGTTGCTGGGTGCCTACGGTTGGGGAATTGTTGTTGGTCCAGCCAAGGTTGGAGGTCCAACGCTGTAGGCGCTGTAGGGTTATCATTCACCATCCATTGGAATTTTTTTGTTTGTTGATTGTAAGCTGTTGCTCTTGCGTTGGGCCAACTGTGGGCCGTGGTGCTCTTGTGTATCTGTATCTCCCAACCTTGGCTAATCTGTTGATACCCATCGGTCCACTTGTTTAGGTGAATATTCAAATAGATATTTGATTTGTACTGTTGTGGATTTCACCAATTCCTAAAGTCTTCTATAGTGTCCCCTAAAAGTTCACTATTGCGTTATCCTACGAAGAGAAAAGTTTGCGCATTTCACCATCCTGCTAATAGTGAAGGCTTATTCTGGCAGCCTGAATGTATTTTTGGATATTGCCTCGGGTTCTGTGTTGTAAATCCAAATCCTAGATTAACACTTATTACGTTTTAGTTCATAATCCCTGTGGGCAGAAAATGCGCCTCGAAGTTTCAATGTCAAGTTTGAGGTCTGACTTAGAACCCACGTTCTTTTGCACTATATGGGCATTGGCTACTCCTACTGCCCTGGAATTTACCACTGGATTACTTAGCGGAGTGGCAAGGCTGAGCTATGAAGTGGGAGGACCCAGCATCTATTCCGAACTTGTCGAAATTTTTCCTGACGAATCCGACTGGGGGAAAATTTGACTGTGAGGCTTAAGAGGACGCTATACCTGACGATGCATTTTTTGCCTCCCATAAGATTAACATTGCGAGCGGCGATTCATTTTCAAGGTTTACCCTTGGTTGGAAAGACACAAAATTTTGCCTGTACCTAAGTAGCCCTAACAATGTTCTAGGGAGTGTTCGAAGCAGATTTCCCATTTTTTTACTGGTTTTAGAGATACAGCACTTTTCTTGAGGTATGCGATGCTAGCATTTGCAAAACAGTTGCAATAAAAGAAACCACCCTCTTCTTTAAAGAGAGGTGGCACCCTTTGTCCCACTGTCAGTACTGTCACCAGTCCACTAGCTTAAGTTATGATAGCGCTATCGGAAGGCACCAACTTTTCGGGAGGACAACGCTATAGTGAACTTTTAAAGGGACTATAGTAGCCTTTAGGAGTTTTTGAGGTTATTGATCCTATATTCCGCGAAGGTACCTATTGCAGCTAGGTGGATATCTAACCCTAGTGTTTTGCCACCCCTTGGTTTTCCTCAAAACATTGTCCTCTGTTTGCAAGGGGTGGGGCGGGGGGTAGAAACTTATCACTATCAGCAACTGATAAACCCAGTGCTGCTAAACCCTTCACATGGGCAACACTTGGAGCTCCATTTTGGCGCTTTTGCGTCCTCGATCGGTGAGTTTGGAACCACAAACGTACTAAATTAGTAGGGAAATAAGTATCTAGCGAGTGGAGAAATTCTTCTAAACTATAAAAAACATTTTTAAGTAAATACGGTTTTAGGTTATTGGTGATAAAGTAAAATTCTGCCGGCTTATGAAATTATTTTATTTTTACCACAAAGAAAAATAATTTTGCTTTTCTTTGTTTTAGATAAACCTATGATTAAGAGCTTAAGAAAATAGACAATCTAATTAAAAGGAACTGGCCTCTATGGCATAGTCTTACAAATTCTCCCTCTTAGTCTTTTTGGTCCGCATACTTGTACCTATATGTATACGTCTACTTTGAGCAATAAACAGTGACCCTATTAGTGGTCATGCATGGCAGTCAAATATTTCAGGTAATGGACCCATCCAAACTGTGATTAGAACGATACGATTTGCACCCTTGAGCCTATCGATACAATGCTAGGTGTCAGCGTTTCACAGTGACATTATTTTGGGGCAACTGCTGAATAATAATTTTTTCTAAAAAGTTTTGACTAGATGACTGCGTAGTGATTTAAAAATCGAATTTCTGTTGTATCTCGTCAGCTAGTTCTGAAGCTACAAAGAAAATATATCACATTTCAGAAGAAAGTAATGTCCAACAGTTTCCTCATGAATGTGCAGTTACGAAGCGTAAACAAATAGCATTGCATCTTCCGTACATTGCACTTTATTTATGCTTCATTGTGTGCTTCATGTCATTGCCAAAAAATTCTACAATCACAACATTTTGAACATTGAAGTTACATATTTTAAAACAGAAGAATCATGAACCATAAACAAAGTGCGTTTTGTAGAGATCCTTCAAAAGAAAAAAGAAAATTGGCCTGACACGCGAATCGAACCCGAAACCGGCTACTTGAGTGGTTTTGATGTTTCCTTTTTGGATGTGAGTCCGATGTACTCAGGCCTCCACAACTGGTTCTGGAAGAAGGAGTTGACTTGCATGATGTCGTTGTTGAGGACAGGCCTGGTGACTGGGCCCAGTAGAGGGGTGATCGTCAAGTCTCCGTTGTTTAGGGTCTGAATCGGTAGAATTGTTAAATTTTCTTCAAGACCCACAACCTGTGAAAGAGATAGGGGTTAGTTAGTGGAGGGACAAGCCCAGCTACTAGACTTTCAAGAATTATCCATCGTTCCACAGCCTCGATATACATTTCAGAAAAGCTTTGACAGGATTGGGGTCGTCTAAGACCGTTACAGACTGGGGGGAGAGTGGATTTCACCTCTCCCTAAAGTCAACTATAGTGTCACTTAAATGTTCACGATAGCGTTATCGTCCCGATAAGAAAAGTTGGTGGTTTTCACCATTCTGGCGACAGCGCCCTTACTATATAGCGCTAGCTGGTGGACTTTTAACGGCAAGATAAGGTTTTCTGCTACTTTTTCGGGTAGAACAATTTACTGGTGAAAGCCACCCCTAAGAGGACGCTATACCTGACGGTGCATTTTTTGCCGCCCATAAGATTAACATTGCGAGCAGCGATTCATTTTCAAGGTTTACCCTTGGTTGGAAAGACACAAAATTTTGCCTGTACCTAGCCCTACCAATGTTCTAGGGAGTGTTCGAAGCAGATTTCCCAATTTCTCACTGGTTTCTTTTATAGCAACTGTTTTGCAAATGCTAGCATCGCATACCTCAAGAAAAGTGCTGTATCTCTAAAACCAGTAAAAAGATGGGAAATCTGCTTCGAACACTCCCTAGAACATTGTTAGCGCTAGGTACAGGCAAAATTTTGTGTCTTTCCAACCAAGGGTAAACCTTGATAATGAATCGCCGCTCGCAATGTTAATCCTATGGGTGGCAAAAAATGCACCGTCAGGTATAGCGGACCCTTTATACCCAGTTATACCAACCTGTTCGGAAATGCCCCGGAGGCTGGCAACTAACTCCTTCCGTTTGGTATTCTTGAGAAGCTCCTTCCTTTGTTTCGCTAGGTTTTTTCGGACCAACTCCTCGTACTTGCTGACCATCTCCCGATCGACCGTCGATCTCGGGACCCCCAGCATATCCGCCAGCTCGTACAATTTTTCTTTGTCGATTTCTATCGGACTCGGTGATCGTTCCGAATGGTTTGACAAGTCGAGAGGTTCCGAGTCGTCTGAGTCATTGCTGTGCACCATGGACAGGTCCATTGGAGTGGATTCTACCAGAGGAGTTGGAATTTCCGGTCCTTCCGGTTTTGATTTCCGGTCTGTGGACAGTTTCCGGTAGTAGTCTGGCGCCAAAATAGCGATGCAGCGTTCCCTTTGCATTCGAACTCTCTTTTCGGTGATGCCGAATACGTTCATGAATGCTTTTTGACAGATCTCGACTGTTTTTTCGCCCATTTCATCTAAAACTGGAACAAGCATCGAAGTTATTATTTCTGGACCCTAACCCTTTGCAAGAGTCGTCAAAGGTTTTTGGAATACGTACCTAGGTACAGAAATTTTCTACCGCCTATCAGTTAAAAATTTCACCTAAGTGGAGGTGGGTTTAGAACCACCACAGCCTCAACAGATGATCTTGAGATGCAGATTGATACTGAACTTATCAGAGGTGACTGTCGATCAGAAAAAATTTTATAGGATCGGGATTGAACCGGTGTGACCTCTCAACAACAATCTAGAATTTTAGACCATTCGGCTATTCTCCTAGCTTACATTGATGGAGTGACTGTCCCTCTGCCAGATCAGGCACATGATATTTGCAGGTGACTCTTCGTTTGTTAGCAGGAATCGCTTTTCCCTTGGCTTCCCAGTTGTGTAAATGCACCGCCTTGATAACGATATGTGTTTGCAGGAAGGAATTTTGTTTATTTTGGTCTGCCAGCTCGTAAAACTCCCGGAACAGCTGCTGCCACTTTTCTTTGGGAAGCTTCTTTTGGCACAGCTGAGGGCAGTGGCAGTAGATACCTACAACAGTATAAATAAGAATTATTTATTTAACGATGGATGCGTAGGAACAGACTCCGATGGAGGAGTCTAGAGGTTAATGATTCTTCTGGTAGGGAGGGTAAATCGAAGGAGTAAAAAGTCCATTTGTTTATTATTTTTTTTCGTCGCAAAACAGTCAAAACATGAGATCCTACATAGGTAGGTCATCCCTCGTTCATTAGCGCCAATAATGCGCCTAATCAGTTTGACCTCCACACCTCCAAACCTAGCTCTGCTGGTAAGCACCTACACTTGTGGCATCCTAGGGGCCTAAGACATAGACCTGGACCAGTAGTTTTGATGCACCCCAAGGAACGTATAGAACTACTGTAGAAACATCCCCTTAGACCAAAATCTAATGTAAACAAACAAAAAATTTGAAAGAACGGGCAAAATGTTACAATTTATGACTCACAATATGTAGGCCTTGGAGGGCCGAGACCCACCCCTATGGGAAGGGGTCCCCATGAACGCCGTGCAAAAAAAAAGGCTGATTTCTCCCTTAGGCCCAAACTCAAAAGTGCCAAATTTTGGCCAAAATAACCACGTACCTGGCTGAGTTTTTGCACGCATCAGTCGCCCGCTCGTTGATACATACTCCAGACCACAATCCCGCAATTTGTTCATTCTGTCTCGGTCATTTTTGGCAGAAATGTCGAAATTGTGAATCGTATTGTTTGTTTCGGCCGCCATGTTGCACCCCTGTTTCTCACCCTTCAATCACTCACGCTAAAATGATTTCGACACCTAATGTTGAGCTTATGACTGGACACATTTTAATATTTGCACGTGTTGCCATCTGTCAAATAATTTTTGTTATTGTTCTTTTTGGAGTATTTTTTATTGTTTTCGAGTTGATTATTTATTTTAAAATAATAAATTGAATTTAGAGACACGCAAAAGTGCTAAGGATTTTTTGCAAAGGGTCATTTCAAGGAATATTAGGGTAGGTCAGAAGAAAAACGTGCAATGACATCTAGCGTGAGATTGGCGAAGCTTCTAGTTCCATGAATTTCCGCTAGATGGCGGGTAAATTTAGTTTTCTGTATTTTGGCGCCAGTTTCAGTTTGCAAAGTTTTCAAAAGTTTCTGTTTTAACTATTTTCAGTTAAATTTAACTAGAGATTAGTGCTTAGTTTAAACTTTGGTCTAACTATGCTCTAACCCTTACCTATTGTGTCCTAGTACGCGATAGGGACCTACAGTTTTAGGTGTGTTCCGAGCCACCATATCCATTTCACTTGCGTTTCTGAGCATGAATGCCAATGTGAAATTTTTTGATATGATAGGAATTGAACCGACCTATCCCGGCTCTCAGCGTTCCTCCAAAGACGACCATTTAGAGAGCACTCGGCTGAATCTATGGTGATGAGGTCTGACCTCCCTCTTTTGTTTACAGACATCTGATACCCTCAACTTAGCATAACACTATCCCGTTATTGGATTATCAAATAATATGGGTGAGTGGGTGTTTGTTGACCGGGCGTGCCGTACATTCCATTAAATTCTGGGCAATATTGGACTCGATTACGGAAACAACCCTCTCCCTTCGCTTATTCAGCTAATGGCCCTTTCGGGGGGATGGGGAGGACATGCCCAGCCACTAGACCAAATACCAGGGCCTTCATTTTAGATGGGGTCTGTACCACCACAGCCTCGATATACGTCAAAGGTCAATGCCGGAAAAAAAATTGGCAGGATCGGTATCGAACCGGTGTGACCAGTCTCTCAGTGTTCTTGTAAAGGCAACCGTCTAGATTCTACAGCACTTGGCTATCGGGAGTGTTCTCTGAAAGGGTTATTGTTCATTACTTCATCGGAAATGAGAAGCGGAAGTGAAAATCGATTTCCGTTGCATATTTAATTTTTAGCTCTCAGTTTGCTGAATATGACTGCAGTCTGCATCACTTTGTCGCATTTATTGGACTCTTTGCCGTTTCTCTGACTACCAGTTCAGAAATTACAAATTCTTTCCTTTTTTTATCCTTTGGGGTCTTATTGCAGGTTATACGAGATTCGAAACTCGAGAATAGGCTTCAGAATGGCGTCAGCAAATTAAAATCTCCCATCATATATGTCTGAAGTTTGGGACCTTCCTCCAAATGCGAGAAAGTCAAGTAAGACCAGTGTCGGACCCTGTATTTCAGGAGGGTTAAGGTCAACAAAACCTATATACACACACAAAATTCTTCTACAGATTCAGATTGCCCCTGACTGTCTCAAGGGTCCGCTATACCTGACGGTGCATTTTTTGCCGCCCATAAGATTAGCATTGCGAGCGGCGATTCATTTTCAAGGTTTACCCTTGGTTGGAAAGACACAAAATTTTGCCTGTACCTAGCCCTAACAATGTTCTAGGGAGTGTTCGAAGCAGATTTCCCATTTTTTAACTGGTTTTCGAGATACAGCACTTTTCTTGAGGTACCTATGCGATGCTGGCATTTGCAAAACAGTTGCAATAAAAGAAACCAGTGAGAAATTGGGAAATCTGCTTCGAACACTCCCTAGGACATTGTTAGGGCTAGGTACAGGCAAAATTTTGTGTCTTTCCAACCAAGGGTAAACCTTGACAATGAATCGCCGCTCGCAATGTTAATCTTATGGGCGGCAAAAAATGCATCGTCAGGTATAGCGTCCTCTTAAGCTGGCCACATACGATGCTTCCTGGACGGCCGTCCTGGCGAGTTGCCATCCCTGGAAGTATCATTGTTGGCGAGAGGGATAGCAGTTTTTTGTGGGTACCCGCCATCCCTGAGCCCTCCATTCCAGGACGTATTGTATGTCGCCAGCTTGAACTTAGTAGGGAGGGGGGGTAGTCCCCCCTTTTGCCGCCGATGTTAGTAGCTCCCCGTCTCCCCGTGAGTGAGTTAGTGGGATGCGGGGCGTGGTGCGGACTGGACGTGTGTATGTACGGGATAGCGGCTCCGCGGCGTGCGGTAAAGTGAATCTTCGTAACGTCTTTTCTTGATCCGAAAAACTCCGATAGTTTTTAATTTTCTACTCTAGGAAACATTAGCGTAACACATGGTAAGTTGCCTTATTATTTATTTATTTTTGTTCTCTTATACATCCAGCTCCGTGTCCATACATATTTGTTTCCTCAGTCTAATCATTAAGGGTCCGCTATACCTGACGATGCATTTTTTTGCCGCCCATAAGATTAATATTGCGAGCGGTGATTCATTTTCAAGGTTTACCCTTGGTTGGAAAGACAGAAAATTTTGCCTGTACCTAGCCCTAACAATGTTCTAGGGAGTGTTCGAAGCAGATTTCCGATTTTTTAATGGTTTTCGAGATACAACACTTTTCTTGAGGTATGCGATGCTAGCAAAACAGTTGCAATAAAAGAAACCAGTGAGAAATTGGGAAATCTGCTTCGAACACTCCCTAGAACATTGTTAGGACTAAGTACAGGCAAAATTTTGTGTCTTTCCAACCAAGGGTAAACCTTGAAAATGAATCGCCGCTCGCAATGTTAATCTTATGGGCGGCAAAAAATGCACCGTCAGGTATAGCGTCCTCTTAAGAGGACCCTTAGTGGGAAATGGGAGAGATGGAAAAAAAATACTTTCTTTCTATAATATCCCAATTGAAATAAATAAAAACGATCCTTGATCACTTCTTTTAAGAATAAAACCTGATACAAGAGAAAAATGCCTGAAGAAAATCTACTGGTATAGGGATGATTCGAACCTATGTTGCTGTAGCACCTCAGTAACTCCTCGATATTATTAAGGGCGTTCGAAAGTCACCGAGATGGGCTTTCCCTATAAAGACCGTCAAGGAACCGTGTATAAATTTCCTCGTTATAAAGAGAGTTCTCTATAGAAAGGGTTTCAAAATGAGTCAGGGTTTTTTTTTTTTTTTTTTTTTTTTTTTAAGGAACCGTATCGTATAGCGTTCACTCGTTATAGGGAGAGTGAGGACTGTACTTGTGCCCTTTGGTCAGTCATTGTTTAGGGAACCTATCATAAAATATCCACGTTGCATATATATGATATTCACAGCATAGTCTATACACTTCACCAGCTGGACGTGACGGCTTGGGGTTGCAAGTCACGTTGGTGAGTTGCCTCCATTTTCACCATAAGCTGAACATGGCAGAATAAAATGTGACATGCTTCACAGGGGGTCTTGTCTAGATCGCCGCTGACAACCCGAAACCATTCGTGGATATTTATCACGATGACAAATTCGGCTGTTCCAAGTATCAGACTTGTAATCGGTATAGGTTATAATTCACTGTGCCGGACTTGTGTACCTAACTCCTGTATCACGAGAAATCAAACCTACGTACGCCCTTCTACGGGCCTGAACAACAAACCTGGCCACGTATGATGCGTCTGGGAAGGTGGGCTTGCGATGGCGACTCAGGGATGGCCGGTACCTACTAACAAGCTCCCCTTCCTCCCCACACGTTCAGCATGTCAAGTGAAATGTATATCAAGGCCGTGGTGGTTCGGAACCCACCTAAAACTGTAGGTCCCCGTTGTGTTCTAGCACGATGTCTGGGAAGCTGGTATTTGGTAGTGCTGCCAGCTGAGCACGTTCAATAGAAGTAGTCTAATTGCTGGGCTTGCCCCCTTCACCCCTCTACAAACTCAAGGACCACAGAGTTTGTGAATAGCTGATGAAGTGAGCAGGTGGGATATTCTTGATAGATGAGATAACCGACGAATAATGAACTTTCGGAGCCCGCAATTTATGACCCTCGACCCCTGGATGGCTTTTGAACTTTTGCCCGGACTAGCGGAAATGTCAGAACTTGCGTGGGAGGCGCAGCAGTGTAGGGACTTCCCAGCAAAAATACACACTCGTGGCTTCTCGCCTCCCCTACGCAGGTTGGGTTTAGGTATTCTGGATTTTTTTTACCCATCTAAGTTAAACATGGTTGCCATCCTTGCTAGGGAAACAAAATTCCAACTTGAATTCATAGTGCTGATTGAGGTAGTAAAATAATTCCAAAATTACTAAACCCAGCCTTTGGGTCCAAGTATACACTCATATTTTGGTTTGGTGAGAAATTTCAGTTTTTTCAAGTTAGACTACAGGGTGGATTTCGTAAAGTCCTCTATAAAGTCCGGAGTGTCCCCTAAAAGTTCACTATTGCTTTACCCTCCCGAAAAAGTTTGTGCCCGCGCTCTCACTATCCCGCCGATAGCGGCCTTATCATAACTTTTAATGGCAGGGACCATGTGACGTCAGAGGGTGTATTCTGTTCTTAAAGGGAGATGGCAGGACCTGTGCACTTATAACGAGTTCCAGTGTACACTGAGTGTAGCCAAATAAAATGAGCTTCAGGTCAGGCTTCGTACCCTTGCCTGATATTCTTCTTCAGTGCTATTTTCATGTTAATTAAATAACAGGGGGATTGAAAGGTGAAAATGTTAACTGCCAATTATACTGACGCAAAAATGTAGAAGTATAATGAAGGTGGAATTCGAGTTACGTAAACTGGGGGCTATTCCCGTTCTTTTAACACCAAATTTAACACCGAAGGGTGCGGAAAATAACATTGGGAAGTTAGTGATTCAAGGTATTTGTTTACATTTTTTCTGACAATTGTTTGAGGACTATATATTCAGTCTTAAGTTCTGGTATCTGAAATCTAGAAACCTCTTTCTCTAATTGGGAATAACTTAGCACCAATTTCCCTAATCAGTGGGGAAAATTCAGAATTCAACGCATTGATCGTTTTTCCCCCGTTTTCCCTTGATTTGTGATGCTTCAAAAGTATGGGATATTGGATTATTTGTATTCCATACGTGAATTGAGCTAAAGAGGGGTTCGTGACTTCGCCTAACCACGTTGGGTTACGCGCCCTTTTAGGCACTGAAAATGACGATGCATTTTTTGCCGCCCATAAGATTAACATTGCGAGCGGCGATTCATTTTCAAGGTTTACCCTTGGTAGGAAAGACACAAAATTTTGCCTGTACCTAGCCCTAACAATGTTCTAGGGAGTGTTCGAAGCAGATTTCCCAATTTCACACTAGTTTCTTTTATTGCAACTGTTTTGCAAATGCTAGCATCGTATACCTCAAGAAAAGTGCTGTATCTCGAAAGCTAGTAAAAAAAAATGGGAAATCTGCTTCGAACACTCCCTAGAACATTGTTAAGGCTAGGTACAGGCAAAATTTTGTGTCTTTCCAACCAAGGGTAAACCTTGAAAATGAATCGCCGCTCGCAATGTTAATCTTATGGGCGGCAAAAAATGCACCGTCAGGTATAGCGGACCCTTAATGCGCCTGTCCATCCAGTAGCTGTACAGTTGGGAAAAAGAGGTTGCGCCCAGTAATTCCAGTGACAAACGGTCAAAAAAGTCTTGGCAAGTTTACTTTCAAAGAAATGTGCATGCTAATAGATGCAATCTTACATTGTAAATCTTTAAAATAATAATTCAGATAGGTAAGAAATGACAATTTTTACTAGCTATGCCTTTCCCTTTTATCTGTGACATAACTTCTTCTATTTGAGGTAAATCTGTGTAAGTCCTGTGTGTATACACATTGATTGTAGGTGTCTATCTTATCAGCCACTTTAACAGACTGATAGCGGCGGATACTGAACTAGATTCACAAACTTGCAAATTCGAACCAATTTTTTTTTTTTGCCTTTTTCTCAAAATTCTATTTCGGAACAAATCAGTATGCGACAATTACTTCCGAAAATGTCCTTAAAAACTAACAAACAACATTTTAGCTATTGAGTGTCGAATTTGGCGAGGAGGTAACCACTCCAGAGATTCCATGAGATTCCATTGAGATTCCACAAAGATTTCCAAAGATTCCAAACGATATTCATAGAAAGATGAACCCCAAAGGGGTAACCACTCCAAAAAAAAATTCCAAGATTCCCTGAGATTTCATAAAGATTTCCAATGATTCTCAACGAGATTCCCAACGAGTGGTTAACCCCTCGGAATTTGGAAAATCTATACTTCAGCCGCGGTAAAGGACTGAGCGGTTTTATAGAACCCTAAATTTGTTCCAATGGTTGAAAATTTTGATTTCCGGTTTTAAAGTTGGGACAGTACCTATACCTATATTGTAGAATAGCTGTGTTCTTGTCAGACTGTGATATATCGATATTTATATCTTTATCTTTTGTTGATGGTTCCTGCAGTTGTCTTACACAGTGAGATATGAGATACGAAACAGAAGATGCAGAGCTTAGCAGAAGTAGCCAAAGCTTACGTCACTTTCGTTATTTTCACCTTTTTTACCAACTTTTTATTTAGTCAGAATCTAAAATGCGATAATACGGTTGGGGTCCGGGAAAGGGGACCACTGAATTTTTTCTAAGTTTTTTCGCCAAAGGGTGATTTTGAGATTTTGATTTCATTAGACGTTTCAAGCCACACTGAGTCCAAAAAACGTATTTTTGAGTTTTCAAATTTTTCGTCGGGACTTATAATTATTTTTGTGTCCCCTCAAAAATATACGATTATATAGAAACTAAGTCAGCCATCAGACTTCACAATCCTGTGGTAATGATTTTTTCCAATTGCTGAAGGTGTTGGAATGACTTCACAGGGTGTAGCTCCCTCTTAACCTCTCTATACTTCTCTGTCTGTGAACAAGTGACATTTTCTCACAAGGAGACAAGACAGTGATGAGGTAGGTAACCTCAGCTTCACAGTACTCATTAATAGCAGCCCGTTTTTGGCATAGAGATCGTCAGTCAGGTAATTAGTGAGGCCGTAAGAAGCCTGATCAACTGGTGATGATCTATCATTGATATGGCATGGCTCCTGAAGCCGATGGACTCTTCGAAGCAAAAAAAAAGTGGTTGCGCATGTCATTTCAGCTCAGCAGGAGTACAGAACATGTTTCTAAGTATGGCTTCTGCGTTGCGACTGCTAAATCTCGGCTGTCTCGCCGATCAGGCACGAATCTAGGTTCATAAAAATGTCGTGCTCACTGCGGGAAATATGGTTTTGCCTTCTGAAATCGCTATTTTGTAGCTGTTTTGATTCAAGCTGCACGCATGCAGTTTGCATTTGTACGGTGGAAGCCGTCCACTGCTTTAGTTGAGGCTGAATATGAAGGGCCTCTGTCTTGAGGGGGTGATTAGGTCAGAATCACACACAGCAGTTGAGTTTTCCCCCAGCTGGTGAAGGCCAGATACCCATCAGGGCAGGATAGACCCATAATCCTGGGTCCCCTTGTTATCGAAGGCCAGTGCCCTCTGACTCCGCGCTTTCAGAATGAGCCGTCCGAGGGGTTAACCACTCCAGAGATTGCTTGAGATTGCCTGAGATTGCACGAAGATTTCCTGAGATTATCAACGAGATTCGTGGAAAGATGCACCCCGACGGGTTAAATTACTCCTGAAATTTCCAAGATTCCCTGAGATTTCATAAAGATTTCCAATTATTGCCTGATATTCCCAACGAGATTCCTGCATGGAGTGCATGGTAAACCCCTCGGGGCCGTCGCAAATCCAGACTGCAGAAATCTGAATTATCGTAGCTAAACTCTTGCAGGTCACTCTATACTTCTTGTTCTGAACAAAAAATAATTCTGGGAACCCGCGGTGTTGGTTTAGATTTTAGAATAACAGGTGAAGTTACTCCCATCCAAGAGTGAAATGTAGTGTAGAAGGAAGTGGAAACGGATCTATTCCACTGATGAGAGAATTTTTTTTTCTCCCCCCGATCTTGTGCTTAAATCGCCATCCTTATTGGGACCACAGATCGAGGGGACCCATTGTTGGTATGTCCATCGTGACATCCAAGCTACCGAAAAAAAAAAATGCTGGTCCCGGTATTCCGAACCAGGGGCCCTAGTCGTTTAATTTTGCCCCTAGAGAGACTGCTGAGCATCTTACTTTGAAGAGTACCTCAACTTCCTCCCCCAAATTCACTTAGCATTTTCATTTTGTAGCTACCCCCTTAGGCTTTTGTATAATAACCCCATATTGCCCAGACCCATGTAAAACAACCTCCCCCTCCAGTTTGACTTCCGGTTGCCTGGTGTTCTATTTTCCGGTTGTGCGGCTCCGCCCTCTTTCCACTTCTGTGAGCATGCCTAATTTTCACCGTTGTTTCACTTCCTAAGGGTGGTTTTCTTTGGAGGAACAGTGGGAGACGGGTCACCCCGGTTCGACCCCTATCCGAACCAATATTTTTCGAGGCTGTGGGGGTAGTGCTGTACGATGGATACTTCTTGAAATGGTCCAGTTTCTTTGCTTAAAAAACCATAGCTTCAAACGAAACAATTGCCGAGAGAGTTGGTTTAGGTACATTCGCGCAAAGTTCGGATACTTCAAATACGACGAACGAAAAGTTTGAAAAACCCTTTGGGACGTTGGGTCAACTTTCGAGGTTGAGAACGGTGTGGGACTGTGGGGGTATGGAAACAAGTCCCTGGACCCCCCCCCCCCCCCCCCCCCACTCCAACTTCCCCCCTTCCACAGTTTTTGTTCTCCGTGAACCGTAAAGCCACGATAGCTTTCACTCTTCATCATTCCTTTTTCGCTTTTTAGGCTCGGCACTTTTTCACGTTGGCTGGCTGGTTTTTGTTTCAGATTAGAGAAGGTTGGATGACCACCTCCTGGCTGATTTGTTACGTTGGGTTTTTGGAAATATCAAAAAGTTGTCGCCTGATATAGGGACCCGCATACTACGCAGTCATGTCTGTTTACGTTTTTTTTCTGCACACTTTATGAGGAAACTATTGAATATTTAAATGTTCTGAAATATAATATGTCTTTTTATAACATCATAAATTAAGATTTCTGATAAATTTTTGGTTGATAATTTCACCCGTTAAAAAGAACAGAACATTTAAATATCCAAAAGTTTCCTCATAAAGTGTGCAGAAAAAACGTAAACAAAAAGAGACTGTATGGTCGGTCTTAAATAACAATCCGTATCACACTTAGGTTGGATTTGGCCAGTTCCTATAGTCTACAATAGTGTCCCCTAAAAGTTCACTATAGCTTTCTATGGTATCGAAAAGAAAATCTGGCGCCTTTGTGAAATCAAGTTATCGGGAAAATAAATTTATTCTTAACTTTTAAGGAACTTACTACTAAGTTTTCGATCGTACAAACTATCAGGTAAACAGTTGGGTCCGAGCAGTCTGACAGGCTCATGGCCTGAGAGGCCTGAGTTCTAATCCCAGCTGGAGCAATAATTTTCCTCACTTGTGGCATGACACTATGCGGACCCGCACGACTGAGGTCCTGGGTTCGAATCCCGGTAGCAGCAATTTTCTGTTGGTAGCATGAATGCCACACCAAATATTCATTTGGCTTCGGCCAACGGTCAGTTTGTTTAATTAACATCTGTGCCATCGGGCCAAGGGCTGAAGCACCAGTAGATGAGGGATAACTTAGAGGTTAGTAGAGGTAGAGTATACCTGGCTTTTGGGAACACAAAAATTCACGCGGTGGATAATTTGAGCATGGAGAGTTGCTTCTCCAGGTTGTCTGGAGGTTTCCAGCAGGTGGAAGTGGAAAGTAGATCTATTTCTGGAGAAATCGATGGCTCAGCCCAACTCTGCCCTTTAGTTTGTCTCCCTTTCAGCCAACTTTCAAAAAATTCCAGCAGCCTCCATCTCTCAGCACTCAGCAAAGTTAAAATTTGATCAGGTCCTCGTATTGGAAGTTCGGAGATAGCAAATATTTCTTTTCGTGGAATAAGTTTGTAGTAGAATTTTGCCGTTAGTCAATTAAAAAGTCAGATTTGTATTGATTTATCTGGCTGTTAACTTTAACTTGAGGTTTAAAATTTAGTGGATTTCTCAGTTTATAAGAGTATCATCCGAGGGGTTAACCACTCGTTGGAAATCTCGTTGGGAATCACTGGAAATCTTTATGAAATCTCAGGGAATCTTGGAATTTTTTTGCAGTGGTTACCCCTTCGGGGTTCATCTTTCTATGAATATCGTTGGGAATTTTTGGAAATCTTTATGGAATCTTAGTGGAATCTCAAGGAATCTCTGGAGTGGTTACCCCCTCGGTATCATCTTAAGAAAGCCCGTATTTCGGTTATTATTTTTAAATTTCTATCCAACAGAACTTGCTGCCTCTTAAGGGTCACTATATACTTACACAATCCTGTTTGTTTGTGTTTTTATGGACCATTTTCTGAAGTATAATATTACTTTTTAACGTCCGTTGTGATTTTACGATCAGTTTATTAGACAAATTTTGAATCGACAAAAATCACTCGACCATAAAATCAATTTCTAAAATTAATTTCTGACGTTAAAAAGACATATTATATTTCAGAACATATAACTCTACAACACTATCCTCTGAAAATAAATCCTTGAGCTTTTCCTTGCTTTTGAACTTGGAACTACCTATAGCTTCTATGCAATGATTGAATAGACGAGGGAGAAACCTCAAACTACATGCATAAAGTAGCTTACCTGGGGAACGCCCTCCCGCCTTTTAACGAGATTACATTTCTAGACGTTGCCTCACTGTGGCCTAGTGGGAAAACACTAGACTCGCACGGCTGAGGTCCTGGGTTCGAATCCCGGTAGCAGCAATTTTCTGTTGGTAGCATGGATGTCACACCAATATCCATTTGGCTTCGGCCAACGGTCAGTTTGTTTTTAACATCTGTGCCTTCGGGCCAAGGTCTGTAAGCACTAAATGGTGCGTGGGTCCTTAACTTAATGACGTCACTGCTGACGTCATATCTAGGGGTGGATAGACTACAGAATACAGTTGCTGAACTCTTTTAGATGATTGTGACCCCTTCTTAGGTCTACTGAACAAAAAATAATTTGGAAACCCTATGGGTTTTTCTCATTCGAGTTGGACTGTTTAGATGCCCCGATTCCTGCATACGTCACTGGGAGACCATTAGTTACGCAGTAAGAACAACTGGCGGGCTTCTCGTATCATGACTTGGCTCATTATCAAAGTTATACTTTTTAAATAGTGGGTCATTATTTTACATTGCTCAGAGCCTCATTCACTACAGGCCAAATGGCATTTCCATTGGGAGGAGTCCGCTCACTTCATTTTGTCTATTGTAATATTGGTATTGTCTTCAGTGGCAATAAATATTAAACGTCACTTGGTATGAAGAGTTTAGATGGGTTGTCTGTTATAGTAACACAAGAGCTGGATCCGAGGGGTTAACCACTCGTTGCGAATCTCGTTGGGAATCATTGGAAATCTTTATGAAATCTCAGGGAATCTTGTAATTTTTTTTGTAGTGTTTACCCCTTCGGGGTTCATCTTTCTATGAATATCGTTGGGAATCTTTGGAAATCTTTATGGAATCTCAGGGAATCTCAAAGAATCTCTGGAGTGGTTACCGGTTCGATCCCGATCCTGTCAAAGTTTTTCTGGCCTGCATTCACCTTTGATATTTTCAGCATCGCAAGCGAAATGTGTTTCGAGGCTGTGGTGGTTCGGAACCCGCCTAAAACTGTAGGTCCCCTGGTAATGCTGAGCACAATCGATAATTCTCGGAATTGGTAAACATCAGTGAAATTTCTGATCTAAATAACCACAATCACAGGGTTATGAAGTGGATTTTTGGTGTCAGTCAGGTATATGGGGGGGGGGGGGTGGTTGACGTACAAACCCTTCAGCAATGACAGGAGATGGACTATGATAAATGGTATGCTATGTCATTGCTGACTGAGCCTTTTTCAAAATTGGATTTTTCGCTTCCTTTACAACAGGTGGCGACACACCTTTATACTCAGTTAAATAAATATATGTGTTAGGTGTATTTTTTGAAATTTGGAAGAATCTAAGACTGCAGCAGACGCTCCTGTTGGCGTATTGTTTTCATTCAGTAAGGAGGGGATCGAATCACTTTGCAAGCAATATTTTTCTACACACTCGCATAATAATTGAAAAGAAGCGCAGAGAAATCCCCTATTGCCTTCCAAAATTTGATTTTTAAAGAAACTGATTACTGGCCGAAGCCGAATGGATATTCGATGTGACATCCATGCTACCCACAGAAAAATTGCTGGCACCAGGATTCGAACCCAGGACCTCAGTCGTGTGCCTCTAGTCTTTTCCCACTGGACCACGGTCAGTCTGCTGAGGGTTCGATTAAGAGGACGCTATACCTGACGATACATTTTTTGCCGCCCATAAGATTAACATTGCGAGCGGCGATTCATTTTCAAGGTTTACCCTTGGTTGGAAAGACACAAAATTTTGCCTGTACCTAGCCTTAACAATGTTCTAGGGAGTGTTCAAAGCAGATTTCCCAATTTCTCTTGAAAATGAATCGCCGCTCGCAATGTTAATCTTATGGGCGGCAAAAAATTGACCGTCAGGTATAGCGGACCCTTAAAAGCTATACTGAACTTACGACAACTGCGGTGACGTCGTAGTCACTTTCAAACTTATGTGTTGAGTGATCATAGTCATCACTGATATAGAGAAAGAATGACATCTGAAACTGTCATATGAAAATGTGACAACAAATTGGCGTCAAGTCAAAAATTTGAACTGTTCTGACATCATGACATCACACTGTTACATATTAGTTCGATTGCTTCTTCGTCACCAATTTAGTTAATATTATGTTGTATTTATTGCTGCGCGACTCCACTTTGGCCAAATATCGCATCATCCAACCATGAAAACCTTGTACTTGTTCAAATCTCTCTCATGTCTATAAGAAGACAGACGCTTTGTTTGAGAAAGAAACAATTTCGGGTCTTCTAAAAACTGTGAAAACAAACAGGCTTAGCAGATCGTTCCGGAGGGTTAAGTATCGTTCTTAAGGCTGCATGCGTCCCACCATGCCCAGTTAAGAGGAGACTGGAGATTTTTTCCCATGTTTACCATTTCCGAGAAACTCGAAGTTTTTTCATAACCGACATGGTGGGTCATCTTGAACCGAAAATCATTCCTTTCTCAGACAAAGTGTCTGTCTTCTTGGACTTAACAGAGAGATATCGACAAGTCTGAGGATATTTTGGCTAGCAGGACTAGGGTAGCCCATTGATTGTTAACTTGTTTAGCTTACCCAGGTTTTGTACCTAT
This sequence comes from Mesopsocus fuscifrons, assembly GCA_950004255.1. Taxonomy (NCBI): domain Eukaryota; kingdom Metazoa; phylum Arthropoda; class Insecta; order Psocodea; family Mesopsocidae; genus Mesopsocus; species Mesopsocus fuscifrons. The sequence continues at coordinate 2,710,489 of OX465377.1, forward strand.
GTAGCAGGACCTTAACATCTCTGTATCTGAGACGAACCTACAACATCATGAGGATGTCAGTCAGCCAGGATCAGGTCTTTGCAAACCTTATATGGCAACCTGCTGGAAATCAATACATTGTACCGTGAAAATTTATGGTACTCGCATTAAGGTCCGCTATACCTGACGGTGCATTTTTGCCGCCCATAAGATTAATATTGGGAGCGGCGATTCATTTTCAAGGTTTACCCTTGGTTGGAAAGACACAAAATTTTGCCTGTACCTAGCCCTAGCAATGTTCTAGGGAGTGTTCGAAGCAGATTTCCCATTTTTTTACTGGTTTTCGAGATACAGCACTTTTCTTGAGGTATGCGATGCTAGCATTTGCAAAACAGTTGCAATAAAAGAAACCAGTGAGAAATTGGGAAATCTACTTCGAACACTCCCTAGAACATTGTTATAGGGCTAGTGTTTGAAGCAGATTTCCCATTTTTTTGCTGGTTTTCGAGATACAGCACTTTTCTTGAGGTATGCGATGCTAGCATTTGCAAAACAGTTGCAATTAAAGAAACCAGTGAGAAATTGGGAAATCTACTTCGAACACTCCCTAGAACATTGTTATAGGGCTAGTGTTTGAAGCAGATTTCCCATTTTTTTGCTGGTTTTCGAGATACAGCACTTTTCTTGAGGTATGCGATGCTAGCATTTGCAAAACAGTTGCAATAAAAGAAACCAGTGAGAAATTGGGAAATCTACTTCAAACACTCCCTAGATCATTGTTAGGGCTAGCTACAGGCAAAATTTTGTGTCTTTCCAACCAAGGGTAAACCTTGAAAATGAATCGGCGCTCGCAATGTTAATCTTATGGGCGGCAAAAAATGCACCGTCAGGTATAGCTTCCTCTTAAAAGAACATAAGACGCAAGACTTGGGTGTACAGGTGGAGAGTAGGTTACATCTAACTGAAGATTAGTGCACTGGTTACCTTACCGGGAGGCATAACACCATAAAATATTGCTTCCGCCGGGACTCGAACCCAGGGTCTCAGGACACATTAAAGTGGCCACATACGGTGCGTTTTGGAAGGCTTCCTGGCGTGAATGTATCCCTGGACGCCTTGAAGTGGGGAGGGATGGACAGTTTTGAAGGGATGCCGTCCCGATCTTGGAATTCCAACTTGACCGAATTCCACGCATCCCTGGTGGGCGTCCAGTTGTTGAAGATCTGCCCTTCTTGCATTAATTCGTTATATCGACTACTTTATCGATAATAATTGTTCTTCATTTTCCTTGTGTATTTTTTACAAATTGGGTATATTTATTGAAATATATTAAGAGACAAACGAAACACTGTGATTATCACAATAAAATCAAGGTCTCATCAATTTCTGCCAAACAAAAGACAAATCACAGGGATGCGGGTCTGGAAGTTTCGCGTGTGGGCACCAGCCATACCTGAGTTACATCCCAAACCCCGCATCCCTGCCAGGGAATCAGGACGCCGTCCAAAACTCCTTGACTGCTCGGCCTACGAGCCAGCGGAGGTAAATAGTCGGTTGAACGTTTTGAAGCCATCACACAGCTTGCACGAACACATTAAAACTGTACGGCTGTACCTACGTACATTGCATAAATATTAATAGCATGACTTCTTTCGCGGTTTCCACCAACAATACCTTCCCTCGTGCCCTTTGAGGCCTTCCATTTACTTCGTTAACAGCCGAGTGGGTCTATAAAAGGATCACAGAGCCCGGTCACACAGGTTCGATCCCGAAACTTCCAGAAAATTTTTCTGATAGCCATTCATCTCTTTAATGGTCTGCATGTCAAGTGAATTGTATTTCGAGGCTGTGGTGGTTCGGAACCCACCTGAAACTGCATGTCGGTCCCCCTTCGTGCGTGGTTAGTGAGCTGGTATTTGATAGTGATGTCAGTCTCTACTTCGGCACCCTTCAAACCTTCCAAGATAATGAAAAATTTATTCGCTGTCGTAATTTTCAAGTTACTGAACCGTAATTTTACAGTATAATTTGCAATGATTCAAGACAGGAGCAGCTTACCGAGTTTGAAGCAAATCGGTTGAACGGTGTAGTGTCTGTCGACGCGCAAACTACTTGGTTACATTTTTGTTTATGAGGGCCGTAATTTTAGGGTATCCCAAAATCAGTTGGATCTTTTTGATATAACTTTTAACCATCCTCAAGGTTATTAGCCTGCAACTGTGGGCCCGAGCACCTCCTTCTGAATTTTCGGCAAAATGTTAGGGACGTACGAAAAACATGAATATGGTGTAGTTTTTGACCAACCTGCCGGTAGTGCCCTTATCACTAACTTTTAGATTTTAAACGGCAAGATAAAAATTTAATTGGATGATAAGGAACAGGAACGTGTGCCTTGCAAAGCTGTGACCCCTATTATGAGGTTGAGCTTAAAAGGGGAGTTGTAGAACTAACCCGCTCTCTGGCATTGAGATTTGAGAGGAAAGCGCTGATGGCTTTTACTTGAGATTAGGTACCTTGCGTCAAAAGGTGCTCCATTCTCTTTCATCCAGCATTAATGGGGTGGGACACGTTAATTAATAACAACTCTCCAACTTTTAGATTTCTCGGAGTAGCTCCCGCTTTTGAGGGTTAGCAGTTCCCATGGGATCCAGCAAAGCTGCTCTGCTCGATTTATGGAGTGTTCTTATATTCTTCAATCTAGTTCTTTCTTAAGGGTCCGCTTAACCTGACGATGCATTTTTTGCCGCCCATAAGATTAACATTGCGAGCGGTGATTCATTTTCAAGGTTTACCCTTGGTTGGAAAGACACAAAATTTTGCCTGTACCTAGCCCTAACAATGTTCTAGGGAGTGTTCGAAGCAGATTTCCCAATTTCTCACTGGTTTCTTTTATTGCACCTGTTTTGCATACCTCAATTTTTTAAGGGGAAAAGTGCTGTATCTCGAAAATCAGTAAAAAAAATTGGGAAATCTGCTTCGATGGTGACCTACAACATTGTTAGGGCTAGGTAGAGGCAAAATTTTGTGTCTTTCCAACCAAGGGTAAACCTTGAAAATGAATCGCCGCTCGCAATGTTAATCTTATGGGCGGCAAAAAATGCATCGTCAGGTTAAGCGGACCCTTAAAGGAAACTCCCAAGGTCTTGGAAAATGGAAAATGTAGTAGTTACCGATATGAATTACAATTGAATCTGGCAGTAGTCTCGTTTGACTTTCTCGCAGTACAAGGGTTCATTTAATTCCTATAGGAAAATATAGGTCTTCATAAACATCACTTCTTTGAGTCTTTCCATGATATTATCTTCAGATAGTTAAGATAAGATAACGTCTGCCATTTATGTATCGTCCTCTTTAGATCCTATCTCGCCCAAGTATGAGTGTAAGAAAAGCCTACCTACAGTTCTGACCATTTCTTTGATTGCCGCTATCTCTGTTCTAGATGCATGATGCATTCATTATCTAGTGAGAGCGTTACACGGAACTATTGTATCCGAACAGGTATACAGTCTACCTCTATCTTGCATGAGAGTAACGTCAGGGGTGAATAGACTACACAAATGTGACGCTATACCTGACGGTGCATTTTTTGCCGCCCATAAGATTAACATTGCGAGCGGCGATTCATTTTCAAGGTTTACCCTTGGTTGGAAAGACACAAAATTTTGCCTGTACCTAGCCCTAACAATATTCTAGGGAGTGTTCGAAGCAGATTTCCCAATTTCTCACTGGTTTCTTTTATTGCAACTGTTTTGCAAATGCTAGCATCACATACCTAAAGAAAAGTGCTGTATCTCGAAAACCAGTAAAACAAGCGGTACGACACGGTCGGACAAAACTTTACCTGCTTATTTGCGTGATTCCTAGAAATAAACCCTTGGTTAAATGATTAAAGACGGAAAAACTTTTTGACGAAAGGACCCAGAATGTTCTCCCGAGTACTTAGAGACCCCACACGACATACTTCGGCAACCACACAAAACTACCCCCTAAAAGGAGGTGGGGTGGATGGGGAAGCTCGGAAAAACGTTTCGACAAAATAAATTGTCTCAGAACGTTTCCCTGAGCATTTTGATACTTCATACAATGTACTTTGGAAAGTATCCAAAACTCCCCCCATAGGGGGGGGGGGGGGGTGCGGCGAAAAATCATTTTGACCATATAAATTGCCTCAGAAAGATCTCCCGATCATTTTGAGCCCCCACAACCCATATTTCGCAAACCACTCAAATCTACCCCCCTTAGGGGGTGGGGTGCTTGGATACGTTCAGAAAAACTTTTTGATACAAAAACTTGCTTCACAACGTTCGCCCGAACAGTTTGAGACCCCATAAGCCGCACTTTAAAAGTCACTCAAAATTGCCCCCCCCCCCCCTGGGGGGGGGGGAGGCTCGAAATAAGCCATATACCATTTGTGACGAGTATGGCCGTTGTCACGTGTCATATCCAGAACTACTCATATACCACAAAAAACTGAATCCACTGATTTCGCCCTTTTACAGGTCCAGGGGGGACTTCCCCCCCTTTTTTAGCGGCCAGGGAGTTATGCGGGGGTAGTGGGTGGTATCATTGGATTCGTAATTATTTGTTCTATAATTGTCTAAAATTTGATCGAAATCGTTAGAGCCGATTTTGAGCAAATATTTTTTTTCTACTTTTTGGGGGTGTTTTAGGGGGGTAACCCCCCTTAATTTTAAAGGGGGGAAACTGGGCTTCTGGATTTTTATTTCTTCCAATTTTAGAAAGGTCACTACCGATTTTGAAGAAAATCGGTTGAAAAGTGTGCCGTCCAGGTCAATGCCACATACATACATACATACATACATAGCTACATACATACATAGCTACATACATACGTACTGACACGGCGTACCTGACCTCTTCTAAAAATTCCTGGGGGCAAACTTTTCGTCGGATGACAAAAGTGAGTTGGTTTTCATATTCCGAAGGCATGGACGTTTCCGAAATGTATATGCAAGTTCCAATCGCTTTTGAGGTCTGGGAGCAATGACGGTTCAAAGTTGAGGTTTGCCGAAAATTGGCCCGCACGAATACAATACTTTACCTTACGTATACTCCGTATACAGGTAAAGTAAAAATGGGAAATCTGCTTCGAACACTCCCTAGAACATTGTTAGGGCTAGGTACAGGCAAAATTTTGTGTCTTTCCAACCAAGGGTAAACCTTGAAAATGAATCGCCGCTCGCAATGTTAATCTTATGGGCGACAAAAAATGCACCGTCAGGTATAGCGGACCTTGTTCCGAACAAAAAATTACTTTGGGAACCCTGTGTTTTTTTTAAAACAATCCCAGAATGAGGTTGACTATAGTAAGAGCTCGGAGGTGACCTCCGCGCTCCGGAGCTGTCTCTCGTATGTCGCTTTGCTCGGGCGGTCCTGGGACGTTACAAAGGATGTTTAGTCTACGTACCTAGCGTTTTCTTGTTTATGTTTTCACGCGAAACGAGCCTCTTGTTTGTTATCAAGGTGAGAGGATACCTGAGACCCTTTCCACATAATGCCTAGAAGGGCATGAGGGTGCCAAAATGGCCGTGGCTGCTCTAAAAGCTAAACATAGTGTGCTATTTGAACGAAAATTAAATAGCTGCGATTAGGACCCTATGTTTAGCTTTCACTGGAGAACGAATTCCTTCGAAAGATAGAAATGCTGGTGCAGTTACCGTAATAAATACAGTGGGCCATAGTAAAAGTAACGCCATTGGAACGGCATTGTTATCACAGGAGGTAATCCCTGAATGAAATGTTAGGTAGTTCAACTGAGGTCATGAGAGGTCGCTACGTGGGGCATGGCCATGCAAGTACAGATTTTTTTTTTTTTTTTTTTTTTGCGAACTCAAAATGATGCCGTCCGCTTACAATCTCCTTTGGTGTTACGCGCAACCCAAAAAAAATAATAAAAAAACTTGCAGTAATTCCAGTTTGGTGATCTTAATTTTTTAGTGCAATAAAACCTGGTTATTTTTTAATTCGGCCATACGAGGGCAAATAAGGTCGTGGTACTAATCTGTCTGCAGCTGAGTAGACAGGTTCTGCAGCCACGTCTCATCTGGCAGACGTCTGACGCTCAGCCCACGTAGGACCGGTCTTGTCTTGATCGTTCGCGTATAGGGCGAAAGATTCCTCTCTGAAGAGTTATGATCTGGTTGGGCCTTATTTCGCACTTAAGTGCTGTTACTTTTCAGTATAATTTAACTTGTTTTTGTTTCTAATATGTCACAAATATATCCTTTCTCATCCTACTCAGTTTTTTTATCCGTCTGTATAATCGCTGAACAGTGTGTCTATAAAGTTTGTATTTTAGGACACTGTTGTATATTTATTTGTTACGATGCATTTTTTGCCTCCCATAAGATTAACATTGCGAGCGGCGATTCATTTTCAAGGTTTACCCTTGGTTGGAAAGACACAAAATTTTGCCTGTACCTAGCCCTAACAATGTTCTAGGGAGTGTTCGAAGCAGATTTCCCAATTTCTCACTGGTTTCTTTTATTGCGACTGTTTTGCAAATGCTAGCATCGCATACCTCAAGAAAAGTGCTGTATCTCGAAAACCAGTAAAAAGAAATGGGAAATCTGCTTCGAACACTCCCTAGAACATTGTTAGGGCTAGGTACAGGCAAAATTTTGTGTCTTTCCAACCAAGGGTAAACCTTTAAAATGAATCGCCGATCGCAATGTTAATCTTATGGGCGGCAAAAAATGCATTGACAGGTATAGCGGACCCTTAAGAGGAAATATACAGTCGTAAAACACGTGGCACCAGAATGGTTTTTCTGATGTTTCTGCCCTTTTTCGAGGAATCTGTTGAGTATTAAATTTTCTGAAAACACATAAAGAAACAGGACTGTCCCTTCACAAATCCTGACTCGTTTTGAGACCCTCTCTATAGCGTACTCCCTCTATAGTGACCAAATTTACGTGCTCTCTTGACGGTCGGTATAGACCTACAAGAGATTTTATAGCCCGTTGCTAACCTGTCTATCCTGTTGCCTATTTGCAGGTCCATGTGAATGTGATGCCTAACCACCTTGAAATGAAATACAAACTCGATAGCCGAGTGGTTGTCCTTAGAACAGCACTGAGAGCTGCTCACAAGGGTTCGATCCCGACTCTATCGAAATTTTTCTGATTGGCATTCACCTCTAATCAACAGTATTTGGTAGTGCTGCCAGCTGAACGTGATGGATAATTCTTGAAATGGTCTAGTTTGTTTCTCTACCCCTCTGCTACATGGCTAAAGTGCCACCGAGTACTTCTTGCAGGTCACTTTTTCAGAAATTCTTTATTCTCCCTGCTCCTTGTGTTTTCATTTATCAGGTATTATTATTTGTTCGAGAGCATCCGGAACACTTCCGTCTTCATTCAAACTTTCACTCTTATAAAACTCGGTCGTGTTCAAATATACATGTAGGCAAATTTGCTACCTCCCTTCGTTTGAACAGTCCTCCGATTTTAGGTGTTCGTCTATATAACGCTCTCTCGGTTGAAATCAAATGTGAAGAAAGTTTAACAATATTTTAAAAATTGCTAAAATTTAATTTACTTAAATGTTGTTTATAGTTTAGAGGAATTTCTCAGTTTGTAATTTAACTGGACAACCAGGCGTTTTATACTTTAGTTCCACCTATTTTGGGTGGGGGAAGGTCAACAAAACAAAAACAAAAAAAATAAAGGGTCCGACAATGGTCGCACTAGACTTTCTCGCAATTTTTACGCCAGCGGTATCGAAAATTTTGATTTTTTTTTACGTAATTTATTTTTTTTGGACCAAAATTTTAACTTTTTCTAAAAAATATTTTGCCATACACTGGACAATAATTTTAGGCACCTACTCACCGGATTTCAAACATATCCGTCAAATGGTGAAGTGTCGTTCGACGCGCAAAGTACGTGTTTTCTATTTTCCATGTCACGGCCTTAATTTTCAAGTAATTGAAAATCTATTGAAAATGACCTTGAAGCATCTATCTGAGACCACTTTCACCAATTTTCAAGGAAATCTGTCGATTAGGGTTGTTGCAAATCCGTCTGAACCAATCAAAAACGTGATTTCAATTTTTGGAAAATTTTCCTACGATAATGCCAATATTGGCCATAATTATTATGTTGGATAAATTTCGTTCGGTAAAACATGAAACTAGGTTAAAGTACACCTCTCTACCAATTTTTATTGAAATCGATCGAATAGTGCTACCGGAGTGAGTGTCGTTCGACGCGCAAAGTACGTGTTTTCTATTTTCCATGTCACGGCCTTAATTTTCGAGTAATTGAAAATCTATTGAAAATGACCTTGAAGCATCTATCTGAGACCACTTTCACCAATTTTCAAGGAAATCTGTCGATTAGGGTTGTTGCAAATCCGTCTGAACCAATCAAAAACGTGATTTCCATTTTTGGAAAATTTTCCTACGATAATGCCAATATTGGCCATAATTATTATGTTGGATAAATTTTGTTTGGTAAAACATCAAAATAGGTTAAAGTACACCTCCCTACCAATTTTTATTGAAATCGATCGAATAGTGCTACCGGAGTGACGACCAACGCGTTTGGGCCAAAACTGGGCCAAGTTATTGGCCCACCTCCAAGTGATTGTAAAAGACCTAAAAGCGTCTATTCAAAAACACTTTCGCAAATTTTCAAGGTTCCAACTTGATATACGTAGCTTCCAGCCCTTCTTATCTGTCAAAAAACACGATTTTTTGCCTTTTTTTGACCATAGCAGGCGCAATTTTTGAGTAATCAAAATTTATCAAAAAACATGTCCAGATATTTACATTAGGTACCTACATACCGAATTTGAGCAAAATCGGACGAACGGTGTGACGTCCAGTTGCGCGACAGACTGACGTACGTACGTACGTACGTACGTACGAACGTACGTACGTCGGACGGACATTTTTTAAAAACCACTTTTTTGGACTCGGGGGACCTCCAGGATCATGGGAAACCCAAAATCTCAAAATCGAAATTTTGCACGAAGACATAACTTTCTCAGCCCATGTATTACATACGGGCGAGAAAGTAAAAACTGTTTAAAAGTAACGTCTCATTTATCACTTAGAAAATATCAAGCTTTGTTCCATTTTTCTTGACGCCAACGATTTCAATTTAGATAACTAGTGAACTGGAAGGATGGAAGATGGAGGGAGGGGGAAGAAATGGAAAAGGTCTGAGGTTGTAAAAAAGAAGTCTATTTCTCTTGTGGCCAATTCAAAGGGAAACTCGATCCGTCTTTGGAATCATATGTCTGCCTCCACTCTGAAAAGATCAAATCGTAGGATTATAGGATAACTCTGAGAATTCGGAGTGACGGCCACAGACTGTTGGGTTGTGCCCACTCTTCTTAAGGCTGTGCCTCAGCTGATGGTGCATTTCTACCACCCATAAGGCTGGATTTAGCTAATTTCGGAATGGAATTTACCCGATTTTTTTTGTAAGTTAAATAAGGTTGCCATGCGTTGCTAAGGTAAATAAAGTCGGAATTTTATTTCCCTAGCAACCCATGGCAACCTTGTTTAACTTACAGAAAAAAATTCGGGTAACTTCCATTCCGAAATTAGCTAAATCCAGCCTAAGTGTAACATTGTGACCTGAGAATTATTTTTAATTTTTTTCCTTGGTTGGAGAAACTCTGAATTTAACCTAGACGCAGCTTCAGTAATGTTTTGGGGAACGCCGAGGTTGCATGAAGATACAATCTGCAATCGAGATCTCTCAATCATCTCAATCGAGATGCACCCTGAAGGGTTAACTACTCTAGAAATTTCCAAGATTCCCAGAGATTTCACAAAGATTTCCAATGATTGCCTGAGATTCCCAACGAGATTTCTGGAGTGGTTAACCCATCGGGGAACGCTAACGCAGTTTCCCCGATTTCTCTTTTGAAGAACGAATTAATGGCCAGTACCAAATGAATATTTGCTGTGAGAACCGTGCCAATAGGAAATTGCTAGTAACTGAGCAGATTCAAACTCAGAACTATAGACCACATAGGGCCACATAAGTAATTTGACGCCATTTTGAGTGGGGGGGGGGATAGCAAATTTTGCAGGTAATCTGTGTTGTGTAAACAATTCCATCACAGTGAAGGTATTGACTCATTTCCCGCTGTTTGCCGGGTTGGTGTTGTTGCCAGCCTATATGGCGTCCATGTAACAAATGCTGAAAGCCTTAAGAGTCCGTTCAAAGGTGTACCTTCCTGTTGAAGATGATTTCAAATGTAAAGTGTAGTACCGTACTGAATGAGACTGGTTATTGCATGATCACCAATGCCCGTGGCTGCTCTAAAAGCTAAACATAGTGTGCTATTCGAACGAAAAACCAACTGCGAATAGGACACTATGGTTACCTTTCACTGGAGAAGAAATCCCTTCGAAACAATATTTATAAGTTACTGAAAAATTATTTGAATTTCATTTTAAGTCTTGAGTTTCCCATTGACCCCTGTTTCGAATCAAATTGGCTCTAATTTGGATGTCCTCTTAACAAGAAGTTCGGGAAAGTTCAGGAGGGAGGTTGGCAACAAGCCCATCATCAGCGTTCCATCTTTGTTAGACTTGTTCCTAAATCTCCGGCGTCTTTCTGTCCATTTCATGATTCCCCGACTCTTGTATTGATCGGTTTGATTGGTCAGCTGCAGGTCTGTCACCGTCTTGAATGCTTCAGGTGACTGCTGGGAACAAAATCCTCTCTATAACGAGGGAACAGAGTTCCTTGACAAACCCTCTCTCTATAACGAACTCTCCTTATAGTGAGCAAGTTGGCGTAGTGTCTTGAGTCTTGACGGTCGTTCTGCATGTCGTTGTATACGCTACAGGAGAGCCACAGCCTAGTGGGGTGCAGGGTCCCCCCTCCCGCGACCTCTGCACACAAGGGGTCACTTGGTCGCTTGACAGTCGAGCTTTCCCCCGGCCAGGTAGAGCTGGGTTGGAATTTACCAGGAGGTGTATTCCCTTTCTCGAAAGCCAGCAAACCCACCCAACTAACACCTTCAAAATTTATTGTAAGAAGAACTGTTCCCCGTATATTGCATCATGGCGTGCCTTATCTTCTTACAATAAATTTTGAAGGTGTTAGTTGGGTGGGTTTGCTGGCGTTCGAGAAAGGGAATACACATCCTGGACCTGGACTGACCCGGGGAGAAATTTTTCAGCGATTGACTTCTTCTGATTTTTTATTTCCATTTATTTATTTTCCAGAGAGTTTGGGTTCCTTGCAGGTAAAGTTAGTGAATTTATCTTGCCGTAAAAAATCCACTGCTAATAAAGGCGCTATCAGCAGGATGGTGAATGCCACCAACTATCGGGAGGATAACGCTATAGTGAACTTTTAGAGGACACTATAGTAGACTCTGGGGATTGTTGGTCAGGGTGGATTTCACCACACCTGTTTAGCAGTTAAATTTATAAACAGATGACGCATATATTTAGCTTACGCTTACGCTTGGGCTATTCATCACTTTATCTTATCGTGAAACTGGTTTGGTGCAATCAACCCTTAGTGACTCAGCCTTATTAAATGCAGGGATATATAGGCTGCGACAAGTGGGGGTTGGGGTGGGGGTGGCTGCTACCCCCATGCGAATGGGGTCGCCTAATATTGATTCTTGATTGATTACCCACCCCCACCCGTTAAAAATATTTATAGGCTTGGAGTGCTAGGCCTTCACTTTTTCTGGGGCTAACGGCGACATTTCTAAGTCCAATTTGACCGAATATACATTCGCGATTTGTTTACGTTTTTTATGCTCACTTTATGAGAAAACTTTTGGATATTTAAATGTTCTGAAATATAATATGTCTTTTTAACGTCCGAAATGAACTGACTATGTGGTGATCTTATAATCGAGTGATTTTTGTCAACTGAACATTTGTCCGAAAATCGTAAAATCACAACACAGCCTGTTTATTTCGTTAGTTAAAAAGACATATTATATTCCAGAACGTTTAAATATCCAATAGTATCCTCAAGAAATGTGCAGAAAATCAGAAGAAACGTAAAAAAAACACGCTACGCCCCCCCAGCTCCCCCACCTTGCTACGCCTATGTATAATTTCGATTCCCAAATTGGATTATTAACATGACCATGTTATCACATCCTTGTTACACAGAACAAGTTGTTCAGTGCAGATTTGCCTGCTATTGATTTGCTGGTAGGAAGTTGGTTAGTACAACTTGATGTTTGAAACTTGACGTAAAGTTTCCTCCCGGCTTATTGGCTTAACATTCTCTAACGTTTAGACTTAGGGAGCTCTTGACAAGCTCATCGACCGGCAGGGACGCTGCCTTGATGTATACAGGGGGAACAAGCCCAGCAACTAGACCTTATCCGTGCTCAGCTGGCAGCACGTGATGGGGACCTACAGTTTTAGGTGGGTCCAAACCATGCTGAACATGTCAGAGGTGAATGCCGATCAAGAAAAATTTGATAGGATCGGGATCGAACCGGTGTGACCCCACTGTTCCTCTAATGAGCTGCAGGTGTATTCCCTTTCTGGAACGCCAGCAAACCCACCCAACTAACACCTTCAAAATTTATTGTAAGAAGATAAGGCACGCCATGATGCAATATACGGAGAACAGTTCTTCTTACAATAAATTTTGAAGGTGTTAGTTGGGTGGGTTTGCTGGCGTTCCAGAAAGGGAATACATCTCCTGCTGTTGGTAGGAAGTCGGAAAACTATTTGTAGTAGCATTGTGACGTCGCAATCTATTGTGACGTCACCAGGAGCTAGCCAACCCCCTATACTACGAAGTCATACAAGTCTTTATTCCCACTAGAGCTGTGTAGATTTATGTAGTGAGATCTATACATTTGACACTCTCTATAACGAGTACCACTCTATAAATAGCGAACGCTATTGGCCCTTGACGGTCTTTAGTCGTTATAGAGAGAGACTATATTGTGTTTTTAAAAGGGAACTTGCAGGATATGTTTTGCCAACAATTTTTTGCTGAGGTAGATACAAATAAAGTTAAAGACTTTCACAATAAGCTTGGAACGCTAAAACTACTTTTTCGTCGTTACCTCGTCGTTAACTTTTCGTTAACAGATCTAGAATAGACCTGCAAGTGTGGAGCGCTCTATAGGGAACATGCACAAAGCTGTGGGGTAGTCCCCGGTAACAAAGCAAAAAGTTGTATCAACCAATAAACAGTGTTTTACTTGGAAGGGTCTCCCATTGAAGAGGTGACCATGACCAAGGTTGCTTCATTTTGGTATTAAGAGGACGCTATACCTGACGGTGCATTTTTTTGCCGCCCATAGGATTAACATTGCGAGCGGCGATTCATTTTCAAGGTTTACCCTTGGTTGGAAAGATACAAAATTTTGCCTGTACCTAGCCCTAACAATGTTGTAGGTCGTCATCGAAGCAGATTTCCCAATTTCTCACTGGTTTCTTTTATTGCAACTGTTTTGCAAATGTTAGCACCGCATACCTCAAGAAAAGTGCTGTATCTCGAAAACCAGTAAAAAAAATGGGAAATCTGCTTCGAACACTCCCTAGAACATTGTTAGGGCTAGGTACAGGCAAAATTTTGTGTCTTTCCAACCAAGGGTAAAACTTGAAAATGAATCGCCGCTCGCAATGTTAATCTTATGGGCGGCAAAAAATGCATCTTCAGGTATAGCGTCCTCTTAAGAGCGACAAGAGCAAACTCACTGCTCTCGGGTGGCTTGGGTAACTACTATAGGGATTACGTGCCCTCAGTTTTCTTGACGATTACCGCTAAACACTGTGTTTAGCGGTAAATGGAGTGCGTGGCAGGAGGTGCTGAAGGTTATTTGTAACTTGCACTATTTAGACCGGATTTCACCAATTCTTTAAAGTGTACTATAGTGTCTCCTATCGAACAGATGTATCGTATTGCATGTTTAGCTTATGACAAGTGCCTTCTATAGCACTTATTTCCTTGCGATAGCACTTGTCGTAAGCTAAACATATGATAAGATAAATCTGTTCGATAGGAGACACTATAGTGAAATGCAGCCTTATTAGTGATGCACGGTGTAGGAGTACAATAAAAAAACGGCGCTTTTTTGTTTTTGCTGCAAGACTCTTGCATTTTCTTGCGTACGCATGAAATTTTCCGTGATTATAACGTAATTTGTTGCATCCTTAACGGCATTTTCTCATGCAATCGACGATGGTATAGTCGGCAGAATTTTCCTTACAAAATATGGACTGCCTTCTATAGACTCTATGTGAATGATGCTTTGGAAAAAAAAACTAACTGAGTTTATTCAAGAATTCTAGTTCTTCTCTTCAGCCAAAACTAAGTGTTGTTCTTGTTCTTTCCTGCAAGAGATGCGGGAACAAGAAATTTTCAAACATCTGTATATTCCTGATATAGGCTCTAGAAACTGTATTGTTGCTTGAAATTTAGCTGAGCAAGGTGGTGGAGTTTGAGCTGTAGGATACAGGGAAACAGGTGGAGTATACGTCAGTGCGTCACTAAAGTCACCAACAGGAATAAAACAGGAAAATAACAAGCTAAAAATAAGCTGCGCCATGCAACAGCGCGCTCTGCTCAGTCCATGCTAAATTCACAAATCAGGGTGTCACTCCGGTTGCGTCCACCTTGGATTTCGGATAAATTTTTAGTTGACAAAAATCACCACACAGCCTGTTAATTTCGGCCCTTCAGAAGACATATTATATTTCAGAACATTTAAATATCCAATAGTTTCCTCATAAAGTGTGCTGAAAAAAACGTAAACAAATATATGTTCGACCTTTACAAACCCAAGGTCTCATATTGCAGTATAGCCCAAGTGAGTGCAGAAAGGGCGCTTACGTCAAATCAACAAAATAAATGACTTGATTGTTACGATTGCGTAACTCTGAGTTAGGCCAATAAGCGGCCAGTCACTCCGGGCCCACTTGATCCAGTGGTCCAGGACCGTACAATAACAATCCAAATGGATTGCAGTGCAGTGCCAAAAACAGAGTGGTATCTATAGGCGCCATCCTACTTTTGGGAAATGTAGCATCCCCAACATTGTATTCAGTCAGTGCTGGATTATGACCGCTTAGCCACTGACAGGGACTTCGATAACTTTGATTGGGAAGGTTGTTGTTTTTTTTTTTTTATTTTTTATTATTATTTATTATATTTTGCCAATTGGCGTAAATAAAGTACACTTCAAAAACAAAACAAAACAATAGGTATAGGTAATTACGCTTCTCCTTCCACGTTCCTTCTCTTTCTTTCCATTCTTCTCATCCACTGCACCCCATCTCCTGTCTCGGTCAGCATTTCGAGTACATCTTCAGCGATTAGATCTTCCTGGCACTCTCCTATCATATGTGATAAAGTCTCTGGTGCCTGACCGCACAGCCTGCACAACCTTCTTTCTTCATCTTCCCAATATTTATTTGATTTTTCCGCGCAACCACACCGATACCGAGCAATTATTTTCTGGCTGCCTCCTCGCCCCCTCTCCATCAAATACTTTGGCCTTTCTTCTGTCACCAGCTTCTTATACAGTGGGTTGTATCTTGTCTTCTCCAATGCCTCTCGGTCTTCCCTTCTTTGCACCTCCCTATCCTTCTCGGTCAGCTCGTAGCTCCATCTTAGGTCCCTTTCTCGCGCTCTCTCCTTCAGCTCCTCCTCCGTCGTGCCGCATCTCTTCAAGTAT
Organism: Mesopsocus fuscifrons; assembly: GCA_950004255.1. Lineage (NCBI taxonomy): Eukaryota > Metazoa > Arthropoda > Insecta > Psocodea > Mesopsocidae > Mesopsocus > Mesopsocus fuscifrons. Next base: position 2,726,131 of record OX465377.1, read on the forward strand.
CTTTTCCTTTTCTCATCCCATTTTCTTCCCCCTCCTCTTCTGTCCAGTTCTTTGTAGCATTCTCCTAGTATCTTTTTTTCCTGCTTTCCTCTCGCCTTCATCTCGAACATTACAGCTCTCCTCCCAGCTTCTATTCTTATCTTGTCCGTGTTTGTTTCTAATCTCACTATATAGTGCGGCGTGCATCTGTCAAGCTCCAGCGCCCACCTCATGTACCTCGCCTGTATTGCCTCCACCTTTTCTACTTCCTCCCATCCCCATACTTCCGCACCATATAGTATCACACTCTCCACCAACTGTTTGAATAATTTTTCTTTCTTTTCGAAGTCGTCGTCGAACCACCTTTTTCCCATCCCCCACGTTCTTTTCATTGCCACCACTGCTTTCCTTATTCTGTCTCTCAGATGAGCTTCTGGTCCATTGCTCCGCTGGAAGATGTACCCCAGATACTTAAATTCTTGTACTTCTTCGATTTCTCCGTCTCCCCACTTCCACACTTTCTTTTCCTTCTTCCCTCTGGGAAGGTTGTTGTTTCAAAATCATCACTGAATAAAATTAGGCACTTCAACACATTCAAGAAATTATACTCAACAGAAAAATGGTAACGTCAGTCGAAACCGATGGAAATCGAACCCACGACCTACTGATTGGCAATCAAGAGCTACCACTGCGCAGTTTCTGTCAGTTTTCAGTATTTCCCTTGCATGTGAAGTGCACCTGGGGGAGGTACCTACGAGTCATTGACAGTCGACACTGACCAAAGCAGGTAGCACCTGGATATCGTTTAAATAAATCATTCATCAAATGTGACTTTGTTTGATCCACGGTGAAAACTATATACATATTATTTCAGAATGATTTATACTTGTGCGGAGCTTTAGGTTAAACAGTTTTATGAACCTCCCCAACGATTCTTGAACCTCCCGCTACGGAGGGTTTCGGTAAACAACTGAGGGGCAGCTCAGATAGTTCTTTCTTTATATACTGTCCATCCATCCCGAGAAACCTCGAAGACATCCGAAATATTCCGAACGTCCTACGTAATCAGTCATCAAAGAAACTAGGTAGACGAACATGAGTGAACATTAATAACATTTTCTAAGTATTTTTTTCCTGTGTAAATTAAACCTGAATTACCTACATAATATTAGGTAATTTTTTACATAATTTTCACACATGTAATTTTTTACATAAATTTTCCATGTTAATTTTTACATAAATTTTCCATGTTATTTTTTCACATAAATCTTACATATGTAATTTTTTACATAATAGTACATATGTAATTTTTTTACATAAATTGTACATTTGTAATTTTTTTACATAGGTAAATTTTTACATATGTAATTTTTTACATAATTTTTACACATGTAATTATTTTACATAATTTTTTACATATGTAAATTTTTACATAATTTTCACATATGTAAATATTTTACATAATTTTTACATAAATTTTACGTATATAATTTTTACATAAATATTACGTATGCAATTTTTACATAAATTTTACTTATGTAATTTTTTACATACATTTTACATATGTAATTTTTTTTACATTTTTTTATATTTTTAACATAAATTTTACATACCAATTTTTTACATTTTTTATATTTTTAACATAAATTTTACATTTGTAATTTTTACATGCATTAAATACCTAGGATGTAAGCATTACATAAATTATACATTATGTATTGTTACAAATATTATACAAATGTACTTGAATTACAGACAAATGTACTTGCAATTAGTACAAGTTTCCAGTGGATTAACCATTAAGCTAGATTAGTTATAGCTTGGGGCCTACGCTCAGAAGGGGCCTACAAAAAATTCCAACGTAATACATAATTGAAACAAAAAACGTTAAGAAACTAAGGGTGCGTCCCACCATGCCCAGTTAAAATTAAACTGGAGATTTACATATAGGCTGGGCATGGTGGTACTCACCCTTAATGTCAGAAACTGGTTTTGATTTTATTATCTATAGTGATTGCTGGGCAGAATTTTGTAAGACGAAAATTTCTGACTTTAAAAAGACGTAGGTATTATATTTCAGAAAAACTAAATGCCCTACAAAAATAACGTCAACAAACAGCTTTCTTTAGTAAGCCTCCATGATGCACTTTCCTAACAATAACTGATTCCGAATGTTTCCACTATTGTGAGAAAGTCTTTCGCAACCGTTGTCGGTCCCTTTATATTGATTGTTTGCGTTATACTCAGGGCTTTGACGGAATATCGCGGTCTGTGTTTTTTCAGCGTTCTTATGACAACAGATGGCTGAAGGAGGTCAAATGGGAAATTGCTAAAGTAAATAAACCCAAAAGCGCTGCAGAGAAGTGTTTTTCTTAGTAAAAAAATGTCTACTTTCCTTGTTTTAATAAAATGTCATTGCTACCAACCTCCCGCTGTTCCTTTCTTCTTTCTCCCAGTGTTCGTTTGCCTTGCCCTAATGTTTTTAAGGGCGTCTACGCAGTCGTGTTTGTTTACGTTTTTCTGCACATTTTATGAGGGTACTATTGGATATTTAAATGTTCTGAAATATAATCTGTCTTTTTAACGGCCAAAATGAACAGGCTGTGTGGCGATTTTACGATCGAGTGTAATATCTGTATTTCGGCCGTTAAAAAGTCATATTATATTTCAGAACATTTAAATATCCAATAGGTTACTCATAAATTGTGTTAACAATCACAACTTCGTACAGACCAGCTCTCCAGCCGTCGCATTAATACACGACGGGGACCTACAGTTTTAGGTGGGTTCCGAACCACCACAGCCTCGGTATACGTTTCACTTAAACATATCAGAGGTGAGTGCCGATCAGAAAATTTTGGGCAGGATCGGGATCGAACCGATGTAGGTTCCTCTCTAGAGCGAGACTGTTACATCAGCAGAGCACATAGGCTTTTCCTTTGACGCCTCCTGTGGCTATTTCCAGGGTTGTGGGGGTAATAATAGCCTGTCGGGCTTCTCTCTGCGGGTTGTGTGTGTTTGTACTGGCGAATAGGACGGTAGTGGCGGTGAGGCCACTACGACAGCTTAGTAAACACTGTGATTTGTGGAAACCACTGCTTTAAGGGTCCGCTATACATGACGGTGCATTTTTTGCCGCCCATAAGATTAACATTGCGAGCGGCGATTCATTTTCAAGGTTTACCCTTGGTTGGAAAGACACAAAATTTTGCCTGTACCTAGCCCTAATAATGTTCTAGGGAGTGTTCGAAGCAGATTTCCCATTTTTGTACTGGTTTTCGAGATACAGCACTTTTCTTGAGGTATGCGATGCTAGCATTTGCAAAACAGTTGCAATAAAAGAAACCAGTGAGAAATTGGGAAATCTGCTTCGAACACGACCTAGAACATTGTTAGGGCTAGGTACAGGCAAAATTTTGTGTCTTTCCAACCAAGGGTAAACCTCGAAAATGAATCGCCGCTCGCAATGTTAATCTTATGGGCGGCAAAAAATGCATCGTCAGGTATAGCGGACCCTTAAGCGGCCCTCCGTGGTCTTGTGGTCAAACACAGGACTTGTAATCGGAGGGTCCCGGGTTCAAATCCCGGTAGCGCAGATTTTCTGTTGGGTGCTTGGATGTCTATAGTGGGTCTCAATAACCATTCGTGGTTTATTATAGCGATAACGTCTTTGATAATGGTAAATATCAAGAATCAGTGGAGTCCTCCCTTTACCGGTGGGAGTAATGGTCTGTTTGGAGCTGGGTGTACAAGAAAATCTAATTTAATACACAAAAGAAAAATACTTTTGGTATAAAGGAGGTGAAAATATCGAAAGTGACGTAAGCTTTGGCTACTTCTGCTAAAGCTCCGCATCTTCTGCTACCTATCTTACTGTAAGCTATAACTGTAGGAAGGAACCATATACACTGAAGATATCAAAGTCTGACAAGGACGCAGCTACTCTACAAATTTTTCAACCCGCTTTATAAGGGAGAAGACCTTGGGAACAAATTTAAGTTACCACAACACCGCTTAGAAGTCCTTTCTTGCGGCTGATATACAGATTCTCCAAATTCGGTACCTAGCAACAGCCTCATTGTCCGGCAGTCTCCTCCAAAGTCTCACAAGGACACAGCTACTCGACTGTTTCAACTATGAAACCGAAAATCAAGACCATGGGGGTAACCTCTCCTGAGATTCCTTGAGATTCCAATGAGATTCCATAAAGATTTCTAAAGATTCCCAACGATATTAATAGAAAGATGAACCCCGTTGCGGTAACCACTCCAAAAAATTCCAAGATTCCCTGAGATTTCATAAAGATTTCCAATGATTCCCAACGAGTGGTTAACCCCTCGATCAAGACTTTCAACCCGCCATCTACGATGGGAGAAGTCCTTTGTTACTTAGGGTTCCACAAAGCCACTCAGAAGTCCTTTATCATAAATTCTCAAAATTCGATATACCATATGCAACAACTTCATTCTTGAAATGGTGTAGTTGCTGGGCTTGTCCCTCCGCCTCTACTGCTTACAATTATCACTGGTAAAACATGATTCAAAATATGAGGGTGCAAGTGGAAAATTGTTTTGTTTCGATTTCAACCCAACATAAATAAACACCCCTCTAGCATTTCCTCTTAATTTGGGGTAGAGTATAATTGGCCGTTTCACCCCCCCCACCCCTCTGAACCTTTTTGAGAGGCTCTCGCCGCTCGGATTTGGGAGTAACAGGGAGCCCTAATGGGCTTGACAACGTCGGCTTAGTATCCGTAGAGAGGTTTGTTCTTCTAATCCATATTCATTATTTAATCCCTTTGGCTATTTTGGACGAATCCACGGGAATGAGATCGTTCTAAAGGTTAAAGGTCACCACTCTTGTTGCTTTTGCTTATTTGTGCTTATTATAGCTTCCCTGCTATCCTGTTTGTATACACTCTGGGGATGTTTCAGTTTAGGGCTTATGCCATACTGTTAGTAAACGATGAAGACCTACAGTTTTAGGTAACCTTGAAGTACATTTCCCTTGGCATGCAGAACATATCAGAGGTGAATACCGCGCAGAAAAACTTTGGTAGGATCGGGATCGAACCGGTGTGACCCATGTTTTCTTTCTGTTGCAGGAGCAGGCAAATGACGCCAAGCTTCAGGCTGCCTCTCCTGAGGATACAGAAGACATGTCGCCTCTACCGGCAGCTCAGCAGTCTGTCAAGCGGCGAGGAGGCATCTCTGCTGAGCCCGTCAGCGAGGAGGATGCCACCAGCTACGTTAAAAAGGTACGAAGGAGGTGTAGGAGGAAACTCCCGGTCACGTTCTCTGCGAATGTGAGGCCCTCACCGACCTTAGAATTAAATTACACCATATAAATCGTCACTCGAGCCTGCTGAACATTCAGAAGCCTCTAGTAAAAATTCACGCCTTCCTGCAGTCGGCCAGGCTCCTGTACGGTAGGAAATGCGGGGTGGCACAATAGGCAGCCTACGTGTTCAGGGGCGCCTCGGGGCTCCCCCACTCGTCTGAAAAGAAAGAAAAAAGGGTCGAAAACAGGCTGAAAGGGTCGTAAAAAACTTTCCAGGCTTTTTACCTGTGCCCGGCCTTGAGCTTACGGGAAAACCATCTTTGCTTTATACTTACTTAGTATGAAAGTTCCAAGTTCCAGAATTTAGAGTAAGATTACGTCGTGATACAGGATTTAATGAGGGAGTGCAGGTCTATTCTGGATCTGTCAACGCGTAGTTAACGACGAGATAAGGACGAAGTGGTGTGGTTTTAACTATGTTTTAGCGTTGGGAAATCATTTGAGAACAAAGGGTGTCCTAAAAATGGGTTGTCTACTGCCACGTCTGATTGCAGGTGGTGCCGAAAGACTACAAAACAATGGGCGCGCTGAGTAAAGCCATCGCCAAGAACGTTCTGTTCTCCCATCTTGACGAGAACGAGAGATCAGACATCTTTGACGCCATGTTCCCCGTCACGTTCCTGCCAGGGGAAACCATCATACAGCAGGGCGATGAGGGCGACAACTTCTACGTCATCGACCAAGGTTCGTTTATGATAGAAGAAGTAACTACACTAGTCTCTCTCTATAACGACTGGGAAGGGGTCATGTAAATTTGCTCGCTATAAGGAGAGTTGGGGTTTCGATATGAGAATTGATATTGGCGACTGTATATACGGTAGTCTCTTTATAACGACCATGTAAATTTGCTCGCTATTGAGTTCGCTTTAGAGAGGGTTCTAGAATGAGTCAGGGTTTGTTAAGGGACCACAGCGTTTACTCGTTATAGAGAGGTGAACGTTATAGAGAGTCACAAGTGTAAGTAAATCAAAGTAGTGAGGTACAAAAACATTGGCTCCTTCTGTTTGTTGACGTTTCCGAGTAAACTTGTGGATATTTAATTGTTCTGAAATATAAGGTCTTATTAACGGAAAATAGTGTAAGTAATATGTCGTGATTTTACTATCGAAAAATTTCTATGGTCTCTAGAAAATGTCAACAAACGGCATTGTGTAGACAACCTTAAAGCTGGATTTCACCACTTCTCTAAAATACACTATAGTGTCTCATATCGAACAGATTTATCTAATCGTATGTTTAGCTTATGACAGGTGTGATCGCACTATAGTATACCTGTACTTTAAGAAATGGTGAAACCCACCCCTACTGTTACGTAACGAATGGTTAATAGCTTGATTGCATGTGTTCTGCCAATTATCACTCTACCCTGTTTCTCCCTTTCATGACGTCAAAGTTTGGATGAACGAACGTCCAATTAGCTATGATTAATGGATAGTGATCTGTATGATAATAAGTTGTGTTCACTTTAATAATTTGGATAGTTTCTATGAATTTAGTATTGTTCTTGTTAGGTGATGATAATAAAATCTAACTCTATACCATTTCACTTTAATTTACTTGGTAGCAGTACTCAGTGCTAGATATTTTATTATCATCTTCTTAAAAATAATTCACCTTACGGGTGGAAGAAATGCATCAACACCTGAAGCAGAGCCTTAAAGAATTTTCTCGTTTCGCAAATTAAAGTTCTTCGTTTTCTATCTTTACGAATCGAGGAGAGCGTTGAAGGTTAGGGGTGAGGTTATTTTCCATTCACGTCTCGGAATATGAGGGGGGGGGGGGGGGGGTGACCGTGCCCCCCCCCCTTTGCATAATATGCTACACGCCCGGAACGTGCTGCCTTATTGCCCTTTTTCGTCTCGAATATGGAGGCACTGCTGTAGAAGCTGCTGATTCAGTAGAGACGGCTGAGGGCGTTTTCAAAGTCATTTCCGGTTTTGTGGTATGCAGGATGAGCAGGGGAGTTGCCAGGGAGGACTTTTTCGGTTTACCGAAGTTTTTGTTAGAACGTAAGAAATTGTTGGTAACTTGCACCTGTGTCTGCCAACCGCCTACACACTTATTGGTGCTTACAGCCTTGGCCAGAAGGCACAGATTCGCTAAATCTAAGCGCCTGTATAGGTACTTATCCTGAGGTAGCGTGGGGCTTTTGCAATCTGTCAAAGAAACACGTGGACTGGTAGTTGACTGTTTGAAACCGCCTCACGACACAGAGTCTCAGGTTTATATCCCCCAATAAACACCTTTGACTCGCCCTGTAACTTCGGAGAAGGACTTGAGGTACGTAGCATTGCAAACCAAGTACGTATATTTCCCTTTGAACTGACCGACCGTGAGAAAATCCTGAAACAGTCTGTTAAAAATATAATACCTGAGCCTGTCATAACAGGAGGTGTCTCCAGTTAGACAGGTAACTGGAATTATTTCTACCTCCAGTTGAATATTCCTTTCGTAAAATGATACCTCTCACATTTTCCACCCAATTTGAGAAAAGAAACCAAGCCGAAAATGACAGGGAACGCAAAGGGAAATGTTTTTCCTTCTTGGAATATCTCCGGTTTCTCCCTTTTTAATCAAGACTTGTTACTGTATTGATTCGCAGCCAGAAATATAATACTTTTGTGAAGGGGATAAAGAACCGTTATTCCCTTTCGAGTTTGTGTTCCCAACTACGGCCCTGTTTTGTGCTAACGAGAATAATGGGGCGTTTTACCACGGTCCCCCCCCCCCCCCCCCCTAAGCTCTTGACTCTTCTTTCCTTCCTTTGAACTTTGATGGTGCCGAGTGGGAGAGCACGTAAGCGAAGCTGCTGAGCATTTTCTGAATAGGTACACGTTCTCGTTAATGTACCCCACGCCTTGGTATGTCTCATCTCTCCTTTTCAATGCGGGGAGTAATCTCACCCTATAATGACAGTCGAGGAACAATGTAAATTAGCTCGGTATAAAGAGAGTTCGCTATAGAGAGGTTGCCTCGGGATGCCTCATCATCCCTCTTTTCAATGTGGGGAGTTGCAGTAGTCTTTCGTCAAGGAACCAAGTTAATGCGGAGTTCGCTATTGTGATGGTTTCAGAATGAGTCTGGGGTTGGTCAAGTGTTTACTCGTTATAGAGAGGATGTGGTTATAAAAAGTGTCGTTATAAAGAGTTTATCATCATGAAGAGTGTCGTAGAGAGTAACATCTGTATTATATTTCTAAACGTCCCTAAAAAGGGCAGAAAAAAACGACAACAAAAGCATTGTGTCGACAGCTTGAGGATTGTAAACCCACCCTAAAATATTTTCATCCCTTACTTTCACAGGAGAAGTAGAGGTGTACGTAAATTCGGAGTTGGTGACCACCATCGGGGAGGGAGGTAGTTTTGGTGAGCTGGCCCTCATCTATGGCACACCTCGGGCGGCTACGGTGCGGGCCAAGACCGACGTCAAGCTCTGGGGGATCGACCGAGACTCCTACCGCAGAATTCTCATGGGCTCCACTATACGCAAACGCAAGATGTATGAAGAGTTTCTATCCCGTGTCTCCATTCTAGGTGAGTTTCGGTAAATGGATCATCGGTGTTAGCATGGTAAACGTGGGAGAAAATCTACAGTTTCTCTTAAGAGGACGCTATACCTGACGGTGCATTTTTTGCCGCCCATAAGATTAACATTGCGAGCGGCGATTCATATTCAAGGTTTACCTTTGGTTGGAAAGACACAAAATTTTGCCTGTACCTAGCCCGAACAATGTTCTAGGGAGTGTTCGAAGCAGATTTCCCAATTTCTCACTGGTTTCTTTTATTGCAACTGTTTTGCAAATGCTAGCATCGCATACCTCAAGAAAAGTGCTGTATCTCGAAAACCAGTAAAAAAAATGGGAAATCTGCTTCGAACACTCCCTAGAACATTGTTAGGGCTAGGTACAGGCAAAATTTTGTGTCTTTCCAACCAAGTGTAAACCTTGAAAATGAATCTTATGGGCGGCAAAAAATGCACCGTCAGGTATAGCGGACCCTTAACTGGGCATGGCGGGACGCACTACTATTTCAAGACGTGCGAGAAAGTAAAGTGAGACCATTGTCGAACCATTCCTATTTTTTTGTGACAGAGAGCCTTGACAAGTGGGAACGTCTGACTGTGGCCGATGCCTTGGAGACTGTCAGTTTTGATGACAATGAGTGTATTGTCAGACAAGGTGACCCTGGTGACGACTTCTACATCATTGTCGAGGGGACTGCTCTAGTTCTGCAGAACCGCGCCGAGGGTGAGGAGCCCATGGAGGTTGGCCGCCTCGGGCCCTCCGATTACTTCGGTAGGTGACTGTCTACTACAAAAGCTAAACATAGTGTTCTATTCGAACGAGGAAACAAAAGCTGTTAATAAGACATTATGTTTAGCTTTCACTGGATAACATTCTAACAAATAGTGATGCAATTACCGTACTAAGGCTGGATTTCACCAAATCTGAAAGTGCACTATAATGCGATCGCACGTGTCATAAGCTATAGATACGATAAGTTAAATCTGTTTTATAGGAGACACTATAGTATAATTTAGGTGGTGAAATCCAGCCTTTACAGTATGACATAGTGATAAGTAAACAAGTAACAATGGCGAACAAGGCAGGTAGAACAAATAACAGCTGGAAAAGTTTTTAACGAATTTTGTTAGTTATTTGTCACTTCTCGTAAATTACATTAAAACTTCTATAGGCAGCCCTCCCTGTAGTGTAGTGACTTGGCTCTTGTCGCTGTCTTGACCAAACTCAAGCAACTTTACCCATGGTTACCTCTTCGATAGGTGACCTCTTTTTTTTTTTTTTTTTTTTTTTGTGGGTGTTGTTAGTCTACAGTGAGATGAATGTAATTTACCGTTGGTTTCAGGGGAAATAGCTCTGTTGTTGGATCGGCCTCGCGCTGCCACAGTGGTGGCCAAAGGCCCGCTCAAATGCGTCAAGCTCGACCGTGCAAGGTACGTACAAGAACATAGGAGGTTTATTCTTCTTCTCTTAAGGGTCCGCTATACCTGACGGTGCATTTTTTGCCGCCCATAAGATTAACATTGCGAGCGGCGATTCATTTTCAAGGTTTACCCTTGGTTGGAAAGACACAAAATTTTGCCTGTACCTAGCCCTAACAATGATCTAGGGAGTGTTCGAAGCAGATTTCCCATTTTTTTACTGGTTTTCGAGATACAGCACTTTTCTTGAGGTATGCGATGCTAGCATTTGCAAAACAGTTGCAATAAAAGAAACCAGTGAGAAATTGGGAAATCTGCTTCGAACACTCCCTAGAACATTGTTAGGGCTAGGTACAGGCAAAATTTTGTGTCTTTCCAACCAAGGGTAAACCTTGAAAATGAATCACCGCTCGCAATGTTAATCTTATGGGCGGCAAAAAATGCACCGTCAGGTATAGCGTCCTCTTAACTCCCAGTTACCGCCCATTTAACACCAAGGTGTGTTATATAAATAATATTTTGAGATTTAAAAAATATCTGATAGTTTCCTGAGGAAAATATCAACAAAGGGAATTGTGTCTTCATACTTAACATTGACTGCCTCGATAGCCGAGTGGTCTTGATGGGCCTTTAGAGGAACACAGGTTCGATCTCCACCCTACCAAAATTTTTTCTGATCGGCATTCACCTCTGATTTTTTCTGCATGTCAAGTGAAATGTAGGTACCTATATCGAGGCTGTGGTGGTTCCCCGCCTAAAACTGTAGGTCCCCGTCGTGTACTAACACGATGACTGGGGAGCTGGTATTTGGTAGTGCTGCCAGCTGAGGATGATGGACGATTCTCGAAATGTTGCTGGGGTTTTCCCACTACTAACTCTCCTATTAATTTTGTCCCACAGATTCGAGCGAGTCCTGGGACCCTGTGCAGATATTCTCAAGAGAAACATCACCCAGTACAACAGCTTCGTCTCACTGTCGGTGTAAGCTGCTTCCGCTTCGGCAATTGTCGGCCAGCTCCATCATTTATCGGCCAGGGAGTTCCGCCCGCCAACTCCGCCAGTGCCGGGAAACACCGGAACCCTTCGGCTTTTCTCGGTTTCTATTGGCTGGTTACGACTCGGCCTGCAGTTTCTGTGATCTGATGTTCTTTCTTACTTCCAGCCGCTTTTGATATTTGTCAAAATATTCCTTCTGTTCGTTTTAAGGTGTCTCTCTGTAACGACTGTCAAGGGACTGTATAAACTTACTCGCTATAAAGAGATATCGCTATAGAGAGGGTTACAAAATGAGTCAGAGTTTGTCAAGAGACTATGGAGCGTTTGCTCGTTATAAAGAGGTTTTCGTAGAATGTCGTTATAGAGAGATACCACTGTATTTCATATGTGGCGAAACTAAGTACGTTCTTGACAATTTTCTGCTGATGAACGCGTTCCGACATTTTTCTATTTATTGACGTTTTTGCCGATCATTTTTTGAGAACACTGTTGTGATTTTACGATCGAGTCAGTAAAAAAATTAGTCCAGAATTACTTGATCGTAAAATGACAACATAGCCAGTTCATTTCGGACGTTAAAAGGACATATTATATTTCAGAACATTGTCCTCAAAAAATTGTAGAAAAAAAACACAAACACTACCTACTGTGTGGTCGCTGTTAAGGCTGAATATACATTCGCTGTTTTTTTACGTTTGGAATTCAAACTTTGTGAGTGATTTTTGTCACCAAAAAAAATGTCCAAAATTAACCGATCGTGAATTCACAACATAGCCTCATGAGTAATGACGTTAAAAAGACATATTATATTACAGAATATTTAAATATCCAATAGTTTTCTCACAAAGTTTGAAGTCCAAGCGTAAAAAAAAATAGCGAATGTATATTCAGCCTTACTTCAAGGAACTAAGGAAAACTCTGGCCGAGGTTGGAGAGAGGGACAGTAGCTTCTCTCTACGGTAACTTGCTGCTCTATCACCAAGGTGAAAGCGTCTTAAAAAGTCAAGAAACCGTGAGACGGGACGGGACTAGTCACAGAAAATGTGAACAGCTCCATAGAATGATGTTTACCTAACCAGCTGCAATCAAAATCCTGACTTCTTCATTTTAAAGTTTCCCACGAAAATAACGTCATAAGTTACTCAAGCACAAATGAACGAGCACAAGCTGGAGACGAGAAGTTTGCGAACTTCTCTTGAAAAAAAAAAACTTTCGAATATTGATATTTGAGAGGGTCTCCGATTTTATAACTTTTCAGCCCAAAATCTGAATTAATTTGAAAAGTAGAAAAACTACGGTGGAACCATAGGTAATAACCCTCGTACTTTTTCAAATATTTCTCCTAAGAAGACAGTTACTTTGTTCAAGAAATAAACAGTGTTCGGGTCTTCTAAAAACTCTAAAAATAAACAGGCTAAGAAGATGGTTCTGGAGTCTATAGAAGAAGGTCTTACAGGGTCATCTTACAAAGTCCAACTGTCTGTTTTTTTTTTCGTAAGAAGGACCACCTAATATACCGTCGTTATAAAATTCGTTAACTTGACGTTAACAGATCCGTAATAGACCTGCAGAACAATCTTCTTTAGCCTCTTTAAAGCTACTATGTAGCAAAACCCAACAACTGTTTCTTTCTCAAACAAAATTCTTAAGGAGATTTGGACAAGAAGTAATGAGGTTATCCTTGTTGCACTGTAAAACTGTTCCTGTTTTGATTTATTAGGGGGAAAAGGGCACAACCGCCACATTTCGTTTTCCTCTTTCTAGTGCGTTTAGTTAACTCGGAATTTTTTAACCCAAAGCGGTTGCCTATAAGTTAAACATGGGTGCCACACGTTTCCATTCTCAGCAGGGTCTGGTCTTCTTGGGGGGGCGTCCCACCATTCTCGGTTAACGGTTAATTTCCAGTTAAATTTCAATTATTGCACGGTAAAAACCGAATTTAACTGGAGATTAACCGTTAACCGGGTATGGTGGGACGCACCCTTACACGCCCAGCTCCAAACTTCAGCATCCATCCGTTAACTAAATCCCAGTTAACTAAATCGACTGTTACAGTTCAAAGCAGTCTTTGATCCGTAGGCATTATTCTGTGCATGGCGAGCTAGATTAAAACCTAACGGCCGTTCAGAGCTTTATAAATTTAAATTATTGTATTATTATTGTACTGTGCATTAATTTAATCGTTAAATGTTAAGTTTTTTAAAAATCGTTAAAAATAGTGGCAGTGTGGTGCCATGATATGATACACATGGGGGTAGCGTAAAGGTCGACGCGACGATCCTCGGTTAAGTGCCAGTTAACTTAACTTGGAAGTTAACAGTCCATTTTGCAAACAATTAAGAGAAGTCAGATCGACCGTTATTGTACTATCGTTGGGTTAGAAACCAATTAAATAAGTCCTGTATATTGCAAATGTGTTGGGCTTCTCTGGACATATAGGAAGATTTATCATTCTGAAACATCGTAAGACCGAACATACAATCTAGAACGTTTTTTCTGCTCACTTTATGAGGAAAATGTTGGATATTTAAATGTTCTGAAATATAATATTTCTGTCTAACGGCCAGTATGAACTGTGTTAAGATTTTACGATCGAGTTTGTCCGAAATTAACCGATCGTTAAATCACAACAGAGCCAGTTATTTTCGGCCGTTAAAAAGACATATTATATTTCAGAACATTTACATATTCAATAGTATCCTCATAAAATGTGCATAAGTCACGTGCTGAAGTCAACTGATGGGTCTTCAGATTTGTTTTCTATCTCAGTTTTATTTGGTGTCATTACCTGACTGTCAATCTGAAGTGAACTGTACCTTAAGGGCCACCATACATTCTCGACGAACTTCACCAAAACCACTGTGCGAAAGTAAATATTCGACAAAACTAATGTTTACATATTAGTACTGCCGGAGACTGGTAATTGCAATATCGTATTGGTTGTGTCTACTCTAAAAGCTAAACATAGTGTGCTATTTGAACGCGAAACGAACGAGTGAAAGTAGGACACTATGTTTAGCTTTTAACGACAGAAAAAGTAGAGAAATCTGAGAAATGCTGTTGCAATTACCCACTTCCGTGAGTGAAATAAAAATTGTCAAAATGTAACATGGCGGCGGTAAATATTACAAACATTTATCAAGCTTTTAAACTAAATGTGACGATAAAATCATACTGTTTTAGTCTGAAACGTTACAAAAAAATATTTCGCGTGAGGTAGTGTTATGTTTTCGCGATCTGTCAAAAAAAGCATGTGGACTGGTAGTTGACTGTTTAAAATCGCTCCAGTGGGCTTATTACTCCATTTCATGCAAAAATACAACACTACCTCACGACAAAGAGTCTCAGGTTTACATCCCCCTCCAAACACTTTTCACTCGCCCTGTAACTTCGGAGTAGGGCTTGAAGTACGTAGCATTGCGAACCAAGTACGTGTAGTCAACCTTAAATGTGTAGTGGGGTCCGGGGTCCGTACCATTTTTTATTTTTTTTACTGAGTTCTCTTATACACCCATCTTCTTACTCTCTGTATTTTATTTAGACTTTTACATATCTCCCCAAGATCTACAAGGTAGTTTTCAACTACTTTTTAAAGAGAGCTTAGCGTTTCTTTTTTCTTTCAGGCATAGAACCCTTAACAGTATCTACCACGTTTTATGTGCCTTTACTTAGTGCATACACTGCGCCAGTGTAGTGGAACTCGTGTATGCACAGCACTGCCATCTCGTAATTAAATCACACACACTCATTTAATGTAACGGTGAACAAAAAACTAAAGAAATTCGTTACGTCACCACACAATTCTGTTTGTTTATGTTTTTATTGGCCATGTTTTTAGGAAACTGGTTCTAAAATATAATATGTTGTGACTTTAGTTCTAGTAAATCACTCATCAAAAAGACATATTATATTTCAGAACATTTAAAAATCCAACAGTTTCCTCAAAAATCGGGAATAAAAATCATTCTGCTGCCACGTGTTTTACGATTGTGTATTCGGTCTTAAAATGATAAAACCTATGTCTTATCGTACGATTTCTCTGCACATAAAAAGATTGAGAGATCGGTTCCGTATCAATGTGCCAATAACAGCTGATCTCTTGAATCTTTGCGGGCCCCGAGACCTGTTGTGGCGTCTTATTTATTAAAACTAACTGACAACTTTTATGTAAATCTATGTTATCTGCTTAATTTAAGTGTCAATTTCTACGTGGATGAGAATTGGTGTAGAGTGGACCTATGTAAGTCTATCAAACAATAATGAAATGCATTTAGACAAGGGAACGTTTGATAGAAATCGGGATTGTACGGTTCGTTCAAAAATATAAACTACGGCTCAATCCGTAAGTTAGCTCATTTTCATTTTAAATCCTAATTGATGTAAAAAGTAAAAATTAACTCATAGGTAGTTAGTTAATAATTTAGGCAGGTATGTATTTTTTTAAGGTATTTTTAACAAAAGGGCACTAGCAGAAAAGATAGGCTGAACTGAATATTACTTGTAACGGTTTAAAAACCTGTCGTTCGGGATCTCACTCCTTGCCCGGCTACTGTGGGGGTTCTAAAAGTTTCGGAATATTATTGTTTATTGTTTACTAATTTTAAAATTTATCGTATGGCGTAAAGCTGGTTTGTTTCTTTTCGGGGCCTGAAATCACCCATTATGATGAAGGCCTAATTTAAAGAGGGGCATGGGGTGAGGCCCCGAGCGGCTGCATGGAGCATTTGGAACCTGCACCTTCTTTTGAACTAACTTCCAAATTTTCCCTGTATATACTGTATCCCCAGACCATGTTATTAAATAAGAACCCTCCTCAAGATCTTTCCTCTAAATGGAGTAGGCGATTATATACTTAGGGAGAATTTCATCCGAACTTAAAGTACACTTTAGTGCCTCCTATCGCACAGACACACCTTATCGTATGTTTAGCTTATGGCAAGTATACTGTAAACCTTACGATAGCAAGCTAAACATAGCTAAAATAAATCTGTCCGTTAGGAGACACTATAATCTACTTCTGGTTAAATCCACACAAGCGACATAAGCTACGTGATTCATTTTTTTTCCTGGTAAAAAAAATATTTTCTTGGTAAGTCACGTAAAACAAAAGAAGTGTGTCAAAAGACATAAAAAATACAACACTGAATACTGAAAAATATTATTCTCACGTTTATAAATTAGAGATCCGAGCCGAGTCGCTCGATAATTGCAACGATGTGGTCCATATCGGACTTTTCCAATCCAGAATTGATGACGACCAGTCGGAAGAAGTTGGGCAGCTGATGGAGAGGTTGGTACGTCAACATTAGTGAACCCTCCTTGATCATTCGCTCCTTGATCTTTGGTGCAACCTTAAAAAGTAAGTTAAGTGTAAGCACCAGAATGGTGTTTAATGTCCATTTTCTGACGAATTTATCGGATATTGTTCTGAAATATAATTTGTCCAAAGTTAACCGATTGTAAAGTCACCACACAGCCTGTTAATTTCGGCTGTTAAAAAGACATATTATATTTCAGAACACAAATGTGTGGTGTCCCTTAACTAGACTAGCTGTTCAAGTATTGTTTCACTTACTTTATGGAGTTTGTCTTTGAAGTCAGGTTGATGCTGTTTGCCGCGCAAACTAGGAGGAACAAACCAGAAGCAGACATTGGTGCACTCAGGCCGAGGAAAGACCAGCTCGAAGCCTGGCCGATCTGCGATCTGGCTAAGGAAGTACTCTGATAGGCTAAACAGCTTCTCAATGTGCTGTTGGAAACCATGGCTTCCCTGAAAAAGCAATTGCCATATCATTAAGGGTTACTTTGGCTTTTCAGTGATTGTGTGGTAGGTAACCGAAAGCCGTAATGAGTTTTTGCTTACTCTTTGTTCTTGAATGAATTTGCTCTTAAGGCTGTATATACATTCTCGACGAACTCCACCAAAACCACGGTGCGAAAGTAAATATTCGACAAAACTAATGTTTACATATTAGTACAGCCGGAAACTGGTAATTGCAATATCGTATTGGTTGTGTCTACTCTAAAAGCTAAACATAGTGTGCTATTTGAACCCGAAACGAACGAGTGAAAGTAGGACACTATATTTAGCTTTTACAGGAGAAAAAGTAGAGAAATGGTGTTGCAATTACCCACTTCCGTAAGTGAAATAAAAATTGTCAACATGTAACATGGCGGCTGTAAATATTACAAACATTTATCAAGCTTTTCTTCTAAATGTGACGATAAAATCATACATTTTTTAGTCCGAAACGTTACAAAAAAATATTCCGCGTGCGGTAGTGTTGTGTTTTCGCGATCTGTCAAAAAAACATGTGGACTGGTAGTTGACTGTTTAAAACCGCTCCTGTGGGCTTATTACTCCATTTCATGCAAAAATACACACTACCTCACGACAAAGAGTCTCAGGTTTACATCCCCCTATAAACACTTTTTACTTGCCCTGTAACTTCGGAGTAGGGGTTGAAGTACGTAGCATTGCGAACCAAGTACCTACGTGTAGTCGACCTTAAGAGGGTTCTAATAAAATAAAAAACTCACCTTGGCCTTCCACATGAACCAGAACTTGAGGACGTCGGCTCGGCGGCCACACTGGATGTGTTTGTCGCCTGTGTCAAAGCTGACGTCATAGAACTTGTCAGGCTGGAAGAGGTAAGAAGCGCTGGACGCATGCGCCGCCTTCAGCAAGCCGCGGTGCCGCGTGAGGAACACTGAGCATTGCTGCGGCGCTGCCAGCAGTTTGTGTGGGTTCCACGTTACTGAGTCAGCAAGGTGAATGCCCTGAAAGCAAATTATATGAGAAAAAGTGTGAATTTGGCCGAAGCTCAAGAGGAGTTGGCCGAAGCCGAAGACGAGGGAGATGAGACCAGTTTAGTACATCTATCATCCATCATGCAGTAGGAGAAATATTGTTTATGCCTGGACTCGAGCCTACACCTCTCAGAATACAAGGAAGACTTCTTTACCGCTCGGCCACTAACAGGCACCACTGTACTTGTATTTCATTTACTTCGTCGCTAACTATGACAAGATTGCATCGTTCTTGTGTGAAAAAATGTTTTTGAAAATGGTCTATCTAACTAAACTGCTCAACCGATTTTGACAAAATTTGGTAAGGGGATTCCTTCCGCTACTTGCCTACGTCACTTTTTTGGACAAGTTTACAGAACTAGAAAAAAAAGTTGAGTCTGGATTTGAACCTACCTGCAAAAGATGGCGGCGTTTGGGAGACATGAGGCACCCGCCGCCCCACGCAGCGTCGACGTGCAGCCAAAGGTTGTGCCGTTTGCATACCACTGAGATCTCCTGCACCGGGTCAAAAGCCCCCACCACTGTCGTTCCTGCAACATTCATAGAGTTTCGAAAATTAAACTTGGCTGCATGCACTACCGCGCACAGTGGAAACCTATTTCCTCACAAATACAGTGTACTTAGGTACAGTAGTCTCTCGTCGAGGGACCACGTAAATTTGCTCGCTATAAAGATGGTTCGCTATAGAGAGAGGTTTTAGTGTTTGCCAAGGGACTGTAGCGTTCGTTTGTTATAGAGAGGTTTCGTTATAGAGAGGTTTTTGAGGCCAAGCCGAAAATTTTCATACCACAAGTAGCAACGACCATGAAAGGTTTCCCGCCATCTTGAATAGTTTGTAGGATCGCTGCTTCGAGCGCTGCAGGGTCCATTTTGCCACGGGAGTCCGTGCGAACGCCCACCACGTTCTGCGTCCCGAGTCCCATGAACGCCCCCAACTTGGACGAAGAGTAATGTGCATCCTCTGAAGTGAAGAGAACCAAACGCCCTGCAGCGTGAAGTCCAAGAGTCTGTGAAAAAACGCTATCTTTCATGGACGTAATCTGGGGGGGGGCAAGGGGGCACGTGCCCCCCCTGAAATGTTTTAGGGGGGGCACTGCCCCCCCTGAAATCTGTCTCCTCGGATGAAGTGAATTTGAAATAAAGGGTCCGACAATGGTCGCACTTGACTTTCTCGCAATTTTTACGCCAGCGGCATCGAAAATTTTGATTTTTTTTAAGTCAATTATTTTTTTTGGCCAGAATTTTACCTTCTTCTGAAAAATATTTTGCAACACGCTGGACAACAATTCTAGACACCTGTGTACCGAATTTCAAACATAATATCCGTCAAACAGTGATGTGTCATTCGACGCGCAAAGTACATATTTCCTATTTTGCATGTCACGGTCTTAATTTTCACGTAATTGAAAATTTATTGAAAATGACCTCGAAGCATTTATCTGAGACCACTTTCACAAATTTCTAAGAAAATCCGTCGATTATAGCGTTGTTGCAAATGTGATCTAACCAATCACAAACGTGACTTCCATTTTTGGAAAATTTTCCTACGATAATGTCAATATTGGCCATAATTATTACGTTAGAAAATTTCGTTCGGTAAAACTTCAAACAAGGTTAAAGTACACCTCCCTACCAATTTCTATTGAAATCGGTTGAACAGTGCCACCGGAGTGATGACCAACACGTTTTGGCCAAAACCGTGCCAAGTTATTAGCCCACCTCCAAATGGTTGTAACTGACCTAAAAACATCTATTCAAAAACACTTTTACAAATTTTCAAGGTTCCAACTTGATATAGATAGCCTCCGGTCCTTCCTAACTGTCAAAAAACACGATTTTTTGCCTTTTTTTGACAATAGCAGGCGCAATTTTTGAGTTATCAAAATTTATCAAAAAACATGTCTACATTACGATTAGGTACCTACATACCGAATTTGAGCAAAATCGGATGAACCCTACCGACTATTGGCTTGCTTGAACCTTGCCCCCCCTGAAAAAAAATGAGATTACGCGCCTGCTATCTTTGTTTTAGGTAGTCAAATTTAAGATGCTCCACACAGACGTGAAACACGTGCCAGTAGAATGACTTTTCTTCCAATTATTTTTAGGGAACTGTTGGATTTTAAAAGGTCATAAAATCACTGACTGTAGCTGTCGGTCACCTACCTTTACATCGGGGCAGGCATGATGTCTTGCGCAGTTAATTCCGTACCCATTGGCAATGGAGCCTCCAGGGCAAAACAAACCATCTCCCTCCCCGTCAGCAAAGCCCACTATGCGGCGCATCTCTGTCAGCACTTGTTCCTCCATTAAGCTAAACACGGGCGACACCTCGTATGTGTAAACGCTTGGGTTGAGCGCGTCAGTCAGCCATTGGCCCACTAGGCCGTAGGGATCCAAACTGAAATAAGAAAACTTGGATATTTATTGGTTCTGAGATATGGTATGTCTTCTTAACGTGAAAAACTAGTTAAGGGTGGATTTCAGAAGTTCCTAAAGTCCACTATAGTGTCCCCTAAAATTCACTATAGCGTTATCCCTCCGAAAAGAAAAATTTAGTTAAAAGGAGAGACGATACAAGAAATTTTTTTTCAAGAAAAATATGAGTGTGTGGAAAATGCAGATTGGATCTTTTG
Source organism: Mesopsocus fuscifrons (assembly GCA_950004255.1). Lineage (NCBI taxonomy): Eukaryota > Metazoa > Arthropoda > Insecta > Psocodea > Mesopsocidae > Mesopsocus > Mesopsocus fuscifrons. Next base: position 2,746,833 of record OX465377.1, read on the forward strand.
TCATTAAAATCACGTAAGCTCCTTATGCTAAATCTGCCCAATTTTTTTTTTTTTTTTTAACGCGTGACGTTCAGAGAACATATGCGCCGATGAGTTGGTTGTTACAATTTTTTGGCCGAAGCCGAAGACGAAGTGGCCGAAGCCGAATATGAGTGGGCCGAAGCCAGTTTAGTAGTGGGCCGAAGCCAATACATCCATGTCGGAAGCGGAAAATTTTTCCGTTCCGCCGGGATTCGAACCCGGACCTCTCAGGACACAAAGCGGACCCCTTGACCACTCGGCCACTGAGAGGCACCAATTTCGTTGTTATCTCGTCGTTATCTTGGCGACGGAGAACGAGAATACGTCCTCTGGAAACTCACCCCCCGTAGAGCTGGTTGAGGAAGTAGGGGTGGCCAGTCTTGACGCTGTAGCGGATGACGTCTTCTGCTAGCTGGAGCAGGGTCTGGTGACTTGCACCCTCTGTGGGGAGACTCAGGTCCAAACTCTGCTGTAGCTCAGCAGGACTACGCCATTGCACTACCTGTAAATACAAATACAAATACATAGATTTCATCACTTCTCTGAAGTACACTACAGTGTCTCTTATCGAATAGATTTATCTTATAGTACGTTTAACTTATGACATGTGCAATCGCATTACAGAATACGATCCATAGATACATTGATGAATTTAGGCGCTCACCTTGCTCGTGCGATCAGTAGCTCCAAAAACAGCCTGTCTCAAAATCAGCTCCAGACTCTCCTGAAGAAATCGACCATGCTGCTGGAAACTGGGTAGGGTACAGAGGCGTGCGGGGAGGGTGGCAGCAGCGGCCTCCCCCAAATCCACCTCTTCCACAACTCTCTTGTCGGTCCTGCCACCGTCTCTCAGAGGAGCGGGCACAGGCTTCGCGAGCACCGTCAGCATGGTCAGACAGGGCGGGAAAGACTGAAGTCCAGCGGCGGCAAAGAGCGAAGAAGTACGGAAGAGGAGGGGGCGGCAGACAACCAGTGAGAATTCGGTTGAGGTCTTTGCAAGGCCGCAAGAGAAAGAACTACTTGGATTCTTTGCCGTCTGGGTCAACGGGTACCAAACCAATCATTGCCGTAACTCGGCATAGAAGCGTTGTCATCCCAGAGAATAGGTATTTTCCGATCAGGAAGTATTGGCAGTAGTAGTCAAGCAGTGATGAAAAAAAAAATTGATTGGAAATCGGCAATCAAGGTTCAAGAAAAGCATCGTTCCTACTTCAATCTATTCACACTAATGCATTTTTTAATCGTGTATTTCCTAGGAAACTGCACGATATATTTTTTTTTGCTCTGAAATATAATAATAATTATTAGTCATAGGTATCTTGTTAAGATAATGCAGAAACTCGTTTAGCTACTCGCTCGGATTTTTCTGGTTGGGACCCTCATACTTCGTCACAACAAATCAAACCTGAAGCATGAAATTTTGATTCCCAATACAGAATGCATGTGATTTCTTGATTTCTGACCTTCCCCCCCCCCCCCCCACCCCAACTTGAATAGCGGGTCAGGACCGAAAGGAGGTATGTCCCAGGGAAGGTGAACGAAAGATAGGTGCAAGGATTCAGGTATAAGACCTTTCAGAAAACCGCAGTGAGCAACGGCAGTCTTTGTAGCCGGGAAGTAGCGCACAGCAAGCCATGGGTTTTCTAAGGCTGCGCTAAAGTTTCGACCTCTCACGCTAAGAAATCTGCCGTGATGCCCACCTGAAGTCTGCCAACTTACGATACCTAGGTTTTCTGAAAACTAAATTTAGGTCAAACCTTAACACCCTCTAATTCAAAAAACCACAAAAGCGCCAAACTAACTTGTGACCGCCAAAATGTGATTTCTATCACGAGTTGTAACGCCTATGTTGAACTTATGGCATGACGTCGAATACATCACAAATACGGCCGTCACCGAGTTATTCACCGTGACCGACCGTGACCGTTAGGAAGCCATAGAATTATTACTATAGGTACCAGACCGTGCCCGGAGGTATCTACAGTGGCACCAGACCAAACAATAGCCATGATAGTGGCCACGAAGCTGCAGTGACCTTGCCAGCCGAAAAACCAACTCTTAATTCCGCCTTTCCCTTCCAGCAAAAAGAGATTTTTTTACAGAGTGCGATGAAGGTTGAAACTTTAAAAAAAAATTGAATCATTAAGCAGATATAATAAGTGTAAACATATATAATACCAGTATAATAACCTACAGTTATTGCTAGATACAGCAGGCACTGACACTTCTCAAAAAGTATTAGAAATTTTCGAAGGTTCAAAGAAATGATAAAACCTGAGCAAAATATCTCTTTAAGACTGGACATTACCTACATTCGCTATTTGTTTACATTTTTTCTGCACACTTTACGAGGAAACTATTGGAGATATGGACATGTTGTTCTTTTACGATCGAGTGTGAAATCACAACACAGCCTGTTAATTTTGGCCATATTATACATTTAAATATCCAATAGTTTCCTGATAAAGTGAGCAATAAAAACGTAAACAAACACGACTACTTAGACGTCCTTAAGTAACTAAAGGCATCAATGTGAACAAACTCACCAAATTTAAAACAAAACAAAACGTACAGCCCTCACCAACATTTTACGATAACTGATGTACCTACTTACAAATAGTAAGTATAAAGTTTAAGGCTCCACTTCACGTGATGATGCCTCTCCAACTCTGAATTCAAAAAAACCACTGGGAAATCGGGAAATTTGCTTTGGCATTGCCTAGAACACTACCAAGTCAATTCGGAGTTTCTTCAACTATGGGGGAAAAAATAAAAATAATTCGCCACTTGCAATGTTGACCTCATGGTTGGTAAAAAAGCATCAACATCTGAAGAAGAGCCTTAAGTTCAAAGTTACAATAAGTCCCTACTTAAGTAATTAATATCTGTAAAGGTTATTCCAGAGATTTTAAAAGAAGTATAATGGAATGTGAAAAAAAAAAGTAAAAACCATACCAAATCTCCAGAAAGCCTCCACATATAAGCCAAATTCTTGGCCCCAACTTTGGTCAAATTGTCAAATGAAGTAGGTATTCAGTTTATGGGCTCACGTGCCACGGTGCCAAGCGCGAGGACCAATGATTGGCTGGCGATGCGGAAGGTACATGGAGGCACTATAAGGTACAAAAAAAAAACACAAAAAACGCAGTTAACAGATAAATTTCCGTTAAATTCGGTTTTTGCCATTAACTAATTGGAATTTAATCGGGGTTTAACTTTAAACCACTCTTAACTATTAGAAGGCATTTTGATCGTGATCGGCACAAGAAGGAAGTGATTACCTTGTGACTGGACGGGGTCGTCTCCTGGAGTCATGGCAGTCTAGAATTCGCTCCTGCAGTTGGTGCATCGACGTTCTCGAGTCAGCAGGCAGCACAGAATACCGATAGGGAAGAAGAAAATGGCGCAGAAAATGCCGAGACATGTGAACTCGTCTTGCAGGATTCCAGACTGAAATAGAAAATAACGAGACATGTGTACTCAGAACTCCAGAGTGAAGCAGAAAGTTCTGAGACACGTGTCGTCAGAACTCAAGCCTGAAGCAGAAAATGCAGAGAGAAGTGCACTCAGAACTCCAGAGTGAAACAAAAAATTCTAAGAGGGAGTGTGAGAATCTAAACAATTCAACATCCCTTATACCGTCAGTTACTCGGGCTGAGGAGGCCCAAGGGCTAGGCTGTGTCAAAGCTGATCATAAAAATCCCGACATGTCAAAAATCGATCCAAAAGTACAAATCCTTCAAGTAAATTGACGTACTTAGAACTGTAAAGATAAGTGTGAAGTGTTAAGGTAAGTGTCACATGTCACATGACGACTGTAAATCATATTTGTAAAGCTAAACAGCATGAGTCACTCTTCAACTGTATAGTGATTCATACTCGAGAGGGTTTACGTCATAGATCCAATGCTGGGAGACACTCAACAACAGCTATGCATCAGTACAACTCGCCCACAAACTTCCTGTTGCACCAACAACCAATACCTATCATATTAAGTCTCAGATACGCTATGGGCGATCTTCAGTGTAAGCCATCGCATTAGGTAGGCAGCTCAGCTGGCTGACGCTGCTACTATATCGCCCAGCATGGTCCTATATGGCCCAATGTGATCGTGTATGGGGTAGGGTGGTAGAGTCCATTGTGTGGACAGCAAAACTGGTGAAGAGTTCTTTCGTGGGCCAGAGTGGTCCGCACTCGCCCACCATTGCATAGGGTATTTGGGCCCCACTGTGTGCCAGCTTGGGGCTTCACCAGAGCGCGATACTTCTTAAACCGGCCTAGTTGCTGGGCTCGTCCCCCCACCCCTCCAGCAGGGGAAAAGTGACCTCAACGCGCCGAAGGTTTGGCCTCTACAGTAAATATTATCAGTTGTGAGCATGAAACAATGGATTTAAAAGTGTTTCGCAACGTGGTTGGAAAGAGTGTTCTGCCTGACAGTGCCAACATAATTATTTACATGATAATGTGTAGTACCACGTCGTGGGCGTGATTCTGGCCAATTCGCACCCTTTTATATACCATTAGAATCCTAACTACATCTTAAGAGGACGCTATACCTGACGATGCATTTTTTGCCACCCATAAGATTAACATTGCGAGCGGCGATTTATTTTCAAGGTTTACCCTTGGTTGGAAAGACACAAAATTTTGCCTGCACCTAGCCCTAACAATGATCTAGGGAGTGTTCGAAGCAGATTTCCCATTTTTTTACTGGTTTTCGAGATACAGCACTTTTCTTGAGGTATGCGATGCTAGCATTTGCAAAACAGTTGCAATAAAAGAAACCAGTGAGAAATTGGGAAATCTGCTTCGAACACGACCTAGAACATTTAGGGCTAGGTACAGGCAAAATGTTGTGTCTTTCCAACCAAGGGTAAACCTAGAAAATGATTTGCCGCTCGCAATGTTAATCTTATGGGTGGCAAAAAATGCATCGTCAGGTATAGCGTCCTCTTAAGCTGGCCCCATACGATGCGCCCTGGAATGGAGGGGCCGGAATGGCAACTCAAGGATGGGGGGTACCCACACAAAAACTGCCACCCCTCCCCACTAACGCCCTAGGATGCCAACCCGCCAGCACTGAAACGGTTGATACTTACCCTACAGTTGGGGCAGCCGTTCAGAATAACTACTTCAGTAGGAGGCTGAACGGTTATAACAGTGGCGCCGTATCCAGGAGTTTGATTCGGAGGCGAGAAACCATAGGCGGGGGCTGGGCCAGCATAAGGGCCGTACCCAGGTGGAGCTTGTGGAGGGTACCCTGGCTGCGCCCCTGAAAATTATAAAATTTATTTTATTGACTAGACTGCTCGATCGAATGGCAACATAGCCTAAAATTTGTGTGGCTAAGATCTGACACTAAAAAAATATTTATATTATATTGCAGAACAAGAAATACCAGTTTCCTTGCCTGTTATTAAGAAATATAGACAAACTGCAATGCACGTAAGTATAAGTTCGGAGGTGACTATGTGGTCGATGCGTGCACGTATAGTAGGTGACCTCGCCGAGGTAGTGGCCAAAATTATACCAGGGTGGTAGCCAACACCTACTACATGCACGCAGTAGGTACTTCGCTGGTCACATACGATGTGACGGACATACTGGCGAGTTGGCATCCTCAACCCCCCTCTCATTGGGTATAATTCGCCTATGCTTGCTTCAGAAGTAATGTGTGAAGACTCACCAAAAGTGGCATAAAAGCTGTACCTTCATACCCCGTTTGGTAGGTATTGAAAATACCCAGGTTTTTTTTACGCGCATAAGATTACGTAACAGCAGGTAGGTAGGTAACTAGATATAGAGGAAACCATTACCTCACATAATGTGACGGCTGCCAGGCAATAACGTTTTATCCACAGATCTATGTTAAGTAGATACCAAAGATACAGATACCTAAGTGTTATCATAATGTCATACAAATAATCTATCCTCGACACGCAATAGGTAAATGACACAGATGCACTAAAACCTTCAAGAAGTTTTCATCTAGGTCCATAAAACCAGGGACAGAAGTAAAAACACGATGAATTACATAACACTTAAAATTTCAAAAAAAATAAGCCGGTTAGGTACGTACCTTGAGGGGGTAGCGACGAATACGGGGGTGGTACGGCACCAGGGGGCGGCGCCTTATGCACACCAGGGGAACTCATTTTTAGTTAAATTAACTCTACAAATGGCAGAATAAAAATAATAACACCATATAAATTTAATTAGCTTTTAAATGAAACCGTAACCGAGTTTGGCAAGTGGAGATAACATATCACGTGACTCTTACTCTTAGTGTTTACATCTCATCTAGTGCCACGGCACATTTCTATCTGCTGCTGCGTTTTTTGCGCCATTATTTCAAAATATTTCAATTCAAATTATATTTAAAGAATTTTTATACAGAGTGCTTATTTTGTCTGTAGTAAAGACGTTTATAATATTATATAACATTATAATTGCTTGCTAAAAATACATAGAATGGATATTGAGTGAGAAACTGAGATGTTTAATTTGTTTATGCAGATTCCCTCAATTGCTTTTTACCCTTTATCAGTCCTTAGATCCACTATTTAAATATAATTTATTATGATAAATTAATTTTAATAATTTATAAACACAAAAATAAATATCTCACTGATTAAAAAATATTTTTTTCCAAAATCGTTTAAAAAAGGGCGGGACTTAGAGTTGAATGGAATCGCGTCACGTGTGACGTCATTACGCCGTAGTGAAGAATCAAAACAAACCCGTCCCTGCTTGGTGTCTGTGTTTATTTTCTTCATTTTTGTCTGGTGACCTAATTAATCGTCAAAATGGATGGCCTACGTGAGCAAGTAATGATAAACCAATTTGTAGTGGTGGCTGGATGTGCTGCAGACCAAGCAAAACAGCTTTTACAAGCCGCACATTGGCAATTTGAGGTAAAAACCTGCAATCTCGACCTAGTAATAATGAAATGGCGACCTCCCAGTCTCGCTAACTCTTGGCCTTTCCTTTAATTATCTTGTTGGCCATTTCGCTCATACAACTAATTATCTAATTTCAGTGTGGAATGCTTTGGAATTTGCGTTTACCTTGCTGTTTGTTGACGTAATAAATTAGGGTTCCGGTATTTCTGTGTTTGTCAACAAAAGTTGTTTACGTTGAGTCCATTAGCATTTTATAGGCCAAGGGGCGGATAATCAATGGTACGGCTTGTTTCTTGACTGAGGCAATACTGCTGATTCAGTTACGTCTATTTCAAAACTTCTTTGGCTTCCAATATAGCGTTGTTGGACCGCCATTCTCGGTGAAAGAAAAACGCCTAGGTACCTACCTTTTTTCTCAACCAGTATCTAATAGTACCTAGAGAGGTGGGGTGGGGGGAATTATCCACCGTGCTCAGCTGGCAGCACTACCAAATACCAGCTCCCCACCCATTCTGTTAGTATCCGATGGGCACCTACAGTTTTAGGTGGGTTCCGAATTCCGAACGACCTCAGCCTCGATATATGATTTCCTTGACCAGCTAGCTAGAACAATTGGCAGTCGAGGCTGACCCAGCACTCAGCAGTAATACAGTAGAAGATGTCTCCGAAACCATTTTCGTTGCAGCACAACGGGATGTCACCATTAATGAATAGGATGAGCTAATCAAGAACTGATGACTCATGATTAGGAAGTTCCCAGTCTTTATTCTTGCTTATCTTGCTTGACGGTGTAGGTACCAAATCGAAATAGACCCGAGACCTTCACCGCCAAGCCACGACCCCCACTCCAGATCTGTTAATTCTTTAGGTTGTCCTAACGCTAAAACATAGCTAATTCTACAAATTACAACACTTCGTCGTTATCTCGTCACTAACTTTGCCTACCTACTAGCCCTAGAATGATAGAGAGGGTCCCATCTCTCGTGACTCATCCTGTTCACAAGGAGGAACTTATTTGTCTCAATCACGCCCGACGGTGAAGTTTTCTCACAGTCGGTGAAATGCAGGTATCCATTAGGGCTGGGTAAAGGGATGACCGTCAAATATTTCCCAGGAAAACTCTCAGCATGTCGGGAAGAGAACGTCTTTCTCTATAGTGATAGCGTTAAGAGTCCGCTATACCTGACGGTGCATTATTTGCCGCCCATAAGATTAACATTGCGAGCGGCGATTCATTTTCAAGGTTTCCTTGGTTGGAAAGACACAAAATTTTGCCTGTACCTACCTAGCCCTAACAAGGTTCTATAGGGAGTGTTCGAAGCAGATTTCCCAATTTCTCACTGATTTCTTTTATTGCAACTGTTTTGCAAATGCTAGCATCGCATACCTCAAGAAAAGTGCTGTATCTCGAAAACCAATGAGAAATTGGGAAATCTGCTTCGAACACTCCCTAGAACATTGTAAGGGCTTGGTAAAGGCAAAATTTTGTGTCTTTCCAACCAAGGGTAAACCTTGAAAATGAATCGCCGCTCGCAATGTTAATCTTATGGGCGGTAAAAAATGCACCGTCAGGTATAGCGTCCTCTTAAGTCTAGCACGTAACGGGAATTAGAAAATAGTGATTTATTTACATCAGTACCCTGTTAATGAAACTAATTGTAATTTTCAGACGGCTCTTAGCATTTTCTTTCAAGAAGCAGCGCTCCCGCCCTGTCAGCCTCCTCCTGGCAGTCACTTTAACTTGGTAAGCTGCAAATAAGTTACACGCAGTTCATTATCGTTAGTAGGGAGTGAGGAGCGAAGTGCCTGAGGCATTTTTGCTTGTCCGTGTCGTTTGAATGCCAGACTCCCCTATTTGAATGCGTTGTAAGATTCCTCTATTGTGACGTAACTGAGAGACCCAACTTCACTTCATTTGGATACGCTTACGGTTGAAAAGGTCCCGACTTGCAATTGTTGTTAGGGTAAAAATAACTGGTGACATTTGAGTGTCTGACACGACGCGGGCTTCTGTCTGCATTTTTAGAATGTCTGTTTTGCAGTTAACTCCCGATTATCTTCTTTGGCTGAGGGCATTTCTCTATTTACTAAACTTGACTTAAAGGTGTAAGGATGTACCCTCCTATTGCAACCTATATGATATTACTTCAATTTTATGTCATGTGTACGAAGAATGTATGGGGAAAAGACATATTACATTTCAGAACATTTGAATATCTAAGTGTCCTCAAACAATGGGAAGAAAAATCATTCTATTGCCACGTGTTTCACGATTGTATAATTCGTCTTAAGAAAACAAGATAATTCTTTATTTTTGTAATTTCCTGGTGTAGGTGACGCCATGCAACACTCCTGCCACGCCCCCTAACTTCCCGGATACTCTGTTGGCGTTCTCCCGGATGTCTACTGAGCAGGAGAAACCTTCTTCATCCCCAAACCCAGGTTTGTTTTTAGTGAGAACGGCACCCCCATTTATCGAAACATTTGAACATAACACACCTAGGGAGAGGGAACGGCCTCGATAGCCGAGTGGACTAAATGGTCGACTTTTGAGGAGCAATGAGAGCCGGGTCACACCGGTTCGATCCCAATCCTACCAAAAAGTTTTTCTGCTCGGCATTCACCTCTGATATGTTCAGCATGTCAAGTGAAATGTATATCGAGGTGGTGGTTCGGAACCCACCTAAAACTGTAGGTCCCCATCGTTTACTCGATGGCTGGGGAGCTGGTATTTGGTAGTGCTGCCAGCTGAGCACAATGGATAGTTCTTGAAAACGGTCTAATTGCTGGGCTTGTCCCCCCCCCCCCCCCCCCCCCAACCCTCTGCTAACTAACTAACTAGAGAGAGGGACGAGGGTACAAGGCCAGCAACTCGACCGATTCAAGAACTATCCAGGATGCTCAGCTGGCAGTAGTACCAAATACCAGCTCCCCAGTCAGAGGCAACTAAATATACAAACTATCAACGCTTTGATAGGAAGAGGAACGTCAAAAGAGTGGCTACATTATTTCTGTGCTTTCATAGTTCCGAAGAAGTAGCTGAAAAACATTACCTTGCCGTTAAGAGTCCACTAGCTTATGTCATGACTTATGACAATCCCACTATCGGCAGGAGGATACCGCTATAGTGAACTTTTAGGGGACACTATAGTACACGTTAGGAAATTATGAAATCCAACCTTGTTGTATTTTTACAGGAATGTTCTCGACATCGCCTGGGCGTGAGCAGCAAGGTAACGCGCAGTGCACCCACGTATACGCCAAGAACGCCTACACGCACCGCGGGCACCATGGGCACAACTCTCCCCCGAGGCAGTGTCCGCCCCCTTCTTCAGGAGCTCCCCCCGTCCCCATGTAGATCTCTTAGTCCCCTTCAGTCGGGGGGAAATGGGGGGAGGTGTACACGGGATAACGTGTATGCCTTCCTCCGTCCCCGTGTAGAGCTTCTCATCCCCTTTTGTTTTGGGAGTAGGGGAGTGTAGCTAGGGAGAACGTGTAGGCCTCTTTCCCTTCAGTTTGTGGGATCAGGGGCGAGGTGTAACTAGGGAGAACTTGTACGCCGTTTGAGAACGTGTATCCTTTCCTCCCTTTTCATCCCCTTCGGTTTGGGAAAGAGGGGAAAGTAGGAAGGGAGAAAATGTATGCCCCTCTCCACGTCCTTTTAATCCCCTTCATTTGGGGCAAGGAGTGGGCGTTGTAAGGGAAAACGCGTACTCCCCCGTCCTCTTTAGAGTTTCCCTTGTAGAGATCTATCCCCATCACTTTAGCGTAGAGAAGGGGAAGGAGTAGGAAGTACCCCACTCCCCTTGCCCCCTCAGCTTCGCGAGTTAGTGTTGCTAGTGCACTGCAGTATTGAACAAAGTGCTTCTGTTATGAAGAAAAAAAAATTGAGTTATTTTTTTGTTGTTAACGCAGATAAAGTTTGCCATATTGTAACGCTTGGGTTTTGAACAGGCGTCTGGAATATAATATTCTTGAGCAAGCTGTCTGGTAGGATTTATCGTCTGCTTTGTTGTCTAGTTATTTTTGAAATATCATTCTCCATAAAAGTCCACTGAAACGGTTTTTCGCAAATCGCAAAAATATTCGTAGGTAAATGTTCCTTGAAATTTTCTTCTCGTAATTTGGTAGAATTATTCAAATCTGATTAAGGTAGAGTTCAAGTACCTACGTTTAATGAAATTCGGTCAGGACTAAAAAGATTTCCGAGGGTCCGCTGGGCCGACTACGGCGCCATGGTAACAATAATTAATATGTATTCTCTTAACGTACTTGGACTACCCGAACTGGTTATAATAGAAATTCTTTGTGTATTAACATTTTTCCCGAATTTCTCACGGATAGGCCAGATAAGGTAGCGAACGTAATTTTTGTGCTAGGAGATATTTTTCTTACAAGACGGAATATACATTTTCTATTTATTTATGTTCTTTCCGACCATTTTCTTGGGACACTGCCGCATTTTTAAATGGTCTGAAGTATACTTAATAGGTATTATTATCTTTTTAAAGTCAGAATGTAACTGACAAGGTTTATTTTACGTTCGAGTGATATTTGTCTATAAAAAATTCCTCGAGCGTAAAACTTACTACGTTAAAAATACATATCTACTGTATTTTCTCAGAAAATGACGGGGAAAAAATACAAACAAACACGATTGTGAGGTCAAGTTTTTATGTGTTTGTATACAGGTAAATTGCCATGTTTTTGGCAAACACTTTCAGTTTCTTTCTTTTGCTCCTTTCGCTTTATGTCAGTACCTATTTTTTTAGGCACTTAAATTGTTGTTAATTCTTCTCTCTCTGTTTTCAACTGGTTGACAAAGTCATGGTGTCTAAAGTACCCCTTGATACCGCACTAGGAGGTTTGTTCTGGTACGAGTGGCAAAAAACTTTAAAGCATTTGAGAGGCGAACCCTTGAAGGTCTCCTCCGTATTGGTATTATCTGTCTACGATAACTTGGTACACGAGAAAGTGAGCTTACATCAGGGGTGCTGGGTTGAGAGCAGTTCCAGATACGTAGCTGACTGAATGTTTGTATTTTGACGTATAAGAACGCACTATTACCACGGTGGAGCGTGGCAAGTTACGGTAGACACAGTAGCGAGAAAGTACATGGTTTGACAAGGGTCACATTTCACTTTCTCACACTGTAGTGTTAGAATTAAACAAACACTTAGTACCAACGATATACTATTCTACTATACGATGAAACTTAAAAACACGATTACAATATACCGAGAAATTACCCTAGAAGCTTAGAAGTTAGCCAAACCACTTGTAATTGTAATAATGAATTAATTGAAATTTGACAATATTAAGCAATATGCGAGTTATTAGTATAAAAACCTGTGTAGCAACAAGTCGTTCTGGCTTTAGTGAAGGTTCATCGGTTTGATCCAACTCACCCTTAAGGCTGAATATACATTCGCTATTTTTTTACGTTCGGACTTCAAACTTTGTAGAAAACTATTGGATATTTAAATATTATGAAATATAAAAATGTCTTTTTGACGTCATTATAGGTACTCATGAGGCTATGTTGTAATTTTACGATCGAGTGATTTTTGTCGCCAAAAAATTGTTCAAAATGAATCGATCGTGAAATCACAACATAGCCTCATGAGTACTGACGTGAGAAAGACGTATTATACTTCAGAATATGTCAACATAGCCTCGTGAGTAATGACATTAAAAAGACATATTATTTCATAATATTTAAATATCCAATAGTTTTCTCACAAAGTTTGAAATCGGAACGTAAAAAATAGCGAATGTATGGTGGCCGTTGCCATTGTGGTGTCTATTTAAGTCGGCCTGCTACCAAAATAAACCACTGTTTCTTATAATGTCACAGAACCTACTTAACCTGTCTGGGTACCACCCAGTTATATTTTTATTTGGTAATAGTGGACTGTATATATTTTAATGGAGTTTTGTAGGTATACCTACTAATGGGAAATATGAATCACAACTTACCCTCGTTGACCGTAAAGGTGCATAGGACAATTAGGTTCGTAGGGTAGGTATAATGATAATGTAGAAATAAGGGAGGATATGGGAAATACAACAGAGATAATCAGTGGAAAGGACGAACCAACTCGCAGTGTTCCTCTTAAGTATTCCAGTATGGATGTCACGAGAATAAGCACTCGAAAATATCCTCAAAACACGGCTTACTAAGCCTGATAGAATAATTATAGCCGCAGTATTATATTGTCGCGGGAGCCTCTGTACCTACGTCTAATAACGAGGGCGGTACACCGAGCACTGAGTAATAACAACGCCGGTAGCGCTACTTATCGGTACATTATACAACTAACAATAATAATGAATTAATACCGAAGTTATGTTCGAACTCCGACATCCCGACCACCATGATTGACCAAGGGAAATCATTGATTAAAGAGTAAGAACATGCAGTTAATAAAAGAATAGTGAATAGATAATCAGATAATAATGGGTTAAGATTAGTGAATATTGAGCATAAATAGGTTAATGAATAATGAGATGAATGTAAATAGTAAAACATTATACCCATGATATAAAAACAAAGGATATTATAATAGATTAGTAATTAATAATTAACTTAAGAACGTGCTACTTAAGCGTGCACAATCGGGATTAAATATGGATGCTTGGAATTTTTGGGGAGAGGGGCGTTCTCTAACCTACCACCAACTCGCACCAGTCCAGAGTTTGGGTCCACATAGGGAGTAAGGGATCGCAAATGTTTAGGAACTTTGCTCCCATTGAACAGTTCAGGAAAATATGCCATCTGAACCTTTAGTAGTATTTTCTCCGAAGCTGCCTGAAGCTCGCTAACGGTAAGAGGACCATTGTTCCGAGGAGTACCATTTGTTTTGGCTTTCGCATTGTTTATAAATCTTCTCGCCCAAGCGAGAACGCGTTTTAATTTCAATAAGGAGCTGAATTTCTCAAATAGCTCGTGGTCTAAGCACGGTGCAGCGTCGGTGCAAACCAATGCAGTTTTTCTTAACTCGGGCAACTCTGAGGGCTGCACTGATGTAGGCTCAATAGATGGCCACTCAATCGGTTCTTTCTGTAAGAATTCAGGACCTGCCCACCACAGCTGGTTTTCAACCATCGCGGAAGGGTTTAAACCGCGGGATGCCGGATCAGCACAATTATTTTCCGAATTAACATGCCTCCATTGTTCCACATCGGTCACACTAAGAATGTGGGACACTCGATTCCCAACAAATAACTGCAATTTGTGCGGGGGAATCCTTAACCAGGATAGGAGAATGGTCGAGTCAGTGCAAAAAATAGTTTCTGCGATGGGGAGGTTCGCCAGTCTGGGCAGAACACTCTTGTACAAATCGACGAGTAATTTTGCTGACTGAAGCTCTACTCGGGGTATGGTCAATTGTGGCTTTGAGGGGTTAACACGCCCCTTAGCACGAATCAGGTATATTCCAACTTGCTTTTCCTGTACGCAACGCAAGTAAATGCAGGCAGCATGAGCAACAGCTGACCCGTCACAAAATCCAATCAGTTCAAGTCGAATGCATGAAAATACTGGAATGTATCTAGGAATTTTCAGTAGTTGCAGTTTCGGCATTTCCTGTGAGTAATGACTCCATTCTTCGCAGAGCGAGGTGGGGAACCTATCGTCCCATCCCAAATCACTTTCCCAGAGTCTCTTAATAAAGGCTCGAATCGCGACTGTGATTGGCGTTAAAAGTCCCTTGATATCGAAGAGACGTGCAGCATAGCCGAGGACACTTCTCTTAGTCATTGATCCATCGAATTCTCGAACATTATATCGAAAATCGTCACTGGATGGGCTCCAACATAATCCTAAAATCTTCAAGGTGGCGTTCTGGTCACCGAAGTCAATATCTTCGCAGTGCTCAGACGGCAGATCACTAGTAAGCTCAGAATTGGCGCTAGCGAATTTGCGCAGCTCAAAGCCGCCCCTTTTCATCAAGTCAATTAACTCATTCTTTGCTTCACACGCAATCTCCATACTAGGATAAGAACATGCCAGGTCATCTACGTAGATCTGATTCTGCAAAGCATGAGAAGCGAGAGGGTAGGCTGTACCATCGTCCTCTACTAACTGTTGGATGGTTCTTTGGGCTAGGTACCCACTTGAAACCATACCAAACGTAACTCTCGTCAAGGCGAATTCTTGAATTTCCTCCAACGCGGAAGGTCGCCACAAAATGTGCTGGAACTTCCAATCGTCCTGATCGACAAGAACCGAATTGTACATTCGCTTTACATCGCATACGAATGGTACAGGCTGAAATCGGAACGACAGTAACACGTCAAAAATGTCAGAGTGCAGCGACGGTCCACACAACAGCTGCTCATTGAGTGAGTAGCCGTGGATATCCGGGCTACTCGCATTGAAGACGGGCCGAACCTTGGTAGTGGTTGAACTTTTCACCACAGCGTGATGAATTAATTTATATTCGACTGCATTTTCAGCAGGCACCATCATTCCTGTCTTACGATATTCGTCGAAGAATTCATTGTACAATTTCGAAACTTCCGGCGTTTTCTCGAGCTTTTGCTCCAACTTTTCGTAAGCCTTTTTCGGGGGATACTTGTTTGCATGGAGTTCAGTAACGTCTGAACGAAACGGTAACTTGACTACATAACGCCCATCTGGGTCACGCTTAGTGGTCTCTTTATAAAATGTCTCAGCTGCCTGTTCTTCAGGACTTAATATAGGTACTTCGGGAAACTCCTCTAGTTTCCACATTTTCTCTACAGCACGGGTAAGAGTGTCATCTACTGATAGCAATGAAGTAGTTTGCAGGATACTGGCATCTGCACTACCTACGAGGACATATCCCAGTGAAGTGTACTGAGCTACCAAGCTGTTGGTTACGTTGACTATAGGACGTTCAGCTGACAGAATTTGGGCATATACTTCTGCTCCTAACAACATATCAACAGGCCCTGGTCTTCCCCAAGATGGGTCCGCGAGTGGAAGGTCTGTTGTCTGTGAGATGGCTTCCTCACTCACTAAGCAACTAGGCAAATCGTTGCATATTTTTGGTAACACCAATGCTGAAACGTTGAATCTCTGATGACTGAATCGTGATTCACAATGAAGATTAACCTTTCCCTTTGAAGAGGTGGTACCTGAGATTCCATTAACTATTGTGCGATCGCACGTACGTGCACATCCAAGTTTTTGTACGGCCCGCTCAGTGATAAAATTGAGATGTGAGCCTGAATCTACAACACCCCTAATTAGAACAGGACAGTTAGAGGTATCCCGGACCTCAATGATAACAGTAGCAAGTAACGCTTGAGCATTCCTTGAGTTGCATGATAGGGCTTGCGTATTCAGCGAATTACTTGGCTGGTCGCCAGAGTTCCGCGTCTGATTAAGGTTGGGTGCACCATGCACCTTTATCTCGGCATTTTCGTTTGGACTGAAGCTTCTTTGTCCTTTGCACAACAATGAATTATGATCACCACCGCAGGTTCTACAGCTGAATCTAAAAGTACAGTTGCCTTTGTGCGCCTTTAGGCACTTATAGCATAAATGCTTTCCCTTTGCACAAGCATACCTTTCTTCCACAGGAATGGTTTTAAATTTCTCACACTGGTAAATAAAATGATCACCAGAACAATAACCACACTTTTTCTGTGAAGGAGAAGTAGTGTCGTCCTTGATAAGAAGTGCAGACTTGGCGAAAGGTTTTCTGATGGGAGCTGACTTTACACCGTCAGGCTTAAGAGTTTCCTTAGCATCCCTTTTAGTATTCAAGGAAGCGATGTCATTCAGATCTGACATTTGAATTTGATCCTTAAGAAATTTTAGAAGATCTGCAAGGGTAGGAATCTTCCTGCTATCTTCAAGCGATCGTTCGTAGGCCATACGGAGCCTTTTCTCCAACTTCGAGTAGAGAATTTGGAACAATAAAAAATCTCCTAAGTCCTCCATCTCCACTTTCTTAACGGAAGAAACAGTATTCTGGAAATGATTGACAAGACTGGTTAATTCTGCTGGCTTGTGGTTGCCGGGCAGAGAATCGTAGTTCAGTAGGCTGGTAACATGTTTACTGGCCTGCCGACGAGGATTTCGGTAATGAGAAATCAATGCTTCTTTAGCAAGTGGGTAATTTTCCGCTGATATGGGTAAAAATCCCGAAATGATTGCTTTTGCATCTTCTGACAATGCATTGGATAGATAATGAAACTTCAAGATTGCATTTAGGCTAGGATTTTTATCCACAAGAGATTCAAATAATCCCCAAAAATATTCAAATTCATCAGCTGAGAATTTGGGAAGCTCAATTGGCTTTAGGTAACTTCGGACAGATTCTTGACCTGCCACTGGCTGAGAGGGAGCTGTGGGAGGAGCCTGACCATTTTGGAGTTTAGCTTGAGCAGTAATCGCTGCTGTATTGATGAAATCCACACAATCCGCAAACTCTTTCTGAAGATCATCCTCGAGAGGGATTTTCTGGTTCTTCCTAACCGAACTGTTATACAGAAAACATTGATTTTCCACCTTATCCCAAGTAGGCTGATAAGATACATCTACTCGCTTTGCTTTAGAGAGGATCTCCCTAGCATGCGTTTCCACGTTTAGCTCTTTGATCTGTGCTACAACTTCACGAACTCTTCGCACGAGGTACTGTCTCTGCTCAGACAGAGCCTTCGCATTTGGACCTTCGTCACACATCCTGGACTAGGTAGGTATGGTTAGTTACCAATGATAATAAACCCATAAATAGAGATAACAATTCTTAGAGATTACGAATCCCACGCAATTATGCGGACAGCGACCAAGCAAACTTGGCAGCGGTCCAACGATAAGAAAGTACAGTGTCAGCAAACCTGCCTGACGTTTGAGGCAAAATGCTCAATTCCTGATGCTCGACTTTATACCTCAATGTATAAGGAATAAAATAGAGTATATCGATAATACAAGCTAAGAAGACGGGTTCACCCATGCACATTCTATAGGAAGGCAAATCTTCTTAGTCTGGAGTCCGAACGAACCCCTCAATATTAATTCAATAATTAATTAATTAAATAATTTGACCAGTTCAAATATCCGGCTCGAAGGACCTTTTGTCTGGGTACCACCCAGTTATATTTTTATTTGGTAATAGTGGACTGTATATATTTTAATGGAGTTTTGTAGGTATACCTACTAATGGGAAATATGAATCACAACTTACCCTCGTTGACCGTAAAGGTGCATAGGACAATTAGGTTCGTAGGGTAGGTATAATGATAATGTAGAAATAAGGGAGGATATGGGAAATACAACAGAGATAATCAGTGGAAAGGACGAACCAACTCGCAGTGTTCCTCTTAAGTATTCCAGTATGGATGTCACGAGAATAAGCACTCGAAAATATCCTCAAAACACGGCTTACTAAGCCTGATAGAATAATTATAGCCGCAGTATTATATTGTCGCGGGAGCCTCTGTACCTACGTCTAATAACGAGGGCGGTACACCGAGCACTGAGTAATAACAACGCCGGTAGCGCTACTTATCGGTACATTATACAACTAACAATAATAATGAATTAATACCGAAGTTATGTTCGAACTCCGACATAACCTACGTCCATCCTAGTCAAAACGTAAACGCAAGTTTATCAAAATAACTTCCGGTTTCTTGGTAATTTTTGAATTTTCAGATTTCAACAAAAATTTCAAATACAAAAATACCTACCTAAGGATTTTGATTTCATTCAGGAGGTTCGTTTTGTTCTGGTGGAGGTTGACATAAATAAACACCACTCCTCCCATTTCACGTTAACCGTTTATATCGGTATTATCTAGCTACTTAGCTTATTATAAAAAAGTAGCGTAATTTGTAATTCGTCAATGCATAGCAAGTTCGTCTTTGTGCCCTTTTCTAGGGTTTTAAGAGTTAATAAACAGTCGTGAAACACGTGGCACCAGAATGATTTTTCTTCCTATTTTTTGAAGAAACAGTTGGCTATTTAAATGTTCTAAAATATAATATCTCTTTAACCGCAATTTTTGTCAACCAAAAATTTGTCCAAAATTGAACGTAATTTCTGACATATTATATTTCAGAAATATCCGTCAGTTTCCTCAAAAAATGTAAAGCAAAAATGATTTTGCTGCCACGAGTAGGTATATTAATTCGTAACGTACCTAGGTATCTAGGACCTGTCATAATTTCTTGATGTCTGCTACCCATCTTAAAACATACAGTTCGCTTCGCACTACTTTCTGTCATACATTTTGATGTGTAATTATGTAAATAAGAAATAAAGTGCACCCCTGAGGGGCGTTGCCAAGGACAACGTGTATTTTTGTTTACAAACTGTACCAATAGTTTCAAGCTTTTCGGTATTGTTCGGATTCTGAACCAGTTATGTCTACTGGAGGGATATATAACTGTGCGTCAGCCAACTATAGTCCTGAGACATGCCGCATTCTCAAAGGTAGGTATGTCCTTCTTCCTGGGAGGAAAGGAAAGTGAGATGACGTCACGAGTGAGATAGAATTACATTCTCCGCATTAAGACCGCACACTATTTTTGCATAACTATCGATACTCAATAGAGAATGGTAACTGCAATACATTTCTCTCGTTCGATAGTATTTTTTCTCCCGTGAAAGCTAAACATAGTGTCCCACTGTCAGTCATTTGGTTTCCGTTCGAACAGCACACTATGTTTAGCTTTTAGAGCAGCCACGGCCAATGGCGGTATTGCAGTTACCAGTCTCATTCAGTACCGTAAGCATAAGTAAGCAAGCCCCTTCTTAATCGCCAGTGACCAGCGGTATTTGCCATAGGAACGTGGGAATAAAAAACCACCCTTGGGGTGGCTTTCGATGTTTCTTTCATGACAAGCGGAAAGAAAGAACCCATTCTGCTATAACCTTTCACATTTTCTCAGTTACCATCCCCCCACCCAGTCTGGAACATCTTCAGAAAGATTAGCTGACAAATCAATAGTATGTTCTACAAAAATTACCCTGGTTGCATAGCGGTAGAAGGTGCTCTGACTTCATTTTTAGTCCCAGAATTCGTCCCACGGTACATACATGGAAGTGTCTAGCTTTCACCCGGAAACCCAAAAACTTTAAGGGAGCCAGCGTCACGTTTCCGGTCGTACTCCTTATCGTCACACGCATACGCAAGAAGGTACTGGCTGGGATGCCACGCGACGGTGAAGGTCGCCGCTTCCACAGGTATTTGTCGCACCTTCTCCCCGGTGCTGACGACTCCTACGTCGACCAACAGATCTTCACTAGCGCTGGCGAGGAGTTTCCCGTCGTGTGAGAAGGAGATAGTGCGAACGGGCCAGTCCAGACGGGAAAACGTTCGCACACACGCCAAATTCTCGACGTCCCACAGTGAGACGAGAGCGTCCGCCGAGCCTACTGCGAAGTACTTTCCTTTGGGGTCGAAGTCTATACAGATGCAGGTGCCGGGGTGTGCTTTCACGATGTGCTGCTGCTCTAGGTCAGGGTAGCTGAGAATCACCACACACCCCTGCCCGTTCGTCAGAAAGAATAGATCGCTTCGCTTGTTCCATGATATTTCGTTTACCTGTAGCACAATACGAGATATTAAGGGTCGACTCAGTATTCGTCTTTACAGACAACTTGTGCTCTGAATTGCAATGTCTTTCTAAAGTCAGAAACCATCCTTAGGCTGAATTTCACCACCTTCCGATAGTGTCTTTAACGAACCGATTTGCGTTATCGTATGTTTAACTTACGACAAATGCTTTGCGCTTGCACTTGTTTCTCTGCGAACGCACTTGTCGTAAGCTAAACATACGATAACGCAAATCGGTTCGTTAAATCCTCTCATTCTATCGGAAGGTGGTGAAATTCAGCCTTAGGCTGGATTTCACCACTTTAACGTGAAGACTATCGTGTACACGATAGCGCTATCGTATCGGTAAAAAATGTTAACCATGCACCGTTATCGTTTCGTTAGCTTTCGAGTGGATTTTCCGTGCGTTAGCGAAAACGATAATTTTCATACCTGAGACTCATTTGGTGTACCTAGTCTAATGTAGTCTAATCAACATTTTAACTTCTTTCTCTGAAAAAATAGGGGGTTTTTCACGTTTATTTCCACTTTTAGGTTGAAATTGTTGAAATAAATTTGACGTAAACAAAGCAGGCGAATTCTATTGACACAACAAAACCTAACGAGAGGATGTCTGCTTCTTCGAATCGATAGCTATTCGAACGTTAAAAGGCACTATCGTGAGGTGGTGAAATTCAGCCTTAGGCTGAATCGTTTTCGCTAACGCACGGAAAATCCACTCGAAAGCTAACGAAACGGTAACGGTGCATGGTGAAAGCCGTTAACATTTTTTACCGATACGATAGCGCTATCGTGTACACGATAGTCTTCACGTTAAAGTGGTGAAATCCAGCCTTAATATGTTAACGTTAAAAAGACGTACAATATTTCAGAAGTTTCCCCAGGAAAGTGTCATTAAAAAGGTCCGCAAATAGCACTGTTTCTTCATTTAAATAAAAATGACCAGAATGCTGTTGTTGTTGTTAAGTGACCCCTTTCGGGGTAAAGCTGATGTTACTATGCTGTCATTCTACAATACCTCAAACTGAAACTGCTCCTCAGCAATCTTGCGGAAGGTGCGGGCGTCAATAAAGGTGACCAGGTCTTCCTTGTTCCCCACGGCCATGGCGGAGCCATCAGGTGCCCAGGTGATGTTGATGTTCTCGCCCGGTGTGTCGACGCTAGTGACGCACTTCTGGACGCGTGCATCCCACACTCTCGCGGTCTTATCACCGCTGGCGGTAGCGAGTAGGTCAGGATGTGACCGGTGCCAGCACAGCTGATCAACACTTGCCCCGTGACCCCGAAACGTTACATCTGTTGATAGTTTCTCCCTGGAAATTAACAGTAGGTACCATTCAGTGCGGTTTATTTTTAAAAATTAGCGTCAGTTTCTGACTAGTACGACAGTCACTGCAGCGAAGTGGTTAGATTCCACATGCTTGTCTTTTTAAGGAGCCGGGTCACACCGGTTCGATCCCGATCCTCTTAAAGTTTTTCTAATCGGCATCTATGTTCACTAAGACAAATGTAGGTCTATCGAACCTTTGGGGGTTTGGTCACTATTGACGGTGAGAATAAAAAAAAGGTAAAGGTCTACTCATCGCACTTCCCGGTGCACCAAGCGGCAGAGTGAGCCGCCGCTAGAGGTGAATCACAGGGGTGTAAGCAGCGGGCGGCTGTTCCATATATAACAAAATATCCTCCAGTCAGTGCGACCCGTAACCAGGTGCACCAAGCGGCAGAGTGAGCCGCCGCTATAGGGGAATCATTGTGGAAAATGAAAAATTCGAACCCCATCCGCCAGTCAACGAGCCAAGAAATCTGTTATTGCCTCATTGGGAACAAGTAAGAAGTACATTCCGAAGTAGTCGCAGCGTCGTGCGACAATCGGAAGCAAGTATCGGCAGAAGTGCGATGAGTAGACTATATCCAAAAAAACCTCTGGAACAAAAGGGTTGGCAAGAAACTGGAAAAAATATTACAAACGCTTACTTTTCAGCACCTACACCCGGCGCCTTTAATGCATAGGTTAGGTTTACCTGTCCAAGCTAAGTACAGCCACAGTCTTGTCGAATGATCCAGAGGCCAATTTTCTTCCATCGCAGTTCCACCCGACAGAGTGAACCTTTGCTGTGTGGGCCGAAACCTCCTTGATGTGACAATTTTTGTCAAAATGAGATTTTATAGACTCCAAATCGCTATTGAACGCGTCCATGTTCTGTTTACTAATAAATAAACCCAAGTTTGCAACATGACAGGAATAAAAAATAGTTTGACATGTTGGCGACAACCTCCCGCCAAATTTGAAATATCTTTTCGCTCTTTTTTTCAGTTTTGATGGAGGAAGCAAAGTTGGGTGTAGCAGCCCGACAAGATTTACAAGCAAGGATATTTTCTGGGGAGCCTCTACCCAAGCCTAGAGCTCGGTCTGCACCATCTCAGAGAAATCAAAATCTTTTTGGCGCGAAGAAAAATTATTACTTTACGAAAAGGAGCGCTACACAGATCGCGGACTCAGGTGCCTATGATAGTGAACCATACAGATCACTGCGCCCAACTGGTAAGTGAGGACGTAGCTTTGAAACTTAAATACCTGTAGCTTCAACTGAGGATCCTACTTGGACCCTTCGTAGGTCCGGAGGTACCAATTATCTATAGATACCTAGAGGATAAATTTATTGACGTTCAGTTGACAGAGTGAAGGAGAAGGAAGCTCTACAAAATTTAATGGCGTTCGGAGACAAAGCAGGGCAGCAAGAGAAGCAACGTGGAACTAGAAGTCGTGAACCTCCAACAATGCTGACACGATCCGCGCGTCTGGATGAGCTGGCAAGGGAGGTGCAGGACAGGATGTCTTTCCTGCATGACATGCGCGCTCTGGGCCAGGCTGCAAGGTGCTTAATGTTATATTGAAAAGAAACTATAAAGGTAGGGTTGGTACTTTTACCTACCACCTACCTACTTACGTACATATCTGCGGCAACACGGTTTGTAACTGTAGGTACCGAGTAATGAGTAGTATATTTATGTCCCAGATATGAACAAGACATAAAGCAGGAGATAGCGGCTAAACTGCGAGAAGTGGACCGTGTCCAGAGGATGTCCGACGAAGACTTTGGGGCTCTCCAGTTGACGCAGACCTCTCACTAATTTTTTTTTTAAATAAAAAACACTGGACTTTTCTGAAATAAAAAATAAAAATATTACTTTTCTTTACTGGAAAATGTGCAACGTTCCAGTAAAATAAGTAGGCTGTAGTTCTACTCAAGCCTCTAGGTAGGTAATTCTGCTCACCTGCGCAGTGATGAATCAATACGGGCGAAACTTGCTCTGACACGCGTGACTAAAGATCCATGTGTGCTTTTCTTTGGTAACCAGATGAGTCTGCTTATGTCTTGGAAAACTTTTGCACATTACGTACAACCTCCCTTCACGTCGCACGAAGTAGCAGTCTTTACATCGCAATCTGATTCTACCTGAAAAAGCATACAGAAGCTATAACAACAAACTTGTCACCAGTTCTATTGGGAGTTGAATACGACTGACCTGCCTTTAGTGGCAGAAAATGTAACTAACGGTAGAACGGTAACACGTGTGTAGCAGACGACGCTGTACCGTTAGTTCAACTCCGGTGGGAGTTGAATACGACTGACCTGCCTATAGTGGCAGAAAATGTAACTAACGGTAGAACGGTAACACGTGTGTAGCAGACGACGCTGTACCGTTAGTTCAACTCCGGATAGCGCTATCGTCCCGAAAAAGAAAGTTGGTACCTTCACCGTCTTGCTGAAAGCCGTTTGCTACTAAGTTTTTGGATATTTTGGGAACTAAAAGGTTAAGCTAGTGTTTTCATACACTTCACAAAGGAGAAACAATAGAAAATAGGGTATATTCCTTACCTTTTATCATCAAACCACATGAAGGCATGATGGACACAGGAGTGGGTCTCAGAAAGCCGCTGCCAGCATCTTTTCTAGTCAGCGTAGAGAAGTTGGGGTATTTTGACAAGAATGACAACAGCGGCGTTGTATCTGACAATAGTTTTGGAACTGTCCCTGAAAGTTTTGTGCATTTTGAAAATAAAAGGCGTACAAAACTCATTTTCACGCTTTTTCTAAATGCAGCAAAACAAAAAACAAAGCAGACGACGCCATGAAATCGTGGTTTTAGACAAGTTTGGCGGGAGTTCTGGTTCAAATACCTCAAATGATACTTGCCGGGATACGCTTTTTGATTTTTGACTCCTCTACGTAGTGCCTCTCTGATGACATTTTCTGATTTGCAGCTACCAGCAAAACATGACACCCGGGAGGTCTAAAAATTGGAATAATTTTCATACCTCCTACAGTTCGCCTGTTCCCCTGATATCAATCACTTCGTCCTGGTATGTCCTGAGTCTTACCTATCTACCTATTATGACATTTTCTGAATTGCAGCTAGGTACCAGTGAAACATAAGATGCAGGAGGTCTCAAATTTGGAATCTAGTCAAGGTACCTAGGTAGGTACATCCACCTTCTGCAGCTCCTGTTCCCCTGATATTTCCCACTTCAAATCTCCTGTGTGCCCGTCAAATTATGACATTTTCTGAATTGTAGCTACCAGTAAAACATGAAATGTAAAAGGTCCCAATTTGGAATCATTTTCATACCTCCTACAGCTCCTGTTCCCCTGATATAGCATGTGTCTCTACCTACATATCTAGACATTTTCTGATTGCAGCTACCGGTAAAACATGATATCCAGGAGGAAACCGTTTTCGTACCTCCTAATCTCCTCCTATAGCTCCTGTTCCCGTGATATCAACCACTCCTCCTGTACGCAATAATACCGTACCTGTTACCTACCTAGGTGGAAAAATACCTACTTACTCAGCGATCATCAAGTCGACAAGGTCACGAGAATAAAGGAAAAGAGGCAGCAAACTACTTACCTACATCTAAACTCAAATTCATTATCGTGAAAGACGTGACTCGAATGCCACTCGATCACCAAGGGGGGCCAGGGAGTCACGAATCGGCAAGTCCATGGACATCTAGATAAGTAGGTATATTGATCGGGTTCCATTACGATTACAGGTACCTATACATAGGTAATGTAGGTGGTCTTCCCTTCTTTCAACGTAAAAAATAGAGAGCGGCCATGCGTTTTGCATGACTTAATGGTTAAAACAACAATGGCGCCTGGGTGACTTATATTCTGTCATGAACACCTACTAGAAAGCTGCTCTGTAGTGTTATAGGTAGGTATAATAAATTAATTTGTTACATAGGTAGGTATGTTGGGAGTTACCGATCGAGTGTGATTTCGTGACTTCGAACGTCTTTGGCATTAAAACAATATCTTACTTACAGGTAAGTATGCCAGAACAAAGAAATCCTAGTATCAGTAATCAGCAAAAAACATTTTTTGGGGCCATTGTGTTTTCACCCTTAAAGTTAGCGGACGAGAGAGAAACCTGTAAAT
The DNA here is from genome assembly GCA_950004255.1 of Mesopsocus fuscifrons. NCBI lineage: Eukaryota > Metazoa > Arthropoda > Insecta > Psocodea > Mesopsocidae > Mesopsocus > Mesopsocus fuscifrons. The sequence continues at coordinate 2,772,759 of OX465377.1, forward strand.
ATTTTTCACTACCCGCTTCGCGAATCCTACAGCTAAAACCTCTGGCATAAGGCCAAGAGGTGAAAAATAAGAAGAGTCTCAGGCGCAGGCTTACGAATGATGTATCACAGAGTTCTTACACAATCCTGAAACACGTGACATCAGAAAGACTTTTCTTCCCATTTTTCGAGGAAACAATTGGTTAACATTCTGAAATATAATATGTTACGTCATAAACAGAGGGTACGTACCTACTCATCTATTATATTTCAGAACAAAAGTCTCCTCAAATAATGGCAAAAAAACATCAACTGAGGTGAACCTGCATGATGGCCACATGCGATGCGTCCTGGACGGCCGTTCTGGCGAGTTGTCATCCCCGGAAGTATCGTTAGTGGGGAGGGATGGCAGTTTTTGTGTGGGTACCCGCCATCCCTGAGTTGTCATTCCTAGCCCGCCATTCCAGGAAGCATTGTATGTGGTCTATGTGTTAAGAGGACGCTATACCTGACGATGCATTTTTTGTCGCCCATAAGATTAACATTGCGAGCGGCGATTCATTTCCAAGGTTTACCCTTAGTTGGAAAGACACAAAATTTTGCCTGTACCTAGTCCTAACAATGTTCTAGGGAGTGTTCGAAGCAGATTTCCCAATTTCTCACTGGTTTCTTTTATTGCAACTGTTTTGCAAATGCTAGCATCGCATACCTCAAGAAAAGGGCTGTATCTCGAAAACCAGTAAAAAATGGGAAATATGCTTCGAACACTCCCTAGAACATTGTTAGGGCTAGGTACAGGCAAAATTTTTTGTCTTTCCAACCAAGGGTAAACCTTGAAAATGAATCGCCGCTCGCAATGTTAATCTTATGGGCGGCAAAAAATGCACCGTCAGGTATAGCGGACCCTTAAAGGGTTCTCGTCGACTCTGGGTCCACCCACTTAACCCCCATTCAACGTCAGCAACCATGATTTTTGACAATTTCTTTTTTGGTCCAAAAACTATTACGATGTCAAATCACAACTTAGTCACAAGGTTTCTGAAATTAAAAAGGCATTATTACATTTCATGAACGAATTGTATCTACAGCCTAATATTCATGTAGGTAGGGAAATTTGCTACCTCCTTTAGTTGAAAGAATCCCTCCAATTTTAGTACAACTCTCTCCCAGTTGAAATCAAAAGATTAAACAATCTTTAAAAAATTTCTAAAAGCCTTTATTTGAAAATGTGTTTATAGTTTAGATGAATTGCTCAAAATTTTACTAGAAAGCCAGACATTTTGTATCATGGTCAACTTTTTTTAAGTAGGGGCAAAATGAGAAAAGCAGTTGTGAAGCCTCGCGCCAAGACAGAAATACCAAATATCTTCCCAACACCAAAAAAACCAGTGCGAAAATGATTGCTAACCTGCTGGAACATTACCCATCCGAGTTAAGAGCGACCACAAATCATGTTTCTTAACGTTTTACACGTTTTACGTCCTTACACTTTATGAGGAAACCATTGGATATTTAAATGTTTTGAAAAATAGGTAAGTAACTGGTCTTATTTTTAACATCATCCTAAATTATGAGGCTACGATCGAGTGATTTTTGTCAACAAAAAAAAATTGTCCAAGATTAACCGATTGTGAAGTCAGACATATTACATTTCAGAACATTTAAATATCCCATAGTTTCCTCATAAAGTGTGCATAAAAAAATGTAAACAAACAAGATTGTGTGGTCACTCTTAAGACTGAAAACACAATGCTGTTTGTCGACGTTTTTCAATGAGACTTTTCTTAGAAAACTGTTGGACATTTGCTTGCCCTAAGAAACAGCAATTTACTAGTTTACGACGTTAAAAAGACATGTTATATTTCAGAACAAATAAATATCTATCCAACAGTTTTCTTAGAAAAGTATTATTGAGAACGCCAACTACCTACAGCCTTAAGGGCGACCACACAATCGTGTTTGTTTACGTTTTTTGCCGACACAGGGATATTTAAATGTGCTGAAATATAATATGTCTTTTTAACGTCAGAAATGAACTAGCTATGATACGATTTTACGATCGAGTGATTTTTGTCAATAAAAAAATTGTCCGAAAGTACTCGATCGTAAAATCACTACAGAGCCGTTAATTTCCGATGTTAAAAAGACATAATATTATATTTCAGAACATTTAAATATTCAACAGTGTCCCAAAAAAATGGTCGCTTGCACAATTATCGACAGGGACAGGTAGCTCCGTGCAGTATTAGCAAACTGTATACTGATGTATACTAGGTATAGTGCCATTTAAAGCAAGCCTCACTAAAATTTACCTAAAACTAATTACTTATAAACTAGGTAAGTAAGGTTACATTTAAGTGAATCCCAGATAAGGACCAGTCGGACGCTCAGAGGAAAAAACTAGAAAAAGTTTAAAAAAAGGTGAATACCGGATTAACTGATGGTGAAACTGAAAGTGTCAGTTAAGACTTGAGAGTGAAAAAACTGAATAAACTTACTTATCAAGGGAAAACTGTTGATGACGAGCCAGAATTAGGGACATAGACTACTAATCTGGTGTACGTTTTATGATCGTTAGGAAGATTAACCAGCAGTTAACGGTAACAGAATGTTCACTACTTCTTTAAAGTAAACTATAGTTCTCCTATCGAACCATTTCTACGAACAGATAACGTTCAGTGCATCAGAGTTGCATACTTCGAACACAAAGAAAAAGCTACAAGCTTATAGATTTTGACCAGCCAATGACAAATAGGTTTAATTCCTCCGGATAAGAAGTTATGTTCAAGTTTGGTAACACCAAGGGGTCTAGATAACAGACAGTTAACGCCTTATTAACACTTAGGCCAGATAAGCCGTGACAAATATTATTTTTTTACATTGGTATAGAACGTTTCCTTATTTTGTGATATATATTTAACTTATGGAAACAGTTCGAGGTTTCACGATGACCAAGCTGACATTTAAATGACCAGTTGGTAATGGTACTACAGGGTTCTTAATAGTTAAAAGTTCGCACAGCGCATTGCTTCCAATTTCTTATTACTTACGACTTAGGTGAGTGTAAGTTTTCAAAAAAGGTGACAGGGTTTCAGGCTGGAGATGTATCTACAGCCACCTTACATCTCTACATACAATTAATTACACTTCACATCAAGTAATTGTTGGAAAAACATGTAAAATTGGAAAAGTACATTTGGCTAAATTTTTTGAAACCACAACCCGCATTCTGGCAATAGTTTTCAACGATTCCTATACCAGTCAGGCATTAGTCAGCACAAATATTATACACACCGTCGCAACCAACAACAAACATCACATTCCATGCAACAGTTGCTAGCCAGAATGGGCTTTGTCTCACAATCAAATTTAGCCATCTTAGTTTTCTCGAAAACAAAAAATCAGACTCTGGTTTGCGACTAAATTAGACGCACAGACGTCCATCCGAGACTAACAACGCGTGCGCCATCTTTCCAACCAACGAGCTTCTTATATCGCTCTGACAGCGGACGGCGCGCAGACGGGCCGTGGCAGCAGCCACGCGTGCACGTGGCACGAGACTCGCGGGTGCAAGCAAGTGGATCCAGACAACCATGTCGCCATGTTGCAGAGTCCGCTCACACCCAAGGCGTCCAGCCCTCGTACAGCAGAGCCAGGTTGTCCAGGCTCGTCGCCTCCCGGATCATGTAATCCACCTATATAACAGCGCAATTCATTTAGTAGTACTACAAGAGGGCTGGGGGGGGGGGGGGGGGGGGGGCTCTGTTTCAGTATATTGACCATGTTCCACCAAATTCGTGCGGTGCAAATAGGTAAGATTCGAAACTTTCGTGTTGCTTGCTTACCTGTTCATGAGGAGCTGACCGCCTCCCAGGGTCCGGGTCCCTTCCCTCCAGCTTCATCTGGATCCTTCGCCACACTCCCAGGGCGTACGCATTCCGCTCTTGGAAACCTATAATCACCATCAATTAATAAATAACAATTTCTTCAAATGTCCTAGAATCCCAAGAGAACACGGGCAGGTTCAACGTTATTTATCACAATTATGGTGAGTCCTGTGGTGGGAACGCCACGACAGACGACGCCAACTCGATATGTGGTTCCAACCGCACTCGGTCAACTTAATATCCTATCACTCACTCGCAAACCTTACGCAAAATATAACTGTTCCTGAACTGAAAATGTGTGGTATACAATACCTTTGTTGACACGGTGTGGAGGTGGGTTCGGTAGCAGGTGTTTAGGTGACCCACAAACACTCTCTTGTCTCAGCAATGGCGGACGCCGCTTACCATCACTTCGGCCCTTTTCAGCGAACCCGACCAAATCATCGTAGATAGAAACTGAAATAAAAGAATCTTATAAGAGGAACTATCGACTTGTATTTACACGGTTAAGACTGACACCTGCGCAACCCACCGGCGAGTCCCACACTTGCCCGCACGGCCCGAGCGGGCGTCCATCAAGAATTTCCCTAGCCAATATATAAAAAAAAAGACCGTAGGTACCTATCATATGACAGAATTATTTATTTAATTTCTGCTAAGCACTCGGGCTATGATTTTGTTTTGATTCCGCTGAACATAAACAAACATGACCTCTCCCTCTTAGTCCACAGCCGAAATTGATCAAAAAATGAACGAACCTATTTTGTCTGGCATTTGATTAAGAGCGGCGAGCGCTGCCGCGACGTCGGTAGCAGGAAGCGGCTTGTCTGCCGCCAATAGGTTCACCACCGCGCCGATGCTCGCTGAGAACTCGCGGTACCGCTCCAGATAGTCTGCCACACCCAGGCTCTCCCACTCCTCAAACTAGCGACACAACCAAAATGTTAGAAAACAGACAATATAGACTCCACACAATCTCGGAAAAAAAATCACCTCAAAAACTTCACACCTTACCCCACCATCCTGAATTTTTTTTTTTTTGAGCCATTTTAAGAACTCTCTCCGTGGCAACCACCAAGCTAGACTACTCAGCTATCGAGGCTGTTAAATAGGAGTACTTACTCTGGCCATAGATTTGAGAGGGTGGCGAACCTCCGTCATCAGGGCATGGTGGTTGCCTAGCAACGCCTTTAGCTTCTCCATCTCCGTCTCGCAGTCCACCCGGACAGCCGCCATCCTTTCTACGAGCGCTCCTCGGCGCGCTTTCAACTTCTCAATGTTTTCTAAACAACCATAAAATTATTATTTCTCCACAGGGCACTAGAGGGAGTTAGGTTAGTTCCGAACCAACGACAACTCAATATGCATTTCACTTGACATGCAGAACACATCAGAGGTCAGGCTTTTTTTTGTTGATAGGACCATAAAAAAAATCGAACTCGAACATGTGCAAGAACGACAGAGATATCGGCTCGTTAAGACTGTCTACTCAAAATATAATACATCTAAAATCAGAAACTAGAATATGGGGATTTAATTTAGCAACACTGTGCTCAAGGTTGTATACCTGATATCTTGAGTTCTAGCTTGTGTAAATGGTTGGGGTCCGAGGCAGACTCCAGGGTCATGAGCTGCAGAAGACTTTCCTCCGCCGGTGAGATGACTTCATTGCACCCCAGCCGCCACCCAAGCATCTCACGCGTCTGCTCCACGATCTGAAAACATAGAAAATTGAAGAAAAAAAAACCGTTAAGAGGGTTTTTGGTTCACCAGAATTAAGAGGCAAAAAGCCATATTAAATTTCGCACCTTCAGCATAGCTTCATCATGAAGTAAGGCCTCCGAAGTTCGAGTTCGAAGGGCTTCATGTCTCATCACGGCGGCGCAGACTGCGCCCAGGCGGGCCGCCAGCGCCGCGTCCTGATCTAGGCGGCGGTCCAAGGCGGTAATGCCGGCGGCGAAGGCCGCCAGTACCTCCACAAGGGCGGGGTTTGCGCCACCTGCCCACCTCAGCCGTTGTTCTACACTTGCGACCAGGAGACGCTGTGCCTCCCGCGCTTCAGACATCCGTGACTGTAACGCTAGGAGCGATGAAGACGCCTTCCTTAGTTTCGTCATGAATGAGGACCGATCTGTAAGTTGGAAATCGTGATTTTAGGTTGGGCTGTGTTAAAAGCTATATTATATAAAAAATGCAGGTAAATGCCAGGCACCAAATGGGCTAGGTAGACCTGAGCCAGTGCAAGTTTCCCGCAGATAAAATCTTGAAAAGTCTGGATTTGATCTTGGGTCCTCCCGCTTCACAGCGCACTGCCCTGTTATTGAGCTAATCCGCACCACTCAGGAATACGAGGGTCAGGTTACTGCGGCGGGTATCTTGTGTCACAACTTACTGAGCAGTGCAGGGGCGGCATTGCCCGCTTCCTGGAGGGCATCCTCGTGATGCCAGCTGTGTGCCGTCAGTAGGGCTTGCAGACGAGTGAGCGCTCGCTCCCGCGCCTCCACCCCCTCCGTCAGTAGTTTCGCGCGCTCACCCTCCCGGTAGCGATTCTGCAGGCCGGTGGCAGCTGCGGTAGCTTGTGATATCAGATGATTGCTGGTGGCTCCTTTCTGCAGAGACATGTCTACGGCGCGCCGGCACAGCTCCTCCAATGAGACGCGCCCGTCTGAGCCCATATCGCGGCCCTCGATTTCACCTGCGATACAGAATTTTCATAAAGTCTGCAGATACACAGCATTTTTCTTTACGTTCCTCAGTGACACTTTGACACTTTTCGGAGATTACTGTTGAGGAGATTTGACCAAATATCACTTATTTTACTAATTTACGACGTACAAAAGACCTTACATCTCAGAATAAATAATCATCTAACTTACAGTCACCTAACTGTTTAGCAGCATCCTTAGTTATGTCAGAAAAACGTAAAATCCGTATTGGAGACTTTACCCGCTAAATTGAATCCAACGCGGTCAAGCAAACAACACAGAGCGGCAGCCAGAGACTGAGACGTGGCTCCCAGCATTATCCGCCGCACAAACTCCGCCGCGAATCGCCGTATGGGGCGGTTAAGGCGATCATCGTCCAGCACGGCTGGGGCGGAAACTCCGCGGAACGCCGCGCCGGCCGCCTCGCACAGCCCGAAGAACTCCTGCATGGTCTGCACGCGGCGCACCAGGAATACGTCGTCTGTTGTGCTGCGTGTCCGGCCGTCCAGCATCAGAGCCTACAACATAACAAAACAAGTTCGTTCAAATAGTCCGCATTTTTTGGTGTAAGGCTAGAAACGCGACGAAGCAAGAGAAGCTAGGTTCTAGTCCCGACTCATAGAGATGATTTTATCCTGGTGAATCGTACCTGGCCTCATCCGGCTGGGGGAAAACTCAATTGACTAACGAGGTTATGGTTTGTTTTACGGACTGAACACTTACCGTTAGTATAGACGCCTCGCGGACTTGGTCCAGCTTACGCCAGGCGGGCTTGATGTTAACCTGCGTGAGTAGAGCCACCATCTGCCTTCCCTCCACCGCCAGCTTGTCAAACATCCCGTGGAAGCCCATGAGCAGCATCTGGCCAGGGGACTGGCCCGCGTCAATGCACGGGCGTTGCAGCAAGGCCTCTAGTCCCGCCCTGAGGCGCGCTACTCGCCCATGCACATCACTATGTAGGGACTGAAACATACACGAGATAAATTGTTTTAAGTCAACGACCCACGCACGTATTGGTGCTTACAGCCTGTATCCTTGGCCCGAAGGCACAGATGTTCTGATTGATCGACGAAGCCAAATGAATGTTTAGTGTGACATCCATACTAGCAGCAGAAAATTGCTGCTACCGGGATTCAAACCAAGAACTTTTTCGAACTGGTTGACGATACCTTCATATCCATAATGAGGGCTCGCAGGTGGAGTTTGAGTTGTTTCTGCAAATCTTCTAATGACGTGCCGGAGGCGGATATGGTAGTACGAAGATCTTCCATCATCGCCAGCATGTCGGGGTGTTGCGTGGTGGTGCACTTCAAAGCTTCCGGCAGGATGATCGAATGGAAATTCACATGCAGTTCCTGATACAAAAATAAGTAAAACAATGAGTTTTCGGCTTACTGGAGAGAACAGTATGAGTATCTGGATGGGTGTATAAGTAAGTAAATCCAGTATCTATATTATAAAAAAATGTATGTACCAAGAGTTCCCGGAAGATTGAGTGCGTCTTATTAAGCGTAGCGAGCGCGGTTTCCACAGCTGCGTCCTCATTGGCTCTGCTCGGCAAGATGGCGGCCAGCTCCGTCATGAGACCGCTGACTACACACATCTCTTCCAGCCAGCTCTGCCCGTCCTTCAGTCGCATCCCCTCCAGGCCCTCCTCAGCACCTTCAAACATAAGATAAACATAATTTTACAACTAGACCAAGGGGTAACAGAATAACTCAAGCCAGCTTTGTCCGTCGGAGGAAAACTAACTCGAGATCTAAAATACGTTACATTTTGAAACAAATGTACATCTAGTAGTTTCCTCTGAAAACGGATATTAGTAAACCATTCTGCTGCCACTTGTGTACCTATCAAGAGTCACCACACAATCTTGCTTATGCTGTATTTTCGACATTTTTTTGAGGAAATTGTTGGGTTTTAAAATGCTCTGAGGTATGATGTGTCTTTTTAACATCAGAAATTAACTGGCGATGTTGTGACTTTTTGAGCGAGTGATTTTTATCAATAAAAAATTCAAAATTACTTCATCATAAGTCAGTTAATTTCTGGCATTCAAAAGACCGTTTGACAAGAAAGAAGACAAGAAGACAAGAAAAATCATTCTGCTGCCACGTGTTTCACGACTATAAATTCCATATTAACTACAACTTACTCTTAGCGACGGATTCCATTTTCAGGAATCGCTGGTTGAGGACGCATAGCGCGGAGATAAGAACCAGCTCGACAGCGAGCCCGGACTTGCGGTCAGCGCGTGCCAGATCACGCAGGCGGCTTCTCTGTTCCTCCACACCCCGCGCCGCCTCTGCAGCGGCAGCCGCCGCCCCACCATCCGCTTTGGCGCGGTCCAGTGCCCTCTTGAGCCGCCCTTGCGAGTCTGCGACCGCCGCCTGAAGCGCCGTCGAGTAGGCGGCTGCTTGCTTGGCCAGCAGACCGCCCCCTGTCCGGCCTTCACCGTACAAGCTCTGGAATTCGGCCAGCACAGCGGCACATCTGGAAATATATAAGTGTTACTCTCTTATTTCTCACGATAAAAACATTTTAACTAGTAAAAAAACTTAAATATAACTTGAAGGTTAACATCTACAATGTAGTTTTATCCAAAAAAATATATCCTTATTACCAAATTGTTCTAGATTCAGTACAAAATATAAATACTCACTCAGGAATGGCAGGGTAGGTGAGCAGTCGTTCAGCCCACTGTTTGAATTTGTGCGCGCGGTGAGTGTCTTGTCTGTTGGGATAGAGGGCGATGAGCGCGCCATATTCCGCCAGCAGGTCTGAGCAGTTTCTCATCAGTTGGCGCTGCTTCACGTCTAGTTGCCCCATTTCCGTTTCCGTTTGGTCACACTGCACACAAAAAAAAACATAAATTGACAAATGACACGTCAACACTGTTCTTCATGCACTATTTGTCTGCTGACACGAAAACACTGAGGTGGGCTATAATACTATACAATACTACACTGGATAAGACTGGTAACTGCACGACCACCAATGGCCATGGCGGCTCTAATAGCTAAACACAGTGTGCCATTCGAACGAGACACAAATGACTGTGAATAGGAAACTATGTTTAGCTTTCAGTGGAAAACGAATTCCGAAATGGTGGTGCAATTACCGGTCTCGATCGAGTATTGATAACTATAATAAGTCTCGCTGCTAACCTGGGTAACCATTCCGCCTTGCCCAGCAGTCTGTAGGAACTGCTTGACCAGGTCGAACATGAGGAAGGTGTCAGGGTTTGCGGGGGTAGTGAGATGCTCCATCCATTGTGACAGCCCCTCACCGGTTATCTCACGTACAGCGGTCTGAAAACAAATAACTGACTAGTGAAATAACATTATTATTTATTCTTAAGGTCGACTACACGTACTTGGTTCGCAATGCTACGTACTTCAAGCCCTACTCCGAAGTTACAGGGCGAGTGAGAGGTGTTTATTGGGGGATGTAAACCTGAGACTCTTTGTCGTGAGGTAGTGTTGTATTTTTGCATGAAATGGAGTAATAAGCCCACAGGAGCGATTTTAAACAGTCAACTACCAGTCCACATGTTTTTTTGACAGATCGCGAAAACACAACACTACCTCATGCGGAATATTTTTTTGAAAATTTTTGGACTAAAAAATGTATGATTTTATCGTCACATTTAGTAGAAAAGCTTGATAAATGATTGTACTATTTACCGTAGCCATGTTACATTTTGGCAATTTTTATTTCACTGACGGAAGTGGGTAATTTCAACAGCATTTCTCTACTTTTTCTCCTGTAAAAGGTAAACATAGTTTCCTACTTTCACTCGTTCGTTTCGCGTTCAATTAGCACACTATGTTTAGCTTTTAGAGTAGACACAACCAATACGATATTGCAATTACCAGTCTCCGGCTGTACTAATATGTAAACATTAGTTTTGTCGAATATTTACTTTCGCACAGTGGTTTTGGTGGAGTTCGTCGAGAATGTATATACAGCCTTATGTGGAGCATAACATCACGGGGCGTATTTTTTGGCTCAAGTCGAGGGATGTTTTGACGTGAAATATAGGTACATCTTTTAACATTAGAAACTATTGGCCCTCTTAACGCCCTTAGGGCCATTTCCTCCAAGAAAGATCAACGTTGATTGGGAATAAAAATCAAAGTTGACCCTAGAAACACCTCGCTTTTTTAATAACAATTAACTTACCTAATCAGTCTACGACGTTATAAACCCAAAAAATCACCACTTTCTTTGAAAATACGCCATTAGAACTATTCTAATAATAATAGCTGAGGGTTGGGGGGGGGGGGGGACAAGCCCAGCAACAAGACCGTTTTCAAGAACTATCCATTGTGCTCAACTGGCAGCACTACCAAATACCAGCTCCCCAGCCATCGAATAAACGATGGGGACCTACAGTTTTAGGTGGGTTCCGAACCACCACAGCCTCAATATACATTTCACTTGACATGCTGAACATATCAGAGGTGAATACAGAGCAGAAAAACTTTTTGGTAGGATCGGGATCGAACCGGTGCTCCTCAAAAGTCAACCATTTAGTCCACTCGGCTATCGAGGCCTTAGAACTATTCTAGTACCACTTGCATTTTCTGCACTAAAAAACAAGTTGATGCGTACCTGGTAATTGGTGATGTCCCGCTCATACTCATCACGTTTCTCGCGCAGAGTGATGACCAGCGACGTCTGTGCGGAACGTGCCTTCAGCAGGAGGGCACATCGGGACGCCAGACTGTACAGAGGGTGCTGCGTGCCTGCAGCCTCCGCCTCCTTCACTACCATCATCTGCTGATGAGCGTCCGCCAAGCTTTCCTCAACGGTCTGAGCATCTCGCGACAGCGCTAGGTACTCCTCGAGCTGCCGCGATACCTCCGGGATAACTGATAGTACCTTCTCCCTGTAAACAAATCGTGATTTTTCTACCCATGTTATGAGGAAACTGTAGCTCTAGTGTTCCTAGTTTCAGAAGTTGGTAGAGTCTACTTTAGAGTCCCCTTAAAGTTGACTATACGTTTCTTTTCGGATGTTATAGTCACCTCATAGAATCTAGGAGCAGTAGGGGCACTACAGTCGACTTTACACACTTGTGAAAGCCACACTTATGGTGGAAAATCGTGTACCAGTAAGTTAAACATGGGTGCCATATGTTGCTAGAGAAACAAAATTCCAACCGGAATTCATAGAGCCAATGTGCCACCCATGTTTCATTTACAAGTAAACTCTTCGTGTAAAAAAGTTCCGAGATAACCAAATCCTCCATTAGGGTGGACCACACCATACTCGGTTAACCGTTGAATTCGGTTTTTAACATGAACTTAACATGAATTAACAGAACATTAGGCTTGCGCCTCTCAGTGGCCGAGTGGTCAAGGGGTCCGCTTTGTGTCCTGAGAGGTCCGGGTTCGAATCCCGGCGGAACGGAAAAATTTTCCCCTTCCGACATGGATGTATTGGCTTCGGCCCACTACTAAACTGGCTTCGGCCCACTACTAAACTGGCTTCGGCCCACTCATATTCGGCTTCGGCCACTTCAACTTCGGCTTCGGCCAAAAAAAAATGTAACAACCAATTCATCGGCGCATATGTTCTCTGAACGTCGCGCGTTAAAAAAAAAAAAAAAAAAAAAACATGAATTTAACAGGAGGTTAACTATTAAGTGAGTATGGTGGGATCCAGCGTTATCCTATTAAAATAAACCATGGGAAAGAAACGAGGAGGCTGGGAATCGAATGAAAGAAAAGAAATAACTAGCGCTTACTTGTTGTCAAACCACTCCGCTTTCATTTCCGCAATGCGCACAACAAACATGGCGCGCGTCACCTCTCTCTCCAGCGCTTTGCGGCTCTGTCGAGTTTCCTTCACAGCCTCTCCCCCTCCGTAGACAGCACCTGCAATTATAAAATTAAACATTATTTAAACGTATTCATCAAAAAACTATAAAATAAGTTTTCCGTTCAGACAACATACATTCGCTATTTGTTTACGTTTTTCAGCACACTATTAGATAGTTCATAAATCAGATTCCAGTATGGCGATACTGGACAGTGAGAAAGTACAAAAGCACAGTACAAGCAGCAAATTCTTACCGGTGTAGCCTGTTTCGCTGCCTGGAGTCCAGTCAATGAGAGGGTCATAAACAAACGCCTCCAGCAGCGGCAGCAATGTTTCCCTCCCCTGCTTCAGAACCTTCAGCACGTGCTCGCATGCCAGCTGGAACTGCCCCTGAAAACCAACAAAACGAATGTCAAATTTTAAAGAACATAAATGGCAACAAGATACTTTTTAACGACATATTTAGGGAGATCTTATTTGTGGCAGAAATGCGTTCTCAGGTAAAGCAGTGCCTTAAGAATCACCTAATGAATACCGTCCATTTAGAGGCGCCGCCATTTTTGATAGCATAGAACGCAGTGCAGCTGGGTGCATGCCCGGCCAATCCTACTTCATGGTATCAAGCACGGCGGCGCGGTGCGACCAGATGGACGGAATTCTTCAGAGTGTATAAGAACTGCTTTACGCGTTGAGACATTAGTGGTTTATGTCCGTATCTGTGGTAGAGATATGGCGTTTTTCCAAATCCTTGTACTATAGGAAGAACCACAGAGAAGCAGAGCTAATCAGGCAGTATTACGCGAATATGATCCTGTTGGCTGTTGTGATGTTGACGTCAATACCGGTACTGGGCACCACAACCACAACCATAACTACAGAGTGACGTCACTAGCAGACACCATACATACTACACACTAAAATGATGGCCACATATGATGTGTTCTAGTCGGCAGTTCTGGCAAGTTGGCATCCCCAGGAGGGATGGCAGTTTTCTGTGTGCCATCCCTGACTTGCCTTGCATATGGGGACCTACAGTTTTAGGTGGGTTCCAAACAACGAGAAAAACGTTTTGGTTGGATTCGGTGTGACCGACACTTACAGCAGTAGCCGCTATCTCTTGCCCATAATACTCGCATACCTACGTACCTACATGTTAATTCTATATCTCAACAAATCCAGTCGGGTGACGGAGAACCAGGTACCGAGGTTTCCTGCGTATCGGAAGGAAGGCTTGAGAGGGTAATTATGATGATTACTAATGGTATAATAGCTAGTGTGGTTAACCAGACCCGGAAAAGGCCGCCTTGGCCTATCCCTATAGAATCCTACACAACCCACATGACGGCGTCCTTGAACCCTCCGGCCCCGGCACCGTCAGGTCAGGCCGCTGACACGCCCCCCAACCATCCCATGGGGTCAACCGAGCCCTTCTTCAGGCCAAATCACAGATTCACATTTTTCTTCATACACTTTTTGTTGAATCATATTTTCTGAGAATAACCTGATCCGGATGAGGGAAAACTCGACTGTCTGGCGTGATTCTGACTCAGCCCCCCCCCCCCCCCAGGCTTTCTCCCCATGCATGGCTCTATGTGACGTTATGTGTAGGCCAGAAAACTCCTGGGGGTTGGCCCCCCCAGCCCCCCCCCCCCCTTGCTACGCCTGTTTCCCACGGTACGTGGTACGTGGTGGGTACATATACATTTGTATCTTGGCAATGGAGAATAATGAGTCGCTGAAATACGAAAGAATAAGGGCGGAAGAGGTGGGATAGCTCCAACAACCAAGTGCGTATTAAATGACGGGGTTGACACTGATAGTGATAGCTTGCTATCATAATAAACTGCGATGTTTGCCTATCCAAATCAAGGTTACTACGTCTACCCTATGTATACAAGGCATATCAAGTGAAATATTGTTTATACCGTGGTGGTTCGGAACCCATCTAAAACTGCAGGTCCCTATCGTCCACTAATAGGTGGAGCTGCCAACTGAGCACGGTTGGTGGGCTTGTCCCCCCACCCTTCTGCTGATTGACTGACCCCATGTAGAATCACAGCCCCCCCCCCCCCCCCTTCATGGTTTTCCCACTAAATCAATTCCTTCATAACCAGAACCAGCATGTGATGACCAAGAGAAAAGACACAATGCGCTCTGTTGACGACAAAAAGACATACTAAATACCAGAACAAAAAGGTATCCAATAGATTCACCAGAAAAGGGTCATTAAAAAAACGCCAAGAAAAATCACTGTGTCTACAGCCTGAATAATCATGGTCGACTAGGCAAAAGTGATCACGTCACATTATAGGAAAGTTACAACAATATTATACAGACAATCTTATTTTTTCCACACAGCAAAAAGGCGTCCTTCACGGTTATTGGTTGCTATAACATGGAAACATTAACATGGTAATAACGCAATCCTAGTGACTGTTAAGCAGAGGAATGGACCACAAGAGTCCCTCAGGCTGGGATATTCCCAAACCAGCGAAGGCCATAAAAAGAACTCCATGAAGCCCAGGGTCATTACGTCTCATCACAAAGGTATGTACGAGTATACCTAGGCACAGGTACAGTCAAACAACACCGTCCAAACAGCACCAGCAGGTGTATTCCCTTTCTCGAACGCCAGCAAACCCACCCAACTAACACCTTCAAAATTTATTGTAAGAAGATAAGGCACGCCATGATGCAATATACGGAGAACAGTTCTTCTTACAATAAATTTTGAAGGTGTTAGCCAACTAACTGGCGTTTTAGAAAGGGAATACACCTTCAGCAGGTGGATCTGATTTTGGATCTGTCAGCGCAGAGATAGCGTTAGGAGCTTAACGCCTAATTAACGACCGAAGATCCGGGATAAACCTACTGGTAAGCTATAGTCCATCCGCGTTAAGCTCCTAACGCTCGAAACTAACCAATTCGTCGTTATCTCATCGCTAACAGATTCGAAATAGACCCGCAGGGGTGGACATAGACAACAGAACTGTGAATTATCGTTGCTGAACTCTTTTAGATTATTGTGACCCTTCTTCTTAAGGGTCCGCTATACCTGACGGTGCATTTTTTGCCGCCCATAAGATTAACATTGCGAGCGGCGATTCATTTTCAAGGTTTACCCTTGGTTGGAAAGACACAAAATTTTGCCTGTACCTAGCCCTAACAATGTTCTAGGGAGTGTTCGAAGCAGATTTCCCATTTTTTTACTGGTTTTCGAGATACAACACTTTTCTTGAGGTATGCGATGCTAGCATTTGCAAAACAGTTGCAATAAAAGAAACCAGTGAGAAATTGGGAAATCTGCTTCGAACACTCCCTAGAACATTGTTAGGGCTAGGTACAGGCAAAATTTTGTGTCTTTCCAACCAAGGGTAAACCTTAATACGTAAACCTTAATAACGTAATGTAATGTTGTGATTTTACGATCGATTGATTTTTGTCACCAAAAAAATTGTCCAAAATTAAGGGTCCGCTATACCTGACGATGCATTTTTTGCCGCCCATAAGATTAACATTGCGAGCGGCGATTCATTTTCAAGGTTTACCCTTGGTTGGAAAGACACAAAATTTTGCCTGTACCTAGCCCTAACAATGTTCTAGGTCGTGTTCGAAGCAGATTTCCCATTTTTTTACTGGTTTTCGAGATACAGCACTTTTCTTGAGGTATGCGATGCTAGCATTTGCAAAACAGTTGCAATAAAAGAAACCAGTGAGAAATTGGGAAATCAGCTTCGAACATTCCCTAGAACATTGTTAGGGCTAGGTACAGGCAAAATTTTGTGTCTTTCCAACCAAGGGTAAACCTTGAAAATGAATCGCCACTCGCAATGTTAATCTTATGGGCGGCAAATAATGCACCGTCAGGTATATCGTCCTCTTAAGTCTACTTCTTGTTCTGAACAAAAAATTACTTTGGAAGCTGTGTTTTTTTTTTTTTTTTTTTTTTTTTTTTTTTAATAATGGGTTTAATAATTGTTACTCTCATACAAGAGTGAGGTTGACTATAAAATATAAAACTCAGTCTGAATTTCACCACCACACTATAGTGTCATCTTGTCATCTTGTCGTTAAGGTAGCCACAAAACTTATCCTATCGTTAAGCGTTCACTATAAGACACAAAATGGCTTTCACAATAATTTTTTGTTTGTTTATAGATTCTATAGTGCACCCAGCTCTGTACTTGGTGATAACTTGGAATATGACTGGTGGTAGGTATTTTTCGTGGCACGACAATCCCGTTATCTAGGAAACCGTCAGCTTTGTTTAGGTGTATGTTTCAACAACTCCAAATTAAAAATGGAAAATAAACGTGAAAGGTATATTAAATTGTTGGTTAGACTACAAGCCTGTTTCGCACCAAATGATTCGAAAGTATGAACCTTCTCGTTATCGCTAACGCACGGATAATCCACTCGAAAGCTAACGATAAGGGTGCTATCGTCAGGATGGTGAAAGCCAATAACTTTTCTTAACGATAGGATAACGCTGTACACTATAAAGTGGTGAAATCCAGCCTCAGTGAGATACGCGCAAGACTGGGCACCCATGCCGCCCATCGCCCATGACTTCGGTTCCTTCACCGGCACTCGCTCGGCGCCGGTCGCAGAAGTTACTTCCGTACGAGCTTTCCGTGGGTTAACCTTTCGCGAGTTAACTGTGATTAATGGCGGATGACAAAAGTGTGTGTTTAGTGTGCATTTCATTACAAAGGTTCTTGAACTCGGATTAAAAGCAACCATATCTGTAGTGCGGATCTCACACGCTACGCAAGCTTTACATAAATCGACGCACCATATTTCTTGGAGGGTGGGTTCAAGGATTACTTTTAACTGAAGGTTAGTGTAATGTTTAACTTATGGAAGTATGGACGCACCCTCAGTCAGAATAAATTTTAAACCTGGTTGGGTTCATCATCATTGGATTCACATTTTGCTCTGAGTGTCATATCCCCTGTTTATACACGACAGTTCTTTTCAGCTTTAGATTTTGAACTAATATATATTTGTCACTCTCTCTATAGCGAGCAAATTGACACGGTTCCTTCACGGCCGTTATAGAGAGAGACTACTGTAGGTAGCGGGTTCAAAACAAAACATTTGCTGGTTATTCTAATTCTCGACCGGAAGAAATAGCCGCTGTTTGACGTCTGTTACGAATAATTAACTGCTAGTATACACTGTCGATGCCACGTCAAACAACATAGTACCTATAAAAAATAGTTTTTACTTTCTCGCTAGCGAGAAAGTATCCTTCTCAAGCAAAAATTCGAAATCGAGATTACCTACGTGTTTCCCTTGAGTCAAAAAAAAAAGTTTTTTTTTCTGTCCCTGGGATCTCTAAAAAATCTCAATAAATAATACAACGAAAAGCTCGTAAGGTTTGGACTTTATCGCTGGTATTCATTTGTTAGCTGGAAAAATCATTCAGCTACAATAAGACGTCTGTATATTCGTGATTGGTCTGCTTTGTTTTAACATACAAAAGTATAGGTTACTTTCACACTGTTTACATTTTTTCGTGTCGACAAACAAACAGCACACTTCTTGTCGTTTAGATTAAGACGCTAGTTTTTTAAACACGTGGCAGTAGAATTATCTTTCTTAAATTTTTTGGTTGAAACTGTCGGATAAAAAGTAGCTGGCTAAGTTGTGATTTCATAGGGGAAATTTGTCAAAAAGACCATACTTCAAAAAATTTAAATATCCAATACTGTCATCAAAAAATGGAGGGAAAAATAATTCTGCTACCACGTGCGGCAGGATTGTGTGGACCGTCGTAATATCAAAGAAACATCAACAGGAAGTTACTATCGTCACTTGGAAATACTTCTACCTAAATGACCCTCACCGTTCCATAAGTTAAGTACTTCTTTTCACATAAAATTAACTGAGGATGACTCTGCACTATTCCAATTATTTTTTACGAGCCTCTCAACAAAAGTATAAAGATGAAATTCAATTAAATTCAAAATAAAATGGTAGGCTAAGTGAAGGCAGCATGCGAGTGGTGCGAGGCACTAATCATCATAAAAGCTCTCTGGGCTGTACTCTAGCAGACGACGGTCTCCATAAAAAATGTAGGTACCCATATAGCCAGCATCAACGGGGGCGTTGAAATGCAAAGGTCTTAAGGAGGTCGTCTACCCAGTCGCGCCGCAGTTTCTAATAGCACTAACCCATGCTATCGAAAACGGCGACGCGACATTCAACGATTAGAATAATAAAGGGTCCGACAACAGTCGCACTTAACTTTCTCGCCCCATATGATTTTTTTTCCAGATTTTTTTGAAATTTTTTTGCGGGCGTAATTATCACTCAATCCAAAATCGGTTGAAAATGACCCACGAGCATCTATCTGAGATCACTCACACCAAATCTCATGACTGTCATTCTATTACTTTAGTCCCAAATGCGTTCCGACCATTCAAAAACGTGGTTTCTCATTCTCAACTCATTTTCGACACTTTTTTGACTGCAACGGCCGTAATTTTGAAGATAACAAAATTATGTTCGACAGATGTTTAAGTTACATGGTTCTACACAAATTTAGCAAATTTCATGACAATCGGTCAATAAATGTGAATGGCGCCGAAACGATCGAACTTTGGTCCAGAACGGCCGTAATTTTCAACCAATTCAATTTTAGTTGAAAAAGACCTCGAAGCATCTATTTGTCAACACACATACCAATTTTCAGTGTTATAGACTGAAAAGTGTACCGTCGGCGCTTGTCCGACTAACCAAAAACACGATTTTTGAATTATTTTGGCGGTTTTTGGACAATAGCGGCCGCAATTTTTGACCAATCAAAAAATCCTTGAAAATGCCCCTCGGCAGTAATTTTAGACAGGTCCATACCAAATTTCATCAAAATCGGATGAACGGTATAGGCGCTAGAGCACTGCACGGACTGACGGACTGACGGACGGACTGACGGACGGACAGACTTTTTCCAGAAACCACTTTTTTGGACTCAGGGGACCCCCAGGATCATGGGAAACCCAAAATCTCAATTTCGAAATTTTGCACGAAAACAATACTTTCTCGCCATATATGTCTAGCGAGAAAGTAAAAAACTTTGAATGCCGTCACTAGTAGCCATGATGAGGCGTAAAGAGATAAACAATTAAAATGTCATCAGCGAACATGCATGAGTGATTTTCCTGACAATTTTTACCCTCTTGCCCGTATGTAATACATGGGCTGAGAAAGTTATGTCATCGTGCAAAATTTCGATTTTGAGAGGTCACCCGAGCCCAAAAAAGTAGGTTTTAAAAAAATAAAAAATGTCCGTCCCGTGTAAATACGTACGTCACTCTGTCGCCACTGTCTGTACCTACGTCCCACCGCTCATCCGATTTCGCTCAAATTCGGTATGTATAGGTACCGAGGGGTTAACCACTCCAGGAATCTCATTGGGAATCTCGTTGGGAATCATTGGAAATCTTTATGAAATCTCAGGGAATCTTGGAATTTTTTGGACTGGTTACCTCTTCGAGATTCATCTTTCTATGAATATCGGTGGGCATCTTTGGAAATCTTTATGGAATCTCAGTGGAATCTCAAGGAATCACTGGAGTGGTTACCCCCTCGGTAGATACCTAGTGTAAATATGTAGAGACATTTTTGAGTAAATTTTGATGACTCAAAAATTGCGCAAGATATGGCCAAAAAAAGGCAAGGAACTGAAAATTTCAATTGAAATGGTTCTCGTAGTACGAGGCAGAGACTGTATACTAGAACCCGTATAGGAACGGTATGTTACCGCAAGGTTGACTTGATTTGAGGTCTGGGAACTTCACTAGTTTTCCAGTTTGCTCCAGGTTCCCAAATTACAGTAATTACAGCCATGTCACTCCATTCTGATTATTGATTACGAGCCGTAATGCCAATAACGGTTTTTCGAACCTATACTCATTGACTTGGGATTCTGTGGAAACACCCCTACAAGGGCATGATTGGCATGAAAGTCTCAGACATAAGGAAGCCGCTCTATAGTAGTTTGTGGTACTTGCAGGATTGAAAAGAATTAAAAGACAAATCAACAAACGTGAAAAGACGACAGGTATTAGATTTCGAAAAAATAGTACCTATACGCGCATAGATAACCGAGTGGTTTGGATGGAAGCCGGGTCACACAGGTTCGATCCCGATCCTATCGAAGTTTTTCTGATCGGCATTCACCTCTAATTTGTTCGGTGGAACGTATTTCAACTGTAGGTTGGTATTTGGTAGAGCTGCCAGCTGAGCAGACGGATAATTCTTTGAAATCGTCAAGCTGCTTAGGCTTGTCTCCCCACCCCTCTACAACAACTACCACAGTCTAGGTCAACAAAGTAACCTTTTGTACATTTTTGCAGAGATGGGGCTCACGACCAGCTGGAGATGACTTTTCCCTTAGAAATGGCGGACGTTACGCCCACCGCCATCCTAAGCAGTGCGGGCGGGATCTTCGCCCAAAACCTGACGTCAGCAGCAGAGGTGGACGAAGTGGACAAGGGACTGAGGGGGGTATGGGCTCTCATTGACATCGTCCTGTTCCTCGCCATTACTGGGGGTAACCTGCTAACTATCACCGCCATCTTGCGCAGGTATACATTTTCGAGTTGTCACTATCTATAGCGAAAACCTCTCTATTGCTAACTCCTCTCTATAGCGAATTCCTTTCTATAGCAAACTCCTCTCTATAGCGAACTCCTCTCTATAACGAACTAATCTTAATAGCAAACTCCTCTCTATAGCAAAAACCTCTCTATAGTAAAAACCTCTCTATAGCGAACTCTTCTCTATAACGAACTCTTCTCTATAGCGAACTCCTCTCTATAGCAAACTCCTCTCTATAACGAACTTCTCTATATAGCGAACTCCTCTCTATAGCAAACTCCTCTCTATAGCGAACTCCTCTCTATAGCAAACTCCTCTCTATAACGAACTTCTCTCTATAACGAACTCCTCTATATAGCGAACTCCTCTCTATAGCAAACTCCTCTCTATAACGAACTTCTCTATATAGCGAACTCCTCTCTATAGCAAACTCCTCTCTATAACGAACTCCTCTATATAGCGAACTCCTCTCTATAGCAAACTTTTCTCTATAACGAACTTCTCTATATAGCGAACTCCTCTCTATAGCAAACTCGTCTCTATAGAGAACTCTCTTTACAGCGAGCAAATTTACACGGTTCCTTGACGCTCGGTATAGAGAAGAGACTTCTGTAGTATAATATCAGGTCTAAAGGATAATTTTCTAGACAGTCATGTATGGACCTTGTGGGCTAGCACCGAGCTATGAAGCGAGAGAATCCAGGTCATATCCTCAACTTCCGAGATTTTTTCTTTCCCGGTCTTCTCAGTCCTAATGGGGGAAAACTCAAATGTCGGGAGTGATCACCCCCTTGCGTGCAGAGCTCACTAAGGGTGGAACCCTGCATCCCACCAGGCCCTGACTCTTCCACCAAAGAGTTTATTTCATCACGCCATGTCACCTTAAAGCAAGGCAAAATGGTTTCTATGTTGACCGTCCTCTTAAGAGGACGCTATACCTGACGAAGCATTTTTTGCCGCCTATAAGATTAACATTGCGAGCGGCGATTCATTTTCAAGGTTTACCCTTGGTTGGAAAGACACCAAATTTTGCCTGTACCTAGCCCTAACAATGTTCTAGGGAGTGTTCGAAGCAGATTTCCCAATTTCTCACTGGTTTCTTTTATTGCAACTGTTTTGCAAATGCTAGCAAGTGCTGTATCTCGAAAACCAGTAAAAAAAATGGGAAATCTGCTTCGAACACTCCCTAGAACATTGTTAGGGCTAGGTACAGGCAAAATTTTGTGTCTTTCCAACCAAGGGTAAACCTTGAAAATGAATCACCGCTCGCAATGTTAATCTTATGGGCGGCAAAAAATGCACCGTCAGGTATAACGGACCCTTAATCAAGAAATAATTGACACTGACTTGCCTGTCCTTGGCCTCGCCCTTGAAGAGTGGACACTGCCCTCCCCTCCTATTAATAACTACCCACACCATCTTTCACTGCAACTCCTTTCAGGGGGTGCACCATTCATTCCGGACTCAATTGATTACCAATCAAATGATATATTAATAAGTCACCTTCACGTACCCATCCTTCTGTTGTTTACCTTCCGTTATAATGACAAACCCCTGACCTATATATTACTTCCTTTACCTTCAAGCCTGACAGATAGATTCATTTCAAAATTAGCTGGTAAGCCATGCGAAAAATTAAGACACGATTTCAGGCCTAATGGATCTCCACAAAATCCAGTTTATGAATTTTTCCGACAATTTTTTGAAGAAACTGTTATATATTTAGATGCTTGGACTTCAAACTTAGTGAGAAAACTATTGGATATTTAAATATTCTGAAATATAATATGTTTTTTTAACGTCATTACTCATTAGGCTATGTTGTGATTTCACGATCGGTTAATTTTGGACAATTTTTTTGGTGACAAAAATCAATCGATCGTAAAATCACAACATTACATTACGTTAAAAATACATATTATATTTCAGAATATTTAAATATCCAATAGTTTCCTCACAAAGATTGAAGTCTGAGCGCAAAAAAATAGCGAATGTATATTTAGCCCTAATTTCTGACGATAACGAGACACATTTTTTTCAGAATAGTTAAATGTCCAAACGGTCAGTAAAAATATAAACAAACAGGACTTAGTGGAGACCAGACTTTCAAAAATGTACTATAGCATTTTTTGTCATAAATTTCAGGCCCCTAGTGGTATCGAACCTGTTCGTGCTGTCTCTGGCCTGTTCGGACCTATCAGTGGGTCTGATGATGCCGTACCACATGGCATTCTACCTGGAGCCTCGCCTGGGCCTGAACTTCCAGCACTGCATAGTGCGGCTGTCGCTGGTATCTTTGGCTTGCATCGCCAGCATGTTCAACATTCTAGGCATCGCTGCGGACAGATTCCTAGCCATCGTGTTTCCTCTTCACTACCCCAAGATCATGACACCAGGGTGAGTTCCTTCTTCTTCTCAAATCAACATATATGATCCAATATTTTTATTCTTCACAAGACGTACCTCTACCCTTGAGCCAGGAGCGCGAGCCTGATCAACAATTCTAGCCCTATAGTCTCCTCCTACTGCAGAGCCAGAGTGAGACTTGTTACTGCTCTCACCAGCCAGGGTGAGACACGCTACTGCTCTCAAGGGTCAGGGTGAGACTAACGATTGCTCTCAAGAGCCAGGGTGAGACACGCTACTGCTCTTTAAAACCAGGGTGTCAGAGAAAGCTCAGGGTCGGAACTTTTGATCATCGTCAGCGTTCCAGGTATTATCCTGTATTGTTGGCAAAACACAGCGCTGAGAGCTGGGAAAGAGACAGGAGAGATAGGGAAAGCTGCAGAAAACAGAAGGAGAGTCTTAAAGAAGTCCAAAAATCAAAGCCTTCGTCCCGAAATTCAAAAATTTCCACGCAAACATATTGAAAGTAAAGAGTTGTTTACGTCTTTTGGTGGTGTGCACTGTTGACTCCCTATCTCTGGGGTGGCTTAAGAAGAAGTTGGGGGGAGAAGCGAAGGTTAAAGCTAATGGCCATTGTATAGGGGTGAGGGTGAGGACGTTAATCCTGCAGCACGCAGGTTCCCATGGCCATGCAGATAATCTATTCACCCCGTGCGTGATATCACTCGAAAGTAAACAAACACACGCGCCTACCACGGGAAACAGGACCTAAACGCGTCACCCTTTTACTGCCAAATATGTTGGCAACGAAGAAATTAGAACAAATTATGATGTAACCAACTGTAGCACAGACCTGTCTCCTCCATACCTCTAGCTTCTACCCTTCTTTCTTCTAGTTCTACATGCATTGCGTGACAAATTATTGTTTTTCACAATTTTTCCTCTAAGCCAGGTATCTGTTTCTATTATCCTCAAAAAACAGACACTCTGTTTGAGAAAGAAACAGTGTTCTTGTCTCCTTATATAGCTTAAGTTCTGAACATTTTTATAAACTTTTTGTCTAGCGTCTCATTTTTCAAAGGTAGAGTCGCGCCGTAATGAACAATGATGATCTTAGCAGTGGAAAACTTTCATATCGTTTGAGTATAATGACTTTTTTTGTAATTAATGGAGGTGTATCCATCTCAATCAAAGTGAGAAACTTTATCTTTGTAATGCAGTTTATCAAGTGTCTGAAACGATAATGCAATCTGCAGACTTTTAATGACTTGGAGGATGTGACGGGGTTCTTTTTTTATCTACTACAACATTCTGCCAGCATATTAGGTCCACTTTACACGGGCGAAATGAATATTCCCTATCGGGGTATGCAGAGCCTTCCCCAGAGGCCCGAAGGCGCAGAAATGACTATTTCAATTTTTAACATTTTTTCATGGATTTTTTTTTAATCTGAAATATAATAAAACCCTGTATTTAACATCCAGCACTGCACGTATTATTCATTTATTTTAATTTAATTTTAGGTAATTTCATTACGCCTGCAAAATAATGATTATGCAATTTTAAAAAGTGGGTGTACACGAAGACATTACTATATTTCCGTACGTATAAATATCCAATAGTATCCAAGAAAAGTGTCATAATAAAGTCAACTAACACCATTGCACAAACAATCCACATCTACTAATTTGCTCGCTATAAAGTGAGTTCGTTATAGAGAATGACAACTACCTGTAAGCATCTCCGTTCTTTGTTGTATAGGGTGGCGCACATACTGATCGGGGGAGCTTGGGTGGCGGCGTTCGGGATCGCGTCAGCCCCCGTGTACTGGAACCGGTGGCCCGCGCGGTGCCAGCTAGGCACCGTGCTCGAGCCGCTCTACATTCTGGTCATCTACGTCCCTATATTCACCCTGCTGTTCTGCACCATGTGCGGGTTCTACGCGCGAATCCTGTGCGAGGCCTGGCGGCAGGCGGAAAAATATTCCCCGGGAAGATGGAAGTCCGTTCAGGTACGTACCTAGATTTTTTTCTTCTTTTTTTTCGAGGCTATATCAAGATACTGTGTAAAGGTTGGAAAACTAGTACCTAGGTTCGCCTTGGCAAGTATGCAGGAAAGTACCGGTCACAAAAAATCTACAGTTCCCTGTAGTAAAGAACTCCTTGGAGCAGCCTCACTAACCTCGATACACAAGGGGGCGATTTGTTCACAATCTCACTAGATAGTCGGGTTTTCTCCAACCGGATGAAGGCCAGGTACTCATCATGAATGGGAAGATTAGCTAGGTAAGAATCACCATGAAAAATCCCCTTAAATCGGGACTATAGATCTTGGGTCCTCTCAACTCAGTCCCCTGCTATTCTACAGATTCCCAAAACTTTTTCATTCGAAGAGTACCAATAACCCATAGTATAAGGAAAGGGTACCAAATAAATTTTTGGAACCCGTGTGGAGCCCCTGGCCCCCTGAGGACCCTTTGCGGACCCCCAGGGGACCCAGACCAAATTTTGGGAACCTCTGCTATACATCATTCTATTGGGTCAATCCCGCCCATAATGAACGTAATAATTAAATTTCAGGTTCTGATGCTGGTGATGGGTAGCTTCACTTTGTCCTACACGCCGTTCTTCATAGTAAGCGTGCTCAACGGAGTATTTAAAATGGAGAATGTCGTCACGTCAGTGGTGTACAAACTCACCAACAGTCTGGCAATGGCCAACTCCGCCGTTAACCCTATTATCTACACATGGAAAAACCACGAGTTCAAAGACGAAATTTTAAGGCTCATCTCTTGCAGAGGGTGCAAGTCTCAGATTAGCGTTGCTGGAGAAGGAAATAGATCTACAATGACTACTACAATCTAAAAACCGGCTAAACACAGTGGTCCCTCACTATGAAGCTGTGGCATATACTGTATTTAGTACGGTTATTGCACCACCATTTGTAGCAATTCGAAGGAGTTCGTTCTCCAGTGAAAGCTAAACATAGTGTCCTATTCGCAGTCTTGTTTCCTCGTTCGAACAGCACACTATATGTTTAGCTTTTGGAGCAGCTACGGCCATTCCTGGAGGAAAACTCTTCCTTATAGTCAGGGGTCACAAAAGGTGGATGAAAATAATGTGAAATTCAAGAATCAAGCATCAAGAACTAGAAGTCGCTTGCAAGAAGAAGAGTATATCAAACAAGAAGATCAAGAACAAGTTTCCTTACTACTAGAACAAGAAACGGCATTTACTCTTCTTGGATAGAACAACAATAACGACATTCCTTTCGCTATGGATAGCTCTCAAAGACAAAGCCTATAAGACGGAGAAAAGGGCTGAAGGGATGTTGACATTTACATTCCTGCAGGTGTATTCCCTTTCTCAAACGCCAGCAAACCCACTCAACTAACACCTTCAAAATTTATTGTAAGAAGAACTGTTCTCCATATATTGCATCGTGGCGTGCCTTATCTTCTTACAATAAATTTTGAAGGTGTTAGTTGAGTGGGTTTGCTGGCGTTCGAGAAAGGGAATACCACTGCAGGGATATTCTCCATTTGGCGGGGAGCTGCTGGAGGTAAAAGAACGAGAACAAAACCAAAATATGCTGAGACAGCAGGCAAGTTCCCCAGACAACAGAGTCAGCGACAAATGCAATTAAACGGGAAAGCTCTTATTTCGCTTTTTAATCCTCAACTTAACGAGTTTTTAACTCATTATAATTTCTCAGTAATGGGCTCCAATATTTACATGGTCTACCTAGTATAGAATTTGGAGAATGTGTATATCAACCCCAAATAGGAACTTCAAAACGGCACAACAGAAACCCAAATTTTCCAAAAGTCTTGCCCCTTTATAGATATTACAGGGGTTGAAAATTTTGGCTTCCGGTTTGAGTATGTTTTTGTTTGTTTGTAATAAGGGCATTAATGCATTAAGTGTTCGAAGCAGATTTCCCATTTTTTTTACTGGTTTTCGAGATACAGCACTTTTCTTGAGGTATGCGATGCTAGCATTTGCAAAACAGTTGCAATAAAAGAAACCAGTGAGAAATTGGGAAATCTGCTTCGAACACTCCCTAGAACATTGTTAGGGCTAGGTACAGGCAACATTTTGTGTCTTTCCAACCAAGGGTAAACCTTGAAAATGAATCGCCGCTCGCAATGTTAATCTTATGGGCGGCAAAAAATGCACCGTCAGGTATAGCGTCCTCTTAAGACGATTTTTTTTTTTTTTGTACTTGAGACAGTATAGTAGCTGTACCCTTGTCAGGCTAAACCCTACTGAAGAGGAAACCGGAAAAAAACTCACCTCTACGCCAGTCACTCCCAGAGCTTCTCGGATATTCTGCGTCATACGGAACGGAACTTTCTCCGGAACACGAAGAGTTTTTCCTTTCTCGAAGCAAACGTTGTAGTCGATATGAACCATCTGAAACCCACACGAAATTAACCTAAAGTGGTAACGCTCCCTATTTTAAGCTGCTCCACACAGTCGTAAACCACGTGGCAGCAGAATACTTTATCTCCCCATTTTTTGAGGAAACTGTTGGAGAGTTAAATGATCTGATATATAATATTTTTTTTTAACGTCAGAAATTAACTGGCTATTAGATTTTACGACAGAACATTTAAATATCCAACAGTTTCCTCAAAAGATTGACGGGAAAAACACCAACAAATAGCAAATGTATATTCAGTCTTAAGGCTGAATATACATTCGCTATTTTCGACTACATGTACTTGGTTCGCAATGCTAAGTACTTCAAGCCCTACTCCGAAGTTACAGGGCGTGTGGAAAGTGTTTATAGGGGGATGTAATCCTGAGACTCTTTGTCGTGAGGTAGTGTTGTATTTTTGCATGAAATGGAGTAATAAGCCCACGGGAGCGACTTTAAACAGTCAACTACCAGTCCACATGTTTTTTGACAGATCGCGAAAACACAACACTACCTCACGCGAAATATTTTTTTGTAACGATTCGGACTAAAACAGTATGATTTTATCGTCACATTTAGTAGAAAAGCTTGATAAATGTTTGTACTATTTACCGTAGCCATGTTGCATTTTGGCAATTTTTATTTCACTTACGGAAGTGGGTAATTTCAACAGCATTTCTCTACTTTTCTCCTGTAAAAGCTAAACATAGTGTCCTACTTTTACTCGTTCGTTTCGCGTTCAAATAGCGCATTATGTTTAGCTTTTAGAGTAGACACAATCAATACGAGATTTCAATTACCAGTCTCCGGTTGTACTAAAATGTAAACATTAGTTTTGTCGAATATTTACTTTCGCACAGTGGTTTTGGCGGAGTTCGTCGAGAATGTATGGTGGCCGTTAAATGCCGCCAAAACCCATTCTAGTGCCACTTTTTTTTACCCATAAACTGAGCCTCCTAGGCTTACCTCTCCGGAGTGAAGATCAATAAGCACGTTATCAAGATGGCGGTCACCCAGTCCAATGATGTACCCAATGACTGACATGACGGCCACAGAGCGGGAATACCTCTTGGTGGTCTCCCACCACTCGTCCACATGGAAACTGTTCAACCACAGCTCTCTGAAAGTCACACAATACTTATTATAATAAGTTCTCTCCAACTCGGCAACGACTGAGGTCATGGGTTCGAATCCCGGTACCAGCAATTTTTTTTGTTGGTATGATGATGTCACATGAAATATTTATTTGGCTTCGGACAACGGTCCGTTTCTTTATCATATGCCTTCGGGCCAAGGGTATAGGCTGAAATCACCATCAGGTGCTTAAGGACGTCCACACAGTCATATACTTTTTTTCTACACATACTATGAGGATATTTAATAATAAAACTAACTTGGCCAGTAAGTGACTCGGAGTTTCCGTCATGAGCTCCTGCAACACTTGCTTGAGGAGGGGCAGCGGCCACTCCTTGCGCCGCTCCACCGACACCCCAGCCTCTTTCAGCAGTGGCGTCAGCTTGTTGTAGAACAATTCTGAAGGCCGCAACGCTACCTGACCTGAAACAGCAAATAAATATTCAAGCCCGAACCCACAATGGGTTTGTTATCTATTTTACCAGAGACCTAACGTCATTAAAAGCCCTAATTCAAGTTTTTCAATGAAAGAATGTCTTTTTTTTCATCAACAAGCCCTCAACTTTTCAGCTGTTAGTTTCTGTTACCAATAAGATAAATTGGCAAATTAGGGTTCAGAGTAAGTGGAATGCTTGAGAAAAAAAAATCCTTACCTGAATGGGCCGTAGACGACTGTTTCGTGGCAGCATCCCTCTGCTGCCACTTCTTGTAGAGCGTGAAGAGTGGGATAACCCGGTCCACCCAGGATATGAGACCACTGCGCGGGCCTAGAGGCGTTACGGAGTAATGGCGGGCGCGGTAATCGCTGCTGCCACGACTGCCAAGCATGGTGTTCGCTATAGCCAGGAACTGCATGATGCGTTCGTCTAAATGTAGGTCCTCCAATCCTTTGAACAGGTACGTGTGCCTGAAACAAATGAAAATGGGTAAGAACTTGGATATGCAATACTGTATTTAGTACGGTCATAGAACCATCATTTCTATTTTTCGAAGGAATTCGTTCTCCAGTGAAAGCTAAACTTAGTGTCCTATTCGCAGTCATTTATTTTATCGTTCGAATAGTACACTTTGTTTAGCTTTTGGAGCAACCACGGTCGGCGGTCGTGCAATCCATTTCCGTAAACTTGACTGAATAGATTTAAGGGATAAGTACACAGTGGAACCAGAGCGATTTTTTCTTTCTAAGGAAAGTAACTGTAACTTCAGCTCTATTGCGGATGGTTTTTAAATCTTTTTAAACCGTTGTATTGTTTAAGTCCCAAAGGTCTCCGATAACTTAAAGAAAGCAAAAAATGAAAAATGTACTTACGTGGTTCCTTTATTGCTGTAGAAGACAAGTTTCTTGGGTTTGGTCTTGGTGGGGAGCACAAGGACAGCATTGCTGACAGCTGAGATGGTCACCAGGGGAGGCCCACTCACCCCCGGCATGGGGATGGCCGTGTCCTTCATACCAAAGAGCACGGGGCTGATGCTCTCCATTTTGAGTAGCGTGCACGCACGTTTTTGTGCTCTCTACAAAACAACAAATACATTTTTTTAAAACGTTTTTCAGAGGTACGGAACTGGATAACACTGGTATGTGCCACGGCCATTGGGCCGTGGCTGCTCTAAAAGCCAAACATAGTGTGCTATTCGAACGACAAACAAATGACTGCGAATAGGACACTATGGGTGCGTCCCACCATACTTGGTCTAGGATCTAGAAAATCTATCCTGTATTCTACTCGTAAGTACCTTTTGTAGTTTGGCGTGGATGGCTCGGAAGCCCTGCCACGACACGGTGGGGTCACGTGGGTCAGCAGGGTTGCGGAGCTGGTCTAGTGCCACGTTAATGGCGTCCCCCAGCTTCTCCTGGAACCAGACCTCGTGCGGCGTCTCGGGCGTCACACTTGTGATCGCTTGCAGTTGTTCCAGTATAAACACCACCTACACATTATACACTCATAAAAAAATGCTATGGATCCTACTACGGATCCACAAGAAAAGAAAAATTACGACACATTAGAATGGGCCCTTTACGCCCATTTCTGCTCTAAAAGCTAATCACAGTTTCGAACGACAAACAAATTGCTGCGAACAGGAAACTAGGTTTAGCTTTCAGGGGAGAATGAATTCCTTCGAAAAATAGAAATGGTGGTGCAATTACCGTACTAAATGTAGTTTGCCATAACTATACTGTAATTATGAAAGTGGATAACACTGATAATTTCACGATCGCCAATGGCCGTGGCTAAAAACTAAACATAGTGTGCTATTCGAACCCAAAACAAAAGACTGACAGTAGGACACTATGATTAGCTTCCACGGGAGAAAAAATACTACCGAACGAGAGAAATGGTGTTGCAATTACCGGTCTCTATCAAGCATCGATACTGGTTTCTTTTATTGCAACTGTTTTGCAAATGCTAGCATCGCATACCTCAATTTTTTAAGGGGAAAAGTGCGGTATCTCGAAAACCAGTAAAAAATTGGGATATCTGCTTTGATGACGACCTACAACATTGTTAGGGCTAGGTATAGGCAAAGTTTTGTGTCTTTCCAACCAAGGGTAAACCTTGAAAATGAATCGCCGCTCGCAATGTTAATCTTATGGGCGGCAAAAAATGCATCGTCAGGTTAAACGAACCCTTAAAGAGAGAGAAGACAACCGTAATTCTTACCGGCTTCATAAGTATCCTATGTTTCTCAGCAATGAGCTTTGGTTTTTCTTCGTCTGACAGCGAAGGGTTATTGTCAACCTTGCGGACCTCCTGCTGCAGCTGACAAAGTCGCCTTGTCACCTCACCATGGTGCTGACTCAGCGTGCCCAGCCACAGCTCATCCCACAGCAATGTAATGCGACGTAACTCTGAGACAAACCGTTGCACTTCGCTGATAGCATCTGGGGTCTATCGGGAAACAAACAATCGTATCTCTAAGAGCCATTTCAACTATATTGCCGAAGGAACGATATAATGACAACAATGGCCGCTGGGTGGTCACCACCACCTTCGGAAGAGCTCG
Source organism: Mesopsocus fuscifrons (assembly GCA_950004255.1). Lineage (NCBI taxonomy): Eukaryota > Metazoa > Arthropoda > Insecta > Psocodea > Mesopsocidae > Mesopsocus > Mesopsocus fuscifrons. The sequence continues at coordinate 2,804,670 of OX465377.1, forward strand.
GGGTGGCTCTGGCTTTTGCCAGCCTTTCATTGGCTACACTGCACTGTCCACTGCAGCACGAAGGGGAACTGCTACCTGGAAGGGGAACTTTTCTCGGAATGTCTCCCTTCTAAATGGCCATTAACTGGTCCCTTCAACTATAACTTTGTTTTATATAATGTTTTGACATACCTTTTGTACTAATGACGGAACAATATATGCCTTTTTAGCGGCAGAAATTAACAGGCTGTGTTGTGATTTTACGATCGGTTAATTTCGGACAAATCGTGAAAGTCTGTTAAAAAGACATTTTATATTTCAGATCATTTAAATATCCTACAGTGTATTTAGTCTTAGTGACACGCTATTTTTCAACGGAATAGGTTACCTGTTTGGACAGGGTGTCGACCATGGCCTTGTAGCAGTGTGTGAGCACTGAGCACGAGTTGTCTGCTACCACGGCAGCATAGTCATCTTCCTCTTCGTCTCCATCTTCCTCCACTTCATCCCCTTCCTCTTCGCTGTTCTGAGACATGCACGTCGCCAACAGCTCTGTAAAAACCAATAAAACATTAGGCGTACCTCTTCAACTATTCTACTCAAAAGATTCTGACTGACAATTCTGCGTCCACGTATCGAGTTTGTTTACGTTTTTTCTGCACACTTTATGAGGAAACAACTGGATATTTAAATGCTCTGAAGTATAAAATGTCTTGTGAACGGTCAAAATTAACAGCCTATGTTGTGATTTTACGAACGGTTATTTTTGGACAAATTGTTTGTTGACAAAAATCACTTGATGGTAAAATCACAATATAGCCTGTTAATTTGGGCCATTAAAAAGCCAAATTATTTTACAGGATATTTAAATATCCAATAGTTTCCTCATATTATGTATGATGTATGTATGTTTGGTCTTAAAAAGCCACATTTTATTTCAGAATATATAAATATCGGTCTTATGAAGATATATTTATGAGGTACTAACTTGATGTAGAGTTGTTGATATCGGCGATACGATTCGCACCAGCCGACGAACCAACAACAGCAGGGAATATGATGAGATTGGGGGCGGTTTGCGCTATGCGGCAGAGAAGTTCAGCGAGACGAGCTCGGACGTAGCTCTCGGGGTGGTTGAGGCGTGAAAACAGTTGGGGGATGATGCCCTGCCAGGGTAAGGGTGGTGTCGAGGGTAGCTGTTCTTCTAACAGGTCCTGCAGCTCCACAGGGTGCTTGACCAGCAGCCGCAGGATGCGGAGAGTCGCTGTCAGGGTACGGGTGTCTGAGCACTAGAAACAGAAATTAAGGTGGTAACAGCCTCGATACCCGAGACACTGGTTCGATTCCAGTCCTACCAAAAAGTTATTCTGATCACATAACATTCTCGGCTCCCACTGTGTACAAACATAGTAACTGAGAGCTGGTATTACCTGATCTTCTGAGCAGAGTTGAAGGTATTTGAAGTAGGCTTGCGCAGCCTTGCGATAAGCGGACGACACGCGACCCTGCGCGTCCCTCCAGACATCAATCAACGAAGCAATCACCTCAGGGCTAGCTTCGGCTAGAATTGGCACCCCCAGCAGCTGCATGCGAACCGTCTCCAAAGTACTCACGCACTCGGTCTGTAACACACGAGGGGTAATTATTACATAACGCTTTCGATGACACTGCACGCAGGCGTGCAGTGTCACCAAGAAAATCAGTGGATCGAAAAAAGAGCAACTGCACCGATATGCACCACTGAAAAAGCTTAGTGCCACTTTTCTGAGGGAAACTTTTTTTTTTTAACCTCCTTGCTATGTCCTACCAGGCGCTGACTCCAAACACTCTGATTTGTTTTGACAATTAATTTGCTCAAAAGTCAGAGACCTCCCTTTTAGGATGGCTTTCACAAGCTGACAAAGTCCACTATAGCCGTAAAATTGACTACAGGGTTATCCTTAAAACGTCGGCGCCACACTAAAGTCACCTTTTATACACAATAGTGCACTTAAATAATTTGTGAAATTAATCCTAAGGCGGCGTCCCAACACACTGGGCTAAAAGAAAAATAGCGATTTTCTTGGGTAACCATGGTAACCATGGTAGAAAACCGAGTATGGTGGGACTCATCCTTCATGTCATAATTTCAACAAGATTTAGCCACAGTACCTGGATGTTTTCCTCATCAGGCGCGGCTCGGGTGTGACTCAGTATGCAGACAACGTCCATAAGCTGAGCATTGGAGGTGCCCTCAGGCAAGATCTGTCTGATGCGAACTACGTCTGCTTCTGAAAGCGACACCTCCACTCGTGACGCTGCGTCCACCATCTTGCGCCCCCATCTGTTCAAAATCAAGATTGTCAATTATGTATATAATGAAAGCGGGAAAGGATAGGTTTTTCTAACAAAGTTTTTTAAGTATTTTTAGAACCTTGACAATTGAGTAGTCTCTCTATAACGAACACCAAGAGACCACGTTAATTTGCTCGCTATAGACAGGGTATCAAAACGAGTTAGAGTTTGTCAAGGGACTGCTCGTTATAGAGAGTGCTCGTTATAGAGAGTGACCACTGGGGGAGGGTTTTCTATCTAACTGACGCTGTTTAGAAGCAGTAGGTATTTCACTTTGATCAACAATGTTACCTGTAGCACCAGGAGGCGTACTGGCTCCATGTCTTCCCTAGGCTGGAGCAATGGGCAACACTCATGGACAGCACCCGCCCTATTGCCATCTCATTCTCAGGGATTATCTTCTGCTCGTTGATTGTGTCACCTGAAAAAAAAAAAGTAAATAAAACAAAGGGTACGACAATGGTCTCACATACTTTCCCACAGAAAACTTGCCCTAGGACATATATGTGTATATACACCCTTACAAAGACTACTCAGTGCATGTCTGTATAGCAGAATCCGACCAAAAACACTCCGTGTAAAAAACGCAGCCAAGTTTATAACCCTCCAAAAATTAGCCTAACTCAACAGCCCTTAAAAGGGTTTGATATAAAAAATGTTGGCCAAGTTCTCCACATTCCCGCTATCACTCAGCCCCCAAAATTAGTGATATCACTTATTACAGGGCCAAGTCCTTGGCGCAAATCACGTAAGCGTCACAGCCGGTCATAGACACAGACTAAGGTTGGATGGGGGCTGCGGTCCGGGGGTATTGGAAAGCAGGTATATGACAAACTATGTCGCCAACATCCTTGTGATTCGCGCCAAAGACTTGGCCCTGTAATAAGTGATATCACTAATTTTGGGGGCTGAGTGATAGCGGGAATGTGGAGAACTTGGCCAACATTTTTTATATCAAACCCTTTTAAGGGCTGTTGAGTTAGGCTAATTTTTGGAGGGTTATAAACTTGGCTGCGTTTTTTACACGGAGTGTTTTTGGTCGGATATCATATAATTTTTGTGAGGTGGTTCAATAGTTTCTACCAGTAGGTAAAACATCAATTGGGTGTCGAATGGACTCAATTTTTCTTGCCATACCTGGAAAGTACCTACCAGTACCTGAAAACCAGTTCCCTGTCTAGCATACAAAAATTACCAATCTCATACCTGAAATACCTGAAAAGTACCTACTCGTACCTGAAAATGAGTTCCCTGTCGAATCTCCACAAATTACCTTCCCATACCTGAAATGTACCTAATCGTACCTGAAAACAAGTTGACTGTCGAATGGAGTCAAAATACCTTGCCATACCTGGAAAGTACCTCCCAGTACCTGAAAACCAGTTCCCTGTCAAATCTACACAAATTATTATCCCGTACCTGAAATGTACCTACTCGTACCTGAAAGTAAGTTGCCTGGCGAATCTACACAAATTACCTGGAAGGACAAGAAGCAGGAGGCAGTATTTGTTTTGTAAATATCTGCCATAAGTTAGTATGGGAACTTTGAATCGAACCTGAACCTATAATACTGTAGGTACTTCGGGTTTGCGATTTTTCTGGGTGTTTTGGGGATGGTACCTACAAGTATGCCGAGTTTCAGCTCTATCGTACCGCTGGAACATGCTTATAATTTGTATAGGTGAGTGAGTCAGTCAGTCAGTCAGTCAGTCAGTCAGTCAGTGACCCTCAAAAACAGCTAAGTTTGGGATGTCACTGCTCAGGTACGGTTGGACGTAGAAATTTGAAATTTGATTTTGGAGGTCCCGTGGGACCCTACTACAGGAGAAGGGTACCCACTATTCGAGCCACGCCCCCTTGCCTCCTGTAGAGAGGCACGAAAAGTGCACAACTCTGGTTCCTGTATAACATGCTGGCAGTGCTCGAGGCTTTGTCGCGCTTTCTTTTTCTTTAAAACTTGGCTGCATGCACTGCCGTGCATGTTGATAGCAGGTATCATTCTTTTTTCATCACAACTTTTTGCATGACAAAAACTTACAAGGCATGGTCAGGACGTGGTCCAGAGCGGCGTCCGGGATCTGGATGAGGTTTCGGACGGCCGGCGGGACGGTAGTCCCGGGCATTTTGTGCAGCCATTTGGCCAGTGTGAGGAGCATACGGGAACCACACTCACGCACCTCGACACTGTTATCTGGGCGGATCAGCTTCAGTGCGGTTAGCGAGCCGAAGTCCATTGCATTTTCGCTTGCCCCTGAGCTGAAAGCACAAACATAGATTTACTAAGCCTGTCCTCACAAGGTTTTTTTGTTGAAATTTTTTCTGTCTACTATTAAAACGATTGTGACTTTAAAAAGACATACTCGTATTTCGGAACAAATGGACACCCTCCATTTTCTGAGAATATATGAACATTAAAAAACGTCAACAAAAACAGCACTGTGTCTAATCTGTCGACAGCATGGATAGTCTATAAAATAAAAATGACTGCACTTACCAGTGAAGTAGTTTGGCGACCTGCAGACAGAGTTCACCTTCAACCAAACTCATGTTACGGTCAAAGTTTTCGACCAGTTCGTCGCAGACATCAACAAGATGGCGGGGTTCGGAGGGCTGGCCTTTAAAGTGCCACTGGAGGCAGCGTTTAGCGAGGTCCAGGTTGCCTTCCTTGCGGGCCGCCTTCAGGACGTGGAGTTTGACGTCATCCTCACCCAGAAGCCGCTTCCAGAACGCGAGATGAAGGAGGAGGTCCGACGGTAGACGATGTTCGGATGGAATGTTCACATCCTAAACCAGGTCACACAATACGTATATTAATTCATATCGCCCCACCATGCTCAGTTAGGAGAAACGTCGATTTTGTTTAGGGACTAACCCGGTAAACATTGGGAAAAACCGACGACTGATTAATGAAGAACAAAAGGCAAAAAATAAAAATTCCAACTGACCTGTATAGTTTGCCCATCATGAAGCAGGTCCCGGCAAACAGCGTCGAGCAGTAGGAGGTGCGGGGCGGGGGCAGCGCGGCCTCCCCTGAGCCTCTCTCTCAGCAACCCTTCCACAGCAGCCCCCCGCTCTTCCACCCCCTCCAGCACCAACCCTCTCCGGGCCACGTACTCCTCCTTCAGCTCTTTCACGCTGTTCGACAGCTCAAAGTCATAGCTTGCGCCCCACTGATCCAACAGCTGACTTACGTGCAAATCAATCTCAATTTTATTTTCACTCATTTGCAGCACAAAGGATTTGCTTTCCAGGCTTTTGCCAATGTGCAGAAACACGGCGTCGCTGATGAGAGACTGCTTCAGGCTCTCAGTGACGGTGTCGACTCTCCAGTGTGGGGAGAAGTCGGAGCGAGTTGTCTGCGACCAATCGGAGAGTTGTCTTAAGGCGAGCTTACACCTTTCGTTGATATCTGAGGAGAAGCTAATCTTGACGTCAAGGATAGACTGGTCCAGGGCTTTAATGGCCTGATCAGGGTCAGGCCCCATCCCCACCTCCGCCACACGGGTCCGCCATTTGTATTTACTCGACCGATTAATCAACATTTCTTGAATAGTTTTAAGAAAACTGACCCCTTCTGCCGTCCATGGTGGGTCGAGGAATTTTTCAATGTTTCCGTTTTTCATGTCTCTTAGTACAGCCTGCCGGTTTTCTATCCATAAAATAAGATTATCGAAATCGTCGGTGCGACGAAAGCAGTCCAACAGGCAGTCGTACACCAGCCGCACGGCCGCTCCATCGATAGAAGGTCGGGCTATCTTGGTCGGGCCGTTTTCAGCCTGGCTCTTCTTTTCTTCTGGTGAACTTCGAATGTGGCTGTGTGAACCCTCGTCAGGGGACTCCACTGTCGAACTGGCTTCGAATCCACTCGGGACAGGACTCATACGGCCCTTGCTTAGCACTGCCTTGTACCCATCAATGGCCAATTCGAACCTGAAACAGGTCAAATGTGTCTAGTACCTATTCATGACTCATGAGAGTTATGAGGTAAACAATGCGTCCGTATTGCAATATTCCACATGATCTATACTGATCTGCCATTAAAAAATCATTAAACACAAACAAATGAAAGAGAGATACCGTCAACTATACTTGAGCAAAAATGGATTATGTGAAGTGAATACCTGTTGGCAGCATGGTGAGCAAGAGGGACGAGCCACGGGAACTTGCGGTCCGCCTCCTTTTGACACCATACGTACAGACCCGTTATAGCCTCTGAGTCCCGCAGGCAAAGCAGGGCCCGCGCACAGTACAAAACCGCGGACTCAAAGTCTGAGCTCTGCAACAGACAAATCAATTACTAAAAACAAAGCTCAAATCAACGAAAAAACTTCTAAAAGACAGAGTAAGATATTAAAAAAAAAACGGGCAGTAGAGTTTTCACAGCCGGTGAAGGGTAGATACCCCATGGGTAAGGGAGGGCCTAGAGCCGAGCAAGATTCACCACGAAAAATCTCGACAAGCCGGGACTAGATCCTGGCTCCTCTTGCTTCAAAAGCTCAGCGCCCTGCCACTGCGATCGTCACATTGTGTCGACAGGACAAAAAAGTGCAATTACCTGTGTGTTCCTTGCACTGAGAAGATCAGCTAAGAGAGCATGGGTATTTCGCACAGCCATCGCAGGTTGCCCCGCCCGCACAGCCACCATGCTGATAACGAGTCGAATGCGGTTCAGCCAACTGGCGCAAGTGTTTTTGTTGGCATGGAAAAAAGTTCGCACGTTTTTCGGCTGGGCAGGGATGGTGACGGCAGACCCTTCTGACGCATTGTACATCGCCTGAAATTCAACAATCCACCATTACAATAGATAATCATGGCAGTCTTATCTACACATTAAAAAAGCTTCCTCATACAGTATGGAAACATATTTTTTTAGGGGCATAACACCACAGGACTGCCGTGGCTGCTTTAAAAGCTGAACATAAGTGCTATTCCAACGCGAAACAAATGGCTGATAGTAGGACACTATGTTTAGCTTTCACGGGAGTGAATATACTATCGAACGAGAGAAATGGTGTTGCAATTATCGTTTTTACTTTTTTATCTAGTATCGATAATTATATCTATACCTTCTCAAGCCACTCCATGAACTCAAGCAGTACTCTCGCACGGGTGATAATCTCGAGGCAGGCGGCGCTAGTCTCCACCATTTTGGCGTCACGCACTGCGGCCTTCAGCGCCGCCTCGAAGGCTGTGAACGTCTCCGGCGGCTTCCCAAGGCTTGTTCGGAGTTTGCTAAGGACGCATGTCTGCGCCGCCTCGAAGCAGGCCCAAGGAAGCAGCACAGTGCGCGACTGTAGCGCTGTCTGCTTCAGAGTCAGAGCCGACAGTGACTCTCCCTGTAGCCCCAAAGGGTAGCTTTCGAGGAAAAGCTCTTTCAACCATTCTCCGCACCTAAAAAATTTGTGTTGAGGTAAAAAAATACAAGTGGCACCAGAAAAGCTTTTGCTATGGACTTTTCTAATCGATATACGTTCCTTCATCTAAATACAAATAAGAACTTTCAGGCACTCGTCATTCCTTAAGACGGAATACAAAATCGTACGTGGCACTAGAATTGTTTTTTCTTCTAATTTTTTAATGGAACTGTATGACACTTCAATGCTCTGAAATGCGATATGTCTTTTTAACGTCAGAAATTAACTGACTATTTTGTAATTTTACGACCGTGATTTTTGTCAATAAAAAAATTGTCCAACATCACAACACAGCCAGTTAATTTCGGACGTTAAAAAAAGAAATTACCTATATATCGGTACATTGAATGTCCAACAGTTCTACTACCACGTATGTATAAACTCTTAAACTTCATCCTTGAGCATTATGAAAAGTAACCAACGAGAGAACTTAACACTACTTACGATTGCTTCTCGCTACGTAATAAGTAGTCCATGAACAGTTTGAAATTGCGCGCCGACAGGAAGCCATGGGAGCCGCGAGTCACGTGACTCCTCAACAGAGCGTTGCGAGTGCTAGCGATGACTTCACTTCCGTCAGACACAACAGCAAGGGTGCGGGCCAGCGGAACGCGCGGCAGGAGGCGTGCGAACGCTGCCGATACGGAAATGTTTAGGGCGTTCGTATGGTGACAGCAGAGCTCGATTACGTCTGTTACTAGCTCCTGCTACGAAAAAGAATACACAGATGTAATTAATACTCAGGCTACAAAAATAGAAAAGTGCCGCTACAGATCTTTGCTGACCAGACCTAATGGGAAGCAGGGTCCCACCTTTCAAGCAGTTGAGTTTTGCCCCAGCCGTTGGAGGTCAGGTACTTACAGGGATGGGTAGGCCCAAGGCCGTGTAAGAAAGACCAGAAAACGATAGTTTTTAACAGCAATGGTGTTGAAAGGTTAAATTTAGTTTTTGATCAAACGCTTTTCTTTTCGTCTTTTTCCCTCACTTACAAAAAATAAAAATCAATAAATAAGCAAAGAATGTTTCGGGTACCTTGGAGATGCTACTGTAGAATCCAACTAGGAGCTCCAAACAAGAGGCGACCTGAAGAACAACAGCATCGCTGTATTTGAACTTGCCGACCCCCAAAATGGCCTCCACCAAAGCCAGGAAGTAGTCCAACTGGAGCAGAACATGGAGGAAAGGCTGGCACTCTAGCAAAAGTTGACGTGCCCATTCCAATAGTAACAGCACAGTGTCTGTTGCCAGCCGTTCCTCCAAGAGACGGGAGAGCACCATGACAATGGCGGGGAAGTGGTAGCTTGACTCAGGGCTGAGGAACAAGTCTGGTGATACGAAATTGTGGAGCCTGGAACATTAGAATTAAGTCGTTAAGGGTCAACTTTCGAAAAATTTTGAGGAAACCGGGGATTTGCATGTTCAAAAATACGATATTATGGGTGCGCCCCACCATACTCGGTTAACGGTTAAACTCCAGTTATAGCATGGTAAAAACCTAATTTAACTGGAGTTTAACCGTTAACCGAGTATGGTGGGACGCACCCTGAGTCTTTTTAACGTCCAAAATTAACTGTCTATGTTGTGCTTTATCGATTGAGCGCTTTTTGTCACTAAATATTTTGTCCAAAATTCCACGGAAAATCACAACATAGCCAGTTAAATTCTAAAGTTAAAAAGGCATATTATATTGCAGACCACATCAATTTCTAATAGATTCCTCAAAAGGTGGGAAGATAAACTCATTGTGCCGCCACGTATTTCTCGATTATGTATTCTGTCATAGAGGTGGACCTTACCTAGTGCAGTGAGCGTGAATGAGGCCAAGGAGGGCATAGTGCAGAGAAGGACACCGGGACGCGAGGAGGGGGGACTCCGGGCGCCACTGCAGCAGCAGATCCAAGGTGCCACCCACTGCGTCACCGCACAATGCACACTCCGCCACTGTTTGCAAGTGGAAGGCGAGCATGGCAGTGGCGGCATCCAGGGTGTCTCGGCTGATGTTTGTGTCTGGGGAGACCAGCACCGCCACTGCAGGGTCCACGTCAGCAGTGATTAACCTGGCAATAAAAAATCCCATAAAGTTTTTTTCTTTTTAATTAAATTTAAACGCGCAAGACACTGGTGGGCATTTGCCCTATGTAAGACCACAATGCCTGTCTATTCACCTCTCTCAAGCCTGTCGCACAATCCTGTTTGTTTATGTTCCTTTCTGACCATTTCTTGAAGACACTGTGGGTATCTAATGTTCTGAAATATAATATGTATTTTAACGTCATAAATTAACTTGCTATGTTTTTTAATTTTTAAAAATTAATTCTCTCGTTAAAAATACATATCATGTTCAGAACTTTTCAATATCCAATATTTTATTCAAAATTGGGAAGAAAAATGGATCTGATGCTATGTGTTGCACGACTATGTAGTAACTCTTAATAAAAGAATAGTGTACACTACATACCAAATGACCTGCTGGAAGTGTAGAGGTTGTTGTAGGAAACAACGATACAGCTGAATGAGACCGCTGACAACGCGTGGATAAGGTGAAGCCTTCAGATCAGCTAAGGATCCGCCAGGGCCCAGCAGGGAGGACGGCAGGTCTACAGGTAGCCCAGGTCCCAGCTCCACAACGACCTGGATCACAAAAAACATTTACTATGACAGCTGTCCTGAAAATGTGCCCTGGGGGGTCCCGTGTACAAATCCAGGTACCACAGATTTCCTGTTGGAATAATATAGAGGGCGCCAGTAACCAAAAGTTATTGCTACGCAAAATAACGTCTTGAAAATGGCGTATTTCCCGATACCACTGCCTAAAGCGGTCTGTATGGAGTTGGATGTATAAGACAAAAAATGAAAATTATTAAAAAAGCTGGTACTTTTACACGTTCATACCAAGATAAGCCAAGGTACTGGTTTTCTACCTATAGGTACAGTACCGAGGGACAACAATACGTAAGAGGAAGTTTTTCAGCGAACGAGATTTGAACCTGGCTTATACAGTGTCCTAAACCGGACCCTTTATCTGCTCAGCCACTAAAAAGGATCTACAGAATTTGCTTGGTACAACTTTGTAAAATCGAAACATCCGCACTAATTTCGCGGAGTGTTGCACCAGTGCAGTGCAGTGAATCGAAAGCAATATGGGTTCATATTAATGAATCACCTTTGCGATGAACTGCAGGGTGGAGAGAGTGGCGCTCTCATCTAGCTGAGGGAGGAACGTCATTAGGGTCGATATGTACTCCAGCACAGTCAAGATGGCCACCGGCGACAAATCATGGAACTGCGCCAAAAGCACTCCCGCTCCGACATTGGCTGAAACAAATCGTACGTGACATTTTAAGGGTGAAAGTGAGTCAGGTGAACCTTCAAAACTTTACTGAACGATATACTAACACTGTAGGAAAGTTGGGTGTTAAGAACCCCGTCTACCTAGCCGGTTTCAATAGTACGGAGTAGGAGAGGGATCGCGGTGAAGCAGGACGCATGCTCTGCGGCAGTGCCAAGCTCTCTATTCTAGCTAACTTAAAAAATTAACAGGTTGGTTACCAGTGGTAACAAGGGCGCTGGACGGGCACAAAAGGAGACCCTTCCCGACGATCTCAAGCAGTTTGGAGAGGGAGGGGCCCTGTGATGACGTCACAGGTACCCCAGGGGATGGGTACAGAGCCGGAACCACGCAAGTCGCAACCGTGTTGAAAATTCGAAGCAGAGATATTAACTCTTGAGGTGTCGCTTTGGAGGCATCATCACCATGCAGGGCAGTCTGCATGTCCTGCAAGCACGAATCATATTACCGGGGATGATAAATGAAACAGCAGGATTTTTCTTTGATTCTGCAATATAATATCTCTTTTTAGCTTCGAAAGCGGCAAGAAGCAATTTAGTACCACTTGTTTATTTACCGTTAAGCTACTGATATGTGATCTGCAAATTCCACTGATTGCCGTTTGATAGTAAAGTAACGAACCCGTCTCCCAGTGACGCCATTAAAATGCACACCACTCGGAGTAGAGGCCGATATGACGTCACAGAGATACCCTACTGCACATGTTCCTTACCTCAACATGGACCTCAGTGTCTTCCAGGAATTGTGAGAGCAGAGATAGGGCGAAAGGTGTATCTGCCAGCCAGTAGCGTTGGAGCTGGTGTAAACTCCGTAACGCAAAGTTGAAGGAACTGCTCTCCTTTAAACTTAACCCCCATCCCACCAGAATGTCCACAGTGTCCCGGAAATACTGAAAACAAAAAGAAGTTGTCATAATACACAGGATGAGTCAGAGAATGCCGATCTAGCGAGACGGCATTCCAGGACTCATTGTTAGTGGGGACAAATGGCAGTTTTGACTACAATATACAATACATTCGGACGTCCTTTACTTCGCCTGTTCATGACATGCTAAACATTCATTTTTCTAACTTGCAATATGTTTTTTTGACGGCAAAAACTATGGAGAAGTAAACTATGTCAGTAAAAAATTTGTCCGAGCCACCACAGCCTCGATACTCATTTCACTTAAGATGCTGAACATTCACTACTGAATGACGACCAGAAACTTTGAACAGATCCGATCGAACCAGTGTGACTAGGCTCTCTCTGCTCCCCTGAAAACAACCATCCAGATTCTAGAGCACTCGGCTATCGAGACAGTTCCTCTAGCCCTAGAGACGATCCTCCGACTTTCCGTTTTCCTCATGTAGGATGGGACCAGACCAAACGGTTGCATGCTCTGTTCTGTGCATCAAGAGATATCGGTCGTTCGTCTTTGTTCTTACCCTGTTACAGCCGGTCTCAGTGCTGACTGTTACCTATTTACTGTAATGTGCGTGTGTTCCCAAAGCCATCTAAAGCTGCAGCCTCCACTCCGTTAGCGGGCCCGCTCGTCCTACCGGCAGCAAGCGGTCAGTCTAGTTGCCCCACGCTACCCCCTGAGCTATCTAGATGGGTACTTACAGGATTAAATGAGTCAGGATGGACGGTGATAACCACCAGAATGACGTCCACACACGCGATCAACACCTCAGTCACGTCTGCTGATTCCAGTGCCATTTTTAACTCCATCATCCATGTCTGAAAAAATAAACAGTAGATATAAGTTTTATTCGCAACTGGGTCGCTGTTATTGAAAAAATGTTGTTTTCGAAAAGAAAAGGTGCCCTGGTTTATTGAAGTATCCAGAGTGTTACGAGTATTTATTACCTCCACACAAGAAAAAGAACTAGAAACGCTTAATTCCTATTGGAGTAAGACCAAAATCCTGTTTCTTATGTTTTTTTCCACAATTTTTGAGGAAATTGTTGGATATTTAAATGTTATTACTAGATATAATTACTATCGTTAAATCAAAACATAACTAGTTACTTTTTGACGTAAAAAAAGAGATTTAAATATCCAATAGTTTTCTCAGAAATAGGAAGAAAAATTATTCTACAGCCACGTGTAACACGATTGTTCAGGAAACAAAAAATCAGTACCTCAAGACTTGCAGTACTAAACGGTAATCTGGCTCCAATACTATCACAAACCAACTTACATCTACATAGTCAGTAAGTATAGGGTGCTGGACCTCATGCTGAGCAATTTCCATAAGGGCCTTCATCAGCAGCACTCGCACCGCTTCGTTTCTCTCCCGAGTAAACCGCCCGAATAACCAGTCAAGAAATCGGCGAAAGTCGTTATGAAGAGCGTAGCCAACTCGCCCCAGGCAACGGGCCGCCTCCTCCCTGGCCGAAGCCGAAGGGGCCGAGTGTAGTAAGTCCAAGAGGGACTCGGCCACCAGGTCCAGCGAGTGCCGGAGGTATGTTGCATTGTCAGGCAGGAGGACCACGACCTAGAAAATAACAAGGAGGTGAGTCGTAGGTAGCATCACTTGCACCCCTGTAAAAATACGGGGCCAAAATACATTCGTTATTTATTTACGTTTTTACTACAAACTTTGAAAGGACTGTACTTACCTGCAGTTGTTTAGCAACAGTATAAAATTTGTCTGAGTCATTTTCACGGCTCAGATTCCGTAGTAGTTTTGAAATACGGCATTCTTCCGAACGGGCACCAGATACGTCCGACGATACCTTCCCGCCATCTTGGGTCTTGGATTCGACGAAAACTCTGGTTTTGGGAACGAAATGTGAATTGTGAACGAACTCAGAGTAGCCGCCTCTGCCACGGGCATGGCCTCGCCCAGGCATGCGACCCACACGTTCATCCCGGAACCTGAATCAAAATGTTTTACCAGCGTCATCAAAAGTTAAGACGCGTCCCCATTACAGGAACATTGGAAGCCAGACCTCGTTCAGTAGAAAAATAGGTGAACACCTTGCGAACAAGGTTAAGCTTGTGATGCGGTTACAAGGTGGACTTACTATCATGGCTACGGCAGCGATAAAACAGCACATACAGTTTGAGAATCTGCCGTCAACCATACTTCCTTACCAAGATCGTTGGATTCTAGAGGTAGTTCCACGGGTTCATCACCACGCGTACTGACCTCTGATTGGTGAGGAGAGGAACTGAGTAGCACTTATAACAAGCATTGATTTAGGTAGGTACACACCTATAGCAGTCATAACGCTCTAGTATATGGAGCCACATTATCAGTTTAATACTGCAGCTACTATAATTAATACAAGTATTTTCAAAACTAGCTCTTACAAGCCTACTAATGACCATGTATTCAGTTTTGTTCAAGGTTTCACTGTCTTGCCTACTTTTGCGAAATCATGTTCATGTGATACGTGAATGGATCAAACCGTTACCGTTCTGTGTTCTAAACCAAAATACCGGTTTTTAAAATCTGTGACAACCAACCAATAACCACCGCGCCGTTCACAAAACGGTATGGTTGCCTTCGAGGTAGGACAAAATGATTTTGATGTCATCTACCTACCCCAAAATCCCACTCTTTTTTGAGGTAACTTATTTGGTAAATAATTAAATGGGTACCTTTTGGAGGAGTTACGAATTTCCAGGCTCTCCTCGCGCCCCGAGCCAGTGGTTTTTGAGGTTAAGGTCCCCCGACATGCTGTAAAATCGCCCTCGCCTCCACTCAGCCCATTTTCAGGATCAAATTTCAGCGAGGGTCGCACTTTAGTATTGCTTATCATCCCCCACACATGTTAAAAATACAATAATAATGCTCTAGATGAAGTATTTAGTGATTACGATTTATTATTCTTGATATTCAGGAACTCTGACTAAAATGATAAACACAGCTGACGCTCTTTAACCGCCATTTTGAATTTTAAAAATGGCATTTCTGAACGCTCTTTTTTCGCGCCACTTTTCCAATTTGAAATAAGCTGCACCATTCTCGTGGAACTGGTCTGAGACTGGAACAAATCTCTCCTTAATAATGTTTTATAATTAATTTTAATATTTATAGTTATTTTGAGGTTCTTTGAATAAAAATAATATCAATTTTCGCGCAATATGTTTGTCTTCTGCTTTGTTGTTGTTGACGGTTCACGGCATTACGCTATTTTTGTGGTTACTGTTGGAAAAGAGCTCTTTTGTGCTTCTTCTACCTGCTTCTGCCTCTAATGAACTACTCTTTATTTCAGGACATTTTTTATTGTTATGGAATCAGCCAAGTGTGCCGTTTGTGGTAACAGTTACTCCTCCACAAGTTCTTTGAATCGCCACTTGAAGAATTGTCATTCTATATATCCACTGACCCAGCAGCCCAGCAGAGATTTCGGTTGTGGACTTTGCGGAAAATTTTACACAACGAAGCAGATTGTAAGGACCCACATTATACGCCATCATCTGCATTTGCCAAGGGGGTACGTACCTTTCTTTCTATAGGTACCTACTTACCGAATAACATTGAGGGGTGGGATGAGTGCAGTGCAGTGACAACAGGCCAGGTTATTCCACACAATCCTGAAGGGTTAGTTAGTGGAGGGGTGGTGGGGGCAAGCCCAGCAGCAAGGCGATACCAAGATATACCACTGTGCTCAGCTGGCAGCACTACCAAATGCCAGCTCCCCATGCATTGTGTTGGTACCTGGTGGGGACCTACAGTTTTAGGTTTTAGTCAGCCTAGCATTCACTGGCTGGGGGAACTTGACTGCCTGACGTGATGACCAAATCTCACTTCTTTTTCTTTCAGATATTTCAAAGTTGAACAGCCGTTCACTTGCGAGACGTGTCAGAATAAGTTTGCTAGTGCTTGCTCTTTGAGGACTCACAGAATAACTTTCCATGGTGAAGAGAGTTCGCCACGTAAGTCCTGCATTGTTTGCCCGGTGTGTGGAATCACAGTAAGCTTGTACAAAGATCTGGATCAACATTTGGCAGACAATCACAACTTTACTCCAGAATGGGAGAACATTAATTTCAAGACCTGGGAAGGTGAGCATGCATTTTTACCGATGATCTTATTACTGGTTGAGCAGCATAAGAGAAATCTGAGAACCCTTTTCCTCTTCATATATTTAGTCTGGTGCCACTTTTGTTGATAGTCCTTTAAAGGTCGGTAAGTAGGTAGTGATCTCAAACTCTTACTGGTCAAGCCTTCAAGCTGGACCATTTCAAGAATTTTTATACGTGGTTAGCTGACTGCACTACCAAATACCAGCTCCACACCCATCCTAGTACACGATGGAGAACTACAGTTTTAGGTTCGTTCCACCACAGTCTCGGTATGCATTTTACTCAGCATGGTGAACATCGGAATGCTATTCAGAAAACTTTTGGTAGTATTGGAATTTTGGGATAGAACCGATGTGACCAAAAGACAACCAACTGTCTAGTTAGACCACTAGTGACTCCACTCTTTGAAAAATAACTACTGCGTTCCTGTTTTAGAATTTACATCATACAAAAAGGCATTGGAGGGAAGTCAGTGTTCCTTCTTTCGAAAACAGTCGGGACGTACAAATAAGATTTACTATGAATGCCATCGCTCTGGACCTGCAATCTCTGTATTTCCGAGGAAGGACGGCACTAGCAGACGCAAGAAGCTTGGGAAGCAATCATCAAGAATCGGTGCGGAATGTCCTGCTCGCATGGTGGTTACACTGCTCGCAGGCCGAGTTCATGCTTCTGTTCAAAAGTCTCACGCAGGTACTTAGTTAATAGAGGGATGGGGAACTAGACCATTTCAAGCACTACCAAATACCACCCCCCCCCCAGCCATCATACACGACAGGGACCTGCAGTTTGAGCCTCGATAGACATTTCACTTAACATGCAAAACGTCTTAGTGATGCTACATACAATGTGTCCTGCAGGTGTATTCCCTTTCTCGCGAACGCCAGCAAACCCGCCCAAGTAACACCTTCAAAATTTATTGTAAGAAGAACTGTTCTCCGTATATTGTATCATGGCGTGCCTTATCTTCTTACAATAAACTTTGAAGGTGTTAGTTGGGTGGGTTTGCTGGCGTTCAAGAAAGGGAATACACCTACTGGGTGGGTTTGCTGGCGTTCAAGAAAGGGATTACACCTACTGCAAGTTGCAATAGCAACTCAGGGATGGTGGGTATCCACACAGAAACTGCCATCCCTTTCCACTAACGATATTTCCAGGGATGGCAACTCACCAGGAGGCCGTCCAGGACGCATTGTGTGTGGAAAGCAATAGTAAAAAGGCCGAAGACTATAGAAAAAGTTTCTAAGCACCTACTTCTGGTTCTGGTCGTCGTTTTTTTAAGTTTAAACCCCCTTTTGTTTGTTTTAAGATACTGTGCTGTTTACTGACGTTTTTTACTGATACTTTTCCTAGGAAACTGTTGGATATTTCTCACGTTAAAAAGATGTATTACCTATGAACCTATGTACCTATATTCCAGAAGAAATAAATATTCAACAGTTTCCTCTCAGTGTGGTCATTAAAAACCATTCTGGTGCCACTTGTGTGCCTTAGATTTAGACGAACGTGTTTTCTTTCTTTTAGGGCATGACTGTTCGGTATCACACCTTCGGCTGAGAAAAGAAGAACGATCCGCAATAGCAGCCAAAATTATTTCAGGAATTCCTTTCGATCAAATTTTAGACGAGGTCAAAAAGTCAGCTGAAAATCAACCCTTCGGAAGGATTCACCTTATAAAGAAAAAAGATTTGTATAACATTACGAGAGATTTTAGACTAAAGCAGTTCGTGACACCTACAGATAGCTTGGATGCAACGGAAACGTTTGAAGATAATGTCTCATATTTAGTCGACATTCCATCTGTCAACGACTTTTCCTTAACAGAGTGTGCCGCCAAGAGAGAAGACGTCAAGAAGAAATTGAGAGAGGTATCGCTGAGAGTAGATACTCTACCCGAGGAAACGTTGGATAGTCTCAGTAATTTCCTAGACACAATTCTTTTTAATCCTCCAACAGAAACTTCCGAGTTATCTCTTACAAAACCGAATAAGCCAGCGCGTTCTTTTATTACAAAATCCAAAGGTAAATCTCATACTACAACTAATGAAAATAAAAAAATATACAAAGTCAATAGCAAGGCTTCGAATAGTCGAGAGGTACTGCAAGTATACAATAATTTCGATCACACATATATCAAACAAGAAAGATGAAGGTATGATACTCATTTAACTACTGGAGTTGCGTGAATTTCAACTAGTTACTGAAGCTTAGAAGATATATCTATATTCAACAGTTTCCAGAAATAATGTGCAGAAAAAATTGTCAACAACTTGCGATCAATAAAAATTAGTGAGTTCTATAAAATTTCATTATAGGTATCGCATGTTTGTCCCTATGGAACGACGCTTTTTTTTTTGCCTCAGGTGCCATTTTCACCAGAAAAATCATATCAAGATCAAGCTGATTCATCAGTTGCTAAAGGAATCAACAGATTCGAGTTTTGCCATTGGCATTGCTAGGGTAAGCACTGATCAGCTCGAATCAGCGTTGATTTTCCTTGGTGCCAAATCCAAATTTGCTTAAGCCCCCGATTACACCTTACAATTTCCAATCCAAATAGGATCATAAAAAATATGATCAAGAAAAATTGTAAGGTGTAAAGTGAATTGAGTCAATTATGATACAATTTGTATCGGCCGGTACAAATTGTATCATAACTGCTGCGACTACCTTCCTCTAGGCTGCGATGTGTTTGTTGTTGTTGGGTTAGTCCGTTAAAAATGGCGGCTGAGGTAAGTGGAATGGAAATGACCCGTATTTTAATAGAAAATGTGGAGGAGTCCGAATTTCTTATAACGATGAATTGAAAGAATATAGCAGAAATTATTTAACCTAAAACGGTTCAAAAAAGGACCCTAAAAATCTTCAAATTCTATTTTTTTACCATGTCAAGTTGGCGTCACTGCTATACATGATCCTATTTTTATTGTAAAGTGTATTACAGTTTTTCTAAAATTTTTATGATGCTAAAAAAATAGGATCATATAAAAATAGGATCATATATTTATTGTAAGGTGTAATCGGACCCTAAGTCGGATATATCAACGTAGATTAGTACGACAGGAAATAATATTTTTTAGGATTTTCGTACTGCGGTGAGCACCCACTATTATTTTGAATAATTCTATCAGTGTGCCTCTCAGTGGCCGAGTGGTCAAGGGGGCCGCTTTGTGTCCTGAGAGGACCGGGTTCGAATCCCGGCGGAACGGAAAAATTTTCCGACATGGATGTATTGGCTTCGGCCCACTCATATTCGCCTTCGGCCAAAAACATCTAATAAATCAACTCATCGGTGCATAAAAAAAAAAAAAGAAAAAAGAAAACCAGTGTCCTCAAAAAATGGCCCGAAAAAATGTAAACAAATAGCAAATGCATGCTCCATCTTATGTCTGATCAACGAAAGTCTGGAGAACATTAAGCAGTTTGAGTTTGAGTTTCATTTTTTCATCATGTCTCCTCTTGGCATCGATTCGGTACCGTGCGAACCAAGCAGGCTCACCTTCCACCACGTCCAGCTTGCTTTTCTTCCTTGGAGGCTCTTCCAATGAGGGTGGGCTAGGGGGGTTAGCATCGCCCATATCACTGCCCTAAAAAAGAAGAAGTCTGGTCAGGTTAGTAGCCAAAGTTATCCATACTAGATCGAGGCCGGCAGTTGCAACGTCAGTTCTATCACTCGATAGTATACGTTCTCCGGTAAAAGCTAAACATAGTGTGCTATTCGCAGTTAATTGTTTCGCGTTCGAATAGCACACTATGTTTAGCTTTTAGATTTTAGAGCAACCACGGCCATTGGCGGTCGTGCGGTACCAGTATCATTAAGAAGTCGTAGCTATAGTATGGGACCCTACTCCTATGTCTTTTTAACGTCTGAATTAACTGGGTACGTTGTGATTTTACAGTCAAGTAATTTTGGGCAAATTTTTTGTTGGAAAAAATCACTCGATTTTACAATAAAGAAGATATATTATATTACAGAACATTTAAATATCCAACAATGTTCTCAGAGACTGGTGAAAATAAAGGGTCCGACAACAGTCGCACTAAACTTTCTCGCCCCATGTGATTTTTTTTTTTTTCTTTTTTTTTTGGATTTCTTTGAGATTTTTTTTGCGGGCGTAATTTTTAAGCAATCCAAAATCGGTTGAAAATGACCCAAGAGCATCTATCTGAGATCACTCCCACCAAGTTTCATGGCTGTCATTCTATTACTGTAGTCCCAAATGCGTTCCGACCATTCAAAAACGTGGTTTCTCATTCTCAACTCATTTTCGACACTTTTTTGACTGCAACGGCCGTAATTTTGAAGATAACAAAATTATGTTCGACAGATGTTTAAGTTACATGGTTCTACACAAATTTACCAAATTTCATGACAATCGGTCAATAAATGTGAATGGCGCCGAAATGATCGAACTTTGGTCCAGAACGGCCGTAATTTTCAACCAATTCAATTTTAGTTGAAAATGACCTCGAAGCATCTATTTGTCAACACACATACCAATTTTCAGTGTTATAGATTGAAAAGTGTACCGTCGGCGCTTGTCTAAGTAACCAAAAACACGATTTTTGAATTATTTTGGCGGTTTTTTGACAATAGCGGCCGCAATTTTTGACCAATCAAAAAATCCTTGAAAATGCCCCTCGGCAGTAATTTTAGACAGGTCCATACCAAATTTCATCAAAATCGGATGAACGGTATAGGCGCTAGAGCACTGCACGGACTGACGGACTGACGGACGGACAGACTTTTTCCAGAAACCACTTTTTTGGACTCAGGGGACCCCCAGGATCATGGGAAACCCAAAATCTCAATTTCGAAATTTTGCACGAAAA
This sequence comes from Mesopsocus fuscifrons, assembly GCA_950004255.1. Classification (NCBI taxonomy): domain Eukaryota; kingdom Metazoa; phylum Arthropoda; class Insecta; order Psocodea; family Mesopsocidae; genus Mesopsocus; species Mesopsocus fuscifrons. The sequence continues at coordinate 2,825,604 of OX465377.1, forward strand.
CAATACTTTCTCGCCATATATGGCTAGCGAGAAAGTAAAAAACATAAACAAATAGCAAATGTATATTCCGTCTTCGTATACGCACCTGGAGCTGTCTATATGCGTCTGCTTCCATCTGCATCACCTTCGCCATGGGTTCACTAAACGGCCACTGAGCTCTTCCCAGCCCTTTCTTTTGTTTCTCGTACGTCCTTTTGAGGTTGACCATTTTCATGCGGGCGAGGTAAGGGTTGCATTGGCGGGAACCCGACATCTGCACTTCTGCCGCTATCCTCTCCCAGACTTTTCTCTTCTGTTTGTTGGCAGGCGTCATTACGAGGTCCCACACGTGGTTCGCGTACGCTGTCAGCAACTGTTTTGTTTCTTGCCCGGTCCAACGCAACATTTCTAAACATAAAGAGGAACACTAAGAGTCGAGTCTCACCGGTTCTATCCCCACCCTATCGAAGTTTTTCTGATCGATACTGATCTCTGTTACGTTCAGCATGACAAAAGAAACTGTAGGTCCCCGTCGTGTACTGAACAAGGGATAAAGGAACTCAGGGGAAGAAATAAATGCGACCCAGTGCAGATTATAAACTTACCATTTTCATAGGGGTTGCGTTCTGGCTCATCCATATCTGCAAGCAAAATTTTAGAAAGTGTGAGAGGAAAAAACAAGTGGCACCAGAATGCCTTTTAGTTTTGGAGAGTAGGAATTAAGCGGAAAGTCACAAGTGGCACTAGAATGGCTTTTAATATTCATCCTCTGAGGAAACTGTAGGATACTTCTCTGCTACCAAATATACCTCTATAAGATCAGAAACTAGAAACTTTCGAGTTAATTTACATGTGGCAGCAGAATCATTCCTTCTTCCCATTTAAAGTAAAATCACAACATAGCAGTTAATGCTAAAAAGACATATTTCAGAACATATAAAATCTTCAACAGATTCCCCCGAAAGAAAAATAGCTGCCGCGTACTTCACGACTGTGTTGTGATCGTTAAGAAGTGGTGAAATCTACCTCTACTGACCTGTATCAGACGGTTTGTATTCCGGATCAGAAGAAGCATCCTCTTCAGTGAGGTCCCCCTCTCCATCATCTTCTCCGCCGCTCAAGTAAGAAGATGGTTCATTCTCAGCCTCCAGCCTTTCCTCCTCGTGAAGGATCGATCTGACAGCTTGAAACAACGGCCACGTCTTCCTTACCCCTTCAGCCTTATTCTCTATGAGTTCCTTGTAGTATTTCTTGATATCCTCAATTCTGCACCGAATACTGTCTTCACTAAACTCCGCTCTTATTCTTCCGTCCAGCTTGGACAGTATACTTCTCCAGATTACCTTTTTGCTCGTTCCTTTTTGATAAAACATAGGTAAATATTTTTTGTATGTTAGGATTAAACGTAGCGTTTCCGCCGTACTCCAACGAATGGCGCCTAGAACGCAAGAAAAGCATAATTTAAGCTGGTTAAATTTAAAAATAAGGGTGAAAATATAAGTGACATGTTCTTTTCAAAGAGGTTGTTGTTTTATTGTCTGAAGTATAATACCTATATCTTCTTAAAATCGGGAACTATAGTTTAGGATATAGGGCTTTAAAAATCGTGTGATTTCATTCAAACATAACTTGACTATTAAATTATAGTCTCTGATGTTTAAAAAAACAAAATTTAGAAATAAAAGAATACATTTGCCTGGCTAGGAAAGATACATTCAAAAAATTGCTTCTAACGTCTCGTCAGTAGATAAGGTATAAAACGGAAGGTAGAAAACTACACAAAAGAAATACTTTTGAAAAAAATCAAATGGATTCAGATGTCTGAAATCCAGATAAAAATCTGAGTGTCTACAGATTCCTCACCTTGCTGACTCCCTTCGTTGGCTTGTGACTCAGCACCTGACTTTTGGTTCCGCACAGCATTCAGTAATTCCATCTCTCTCTCGAAGAGCCAGGATTTTTTAGGTCCACGCCCCTCTGTTATTTTCTTCCAGGCTTGCTCCAGTTTTCGGAATTTAGCCTGGGCCATGGACCGCGGCCATTTGGTCGTCGTTTTTTCATTGAAGTCAGTCATTACTTTCTCCCAGAAGTCTTTCGATTTGGTGTTGGGCTCGAAATGAAGATATTTAATACAGATTGCTAACAAGCGACGGATTTCCGAGTCTGGCCAATCGTCCACCCATGCCTCTGTAACACAGAGTAAAAACACAAGTGTCACCAGAATTTGTCGGGGGACAAGCCCAGCAACTAGACCATTCCAAGAATTATCCATCGTGCTCACCTAGCAGCACTACCAAATACCAGCTCCCCAGCCATCGTGTCCGTACATGATGGAGACCTACAGTTTTAGGTGGGTTCCGAATCACCACAGCCTTCACATACAGTTCACATGACGTCCAGAACAGAGGCGAATGCCGATCAGAAAAACTATTTGGTAGGATCGGGATCGAACCTCTGAAGTCAAGCATCTAGCTAGGCCACTGGGCTATCGACGCTGTAACAACATTCTGGTACGTACCGGTCAAAGGCAGCTGGGTGTCATCTTCCTCTTCTTCCAGATATTCAGAGTGGTAGCTGCCTGCAATGGTAATGAAACATTACACCTATTTCACAGGAAAATCAAAAAAGAAGAACTATTCAAAGATCATCTACTAAAGTAGCAACGGGTAGGAAACCCTTATATTAATGCGGGAAAAACATGGCGGGAATCACCAACTATGTTTAGCACTTGAGCCAACAACTTTGTGCGACAAATCATATATCATTATTTAGTTTGCGTAACTAAAAGCAACCTCTAGTACAGAATTATATCGCACCATTTTGTCAGTATTTTTAGGTTAAAAAAATAGATCAACTACTTTTATTTTATAACGTTGAATTAGGTACATACCTTCTGACTCCAGGTACTCAACCTCGGCTTCCTGTTCTTTTTCTTCCTCTGCAAGCAATAAGACAATTTTTGGTGTTTTCATGTAATTTAAAACTGCCCTGGCGTCCTGCAATTGAGGGACTGGAATAGCGGGCTTGCAGGCAACAGCAAATCAGGGATGGTAGGTACCCACGAAAAACCGCCATCCGGGGATGCAGCACGTGGTCAGCATTATATGATTCCGCATAAAACCGACCTCACAGACCTCTACGAAGTCTCGCGGTCTGAGTGTATGGAATCAGGCTTAGCTTTAAATTATCATATAACACTGTCCTAACCCAACCATTATGGGGCAGCACTCTAGGGGGTACCAAATAAAGGGTCCGACAACAGTCGCACTTAACTTTCTCGCCCAGAATGATTTTTTTTTTTTTTTGGTTTTTTGAGATTTTTTTGCGGGCGTAATTTTTAAGCAATCGAAAATCGGTTGAAAATGACCCACGAGCATCTATCTGAGATCACTCATACCAAATCTCACGTCTGTCATTTTATTACTGTAGTCCCAAATGCGTTCCGACCATTAAAAAACGTGGTTTCTCATTCTCAACTCATTTTCGACACTTTTTTGACTACAACGGCCATAATTTTGAAGATAACAAAATTCTGTTCGACAGATGTTTAAGTTACATGGTTCTACACCAATTTACCAAATTTCATGACAATCGGTCAATAAATGTGAATGGCGCCGAAACGATCGAACTTTGGTCCAGAACGGCCGTAATTTTCAACCAATTCAATTTTAGTTGAAAATGACCTCGAAGCATCTATTTGTCAACACACATACCAATTTTCAGTGTTATAGATTGAAAAGTGTACCGTCGGCGCTTGTCTAAGTAACCAAAAACACGATTTTTGAATTATTTTGGCGGTTTTTTGACAATAGCGGCCGCAATTTTTGACCAATCAAAAAATCCTTGAAAATGCCCCTCGGCAGTGATTTTAGACAGGTCCATACCAAATTTCATCAAAATCGGATGAACGGTATAGGCGCTAGAGCACTGCACGGACTGACTGACGGACGGACTGACTGACTGACGGACGGACTGACGGACGGACAGACTTTTTCCAGAAACCACTTTTTTGGACTCAGGGGACCCCCAGGATCATGGGAAACCCAAAATCTCAATTTCGAAATTTTGCACGAAAACAATACTTTCTCGCCATATATGGCTAGCGAGAAAGTAAAAACCAGGGCGCTTACCTATTTTAAAGTCATCTTCAATATTTTGAGAAAAACACCCGTGACTGCTGATGTCGCCTTCGTATAAAACAGCGCTGCAGTGGGAACATGTGTACGCTTCAGCGTCTTCCTCATTTTTAAATTCCACCTAGAAGTAAGGAAAATCTCAGTCAAGTTCCATTACCGACCAGACTAAAGCAATGGCTATTCAACAGAGGGTGCCCACACAAAACTTCTTTCAGTCCCCGCTAACGATACGTTCGGAGACCGCCAACTCGCCAGATCGGCCATCCAAAACGCATTGTATGTAACCAGCAACACTATCTGGGTCCAGTAAAAAGAGAAGGCAAGTAAGGTAATGGTCCGACAAATCTTAGTTTTTTTAACGGATAAGGTCTACTCATCGCACTTCCGCCGATACTTGCTTCCGATTGTCGCACGACACTGAGACTACTTCGGAGTGTACTTCTTACTTGTTCTCAATGAGGCAATAGTAGACCTTTACCGTTTTAACTGCAGGTTTGAGAGGGCTTAGCACACCGATTTAACACCAGTTTCCAGTGGCATTTCCCAGCACCAGTGTGTGGTAGCTTACCCACCCTTACAATTCAACCTCTAAGCTTTGAATATCTTCTAAAAAAACTTTTACCTCCCGTTCCATTGCAATACTTTAATAATACAGCACAAATTAATTAATTTTTAACTTTAAAAACAAAAATTCACCGAAAAATGAGCAAAATAGCGCCATTATAATAACAATAACAAACAGTGGAAGCAGATATTTCAATTTGTCGCATGCCACGATTTTTTACTCCCGCCAAAATTCAAATTAGTAGAGGTGTTAATAAACCGAAAATTATTATAAACCTGGGTAAAGATTAACCAGACCTGATCTTGACACTGATGCCATCATCTTATCATGTTGGGGCTCATGATAAACTGTCTAACACTAAAGGAGGTTAAGGTTTTACTCACCAGATGAAGTAGACCAATATGCTCTGGAGACACCCCTTTTATTTGCACACCATTTCGATACACGCACTTAGATGGTTTAAGGTTCTGCTGGGCGCAGCCAGCAGCGAGATACAAAAGGTAATCTTCGGATGAGAATCTAATGTAAATAGGCTTGGTTGTTGTTAGGTTTCATTTATTATCCAAATACTCTTAGTTACAACATTTATATCAATAAAGACAAAGAAAAAACCATTCCGCCATTTTCTTCTACATCCTGTCACCGAACTGCGTACTGCGCACCTATTGAGTAAAACTACAACTACCAATGGCGCCAACTTGTTTGAAACAATTCCAATACTCCTCCTCAAACAATTTGGCGCATTCCCATGTTTTCCCTCAACATGTTGAACGATACGCGAGGTAAAGGTTTTGTCAATATGTCAGCCACTTGTTGTTGACTGGGCACATACTTGACGTCAATCGCCCCTCTCGAGTACAAATCGCGAACAAATTGACATTTTACGTCTAAATGTTTTGTGCGACGATGCAAGACTTGGTTACTGATCATGTGAATAGCACTCTGATTGTCTATGTTGACTGTTATCGGATCGATGTCACCGACGACGCCTCTCAACAAATTCGTGATCCACACGGCGTCTTGAGCAGCAACAGCCGCTGCTACGAATTCTGCCTCAGCAGTTGATAAAGCGACGGTACTTTGCTTGATGCTTCCCCAGGTTACTGCACCATCCATCAGGTACACGTAGCCGGAAGTCGACTTTCTCGTCTCTATGTCGCCAGCGAAATCAGAGTCTGAATAACCTGTAACGCGTTCAAACGATTTGTACAGTATCCCTAAATCTTTAGTCTTATGTAGGTACCTAAAGACCCTCTTAACAGCTCGGTAGTGTCGTTCGTCATTTTTCTCTACGTATCGGCTCAGCAATCCGACACTGAAGGCAATGTCTGGTCGTGTGACCAGTGAGGCGTAGAGTAGCGATCCTACTGCTTCTCTGTATGGAACCTTCTCGGCGTTGCCATGACGTTGTTCTTCGAACTCCTTCATTATCCCAGGGTCCATTGGAATGTCCACTCCATTTATAGGGCCGCACCCGAGGTATTTCCTGGTTATTTTCTCAATGTACTTCTTCTGGTGAATGAAGATCGACCCATCTTCTTGTCGCTCAATTTCAATGCCACAAAAATTCTTTGGCTCCATTGTTTTCACCTTGAACTTCTTGGAATCATGTCTGGCTGTCGGCGAGTACGTCTCGTTATACTCGTCTGCCTTTTGTGCACATCCTTTCGCCACTAAGCGGGCCTTAAATCGTACTTTGTCATTTTCGTCCTTAACTTTAAATACCCATTTACTTCCTAAAGCTCTTTTACCTTCCGGCAAATCACAAACGAGCCAGGTATCATTGTCTTTGAGTGATTCTTCTTCTTCACGAATGGCTTGAATCCACTGTTCACCTTCTGGAGACTCAATAGCCTCTTGATAGGTCTGTGGCTCTACTACTTCCACGTAGTTCACGTCGTACCTTGCAGGTCGGCGAATCTGGTCCCTCCTCCTTAAGCCGTAAGGTGGATCTGCAACATCTCGAGTGTCATCAGTAGTCTCAACATCAGACTTTTCATCAACAGGAATGACGACTGATCCTTGCTCTCTCTGAGCTGGTACTGACTCATTCATGGCTGTCTCATTGAAAATCACATCACGTGAAATTACAACTTTCATCTTCGATTGGTCGAACAGTCTGTAGTTCCCTGTTCTTTCATCATAGCCAACAAGAATCATCTTTTCGCTTTTAGGATCAAGTTTCCCCCTTTTTTCTTTAGGTATATGGCGATAGGCTTCACACCCGAACGTTCTCACCTGTTTTAGGTTAGGCTTCTGACCAGTCCATTGCTCATAAGGTGTAGTGCTAACTTGTTTGTTAGGAGTTCTGTTCAGTAAGTACGCTGCCGTGTTCACGGCCTCTGCCCATAAGTATTTTGGCAAATTTTTCGCTAATAACATAGCTCGAGCTGCCTCACATAGAGTTCTGAATTCCCTCTCACTCCTACCGTTCTGACATGCATTATAGACACTCGTCAGCTCCCTCTCAATGCCATTTTCTTTCAGATAGTTTTCTACGTCTTTGCTCAATATTTCTGTCGCATTGTCTGTATGTAATATCTGACAAGATCTCCCAAATTTTGTCTTTAGTCTTTCATTATAGACTTTAAAACAGTTCATAAATTCAGATTTTCTTTTTACAAAAAATAGGGTTCTGTAAGCTGTGGCGCCATCTTTAAATAAGATCACATATCTGGAACCATTCACTGATTCTGTACTGAAAGGTCCACAGGTGTCAGAATATGTCAACATTCCTGCTTCTATTGTAGACATTACCCGATTCGAGACTTTGGCAGGTTGACGGTGCTGCTTCGCCATGGTACACGCCTCACAGAAGAATTTTTCGTCATCATCTAACTTGACGCCTTCAACGAGTCCTTCACGAATCATTCGCTTGAGGTAGTCACAGTTGATGTGTCCCATCCTCTCATGCAGTGTCTGAAGTGAGGTTTTGTGCTCAGCACTCATGACTGAAAAATTTATTTCGGTGCGAAATAGCATTGTATACAAGTTGCTACTTTTGTCTTTCACTCCTGTCGCAGCGACTCGTCCATCGCGAATAAATTTTACAGTGTTATTGTCTTTATGCACCATCATACCTAACTCGGTAACAACCCCTTCTGAAAATAGATTTTTGCGCAATTCGGGAACGTATAATACATTTTTAATAACTGCATTCTCCCACTTATTATCAATAAGTTTCTGAATCCTTATTTCCCCTTTTCCTTTCACCAGGAGCTTTTGGTCATTTCCTAAATACACAAATCTACCGTCATCAATTGGTTCGAAAATAGAAAAATACTCCCTTTTGTAAGCGAAGTGCCTTCCAGCGCCTGAGTCAGCTATCCAGCGGTCATCATCGCCATACACAGTCATTGCTCGATCATCTTCAGTCACCATGAACGCGTCTTCCGACCTCTGCTGTTCTTGACCACGACCTCGTCCCCAACCATGACCTCGTCCACGGGATGGTCCTCGACATCGGTTGAAGTTGCCTCTCCCTCGGTTTTGTGGTTGATTTCCATTTCCACGGAATGAGACTCTAGGATTTTTACAGTTCTTTGCGATGTGCCCTTGGCCTTGACATCTAAAACAAACAATCCCTACGTCCCTAGATGGCTTGTTTACTGCAAAAGCACTCGTACTAGCATCTCCAGCTTCATCTTTCTTCTTCACCATCTTCTCTTCATCAATTAAACGCGCTGTTAAGTTCTCAATAGTCTGCCTTGCCGGATCAACCGAAAACCAAGCTTGCCTGAAGTTACTAAACTGGTTGGGTAGTGTTGATATAATTTTCGTCATTATAGCTGTATCACTGCAAACTTCCCCACAATCTTTGATCCTTTGTGCCAGGTTTTCCACTTTCGAAATGTGGGTCGCGACGCTGTCATCATCAGCCATTTGGTAGCAATGAAACGCTTCGTGTACGAGCATTTTGTTGAGATCGCTTCTTTGCCCGTATACTGAATCCAACTTCGCCATAATTCCTTTAGCCGTGTTACAATTTGCAATTAAAGGAATGATTTTTAAATCTAATGCAGAAGTAATTAGGAATTTGGCTTGTCCATCCTTTTTCACGGCGGTAGTGCGTTGTGCCCCAGCTTCCACTGGAATTTGATACGTTGCTAACACTACATCATCCAAACCTTTAGCTTGCAGTGCGCACATCAACACAAATTTCCACTGCTCATAGTTAGCTCCAGTAAACTTCGCAATTACGCCATGAAAATCATTGTCATTTCCAGATGACGCCATCTCACGCGGGTTATTCGCTGACCCTTGTTTTTGCTTCTTTCTCAGTCGCAATGGGCAGCCTGGGCCCATAACCTAATGTAAATAGGCTTGGTTGTTGTTAGGTTTCATTTATTATCCAAATACTCTTAGTTACAACATTTATATCAATAAAGACAAAGAAAAAACCATTCCGCCATTTTCTTCTACATCCTGTCACCGAACTGCGTACTGCGCACCTATTGAGTAAAACTACAACTACCAATGGCGCCAACTTGTTTGAAACAATTCCAATAGAATCCGAAGGTATGATTTTGGATTTAGGACTGACTAGCCGAACAGAGTATTACACCGAGTCGAACTGTATTACGAATTCCCCTTCTGTGTGGTCTCCCTTCCTTTATATAGGCAGCACGTCCAAGTGAACTTAGCCGTCGACCATCTTGTTAAGGCAGAGGCTCCGCCCCCTGACCTTGCTATTGCCACGTGCGACAACAAGTCAGAGGAGACAGTGCCTGCGCAGGCTAGCCAGTGGTATGATATGCGATTCGGAGAAATTTGTCTGTGGAATTCACAGCTGCGGTCTAGACAGTGACCTCTAAGTATTGCGTAGTTTAATAATGCTGATCTGCGCTCAGGCTTTGATATGTCCCTCACCAGAGACGAACCAAGGGCCCAAACGGGGGCCCGAAGGTGAGGAACGACAAAAGGCGAGTAGGTGGAGAGTCAAAGCGACGAGCGCAGATAGCCATACAACATAACAGTACAGTACAAAAAAAATGACGGGGTTGTCAACCAGAGGCGAACAATACAAAAATATGAGTCCGGGGGAAAGGAAACACACTAGAATGTCACTGAGCACACAGGGGGACACAATACACGTTGAGGGGGGTGGAGGAGTCGGCCCGCGGCGCTGTCGTGGCGGTCAGTCGAAGCCCTCGGGCTCCCGGCCGGAGGGTAGGGTGTCAGAGTGAGAGTGCAGGCGTTGCGGCATGTTGCGGCATGTTGCGGCAAGTCGCGGTGAGGGTGTCAAACGCATGGTGCCAGACCGCGCAGGCTCGATGGGGGAGGGCGCTCGGAATATCAGCAGTCCGAAAGCGCCACCCGGGTGAGCGGGGCGGCTTGTAGGCGCATGGATGTGAGGCTGACGTCGGCGCGTCAGCGGGTAGGGGCGCCGAGAGACAGTGTGCTGCGTAGAGGCTGTGCTACGAGGGCCATCCACCTGAACGGGGGCAGCCAGGGGCAACATCCGGCAGGTGGGGCGCAGAACGTGATAGCAGAGCCAGATGGCGGAGAAAGACTGACCGGGGCGTCGAGATGGCGGGACGGGGTGTCCTGGCTGTGAACTCAGCAGGGTGTGTGTGTATGCGGGGTACAAAGAAAGTTGTTAAATGCTAAAGTACATGATAGTACAAAGCTTAAGGCTAACGTACAATACAGTGCAAGACAAATGCGTGGGAGGTGATGTGTAATACATCACGAGCACATGGATGTATAACAATCTGTAGATACGTATAGCCCATAGGCTGAAGTAAATAACGAAATTAAAACTAAAATCCCAGGGTGAGTAACATATAAGTACCTATAAGTAGTGGGTAAAATGCCGTGCGACCGCCGAGCGAGGAGGCATAGACGCAACGTCTGGTAACTCCTCAAAAGGCGGGGGAACACGTGTCTAGAGCTTAGTCATGGAACAAGAAAATGTAAGGTAATAAATGGAATAATGGGTTAACATATATGTGAAGAACCATATAAGGTGCCTAATTACTAGAGTTAAAAAAAACGTAAAATGTCTAAAGTAAAGAAAACGTGTGAGGAAAACACAAAGACGTTAAAGACCTGTGAGTATTAAACCTGAAAAGTTGTAAAAGTGAAAGTGCGATAAGAGTGCGGGAAAACGACTTCAAAAGGTGAGAAGCAGAAAAGGAATGCGGCGGAGCGCCGGGGGGGTGCCACCAAGAAGGAGGTGAGTTTTCGAGATTCAAAAAGTAGTAATAGTGTACAATGTAAAGTAAGTCATATCGTCAGTAGGTATGAAGAACGTGAGGTCAGATCAGTATAGTTCGGGAAGATAGAAAAATAAGTAGGTACCTACTGCTAGAGCAGCTGATGTGTGGATGTAAGTCGTGTCTGAAGTGTGGAATCGTAAGAAGCGGGGCTGTTATGTAAGGAAGAAGAGATAGCGGGTGGCATTTAATGAAGCGTGCCTGCGAGTCAGCAAAGTGCTGACTACCTAACTGGTGCAGCGGCTGCATGACGCCGTGGGTACGGTAAGTAGTCGGGATCCGAGGCGCGAGTGTTCGTGTGTTCGTTGTCTTGTGTCGTTTTTGGTGTGTAAAAACATGTACTGGTTCGACACGGCGGGTGAACTATACCTGTGGGTGGAGGAGCCCCTGGAGGTGGAGCCCCGGGGGCTCGAGGCGGGGGTGGGGGAAACCACGGTATGGTTCCGGTACCGGTTGGGGGAGGAAGAAAAACGCGTGGAGGTGGCGCACTTGTATTATCCCCTCGACGCGTCAGTGGCCCCCCTGTGTGATGTGTACCAGCAGGTGGACGGCGCCTACTGCGTCCTCGTGGTGCTCACCAAGAAGACCCGGCAGGAGTGGGAGTACCTCTGCTGCCGGGGGGAGCACCGCGGCGTCGAATTGCGGGCCCCGCCGGCGTGCGTCTGTGGATGTCCCCGGCACGTAAGTGTGGGGGGGGGGGGGGGTGTAGGGCACAAGGAAGGAGGGAGACCGAAGGTGGATCGACTATGGGGGCGATGTTGACTGTTGTAATGTATTTGCAGGGGCCGGTGACAACCCTCGGGGTGGGCGCCGGCTGTCGCTACCGGCGACAGCTGGTGGCCCAGGTGCAGCCGTACGCGCCGGGTCCACCCGCTGATCTGCGCTCAGGCTTTGATAATCTCTACCTTCAACAATATTTGGGACTACCTCATACAAAGTCAATATCAACATCAAAATCAGCCTACCATATAACTTCAGCTTTGGTTTGACTGGCTGTAGTAGTCAAGTTACAGATGATGGATGAACCTACAATAATTCGTAAATTAAATTGTTCTATAATAGTTTATTTTAAAATTGTATCATTGTTATTATTGCCTTCCCAAGAAATTGGTTGGATTTATTTTTGTTCTGAAACATAATAAGATGTTAGAGTTTTTCTGACCATAAAAACACACAGAAATCTTCGATATGTAAACGCTTAGTTTCCGATTTTTGAAAGATTTACCTAATATATTTCACAACAAAAAAGATCCAACAGTTTCTTTGTCAGAACATTGGTGCTTAATCAATCAAAGAGGGCCATGGAGGCTAACAGCAACAGCTATCTTATGGCAGCAGAATATTTTCCAATGCATCAATAATACTCCGTTGAATGCTCAGCTTTTCTTCATGACGTCGCTGGGCGTCCCTGGAGTAAGCGACAAACCAAGGCGGTAGTTTCTTCGACTCCGGGGGGTCACCCGGCGAGGGAGACCTAGCGCGAGCTCTCTTTTTATTTGACAAAGTTGGAGTCTGGTTAACCGTTGTAGTTACTGGCTCGGGTTGGCTATCAAACAAGATGCTTTCTTCGGCCTCCACCATCTCTTTAACCTCCGTATAAAGAGGCGCTAAAGCTTTTTCGTCCCGCTTCTCGTACAGTGTTCGAAGGAGGGAGATTTTCACTTCAGCTTGACGCACGTTGATTTTCCGTCGCCGGATCGAATTGACGTCGGCAACAATCGACTGCCATAATTGATTCTTCTTCTCAGTTGACGCAAACACGCTAAGCTCAAATAAACGGTCCTTGTACGCGGAAATTAGCTCATGAGTCTCTTCAGTGTTCCATCGCACTCCTAAAATATTCATAGAAATTAACTGTGTTTGAACCATGAGCGCCCTGTCATCAGCGAAGCATAACACAATAGGAGTTATTTTTGACGAAAGTCAACTCAAACGATAAACTTGTTTATACCTAGATTCCAATTCGGGACACGAGTCAGACTGTCAGACCGCTTCTTTACGGATATACAGCTATGGAAGGGTATAGTACCACCCACTAGTTTACAACTGTCCTAACAAGAACCACCCTTTGGATTGGTTTCTGCGGATAATACCTAATCATCGCATGTTTAATGTAAATATTTACCTTTCACATCAGTTGTGTCGTCATCACCATTATCAACACCTGAAAAAAGAATTCATCATTTTTTATCATTCAGTTTTGGCCATTCCCGGGCATACCTATGGCAACGCTGAATAGCCAGTTAATCTCTGCCAACGTATCATAATTATTCAGAACGTTTAAATATCCAAGAGTTTCCTCAAAATATGAGAAGAAAAATCACGATTGTTTATTAACTCTTACTTGGATCTTCTTCAGGGAGAGGGAGTTTGGTAACCGCCATGTCACCAATGTTGCCGCCGTGAAGTAGCGTCAGTTCATGTTCCAATTCAGCAAGCTCAGCCAGGCTGCGAAATAACGGCCAATGTGTCGACTGTCGCTTTCTTTTCTTCTCAACAATACAGCGATACGTGTTCTGCACATTCCGAATCTTAGCCCTGATCTGATACATTGAGAAACGTTTTGGTAGGTCGTACTCCAAATCGGCAATTATTTCGTTCCATGCTATTTTTCGCCGGTTCCCACTCTTAATGAAAAATTGGGGTAGGTGCTTTTTGTAAACTTCGATCAAGTGTCGCGTTTCTTTGATGGTCCATCGACGGAGGCCGCTCACTGAAAAGTACAGGATGAACTGTGTTTAGAGATCCTACTCTAGCGTCAGCATCTTCAGCATCATTCTCAGCCTCAGCTCCCTCTCCAGAATCAGGTCACATACCTTGAGCATCTCCAGCGTCATCGAGAGGGTCATTCTCAGAGTCAGTTTCTTCTCCAGCAGTATCAACCTCATAGGGGCCAGTCTCAGATTCCACTCGGATCAGTTCGCACACCTAAAAAAAAGAAACCACGTATGGGATCCTTCAAGACTGTGAAACATAGAAAGTTTTCCGAGATAGACATATTACATTACAGAAGAGTATCCTCAAAAACTGGTCGGAAAAAACGTAAACAAACAGCAAATATATCTTATTCCGTTTGAAATCGTACCTGATTGTAGTAAGGCCATTTTGAGTCGGTGCTGCCGCTGTCTAGGATCGCCCGGCACGATCTCTTGAGTTTCTTAATCTTCGCCTGGACCAGGAACCGTGAGAAGTTACCGTAGGGTTTGAGGTCACGCATCACGCGGTCCCACAGGATGTGAGGATGCAGGCGCTCTCCCTGCGGCAGCGCTCGACAGTTCTTCATGTAGACCTCAATGAGACGCTGCACGTCCGCGTCTGACCATTCCCCACGCCTGCTCTCTGAAACATCGGATATATCGCTTTCGATTACGACATCCAACATCGCCACATTTCGCTTCCAGTACCAACCTAAAATCCGGCCACTTTAGAGTCCGATCGCTTCTTATTCAGTGGTCAGAAACTACACTACAATAAAGTCGAATCTTAATCAGCCATGAGACTATATTATAATGCAATGATTTCCAGAAATAATAATTTTTCCCCATTCTCTACCAGCTAGACTCTACTCCCTGTCTACGGTAACTTGCTACACGAGAGAAGGGAAGAGACCGCCAGCTTCCATTACGGGAGCAGCGTTGAGAGCAGTTTAAGGTAACAACTTCCCCTCCAGTATTCCACAAATGTCTGTTCACCACAGTTTACTGAATGTTCAGTCGTCTCTCTCTACAACGACAGTCAAGGGACCACGTAAATGGTCGCTATAGAGAGGTTTTTCAAAATGAGGCTTGATTTGCATTTAAGAAAAATTCTGTATTTTTTGCTCTGTTTTTTACTGTCTACATCTCTCTCTAAAGTACTGGCTCTGTTCACTGTTGGTAATTTCCTTATTCTCCTGTTTTTGGGAAATACCCTTTCACCATTGTTCGGGTAAGTAGTAAGCTACCGTACACAAAAAGTCTGACTACAATTTTCAACCACTCACTAGTTGGTCCCTTTCTTCTTGTAGCAGACCACTGCTCCTCCCTGATATCTTCTGTTTCAGCTTCTGGTTCTGGTTCTTCTTCAAGGTATTCGCTGTTTTCATTGTCATATGCGCCTGAAAAATTCATCAACTCCAAATAACTCTCAGTAAAAAATAAAGTGTTATTTGTAGTGCCACGCTAATAACTATCACCAAACAAACACAATGACATGTTGCTCCGTAATGAGTCCTGTCAGGATCGTACATAAACTTATCAGCAAATGAAGTAAACCATATTTCAAAGGGATGGGGAAATTCGACTTTCGAGTGTGATTCTGACGGAATCTCCTGCATCCCACTAAGACCTTCAACGTAACCTCTCCCTTACCTTCTGCACTTTGCATAAGTTCTTGGTCTGCATCGGCGTTGATTTGCAAGCAGGGATGTAAATGCATTGTAGCTTCGTCTAGCGGGGAACTACATTTGTTGCAAATGTACACAATCTAGAATAACCAAACACATTACAGAAACACCTAACCTAAGTAATTAGTGCAGCAGGGGAGGGATGCACGACGGGGGTTTCGGACCCCGATAGCCTCGACATACGTTTTGGTCGATTACCTACATACCTATTTTATTAGTTCAATCCAAGACTTTTACCTGCTCGTTGACCTCCATCGCTCGTTACTTTATACTCAGATTTCAAAATTTTGGTTCTGAAATAACCGAAGATGAACCAAATAAAGTAAATATAAACATTGGAAGATGCATTCTGGTGCCACTTGCAGACGCCCCCCGGCGGCGCCAAAATTCAAAACATTTCTTTTTCCTCTTTAGTAACCTTTGCCCAGTAGAGAAGAAAGAAAATTAAATCTTATTAAAATTACAACTATCTTAAATCGAGGTAGGTAGGTGATTATTTGGGCTAAAGATACAGTAGGTAAAACAATTTATTAAACTAATAATTACAAACTATTTCATATATTTGGGTGAGTCCAGTCGTTCTAACGTTAAAAAGACCAATTATATTTCAGATCATCCAACGGTTTCCTCAAAAAATGGGAAGCATAGAAATAAATTAACAGGATTTTGGGGTAATCTTTTAATACTAAACATTATTTGTACACTTAACCTCCCTACTTAAAATCTACTTCTTTGCTATTTGCTGAATGACTTGGAGAAGTCGAGTAAGAACTTGAACCCTATCTTGATGTCGCTTCTCTACATCCTGACGGTAGAGACGGAACCACGTAGGTTCCGGCAAGTTTTGCTTCGTTGCGTCAGCAGGTGAATCTGAGACGTCATCATCGTCTGTGGTAGGGGAGTGTTCTTTATCCAAATGTTCAGCCTGTGTCCAGATTTCGTTCTCCAATCGCATGACTTCAGCCATTTGTTTTGAATATCGCCATGTTTTTCTATTTACATCACCTTTTGCCCGATTGCGTTCTTTGAACTTTTTGAAATGGCCCTTGAGACTGGAAAGTTTGACCTGAAAGGAGAAAAAAATGAGCCCTTGGATGGCATTTTTACGTGACAATTTTCTGAGTATTTTTTTGATAGATTTACTGCCAAAAATCACACAATCGTGAAATGACAATACATTAGTCTGGGTTCCTGACGTTAAGAAATATTATATTTCAGATCAAATAAATGCCCAACAGTTAAATCTTTAGTTTGCCCGGAAGTTTTTAAGTGGCGTGATGGACTAACCTGGACCACGTGGCAGGAAACTTCCATTTCGCGGGCAATTTTGGCGTAAACAGAGCGGCGAGTCGTCACTAAACCGCTCTCCTTAAGAACCTTGAGCTGTATTTCGTACTTCTTTAACAATACAACGGTGCAATTTGGGTTCCATCGATTGCGAACTGGAAAAAAAAACATTCTAGTACAGCCTGCTAACTCAGATAATTCAGTCGATACAACGCGTAACTAGACAGCCGAGTATTCTAAACGGGTGTCTTTAGAGAAGCACTGAGGGCCACGTTCGATCCCGATCCTACTAAAGTTTTTCTGATCGGCATTCACCTCTGATTTGTTCAGCGTGTCGAGTGAGTTGTATACTGACGTGTTTCGGAACCCATCTAAAACTGTAGGTCCTATGGAGCTGGGTACTTGGTAGTGCTGCCAGCTGAGCACGACAGCTAATTCTTGAAATGATCTACTATCTATCTTATATACTGCAATACTTTTATAACTTAATACTTTTCTGCTGGGGAGGATTATCCACTTCAGACTGCTCTTGTTCCTGCTCGGCCTCCAAGCGACCGCGACGTCGCGCCACCTTCTCGGAAGCCATTATCTTGTTGAATGCGGTGAGTAGAGGCATTGCATGATCCTTCTGGTCCATGCCCAACTTTTTCCAACGACGCCATTTTGCTTTAAGAGCTTGAAACTTATGAGTAACCTAGAAAATAGGTAGTAAAATAGCATGAGACAGTTGATTCTGGATGTTAAGGGATTCTGAAATATAATGCCCCTTTAATGTCACAAATTAACTGGCTGTTGTCAACAAAAAATCTGTCCGAAGTTAACCGATCGTATAATCATAATACAGCCTGTTCATTTCGGACAGTTAAAAGTTTTATTATATTTTAGAACATTTAAATATCCAGTAGTTTCCTCATGAAGTGTGCAGAAAAAAACGTAAACAAACGCGACTAGTAGACACCCTGAACATACCTGGTACCGCGGTCGTCCCAGTGCAGAGGCAATGCGGGACCAGACAGTTCTTCTCTCACAGCTCGCGCTCCCCATCTTGCACATCAACCCCAAGTTCTTTCTGTATAATTTCAGCAGCTCAAAAGTCTGTTCTTCATCCCAAGGGGCAGTTCCTACACAAATCAAACCAATTGTAATAACAGAAGAAGCAATGCAAGTGAAATTGTCGGAGTAATGATTCGCGTGCGAAGAGCACACTATGTTTAGCTTTTAGAGCAACCAGTAACATCCAATGGCCGCGTACGTACCAGTATAACTCGTAGTTATTGGTTTGCTTGACGTACCAAGTGCCAAATACTTCGCCGCAGTAGAGCCGTGACGTAAGCCTGACAAGGACACAGGTACTCTACTGTTTCAACAACGAAACCTACACAAACCGGTAGCCAAAGTTTTCATCCCCTGTATCTACGAAGGAGGAAGTGTTTTGGAACAAATTTAGGTTTCTATATCAGTGCTTTGAAGTTTCTATTTGCATTTAATGTACAGTTTCTACAGATTCCATATCATGCAACAAGCTCAAAAAATACAAGTACCTTTAAATGGTGAATGAGGAGTCGTGGGTCCTTGTAGCTGGTCTGGGCCTTCTTTCTCCAGCTGGAGGATCTCACTAACTTGTTTCCAGAAGGGCCATTTGGTGGTGGGGCCCATCCCACTCATCTCAATGGCTTTCCCCATGTTTTTCAGGCGTTGCAACTTCGATTTCACCTGTATTCAAGCAAAGATCAGGCAGGAACAACGCAAGTGGCACCAGAATGGTTTTTCTAGAAATATCCCAGTGACTAAATGTGACTTCTTTTTTACATCCTATTCTATGAAATGACTAGGAAAAAGAAAGGGAAATCTCACCTGTATCTTTGCAAACTTTTTTTGCGTGTCAAAGTCTCGAATGATGGAATTCCATAGTTGGTAGGAAGGTTTGCCCCTCAGCAGAGGCCTCTGTCTGACATACTTCAGGAAAACCTTCAGCAGTCGATGCACGTCCGACTCGGACCAGTACCCACTAGACCCCACTGTAAATAAAGGGTCCGACAATGGTCGCACTTGACTTTCTCGCAATTTTTACGCCAGCGGTATCGAAAATTTTGATTTTTTTTTACGTAATTTATTTTTTTTGGACCAAAATTTTAACTTTTTCTAAAAAAAATTTTGCCATACACTGGACAATAATTTTAGGCACCTACTCACCGGATTTCAAACATATCCGTCAAATGGTGAAGCGTCGTTTGACGCGCAAAGTACGTGTTTTCTATTTTCCATGTCACGGCCTTAATTTTTAAGTAATTGAAAATCTGTTGAAAATGACCTTGAAGCATCTATCTGAGACCATTTTCACCAATTTTCAAGGAAATCTGTCGATTAGGGTTGTTGCAAATCCGTCTGAACCAATCAAAAACGTGATTTCCATTTTTGGAAAATTTTCCTACGATAATGCCAATATTGGCCATAATTATTATGTTGGATAAATTTCGTTCGGTAAAACATCAAACTAGGTTAAAGTACACCTCCCTACCAATTTTTACTGAAATCGATCGAATAGTGCTACCGGAGAAATGACCAACGCGTTTGGGGCCAAAACTGGGCCAAGTTATTGGCCCACCTCCAAATGATTGTAAATGACCTTAAAGCATCTATTCAAAAACACTTTCGCAAATTTTCAAGGTTCCAACTTGATATACGTAGCTTCCAGCCCTTCTTAACTGTCAAAAAACACGATTTTTTGCCTTTTTTTGACCATAGCAGGCGCAATTTTTGAGTTATCAAAATTTATCAAAAAACGGGTCCAGATATTTACATTAGGTACCTACATACCGAATTTGAGCAAAATCGGACGAACGGTGTGACGTCCAGTTGCGCGACAGAGTGACGTACGTACGTACGTACGTCGGACGGACATTTTTTAAAAACCACTTTTTTGGACTCGGGGGACCTCTAGGATCATGGGAAACCCAAAATCTCAAAATCGAAATTTTGCACGAAGACATAACTTTCTCAGCCCATGTATTTCATACGGGCGAGAAAGTAAAAAGAGATAATATTTCCAATAACGCACTCCGCGGTGCTACAGACCAGCGAATAGTGTCCCAACTTTCGTGATTCTGTATCCCTTACCGGATGTTTCTCTTCGGTAGCTGGGTTTCTGGATCTCCACCTTGTCAGCAGCTTCTGCGTCCGCGTCCGCCACAACTTCGTAGTCAACATCCGAAAATTCAACATTATCGATCACGGTGGCGTTTTCTGAAAAGAGCAAAGAAGCATGTTTACAACCGGTGAGCTGGTATTTGGCACCTACTGCCAGCTGAGCACGACAGATAATTCTTAAAATGGTCTAGTTGGTGGGCTTGTCCCCTCACATACCTACTACAGCTAACGGCTGGTTAATAAGGGAGCGTCCCCCTCAACGGTAATACAGACAAGTCAGAGAACACTCTGTGAAACTTACCCAGCAAATCCTCCTGGTTAAGCTCGGTAACACGGTAAACGATTTGTGGCTGCCTGGTGCCATCCGCTTGCATAGAATTACTGATGATAAATGTGGCATAATCGTGCTAAAAAGTCAAAAAATATTAATTACCACCTTACAGTCCACTCGTAAACAAATAACGAATAAAAAGTACACTTCAAAATTGATTCATCAATTTTTTAACATTTTTTGGATAGTAAAATTAGCATTTTTTTCATAAACTGGGCAAACACTTTAAAATTACGTAAAAAAATTCTTACCTCACTATCTTTTTCCACTTGATTTTCCTCAGACATGGAGAGAAATAGAAATAATACACAAAATATAAAATAATTAATATTTTTCCTGTGTTTGGCAAATGCACAAATCAAAATTTAACAAAACAAAATGGCCGATCCCAACGCCCAACTTTTCGCGCGTTTTTTCTCGATTTTTAAATTTAAACGCAAAAATATGATATCAGGAGAACAGGTGCTGCAAGAGGTACGAAAATGGTTTCAAACTTGAGAACTCGTGGATATAATGTTTTACTGGTAGCTGCAAATCAGAGAAATGAAGTTTTTTGATATTAGGTGAACAGGTGCTGTAGTTTTTTCCCCCAAGTTACTTACCTAGGTCTATACTTCGTCCAAGTCAGGGTGGAAGCATTCGATTACTCATAATTTCTTGAAGATTTTCAGTTGACGCCGATCCGGATTTGGGTTCCTTATCCTACATCCTACCATACGCTAAAAATGCCAATTCGACCCTGAGCAGATGGGTATTTCCCTGATCAAAAAGAAGTTTTGATCAGCCCTAGACTTGCAAGAAATTATGACTTATCGATATGCTCCCAGCCTGACTTGGACTATACCTTCTTGTATAGGTAGGTAGGTACCTACCTAAAGCCACTCCTGTCCACACCTTCCAGTCTTCACCTCAACACCGGTCATCAAATCTACCCAAGTAGGTAAGTACTTATAGGTACCTAGGTACCTACCTACGATGAATGAAAAGGCAATACCGAACATAACCAGGTGAAGTAAAAAATTGTATTTTGTATTATATTTTATATTACATTATAAAAATCTTAACCTCACAAAGAACACAAGCCTGCGCCAATAAACAAAGCCAATAAGAGTGCTGACAAGTCAAGGAAACCACGCAGAATGCTGATATGGGCGCAGCCATCATTATATTTTCATTTTCGACTTAAGGGGGAATTAAGCCTGTCCACACAATGCTGTCTGCTGACACTTTTCTTGTCCACTGTCGACAAAGTTGCAGGAAAGTTACTTGTTCTGAAATATATCTTTTTAACGTCCGAAACTAAATAGGTTAGGTAACTAAGTTTTGTTCACCTGTTTCTGACGTAAAAAAGTCATTACATTTTGGGGAAAAATAAATACCTATCAAACAATTTCCTCTTTAAATAAGCCAAAAATTTTAACAAACAGCATTGTGGGGATTCGCTTAAAGGCCGAGACACAACCTTTTCTCCAAGGCGAATAAATTGGTAGATAAGTGGGTTTTGTTAACCAGTCATAAGTTAAACACTGTCTCAGGGCTTCCATCCGCAGTCGTTCTGACTGGAATGCCTACTCATGTCTATTCGGTCATTCCATTCCAAGTAAACAAAAACCAGAATAAGTATCCCACTTCAATCACTTATACGACTATCCTACCTAGGGTACATAAAAAATATATCTAGGTAGGAATTTTCCAAGGTCTATAGATTCCAATAGTTCTCTCGTTTAAATATGAAGCAGGGTCCGTCAAACCAAACTGACAAATCAGAGCCCTTGGTCTTATCTCAAGATCCCTGATTAGTCAACGACTTTATCGTCATCGTGACGCCCCGGTTCACAATCAAACGATACAATTCACATATCATGAGAACTTATCAGTTAACACACAACTTTCAGACTAGGTATTGCTGTCATTTGCTTATGTATACAAGCATTCTTACAATCAACTAAATGAGAAGTCACCTTTGTAAATGACAATCGTGATATTCATTTCGAACAACTAAAAAATTGGTAGCCTCTGTCTTTATTCTTTAAACGTCACCACGCAATCCTGTTTGTTTCTACTTTTTTACCGGCCATTTTTAAAGAAAACTGTTTGATATTTAAATGTTCCGAAGTATAATGCGTCTTATTCACGATCGAGTGACTTCCGTCGAACGTTTTTGATGTTAAAAAGACACATTACAGTTTAGTACATATGAAAGTCCACCAAATTTCCCATACAGTCAGAGAAACAGTAGGTAAGTAATATTATATTTCAGAACAGTTAAATATCCAACAGTTTCCTCAGAAAATGGGCATGATAAAACGTCAACAAGCAGCTTTGTACAGTAACTGTCTTTCCACTTAGAACGAGTTGATCGAGGTGGTTTCAAACAACAGATATCCGGACGCTACGCAGTGCAATCTGTGCGCGTAACTTCTTTTTAAACAAATAAAACATAGAATTGCTCCCTATCAACATCAATAGTTTGAGAAAATGGTTAAGATTCTGAAGGCTTTCGAACAAATGAAATTGCTAATTCATTAAGGCTGGATTTCACAACTTCTCTAGTATACTAAAGGGTCACCTATCGAACAAATTTAACGAACAGATTCAGCTAATGACAATTGCAATCGCACAATAGTATACATTAAGAAGTGGTGAAATCAACTCTTACCCCAACAACAAATTTCAACTTTCAGCAAGTCAGTAACTAAGGGAGGAGTTTACCAGATTTGTCACGGTCTATTAGCTTAAGGACATCTACGCAGTCGTGTTTGTTTACGTTTTTTTCTGCACATTTTATGAGGATACTATTGGATATTTAAATGTTCTGAAATATAATATGTGTTTTGAACGGCTGAAATTAACACGCTGTGATTTTACAATCGACAAATTTCTTGTTGACAAAAATCACTCGATCGTAAAATCACACCTGTTAATAATTGTAGCAGTCAAAAAGATAAATCATATCTCAGAACATTTAAATATCCAATAGTTACCTAATAAAGTATACAGAAAAAACGTAAACAAATAGCGATTGTATGTTCGGCCCACTGGTTGGAATTTTAAGATGACACGGGGGGTGCGATGTTTGTTTTGTACACCTGAACCAAAACAAACATTGGTACATTAGCTTCAGGTGAAACATAAATCAAATCGACACCACCTTTTCCACGTCATCGTCATGACATCTTCCCAACTGTTGCACCTTTCTTGTTCATGTACAATATCTTTGTAACATCAGAAATTAAACTAATATGGAATTTTTTGTTGCTATTCTTGACTGACAAACTAGTGTACCTACAAGTTGCTGATGGTAAAAAGAAAAGAAGCTGATTTCAGGCACAAAAAGAAATCAACCTATTCTATGGAAAGTCGTCATTACAGGTCATTCTGGTGCCACGTACACTTTAGCCATACGATGAATGGAATATAATATTACCCTCGTAGTTTTTTTTCCAAAGTCGAAATAAATACGAATCACCGATCTAGTTTAGGCACTGTTCGAATGTATCCTATACCAAAAACGGAGAGAAAAATATCTGTGAAGCAGAAAACCAGTAAATGACCAACGATTACAAAAAAAAAAAAAATACGAAAACTTTCGAAAATTACTAACTTTGAGACTCGGAGTAAACTACGCTTGGTCATTATCGCGTCATCGTCAACAAAACCACCTCAACGCGGATTTTATTTACCTGCACTCAGTGTGGTCGGAAAAAAAAATATATTATTGAGAACAATCAGTAGAAATACTTGTCGTTATCGGTACAGCTCACTCCCATCATTCACATTACCTAAATGGCAATCATCAAATTAACGAAAGCTAGTACAGACAACCTAATAGTACAATGCGTGATCTTCGAGGCTTAGGAGGAAGTTATGACTAAAGCTCGAGATAAGTATCCTATGTTATTGTTAGTGAGGGTATTCGGGGGACCAAAAAGAGTCAAAACGGAAACAGTAGTCAACTATCAGATGAAAAATTTTTTGTTTTAAAACATATGGCGTAACGATTGGTCTAAATTAATATTTCCTTCTAGCCTGGGTTTTTCCTAAGAGCGACCACACATTTACGTATTTACGTTTTTTTTCTTCACACTTTATGAGGAAACTAAGTATTGGATATTTAAATGTTCTGGTATATAATATGCCTTTTTAATGTCATAAATTAACAAGCTGTGTTGTGATTTTACGATCGGTTAATTTCGGACTAATTTTTTGTTGACAAAAATAACTCAATCGTAAAATCTCAACATAGCCTGCTAATTTCAGCCGTCAAAAAACATATTATATTTCAGAACATTTAAATATCCAATACTACCCTCATAAAATGTGCAGAAAAAACACAAACGTAGACGTCCTTAATCCAAAGTCCGATTAGACAACAATGAGACTTGGAGCGTAAACATGGAGGGATTGTATATTAGGCTGGCTATACAGGGATCGAATGACGTCACTGATAAGCTACGCATGCTCAGCAGCAGCCCCGGTACTTGTCCTTGGACTGAGCGAGCGGGACGCGGTCCGGGATTTCCGTTTCCTTTCCCGCCGTTTTTTCCAAGATGGCCTCCGCGACCTGCATGAACGCCGATTCGATGTTGATGTTGGCCTTGGCCGAAGTCTCCATAAACTTGATTCCATGCTCCCGCCCGATCTAAAAACATTAAATTGTGAAACTCCGTTCAAATATACATAAAGGGAAATTTGCTACCTCCCTTCGTTCAAAAATTCCTCCGATTTTAGCAGTTTAGCTTGCTTCTTTGTACAAAAATTAGTATAGGAAAATTGTGTGAAGAAACTCGTGGCCGAGCGAGTGAAGCGAAGAAAATCGAAGGTATAAAGAAATAAGATGGCCATAAAAAAATAATTGAGAGGGGTGCTTACTTGTCTGCCAAACTATGTAGGATTTGGGGGAAAAGATGAAACCTTTATGAGCAGAAAATTTAACTGATCCTCATAAAATCTTCATGATTTGTATAAAGAACTTTTAATAACATAATTATTTATTACCTCATAATTTTTGTAGGCCCCTTCATTGCGTAGGTCCTAAGCAACGGCTTATCTACCTCAATGGTTAATCCAGCACTGTATACTCGATCGAAACCGGTAATCGTTCGATAGTATTCGTTCTCCCGTGAAAGCTAAACATAGAGTTCTATTCGCAGTCGAATAGCACACTATGTTTAGCTTTTGGAGCAGCCACGGCCATTAGCGGTCTTGCACTTACTAATCTCATTCAGGACCGCAATTTTATCAATAAAAGGTACTAACCGCTTCTCCCTTGTCCTTGCTGACGATTCTGCGGTCCTCCATATCACATTTGTTTCCAAGAATCATCTTCTCGACATCCTCATTCGCATGCTCGTCAATATTTCTCAGCCACTTGACGATGTTCTCAAAACTGCGCTCATTGGTGATGTCATATACCAACATGATGCCCATCGCCCCGCGGTAATATGACGTAGTGATGGTATGGAATCGCTCCTGACCCGCTGTGTCCCATATTTGCAATTTGATTTTTTTACCTCTTAGTTCTACTGTTTTTATTTTGAAATCAATTCCTGAAATGAGAAGGAAACATTGGTGAGTTTTGGTAAAAAGAACATTAGACGGGACATATTTAGAACAATGTCAGAGACTCACTATTTTGCTGTTTTTCTCATAAGCAAAAAAAAACTTAAGGCTGAATTTCACCACCTCACGATAGTGCCTTTTAACGTTCGAATAGCTATCGATTCGAAAAAGCAGACATCCTCTCGTTAGGTTTTGTTGTGTCAATAGAATTCGCCTGCTTTGTTTCCGTCAAATTTATTTTAACAATTTCAATCTAAAAGTGGAAATAAACGTGAAAAACCCCCTATTTTTTCGGAGAAAGAAGTTAAAATGTTGATTAGACTACATTAGACTACACAGGGGCGCCAGATTTTGAAAATCCGGGGGGGGGGGGGGGGGCAAGAAGTTGTAAACATTAGATAGGTATTCAATTTACTTATCACTCTTATCAGTCTGATAGGTCTCTGTGCCTCTCAGTGACCCAGCGTCCAAGGCATTCGACTTTTAAAAAGTTACAATTAATTTTTTACTATCTCGTTTTTTTTAAATTTAATTTTTAAGTCCAGATTTACCGGCAATCTGGACTTAATTAATCAGCGAAAATTATTATTTATTTATTTATTGCTTTTTTTACGTGATAATGAAGTTAACGCCAAATATTTGACATGATAAAAATAATTGTCCCCCAAATTTCCGGGGGGGCAAACTGGACCCTGCCCCCCCCCCCCCCCAAGATGGCGCCCCTGAGACTACACCAAATGAGTCGCAGGTATGAAAATTATCGTTTTCGCTAACGCACGGAAAATCCACTCGAAAGCTAACGAAACGGTAACGGTGCATGGTGAAAGCCGCGTTAACACTTTTTACCGATACGATAGCGCTATCGTGTACACGATAGTCTTCACGTTAAAGTGGTGAAATCCAGCCTCAATAGTGAAAACTATTGTCACAAAGAAAATTATTATTTACTATTCATTTTTCCTTCGAGCAATTCATAGGAGATGACGAGGGTTTTAGAAAACACCTAACAACTCGGCCATAGAGCCTATTACGCCCTCAAGTACAGGTGATTTTCAAAATCAACTGGTTTCAAATAAAAGTTGGATCTCTGAGGAAAACCAGTAATAAATCAGTGTCAGGAACTGCAACAGGTGATGAAACCACTTAACCACTTCCGATATCGCAAAGGTACGAAAGGCGGCTTGTTGCATAACAGTTGCATGGCTCTCCATGTCGCCCCTGGCGAGCTACCTATATGTAGACCAGACGCATTACCTATTCAAACTCCCGTACGAAGGAGGTCGTCTATCTACCGATCCGCTGGTTTCGAAAGCCCTATCCTACCCCATTATATCAGAAAAAACTTTTGGTGGGATCGGGATCGAAACGGTATGACCCGGCTTCTCTAAAATCGATCATCTAGCTAGACCACTCGAGATATCGTATATTACAGAAGAAAGAACTAGAAGCTAGATTAGGATGAGCATCATGTGGGTGGGTGTGATGAAGATAGTCACAAGTGCGTCTCTATCAGATCAGCTTCTATCATGTCACTTATCTATGAATGAGTCATGCCTCAGGCATTCTATCTCATTCTCCAGCTGCCAACATCTCACAACGCATCTGCCTGTATGGCGGCTAGACTTACCACATGCCCTATACCCGAGTGGTCTAGCTTGCTGGCTGTCTTTTGGGGAACACTGGTTCAAATACGATCATGGCAAAGTTTTTCTGATCGGCATTCATTTAGCATCTCAAGCGAAATTTACATTATCGCTCGGAACCCACCTTCCACCTAAAACTGAAGGTTTCCTACTGGAATGGTTAAACATCGGTCAATGCCGAACAGAAAATTCTGGATAGGACTGACAACGAGCTGACAACAAACTTCTATAGGCGCTGCCTAGAATATGGGAACCCAAATCAGTTTGTGTGGGACAACGTTGGATGACAACGCGCCAAAAAAAACTGTCAGACCGGGACTCGAACTCTTGACATATAAGACTGCCTTGACCTCTACAGCTCATACGTTCTATCGTAATTCAATACCGTACTGCACACAAACACATACTTGAACTTGACCTTCAAGAGAAGATCCCGGGGGCGTTACGTCCGGCTAGAGAAGTTAATATCGCTTCCTGCGTACATGATTCACAGTACACGACTCCTGCATTCGATGACAAACGCCTCTTTGAGACCCTGAGGTCAGCCAAAACTTTTGACATCACATCTGTGAGTCAAAACCACCTGACACCACATTTGTGAGTCAAAACCACACGACACCGTATTTGTGAGTCGAAGTATGTGTTTAGAACTATTTTCTATGCGATGCTTCTCCGTATCTTGAACCTCAATCGGAACACCCGACGTATGAGGGAGTAGGTATGTACCTACACATAATAAAACTAATGGTTTAGGGTGGCGTTCACAAGTTCCTTATCGGACGTAAAGTTAGTAAAGTTATCTCGCCAAAAAAGTAGCTAAAAACTTTATCTTGCGTTTATATAACGGTTTGATAAGGGCGCTATGGGCAGGAAGATGACAGCCACAACCTTTTCTTACGGCACAGTGAAGTTTAACCACCACAGCCTCGATATGTATTTCAAAGAACATAACAGAGGACCTTTGAGTGCTAACGATCTTCTGTCGTTATCAGTAAATGCAAGCCTGAGGGAAATACCTTCGTCACATGCATTCCAACATAGATCCCACGTCTGGCGAAAGAAAAACAGCCCTAAGAACTCACGGGCAATGGAGGAACTCTAAGAAGAATAGGATTCAAGACACCTGGTGAAATTATTCCGGAGAGTTGGTCCAACAGCAACAACTTCTCAAAGCAGTAACAATTCTCCAATTTTGGCTCAAGAACCAACGGCAAACTACAGGAATAAATCACCAACGGGTGGCCGAGGGTTGGAAATTCAGCCACTCTCACCAACTATTTCTAGTTTGAAATTTAGAACCCGAGATTTTAGAACTACCAGTAAGGTAGGTATGGCAATCCAAGTTCGTAGTATCTTCAACACAGTTGATTTTAGTTCAAGGAGCGGTTACAGTCCAAAGGCTGAACCTCTTTCAAAGTAAGATGACGAATAAATTGATACGCACTACAGCTGCGTAGGCTTCTCTTCAAATGACTTGCATTTATTAAAAATCCATTAACGCACTGTCAAAAGGACTCATTCAAAATTTAACTAACATATCACTCGCTAGAATCACTTTCCTTAAGCGTAAAAACACAAGTGGCACCAGAATAGCTTTTGATGACATTTTTCCAATGGAACTGATTGTTTTCTTCTAAATATAAAATGGATTCCCAAAAATATTAAAAAATTACATACTTACTCTACACACAGGAACCTTGGTCTCTGATGATAATAAGGTAGGTACACTATACTTTTGAAGAAGAAAAAAATTTAACATCTAGTTCGTAGGTACTTATATGTTTATATTTAAAACTAAAAAATTTCTAACAGCTTCACTGAAACGTCAACAAAAAAAAAACATTCTGGTGCCACTTGTGTTTTCACCCTTAAACGATATACAAAGAGGTAGGTACATTATCACCATAGATCAAGGGCATTCCAATCTATTATCCATGTTTTTATGCATCTTTCAGAGCTGCCTTCCTTGACTATTGGGTACCAGATATGACGTAAAAAACGTCATAAAAACAAACATGATGCGTAGGAATTACAACGTAACACATTTCCTCGTGTGTCACAGCCACCGTGTTAAAACCTAGGCTCAAATTAGTGCCAAATTTAGCACTTAGGCACCATACCATAAAACCGTTTTTGTTGAAGCACCCACCCTGTTTTTAATCACTAGGACTTCTTCCGCATTGTAGAAAATGGAAATAAGGGTTACATACCTATAGTTGATATGAATGTGGTCGTAAATGCGTCGTCCGAAAACCTAAATAATATACACGTTTTTCCGACGCCGGAGTCACCAATCAACAGTAATTTAAATAAAAAATCATAAGTTTTCTTAGCCATTATGGTTTGTGGTCTGCTAACTACAATGCACGCATGCCAACTGAACAAAACAAACAGTCAACTTACATTTTTCAAAGGAAAAGGCGGGAAAATTACAAACTTTCAAAAACTTTTTTTATTTTTGAATTTTTATCTTCAGCTGATGACAAATTTTTACCACTCCTCTTAAGATTTATATTTTTTTCCTTCGGATAATAATCTCCATGTCTTTCACAAAATTGAGTTAAGTATACTATTTTAGCATTGACGAAAATAGGTACTAGCGGCTTTGGTGGTTTGAAACCTGCAACCAATAATGGACCTCCTGGATTTCAAGTTCATGAGCATGAGAGAGGCGCGATGACGTTACCTTCTCAGCCCATACGGACGAGAAAGTAAAAAAATAGAACCAAGAAATGGAGTTCAGCTTAGGGCCTCATAGAAGGTTAATCAGGCGCTGTAAGTCCCTAGGACCCACATCAGGTACAGAGCCTCTCCAAGCACTAGCTAGCTAGACAAAGACGGATCAGTATACACAACATTATCTCATCGATATAATAGTTTTATATTTTCAGAATTCACAAACCGTTATAGGTAGTACTAAGGTTTAGGTACTATTAAAATTTAGGTAAGAAACCGAAATTTGACCTTTGTTGTCTCAGTCAAGAAGGATAACCCTCAGTTTACTAAGTCGACGAACAGCCAGCAAGTACAAGACCAAAGACGGCCGTTCTGGCGAGTTGGCATTCCCGGAAGTATCAGGAAGGGGTGACAGTTTCTATGGTAACCACCATATTCCAGACCCTCCATTCCAGAGGGACACGTGCGGCTCCGTCGCTTTAGTGAACCGACAGTTTAAGTCGAAAAATAATTAATTTACGAAATAAACAGTAGGTAGGTAAGTAACTACCTACCACCTTAAATCAGCCTAGATAGATACCTACCTAACTCACATGTCAGAACAATTAGAATTTACAGTAGCTGCCTAAAAAAAATAACTTGGGGTGGGTTCGATCACGCTCTTTTTCAGCTCTCATGTAGCTTGTTACCGTAGACAGTACCTAATTGAAAAAGTGCGATGGTGTGACACACAGTCAAACAGTGCCCAGTGCGAATAGAGGACAATAATTACATTACTTTGTTGAATTACTGACTTTTTAAACGATTTTTAACCTCCACACACGTTCTTGTATACCCATTTTTTGAGGAAACAGATCTGTGTATGTTCTGAAATATAATAGATATTTTTTTTAACGACAGAAAATACTTCTGCTGACAAATGTTTTGCAGACAAAAACCAGTCAGTTACCTTACTTCTGACGTTAAAAAGACTTCAGAACACATAAAATATCCAAATAGGTATTTTCTCAGAAAATGGGCCATAGAAAACGTCGACAAACAACATTAAAAGAGTAGTCTGAAGCCACCAGAAGCCACTCTATGGCACAACAACAATCGATATTGTTCATGTGCAAATAATAAATTTATCCGCAATCGTCCATGAAGATGTATCAATAACTTTATAGGTGCTGGTTATATTCGTAGTAGATACCTGAGGTAACACTTTCTCTATCATGAATTAAGTAGTCACGTCACAACCGCAGGAATGTTTAAATGACTATGCGAGGTCTCAGTAATGACAGTGCCTTAAGCCTGTTCACACAATACCATTTGTTGACGTTTTTTTTTCTGCCCATTTTTTGAGCTAACTGTTGGATATATGTTCTGTTCATGAACGGTAGAAACTGTTAGCCAAGTTAAAAAGACATATTTTAGAACATCCAACAGTTTCCTCAAAAAATGTGAAGAAAATACCTGACAACGAACACGATATTGTGTAGACTGTAGACAGTCTTAAGTAATCAAATTGAAAAACTTGCAAAATGGCGGGAAAAAGTGAATCCTCCACTTAAAATTAGGTTACAACAAGCTCAAGGTCATTACAGTTTTGGGGGTGCCATCTCTGGAAAATATGTGTACATGCTCCGAATATGCGAAAGAAAATCCTAAATTACATAAAAATTATCGTCCTACTTATTTAATATCAAACGTAAAAGTCCGAGTAAGTAGAGACCTAGCTCGGCACAGGTATAGGTTAGATCACATAATTCAAAAACTATTTATTACAGTTACATTCACCCTTATACTCAGTGACCTAGGTTTTCTTCTGCAAAATACGGATTCAACTGTTTGTCTATTCCGGATCTTTGGTCGTTAATTAAGCTTTAAGCTCCTAACGCTAAAACCGCGTTAACAGATCCAGAATAGACAACCAGCCAGCGATGTCTCGAAGAGTTTGTCGCGTACCCATGATGAAATATTGCTTCAACGTTTCTGAAAGGTTCTAAACCGCCTCTAGCTTCTTATGTACACTGTCTCAACTTGCTATAGTTACGATTCGAACGTACCGGATTGAAAGAAACTATTATGGGACATTCTAGAATGTTGCGAATGTTCCATTGTCTATCATAAAAAAACTGCAACGTTGTAGCAATATTTGGGATGTTCTAGCAAGTTGCTAGAATATTTTGTGTTGAATGGGTCATGTCATATCACTCTCATCACCTCAAGAATTTCCAGACATTGATGAGTATGTAGGTGTGTTACATATAGGCAAAGAAGGGTGCGATTAACTGACGCAACAATAAACATGTAACCTACATCTTTAGACGTAATTTTACAGTTCGAAAAATGAATGACTACCCTATTACACATCAAAAAAGGCAAAGTTTTCTAATTTTAACGGTTTTAAGGCCCACTCACACACAAGGCAGTTGTCAAGTGTTAAGGGTCACCATACTATGGGTCTCATTAAGTATAGTTAATAGATTTCCCTTCAATATTTCCTAACCATGCTTTTTAAGTATTTCAAATATAATTTTTTTTAAATATTAATTTAATTTTAGGGGGACAAAATTCGGTTTGAAGATGACTATGTTTCTTTGGTATCGGTGGTATGTCGCCCATAAGAACCATACAAAAATAGCTAAAATAGAAATTAGAAAAACTTTTTACCCTTTCCAAATTTAAGGTCCTGTTATTTTAGTAACAATTTTTTTTTTGTAGAAATTACCGAAAATCTGTTTACAATCGTTATACCTGGCAGGGGAAGGAAATCTATCATCCCTTTCTAAGAATTCTCCAAAATATTTTTTATTCTGAAATATAATATCCCGTCAAGAAAAATTCCAATATTTTACGACAATAAATAGGTATTTTGTTCAAAAATTATTTGATCGTCAAATACAACTTATATTTCAGAATTTAAAGATCTGTAAAAAAGTGCATTGTGCGGTTACCTAAACGTAAACTTACATAAAATAATTCCAGCGTTTAGAAGTTACTTGGCAAACGCTCGCGTGTGGGTGCGCCTTTACACACTAAAAGGGCACGATAGGAACCTATTAGAATTGAAGTAACTAGTGTACGACTAAAAATTACATTATGCCAATTTCTGTGCTTATATGTTGGGTTCCAGGCCCAGCCCTGTCCCTGCATATTTTATTTATTTTTATTTTACATATTTCAGACGAACACAATATCAGATGCAGCAGAAAATATTTCCATAAAGTAACAGCCAAAAAGTCTGCTTTAACAGGCCATGGGAGGGTGATGTCTGATTGAGTTCACCTGATCCAAAATCCATAAAAGGTACTTTTCTGACGTCATAGAAACTAACCTCCTTGTTAAAATAATAAAAAGATATAAGGTCCTTAGAAAATTCTTTTCAGAACAAAAAGTAAGCGAAAATTCATTGCAATGAGTTTTGGTTACTTCACAGTGTTTGAATTACCAAACACTAACAGACTCCACATTTTGGATCAGTGGGTTTATTGATGTTTGATAATTCAAACAATTGCCTAACAATTTTTAGAATATTTCGTTTCAATAAGGAGGCCAGTTTTTATGCTAATATGATAGCTATAGCTATAGCTGAGGGTTGGGGGGGACAAGCCCAGCAACTAGACCGTTTTCAAGAACTATCCATTGTGCTCAGCTGGCAGCACTACCAAATACCAACTCCCCAGCCATCGAGTAAACGATGGGGACCTACAGTTTTAGGTGGGTTCCGAACCACCACATTTCACTTGACATGTTGAACATATCAGAGGTGAACGCCGAGCAGAAAAACTTTTTGGTAGGATCGGGATCGAACCGGTGTGACCCGGCTCTCACTGCTCCTCAAAAGTCCACTCGGCTATCGAGCATTATGCTAATATGATAGAAAGTGCTCTGATTTGGTTTAAGTGAACTCAAATAAACACCAACTCTCCCAAGTCGGACTCAAACTTAAATTAGAAATAAATTTTGTGATAGGCTTAAATTTGGAAAATTCAAAAATTAAGCCAATCACAGTGCTGCTTTTCAAATTTAATCTTAAACCGAAAAAATATTTTGTTCTATTGTAAAATGGCGGCCCAGCATGTAGATACTGATGCCACCATGATTTCTCCTTACTCCACAAACCAGTAAATATGAGTACCATCTTTGAGAACCAATGAAAAAATTCAGTTTGCGAGACATAATAGCTAAGTAATAGCCAGACGAAAATAAGCGTGAATATGGCCAATTTCTCACCTTAAAGATACCATAGCTAAATTTTGAAATCGTTAACATACAACAGTAAATTTATTATATACCTATAAGATATCCCAAAATCGGATAGACAGAATATATGCCCTCTACCAATAATAAAGATTTTTCGTTTAAGGGTCACCACACAATCCTGTTTGTTAACGTTTTTTTTCCCGACCATTTTCTGAGGAAACTTTTGAAATTTCAATGTTCTGAAATATAGCCAGTTAATTTCTATCGTTAAAAACAGAACATTTAAATTTCCAATAGTTTCCTCAAAAAGCGGGAAGAAAAATCATTCTGCTGCCACGACTGTGTACTAACTCACAAACAACTGTTGGGATGATTTTTCTTTTTTATAAAACTATGTAACTACGTATCCAGCGCAGGCATACAGAGCCACGTTGTGACATAATGAAAAGTCATGCGTTGTAGCTTAGTAGTAATAAAATAAACAACTAGCACCCAACAGATTCAATCAAATTCTTACATAAAATTTACGTTACATTTAAAATAAATATCACGAAAGTATTTTATTAATTAACTGAATTTTTAAAAACAACCGACGAAACCTCAATTAAAAACAAAAACAATGTAATCCATGGTGACGAAAATAACTAGAACATAAAATCGTAACACACGGACATTGTCCTGTTTTTACAAATTAACCGCTAACTCCCAAATATTTAGGTGGGTGAAAAAAAATGAGACCAAATAAATCAGTCACCATGAGGTTATTTTTTTATTGTGCTATTAAATAAAACTACAAATACTTCAAGGATTTCATTTCGGTACAGTAGGTCGTGATTCTGACGAAATTTCCGCCAGTGCAGAGCCAGGGATGGCCAAGATAACGTTGAAAGTTATTTGTAATTTTGGAGTTGGACATGGGACATGGTGTATATTACATTTTGGTCAAATCAGCCAACTCCACTAGTTCAAAACAGGGGTTTTTCTTTAAAACTTAATTCTAAAGAGAGCACGTAGAAGAAAAATAGTTTTCAAACTAATTTTCCCGACAAAGGACCTCACAATGAACTCTTGAAGTATTGGTAATCTTATAAAAGCGTTACAGAGACACCAAATCGCCCCCTAGCAATGGTCATAATGCAAAAAGTGCTTTATTTTACAGTGCACTTGTTCTAATTCGAAATAATCGGTTCGCTCAGGATTTCACCATCGAGTGGTTTTTTCACATTTTTTTGGGGTGGAATAAAATCACTCGACTGTTCATTCGTGTGTAAAGAATAGTATGATTATATTTCAGTGAAAAAAAGACATTTTTTAACCCTATACAGTGTCAAAAACACTTTTTTTGAAGGGCATCTAAACGATTTCTAGACTGGACCATGCAAGGGGGCTCGTTAAATTTTAATAAATGGATCGCATCATTCAAGCCTGCTAGCAAATGCCCAATCATATGCAAGGCGGTGAACTACAGGAGATTTCCAGAACTTTTTCACTTATGTTTAACTTATGGACAGCCTCTGGTCACAAAAGTTCCACCACAAAATGGCGGCAGTAATCTCCTTTCTACTGACAATCCACCGCCTTCCACTCTAAAATACTCCAGCGGAGGCTTGAACAAAACGTGCAGTCATTAAATTGATTGATTTAAATTATTGAATTAAATTGATGAGGATAACAATCATCGATCAATTTAATGTTTCTAATATTTAGGGGCACGTAGAGAAGAGGAATATTCTCCATTCAGTAAACAACTTCCTTGGCGTTATTCTCACAAAACCCAAAATGGCGTGGACTATTTGATAGCTGACTTATCGGTGGCGGTTCCCATCAAAACTAGAAACCGTATTTTCAAATGTTTACAGCTCCATTGATCTTTAGCAAAAGGTAAAACAAAAGAAGCAGAAACTGTATGAATGCACACTGAGCTATGTCTGCTTTGTTCTTTTCAAACCCAGTTCCTACAGCTTCAAGTTCGCTGAACTTTACAAAATAAAAAATGTAGGTACTTCAGATTGTACCTTTCACTTTATGCTTGTGTGTATAAAGTGATAGATAAGCCATTATGGGTTTTAGAGATTAACCTGTTTGTTTATGTTTTTTGTCCGGTTTTTGAGGATACTGAAGGACATTTAAATGTTCTGAAATATAATTGACTTTCTAACGTCATAATTTACCTGGCTATTTTGTGATTTTACGATCGAGATTTATCAAAAATTAATCATTAGTAAAATCACTACGCAGCCAGTGAGAAAGACACATTACGATAGTTTCCTCAGAAAACGGGTAAAAAGAACACAGAACAAAGAACAGAACTGTCCAAGGAGTTGAGGTTCGATGTATGAAGGGGTTGGGGGTTGGGGGGTTGGGGAGAAGAGCGGTGAAGAAATAAAGAGGCTCAATCGGCTCTGACTTTACTTCTTGCCTTCCTCGAATGTCATACGAAGTCCAGCTCAGTCTTAGGGAATCGGTGCGCTCGTCGCTCCAGGGTCCTCTCGATCAGCTTCTTCACCTCGGAGATTATGAATACTGTAGACGTCAGACCAACGAGGAACACCAGATCTGGAAATGCCAACCACTCGAAGGTTAGTAGGTAGTGATGCACGAAAATTTCTTGTCTTCCTATTATTCTTGCATTTCTTGCATGCAAGAACAAGAACAAGAGTTGATTTTAACTGCAAGAACAAGAAATGACTTGCAAGAACAAGAACTCTTGCAAGAGTCTTGCATAAACCTATAACAGTTTTTACCAAAGCTTCATCCATGGGTTGCAGTCCATACTTTGTACGAAAAACTCTGCAGACTATGTGACGATAGATTGCACCTGAAATGGTCGATCGGTAACAACGGCAACAAGCCACATTATAACCGCAGAAAATTCCATTTGTACGCAAGAAATTGCAAGAGTCTCGCAGCAAGAACAAGAAATGATTGCAAGAACAAGAAATGTCGTTTCTTGTTCTTGCATCGTGCATCACTAATTAGTAGGTGTACAATAGATAACTGTGGGACTTCGAGTGGATTTCTCAAGTTGCTAAAGTCCACTTTAGTGTCCTCGTAAAGCTGACTATACCGGGGCACCAACTTTGCTTTTCAGAAGAATAACGCTACAGTCAACTTTTAGGGAACACTGACTTTAGCCCCCCTCGGGGGACTGATCAATTTGGAATTACAAACACCTAAAATAGGAGGCTGTGACGTAGTTGCACTCTGCAAAAAGGACCACCTTCGACCGAGTGGAAATGCCACAGACTATCTCTTCATCATGCACCACTAGTATTGTGCATGGTGACGGAACGTTTGAGGAACACTAAATCACTAAAAACTTGCGACTTTGGCGGTAATTTCAAGTATGGAGATGGGTGTATAAGAAACCCCCAAAAATCAGGGCAAAGCTATACCTTCAAGTGTGAGGGCCTCGGTCTGAAAGACCATCTGCAGGGGCTGAAAGTAGATAACGGCCAGCTGACCCAGCACGGAGCCTGTCACGGCGATCAGGAACATCTTGTTGGAGAAAAGTCCGATCGTGAAGACGGACTTGGTCTGCGAGCGGCAGCTCAACGCGTTGAACATGTCGAAGAATACGAAGCAGGTGAATGTCATGGTAGTGTCGCGCTTGGTGATCATGTTGTCGCTCATCTGACAATTGACATTGACATTAGACATGACAGGCGGCCTCATTGTGGTTTAGTGGGAAAACATTAGACTCGCACGTCTGAGCCTCTAGGTTCGAATCCAGGCACCAATAGGTGCGCGGATCCTTAAGAGGACGCTATACCTGACGATGCATTTTTTGCCGCCCATAAGATTAACATTGCGAGCGGCGATTCATTTTCAAGGTTTACCCTTGGTTGGAAAGACACAAAATTTTGCCTGTACCTAGCCCTAACAATGTTCTAGGGAGTGTTCGAAGCAGATTTCCCAATTTCTCACTGGTTTCTTTTATTGCAACTGTTTTGCAAATGCTAGCATCGCATACCTCAAGAAAAGTGCTGTATCTCGAAAACCAAGGGTAAACCTTGAAAATGAATCGCCGCTCGCAATGTTAATCTTATGGGCGGCAAAAAATGCACCGTCAGGTATAGCGGATCCTTAACTCTTTTAAAAACTTTAACAGCACAGTGACTACAGCCTTAGAGAAGCCTGGCAATGTTGGCAGTAGTTATTTGTAGCAGAAGATATTTTTGTAGGCACATACCTCTCGCTTGAAGACCCAGAGGGTGCCAGCAATGATGATGAAGGCAGAGAGCAGAACGTTGACAATGACCGAGCGAGTGATCATGGGTTCCTTCACGTTGCGAGGTTTCTGCTTCACTACGTCCTTATCAACAGGCTCCACACCCAAGCTAAAAACAGTAATCAACCCTCACTAACTACTCCCACCACTTTTGTAGATAGACAACTGTCTTACCTAACAAACGAATTCGAATTTTCTTGCGACAGAATTTTTTTTCCTAACTTTACCGTCGAATTCTTTCAGATTTTGGAGACATAACAGCTGACAGCACTACCAAATACCAGCTCCCTACCCATCATGTTAGTATACAATGAGGACCTACAGTTTTAAGTGGATTCCGGACCACCACAGCCTCGATATACATTTCACTTGACGTGCGGAACATAACAGAGGTGAACGCCGATTAGAAAAATTTTCGGGGGATCGGGATCGAACCCGCGTAACTCGGCCCGGATTTTCTCACCTCTGAGCCGGTGGTCCATCCATGATAATGTTAATCCAAAGAATTTGCATGGCGTTGAGCGGGTTCGGGATCCCCATCAGAGTAGCGAGAGCGATGAGACTGAGTGCGGCGATGCTCGTGCTCAGCTGGAACCGCACGAAGTTTCGAATGTTGTAGAATATTCCTTTCCCCTCTTCTATGGCCGCTCTGAAAAAAGGAAATGAATTTATTATTAATAAGGAAAAAAGGAAATGAATTTATTATTAATGAATATCAGGAAGTATGGAGGTTCAAATTCCTGTTCGTGTTGAAAGTTCGACTCCAGAGACACCAAAAAAAATGAAATTCTCCAAATCAATTACATGTTTCTAAGAAAAGTGCTGACTACTTTATCTCTTCTGAAATATACCTGAAATGTACCTTTAAGGTGATAAACTACCTGAAAGGTTGTAATAAAAATATACAACAGTTTCCTTGAAAAGACATCACTGAAAACTATTCTGGTGCCACGTCTTTTTAAGAAAACAATGGGGCGCTTACATGATAGTCTGAAAGTCATCGTCGACGAGAATCATATCGGCAGCCTCCTTGCAGACATCTGTACCAGTTTTTCCCATCGCGATGCCAATGTCAGCTTTCTTGAGTGCCACTCCGTCATTCACACCGTCTCCAGTCATTCCTACGATTACCCCATTCCGCTGCAGCGACTAAAAACATAAACATTATGTTTAAATAAGAGGGTAAAAAATTTATAGAATATTTTTTACCTTTTTTTAAAATTTTTAGAAACATTACTAAACCTAATATGGATTTACCTTAACAATAGCGAGTTTGTGCCTGGGTGTAACGCGGTAGAACACGCTGACGTTGCTGATGACCTGATCGAGCTGCATCTCCGTCATGGTCTCCAGCTGATCACCCGATAAAACTTGGCCGTGAATCACGTCAAGCCCGATCATCGAACCTGCAAACAATGAGCTTGTTGCATGATATCGAATTTGGAGAGTCGTGTATCAGCCGCGATAAAGGACTTCTAAGCGGCTTTGTAGAACCCTAAATTGTTCCAGGTCTTCTCCCTTCGTAGATATAGAGGGTTGAAAATTTTGATTTCCTAGTCAGACTTTGATATATCGATTCTATACCGATATCTTTAGTTGGCTTACAGTGAGATAGGTAGCAGAAGATGCGGAGCTTAGCAGAAGTAGCCAAAGCTTACGTCACTTTCGGTATATTCACCGATACTAACCTAAAATCCAGCCACTTTAGAGTGTAACTACTTTGTATTTAGTGGTCAGAATCTAAAATGCGATATTGTAGAAACTAAGTCAGCTATCGGACTACAAAGTCCAGTGATTTCCTGATTTTCCCTCATTACCAATAGCAGTAGCGGTCTCCTGTGCGTCCCCTGTGACGAGCTTAACCTTGACGCCTCCGTTGAGAAGGGTGGTGATGGCTTCCCGCACGTGAGGACGCGGAGGGTCACAGATCCCGACCACCCCCATGAATACCAGATCTTGTAGAGAGCTGCCGCGCGCCATCCCCACCACTACAACACACAAAAATGTCAACACTGCAAAGGCACAGAATACACAAACCACACATTCTTGGATATGAGTAGCGACACCCATTGCTATAAATACCACAGGGGTTTCCAAACAAGAAGAAGACTTAAGAGGACGCTATACCTGACGATGCATTTTTTGCCGCCCATAAGATTAACAATGCGAGCGGCGATTCATTTTCAAGGTTTACCCTTGGTTGGAAAGACACAAAATTTTGCCTGTACCTAGCCCTAACAATGTTCTAGGGAGTGTTCGAAGCAGATTTCCCAATTTCTCACTGGTTTCTTTTATTGCAACTGTTTTGCAAATTCTAGCATCACATACCTCAAGAAAAGTGCTGTATCTCGAAAACCAGTAAAAAAATGGGAAATCTGCTTCGAACACTCCCTAGAACATTGTTAGTGCTAGGTACAGGCAAAATTTTGTGTCTTTCCAACCAAGGGTAAACCTTGAAAATGAATCGCCGCTCGCAAGGTTAATCTTATGGGTGGCAAAAAATGCACCGTCAGGTATAGCGGACCCTTAAGAAGAAGGGGCCACAATGATCTCAAAGAGTTTAGCAACGTCAATTCGCATTTGTGTAGTCTATCCACCCCTTGATATGACTGACGTTACTCTCATCCAAGACTGAGGTGCAACATTAAACTATCAAACCTGGATGTCCTGAGTTCGAATCCCGGCATCACCAGATTTTACGATACAAACATGGTTGTCTACAATTTACAGTGGCCGTTCTCTATAACGACGCTCTAGAAACCCCCTCTACAGCGAACAAACTTTAAAGACCCCTAACAAACCCTGACTCATTCTGAAACCTTCTCTATAGCGAACTCTCTCTGTAGCGAGCAGTAGAGAGAGTCGAGAGAGACTCCTGTATATCGAAAATGTTTACCTCTGAGGCCTTTCCTGCCGATCTCATAGGCTTCAGCTAGGAAGTCCTGTTCCTTTTTCACATTGAGAGGTACGGCCGTGTTTCCGGATCGGTACTTGGTGCACTGCTGAAGAATCTTTTCCAGAGCTCCCTTGACGAAGAAGACCTCTTCCTTGGTCTCGGTGTACTTGGGGACGACCTTCACAGCCATCATCTTCTGTTCGGAGCTGAATGGATATTCCTGAAGCCGAACGTATTTCTCCGCCACGCCATACATTCCGTGCTACAAAATCAATACAACGTTCTTGTAAAAAATGTAAGAATTATGTGCGTAACAAGATAGGAAAGCCGGAACATACATTGGCTAGTTGTTTACGTTTTTTCTGCACACTTTATGAGGAAACTATTGGAGGTGGTAATTGTGACTTTTCGATCGGCTGATTTTGGATAATTTTTTTGTTCCAAAATTCCTGTATAGTAAAATCACAACATATCCAACAGTATCCTTAAAAGTGGGAAGAAAAATCATCCTGCTGCCACGTACTTCACGATTGGGTGGACAGTCTTAACGGAACTGATGGACTGACCTTCATGGCTACAGCGAGCATGGCGCCCTCTGTAGGCTGTCCCAGCAGGGTGTTGTCATGGATGACCGCGTTGTTGCAGACGCAGCCGACTTCCAGCAGAGCGCCGATAGCTTCCCTCGCACGTTCCACGCTGTCACATTTGTGGATGTGGATCTCACCCTCATCGTTGTAGCCTGCTCCAGATACCTGAAAGAAATAAACTACTTTGGTAACGAAAAACAAAAATAAATATTATAAAAAATACTGAATATTGAATACTTAATACTGAAATAGTCGTCTTTTTTACACGTGGCCCGAAATTAAACAGCGGAAGTTACATTTGCTATATGATTACGTTTTATATGATCTTTATTGAGGACAATACGTATTTTGGTCGCAAAAAACATTATCCAACAGCAAATGTAAATTCCGGCTTAAAGCCAGACACTAGTGGATTATGTAGGGGCTATAGAGAAAATTTTTATTCGTCAACGTACCTCAGCCAGGTGCCCGTCCGACGTGAGAATAACAGTAACTGTCATTTCGTTTTTAGTGATGGTTCCCGTTTTATCAGAGCAAATGACGTTAACGCAGCCCAGCGTCTCGACAGTCGGCAGCTTCTTGATGATGGCGTTACGTCGTGCCATTCGCATCACTCCTAACGCCAGCGTTACCGTCACGACGATGGGCAAACCCTCCGGGATGGCAGCCACAGCCAGACTGCAAAACAACAAACAGGTAAATAGGTGTTCCTAATCTACTAGTCTGCGGGCCCCTCTCTGGGAATTCTGCCTCTGGGGCTGCCTTTCAACGCGTTGAGCTTTCTGCGGGTCCCTTTGTGGGAGTTCTGCCTCCAGGGCTGCCTTTGTGATAATACAAAGAAAATAACCTGACGCTGATGGTAAACATATCGAGGATGGGCTTCCCCTGCAGCCAGCCGAGGAGCATAATCACTCCGATGATGCAGAAGGAATAGAAGCTGAGCTGCTGACCCAGCGTGTCCATGCTCTTCTGCAGAGGCGTCTTCGGGCTCTCCTCAGCCTGCATCATCTTGAACACGGACCCGAACTCAGAGTTCTCCCCGATGTTGATCACAATGCCCTGAAATAAATAGGGTCAGTTTATAAGACAACGGTCGCAGTTTACTTTCCTGCTTGTCGCATGGGATCGTGCGGAAACAATTCTGTTCTGAATTATATGTCATAAAGTAGCCACAGCACATCAGAGTGCGCATGGTCACCATCTTTTGCAAGGTGTGTCCAGTGGCCTTCACACAATTATCATTACCTCCTCTGTGTATTATTACCTACCTGGTACACAAGTACAACCTTGGTACCCGTCTTCATGAAACCGTACCTCAACAGAGTGCGGCTGAACGACATACTTTGTTTGGAGGTGTGTTCAGCAGTAGTCACAGCAGTACATAACTCCCTGATACACTCCTCTATGTATCACTACCTCCCTGGTACTCACCTTGCCGTTGCCGCAGCGGACGAGAGTGCCCATGAACGCGATGTTCTGCTTGGAGGTGTGTCCATTGGCCTTGAGAACAGGGCTGGTAACTTTGTTGGCAGGCTCGGTCTCCCCCGTGAAACTGCTCTCATCGATAGCCAGATCGATACACTCGAACAACCGGATGTCCGCCGGGACGCGGTCCCCAACGTTGAGATGGACCACATCCCCAGGAACCAGGTCCTTCGCGAAGAATGACTCCAACTGCCCGTCCCGCAAGCTAATCATACAAGTAAGGTCAAGACAACCGATTCACTGCAGAGCTAAGGGTTAAAAAAACGTGGTACCAGAATGGTTTCTTCTTTCTATTTCTTTTTTAGAAAACTACTTACTGGATATTTACGTTAGTTACGTAGTTATATAGTGATTTACGATCAAGTAAGAAATTCTGGACAAAA
Source organism: Mesopsocus fuscifrons (assembly GCA_950004255.1). NCBI lineage: Eukaryota > Metazoa > Arthropoda > Insecta > Psocodea > Mesopsocidae > Mesopsocus > Mesopsocus fuscifrons. The sequence goes on from OX465377.1 coordinate 2,869,302, forward strand.
AATTCTATTGACAAAAATCACTCGATCGTGAAATCACAACATAGCCAGTTAATTTCTGACGTTAAAGAGACAAATTATATTTCAGAACAACAGGTAAACACAAGACTAAACAGCAGCTAAATGTTGGTATACATTCCAAAGCCAATGGCGGTACTTGCTGAAGTTCATATAGTGTACAGGTAGTGTACAATAGTGTACAACAGTACAACAATGAAGTACAAGACAATGGAGTAGTTGAGTAGTACAATAGTGATATAGAACATACCAGTTGCATGTCGGAGGTACTAATTTTGTTAGTTCTTGTAGGGATTTTTCAGATCTATATTCCTGCACGAATGCCACCGTGACAACTATGATGATAGCCTGCAAAACAAAAGTAAACACACATTACTCCATCACCCACAACGGCTAAAACGCGTCAATAATTTAAGACTCAATATACCTACATACATACCTACATTGGCTATTCGCTTACGTTTCTGCGACCATTTTGGAGGACACTGTTAGATATTTAAATGTTCTGAAATATAGTGCCTTTTTAACGTCCGAAATGAACTGGCTAGTTGTGATTATTACAAAGTTTATAGACAAAATCGCTCAATCGTAAAATAACAAACACCCAGTTAATTTTTGGACGTTAAAAAGACATATTATATTTCAGAACATTTAAATATCAAACAGTGTCCTCAAAAAATGGGCTAAAAAATGTAAACAAACAGCGAATGACCATAGCGTGACACTAGCATTAATTTTCGGAAGGATAAAGTGAACTTTAAGGAATACCACATTTCCATAGTAGATTTTATCAACTGCCGATCTATGATAAATTGATAAACATCTTCATACATCCCATTAATCCAAATGGATATGGATAATCAATAAACATGACAGCCAACTTCCATAAATAATTCTTAGGCAAACTTGTCTGCTATCGACCGAAGCCGAAGCTAGAGGGGGAATTTAACGTAAATATAGAACCAACAAAGTGGTGGACGTTGGAAACGTGATGGGTAAATAACACACAGAAGTGGGAAAGGTCACTGACTTTGTGAGGTATCGAGCTGAGAGGCCCCAAGATCTAGTCCCAGTTTATCAGGATTTTTTTTCTAGAGAATCTGGGCCGTCCCTGCCCTTTTGACATGGCTCTGGATCCTGTAGACTTTTAGAGCAATAACACAGTGCTGATATAGGTTTAAAATGAGTTGTGGAAAAAATTGACCATTTTGAAGCTTTCCCAAGGGTAACAGGATAGATCCACCGATGTCTAAAGTATGCTATAGTGTCTCCTATCGAACAGATATACCTTATCGCATGTTTAGGTTCTGACTAGTGCAATCGTACTATAGTATGTTTTAAGAAGTGGCGCAATCCACCCTGAGTGTCCGGTTTACAAAATCCAAAGTCAATGATAAGGTTTGCTTCAAAACGAAGTGAATGACAGTCAAGGACCTCTTCTATTGAAAGCCAGTGAGGGGAAATGACAGTTTCGTCGATTCCCCACCCCCCTTCCCCCCCAATCAATAATCTATGCCCGGGGTGAGTTCTGGTTTCATTACATGAAAAATATAAATAAAGCATTTCGGAGCAGTCAAAGACGATGACTCTCTTAAGAGGACGCTATACCTGACGGTGCATTTTTTGTCGCCCATTAGATTAACATTGCAAGCGGCGATTCATTTTCAAGGTTTACCCTTGGTTGGAAAGACACAAAATTTTGCCTGTACCTAGCCCTAACAATGTTCTAGGGAGTGTTCGAAGCAGATTTCCCATTTTTTTACTGGTTTTCGAGATACAGCACTTTTCTTGAGGTATGCGATGCTAGCATTTGCAAAACAGTTGCAATAAAAGAAACCAGTGAGAAATTGGGAAATCTGCTTCGAACACTCCCTAGAACATTGTTAGGGCTACGTACAGGCAAAATTTTGTGTCTTTCCAACCAAGGGTAAACCTTGAAAATGAATCGCCGCTCGCAATGTTAATCTTATGGGCGGCAAAAAATGCACCGTCAGGTATAGCGTACCAGTATCATTTAGACCTCGTAGTTTCGGCCGAAAAGCAACTACCTACAGTTTTTTTTAGAAGATAGAAAGAGGGAGACGTCCCTTGAGCTTTGAGGTAATCTGGGTAAGAGTAACTAAGCCGTGACAGAAAGAAGGTCAAGAGTTTATGTTTTATTCACACTTCCTCATTACTTACAACTCCCAACTCCCTCAAGCCTCTTACCTCTACTTCAAAGTCCAAACCTTTTTACACAACTTCAACACGGACGTATAGTTACTTAGTAGAGGGGTGGGGGGGGGGGGGGGGGCAATCCCGGTAACTAGACCACTCCAAGAATTATCCATTGTGCATCACAGCTTCTATAGCAATTTCACTTGACATGCTGAACATATCAGAGGTGAATATCGCTCAGATCTAGACAGCTTGAGCTGTTACTTACAATGGTATACGGCCTCGATAGCCGAGTGGACTAAATGGTCGACTTTTGAGGAGCAGAGAGAGCCGGGTCACACCGGTTCGATCCCAATCCTACCAAAAAGTTTTTCTGCTCGGCATTCACCTCTGATATGTTCAGCATGTCAAGTGAAATGTATATCGAGGCTGTGGTGGTTCGGAACCCACCTAAAAACTGTAGGTCCCCATCGTTTACTCGATGGCTGGGGAGCTGGTATTTGGTAGTGCTGTCAGCAGAGCACAATGGATAGTTCTTGAAAACGGTCTAGTTGCTGGGCTTGCCCCCCCCCCCCCCCCCAACCCTCTGCTACTTACAATGGTGATGCTGGCGGCGTCATCAAACTGCTTCATGCAGATGCTAACGAATGCGGAGCCCAGCAAGAGCATGATGAGAGGGTTTTTGAACTGCTCCACGTACTTCTTCCATGTCGGCTCCTCTTCCAGCACCGTCAGCTCATTATATCCCGTCAGCTTGCGCCGCAGCTGCGCTTCCCGCCACGACAAACCCCGCCTGCAGATACAAGAAACCGGTCAAAAGAAAGTAAGAACAAAATACAATGCTGTGACAGCAGAATGGTTTTTAATCCCTATCTTTTGAGATATTTATTTGTTCTGAAATATAACCTGGGTCCTATGAGTTCGAATCCCGGTAACGAACGGCAATTTTCTGTTGGTAGCATGGATGTCACATCAAATATTCATTTGGCTTCGAACAACGATCAGTTTATGGATATAAAGCTATACCTTCGGGCCAAGGGCTGTAAGCACCAGGTGCGTGGGCCCTTAAATTTTATTTTTAAAAAAAGAAAAAATAGGTACGTACCTGACATCTACACGAAGTCTCGCGGCACACTCCTCCGCGCCTATCACGCTGCATTCCGCCGAACTTAGCCACATCTCCTCCTCCTTCTGCAAAAACAAAATAAATAAAATAACAACTCTTAGTACAAGACACTCATTCCCTTCTACCAAGCCGCGCCGAGAAAAATTCATGCCCCGGGAGATGAAGGCTGTTCGGGAAGACCCGATCCAAAATTTCGAGTCTGATTGTTGATGTTAGGCACCTACTAGAAACACCGTGAAGTAACCAAAAGTCATTTCAATGAATTTTTGCTTCTTTTACGTCCTTGAAAGAACTGACTAACGATTTACTTTTTTTATAAATTTCATATCTTATCTATTATATAATGTATTTTTCATAAATAAGTATCTCCCATATGCAGGGGTAACGCCCTCCCTATTAGGTATCGGGGCCAAGACTCGCTAAACAGGGAGTAGAATTCATGTAAACAGTGTAAACACCCATTAGGTACATTACAAAAGTAGTGTAAACGCCACGGTGAAGGTGCCTACTTTCTTATCATTATCAATTACTATTACCATCATGTAGCTACGAGCAACGAGCACGGTGTTACTTTTCTATGCATTATTAAGAACCAGGCACTTTCATTTCAAAGTGCCTGAGATGGGACATTTAGAAACTGGAAACTTTTGGATATTTATATGTTCTGAAATATAATATGCCTTTTAAACGACACTCGCGATTCATGCTGATCATGAATACGTATACCTTCATAATCTTTTTTTGGGCCAAAAGTTTGGCACGCGTGTTTAGCGTATGGCTGAAAAGTGTTCAGCAAGGAATATTTATGACATTATAAGGAAATATTTGGCCGAGGGGGTAACCGCTCCAGAGATTCCTTGAGATTCCATAAAGATTTCCAAAGATTCCCAACGATATTCATAGAAAGATTAACCCAGAAGGGGTAACCACTCAAAAAAAAAAAAAAAAATAAAGGGTCCGACAACAGTCGCACTTAACTTTCTCGCCCCATGTAATTTTTTTATTTTTACTTTACCTGTATACGGAGTATACGTAAGGTAAAGTATTGTATTCGTGCGGGCCAATTTTCGGCAAACGTCAACTTTGAACCGTCATTGCTCCCAGACCTCACAACCGATTGGAACTTGCATATACATTTCGGAAACGTCCATGCCTTCGGAATATGAAAACCAACTCACTTCTTTTATCCGATGAAAAGTTTGCCCCCAGGAATTTTTAGAAGAGGTCAGGTACGCCGTGTCAGTACGTATGTATGTATGTATGTATGTATGTATGTATGTATGTATGTGGCATTGACCTGGACGGCACACTTTTCAACCGATTTTCTTCAAAATCGGTAGTGACCTTTCTAAAATTGGAAGAAATAAAAATCCAGAAGCCCAGTTTCCCCCCTTTAAAATTAAGGGGGGTTACCCCCCTAAAACTCCCCCAAAAAGTAGAAAAAAAATATTTGCTCAAAATCGGCTCTAACGATTTCGATCAAATGTTAGACAATTATAGAACAAATAATTACGAATCCAATGATACCACCCACTACCCCCGCATAACTCCCTGGCCGTTAAAAAGAGGGGGGAAGTCCCCCCTGGACCTGTGAAAGGGCGAAATCAGTGGATTCAGTTGTTTGTGGTATATGAGTAGTTCTGGATATGACACGTGACAACGGCCATACTCGTCACAAATGGTATATGGCTTATTTCGAGCCTCCCCCCCCCCTGGGGGGGGGGGGGGCAATTTTGAGTGACTTTTAAAGTGCGGCTTATGGGGTCTCAAACTGTTCGGGCGAACGTTGTGAAGCAATTTTTTGTATCAAAAAGTTTTTCTGAACGTATCCAAGCACCCCACCCCCTGAGGGGGGTAGATTTGAGTGGTTTGCGAAATATGGATTGTGGGGGCTCAAAATGATCGGGAGATCGTTCTGAGGCAATTTATATGGTCAAAATGATTTTTCGCCACCCCCCCCCCCCCCTATGGGGGGAGTTTTGTTTACTTTCCAAAGTACGTTGTATGGGGTATCAAAATGCTCAGAGAAACGTTGCGAGGCAACTTATTTTGTCAAAACGTTTTTCCGAGCTTCCCCATCCACCCCACCTCCTTTTAGGGGGTAGTTTTGGGTGGTTGCCGAAGTATGTCGTGTGGGGTCTCTAAGTACTCGGGAGAACATTCTGGGGCCATCCCTTTCGTCAAAAAGTTTTTCCGTCTCCAATCATTTAACCAAGGGTTTCTTTCTAGGAATCACGCAAATAAGCAGGTAAAGTTTTGTCCGACCGTGTCGTACCGCTTGTTTTATTTTTTTGGAGATTTTTTTGCGGGCGTAATTTTTAAGCAATCCAAAATCGGTTGAAAATGACCCAAGAGCATCTATCTGAGATCACTCCTACCAAGTTTCATGGCTATCATTCTATTACTGTAGTCTCAAATGCGTTCTAACCATTCAAAAACGTGGTTTCTCATTCTCAACTCATTTTCGACACTTTTTTGACAAAAACGGCCGTAATTTTGAAGATAACAAAATTCTGTTCGACAGATGTTTAAGTTATATGGTTCTACACAAATTTACCAAATTTCATAACAATCGGTCAATAAATGTGAATGGCGCCGAAACGATCGAACTTTGGTCCAGAACGGCCGTAATTTTCAACCAATTCAATTTTAGTTGAAAATGACCTCGAAGCATCTATTTGTCAACACACATACCAATTTTCAGTGTTATAGATTGAAAAGTGTACCGTCGGCGCTTGTCTAAGTAACCAAAAACACGATTTTTGAATTATTTTGGCGGTTTTTTGACAATAGCGGCCGCAATTTTTGACCAATCAAAAAATCCTTGAAAATGTGTCTCGGCAGTGATTTTAGACAGGTCCATACCAAATTTCATCAAAATCGGATGAACGGTATAGGCGCTAGAGCACTGCACGGACTGACGGACTGACAGACGGACGGACAGACTTTTTCCAGAAACCACTTTTTTTGACTCAGGGGACCCCCAGGATCATGGGAAACCCAAAATCTCAATTTCGAAATTTTGCACGAAAACAATACTTTCTCGCCATATATGGCTAGCGAGAAAGTAAAAAAAACAAGCGGTACGACACGGTCGGACAAAACTTTACCTGCTTACTTGCGTGATTCCTAGAAAAAACCCTTGGTTAAATGATTGGAGACGGAAAAACTTTTTGACGAAAGGAATGGCCCCAGAATGTTCCCCCGAGTACTTAGAGACCCCACACGACGTACTATGGCAACCACCCAAAACTACCCCCTTAAACGAGGTGAGGTGGTTGGGGAAGCTCGGAAAAACTTTTTGACAAAATAAATTGCCTCAGAACGTTTCCCCGAGCATTTTGATACCCCATACAACGTACTTTGGAAAATAACCAAAACTCCCCCCATAAGGGGGGGGGGGCGAAAAAACATGTTGACCAAATAAATTGCCTCAGAACGATCTCCCGATCATTTTGAGCCCACACAACCCATATTTCACAAACCACTCAAATCTACCCCCCTTAGGGGGTGGGGTGCTTGGATACGTTCAGAAAAACTTTTTGATACAAAAAATTGCTTCACAACGTTCCCCCGAACAGTTTGAGACCCCATAAGCCGCACTTTAAAAGTCACTCAAAATTGCCCCCCTCCCTGGGGGGGGGGGGGGGGAGGCTCGAAATAAGCCATATACCATTTGTGACGAGTATGGCCGTTGTCACGTGTCATATCCAGAACTACTCATATACCACAAACAACTGAATCCACTGATTTCACCCTTTTACAGGTTCAGGGGGGACTTCCCCCCTTCCAGGGAGTTATGCGGGGGTAGTGGGTGGTATCATTGGATTCGTAATTATTTGTTCTATAATAGTCCAAAATTTGATCAAAATCGTTAGAGCCGATTTTGAGCAAATATTTTTTTTCTACCTTTTGGGGGAGTTTTGGGGGGGTAACCCCCCTTAATTTTAAAGGGGGGAAACTGAACTTCCGGATTCTGATTTCTTCCAATTTTAGAAAGGTCACTACCGATTTTGAAGAAAATCGGTTGAAAAGTGCGCCGTCCAGGTCAATGCCACATACATAGCTAGCTAGCTAGCTAGCTAGCTAGCTAGCTACATACATACATACATACATACATACATACGTACTGACACGGAGTACCTGACCTCTTCTAAAAATTCCTGTGGGCAAACTTTTCGTCGGAGGAAAAAAGTGAGATGGTTTTCATATTCCGAAGGAATGGACGTTTCCAAAATGTATATGCAAGTTTCAATCGCTTTTGAGGTCTGGGAGCAATGACGGTTCAAAGTTGAGGTTTGCCGAAAATTGGCCCGCACGAATACAATACTTTACCTTACGTATACTCCGTATACAGGTAAAGTAAAAAGTCTCGATAGCCGAGTGGACTAAATGGTCGACTTTTGAGGAGCAGTGAGAGCCGGGTCACACCGATTCGATCCCGATCCTACCAAAAAGTTTTTCTGCTCGGCATTCACCTCTGATATGTTCAGCATGTCAAGTGAAATGTATATTGAGGCTGTGGTGGTTCGGAACCCACCTAAAAGTGTAGGTCCCCATTATTTACTCGATGGCTGGGGAGGTGGTATTTGGTAGTGCTGCCAGCTGAGCACAATGGATAGTTCTTGAAAACAGTCTAGTTGCTGGGCTTGTCCCCCCCCCCCCCCCCCCCCCGAGATTTCATAACGTACGTATGTTACATTACGTATGTAATGTTATGTTACCTTTACCTTTAGTAAGTGAAATTAATTAGGTACATCTTCAGTTCAACGTTTTTCGTGTCAATGAATTCAGGTTTTCATGCCTTAACGGAACATTTGTACCAACGTATGTTGGACCTGTTCCAGGAATGGAGCGGCGCCAGAGTTGACACCTTTTCTCATGTTACAGAAGTCGCACCAAGTATGTTTACCATTCTCACGGTAGCTTGTTCCATGCTATAGCTACCTCAACCTATGTAGGTACGATACGATGGTACAAGCCTAGGTGCCCCAAAACCGCGGTGAGCCGCAGTAGCCACTTTTTGGAGGCAAGCAGCAAGCCATGGGTTTTCCGAGCTCTCACGCTAAGAAATCTGCCGTGATGGCAACCTTAAGTCACCCCCTCCGTCAACTTACGATACCTTGGAAGGTTCTGTTTCACAGGTGATACTTTCTTATGAAAGTCACCACGTCACCGTTTTTTCGAGTATGATCCTTTTATGTCGAAATATTTCCTGGTGAGGTAGGTAAGGTTAATCTTATTTTATCTTGCAAGAATAGGAAACACAGTTATCAGTTAATCACGATTAGTTTTATAAGCTCCTTGTCTCTGAAGTAGGAACGTCAGTGTCTGTGAAAGGATGTCCCATCGATTCTACGTCCGAGATAATATTTTTATTTTCTATCTTAGAACATCTTAGATTAATTCCATAGGTTTCCTAGCAAGAATTATCCATCGTGCTCAACTGGCATCAGTACCAGATCGTGATAGTACACGACAGGGACCTACAGTTTTAGGTGGGTTCTGAAACACGACATATATATTTCATTTGAGATGTTGAACACGAACACGTCAGAGGGGAATGCCGATAAGAAAACTTTTGCTAGAAATGGGATTGAACCGGTGTGACACGGCTCCCATTTTCCCCTAAAGACCACTTGGCTATCGAAGCTGTCCGCTGAAGTTACTAAGCAAAAAGAAGGTATGACCTTGGCCAAGACGTAGCGACCTGCGACAGCGATTGGACATGGTTTGGCCAATAACATGGACCCACCAGCCAATACCATCATTTCCGCGATCTCAGTCAACTATGGCGTACTTTATGAGGAAACTATTGGATATTAAATGTTCTGAAATATAATATGCCTTTTTAACGGCAGAAATTAACAGGTGATTTTTGCCAACAAAAAATTAGTCCAAAATTAACCGACGTAAAATCACAACACAGCTTGTTAATATAGGCTGTTAAAAAACATATTATATTTCAGAACATTTAAATATCCAATAGTTTCCTCATAAAGTGTGCAGAAAAAAACGTAAACAAACAGGACTGCGTAGACGCCCATTAGAGGAAATCGGCAGCCTAATTTGTTTTATGTAAATTACGATGTAAATTGCAGCAGGGATCAATTTACCTACTTATTTACCTAAGTGTGTACAAATATGTGTTCAAGACTCACTGCCACATTTTAATTAGCAAAGTAATGAAGTCTAATGAGTGTGTCGGAGCCATAAACGGTCTACAAAACACTCAGGGGTAACAACCGCTTTATCTACCTGTCCCACTATTTGACGTACTACCTACCTATAGTCCCCCCTATTATTAGATGAGATAACTTCAGTCCCATCCAGGGGTAGTAGACGACACAAATGTGAATTGTCGTTGCTAAAATCTTTTACATCGTTGCGACCCCTTCTTCTCAAGTCTATTGCTTGTTCTGAACAAAACATAATTTTGGAAACCGTGTGTTTTTAGACACGACTGGGACCTACAGTTTTTAGGTGGGTTCCAAGCCTCCACAGCCTCGTGCAAAAGTGAATAGGGAAGATCAATGAATTGCGTTCAAATAATTTTAACATGGTGAGTAATAAAATAACGTAGAACTCAAAGTTCACCCAGCCATCTGATTCATCATAGAAACAAATATTGATTTTCTATTATTATGTTCATAATCAAATCATTTCAAATGCGTACCATATAATTTCTGGCAACCAAAACTAGTCCTAAAACTAGTGTCGGACGTCATAAAGACATGCAGTAGTCTCTAGTGGACAGTCCAGTGTAGGCAACGAAACGCTGGCAAAAACCCCGAGCTCTTCCGAAGGTGGCGGTGGTAACACCCCCGCGGCCACCTTGGCCATTCATTCGTTCCTTCGTTAATACACCAATCACCACGTCCGGCAGACATCTCGAACGTTGTGTGCTAATTGAAATGGCGAAGTAATATACTTTCTCCTCGGTAAACCCCTAATACGATCAAGGCCAACGGCAATATGTAGGTAGAGATGCGGGACGAAGAACAATATAGCATTTCCTGGCAGCATAATGTATGCAGTAGTCGATTTACCCTCACCCTGAACAAATAGCAATATAATCGATTATATCTTCAAAGAGACAAATCGATACTGATTCGCAATAGAAGGAAAATATCGATTGGCCGAAGTGAAAAAATTTGATTGCCAAAGGTAGACGACGATTTCCGTCGCTTATTTGACTTATCGATTTAAATAGCCTCTTCCTCTTGATTTGCACCATTCTCAGAGGGCTTCCGCCTATGTCTCATCATCATCATCCAGGGTCAGCAGGCAATAGGCTCATCCTAACTCCACTCGGGTCAAGGTCACACATTACAAACATTACAAGCAATAACTGTACGGTGGGTCATTCCTCTGAAATCTGGGTACTGTCCGCTCTCTCAGGCTAGATTTCACCACATCTCTAATGTATACTTTAGAGACTCCTATCGAACAGATTTATCTTATCGTATGTTAAGGGTCCGCTATACCTGACGGTGCATTTTTTGCCGCCCATAAGATTAACATTGCGAGCGGCGATTCATTTTCAAGGTTTACCCTTGGTTGGAAAGACACAAAATTTTGCCTGTACCTAGCCCTAACAATGTTCTAGGGAGTGTTCGAAGCAGATTTCCCATTTATTTACTGGTTTTCGAGATACAGCACTTTTCTTGAGGTATGCGATGCCTAGCATTTGCAAAACAGTTGCAATAAAAGAAACCAGTGAGAAATTGGGAAATCTGCTTCGAACACTCCCTAGAACATTGTTAGGGCTAGGTACAGGCAAAATTTTGTGTCTTTCCAACCAAGGGTAAACCTTGAAAATGAATCGCCGCTCGCAATGTTAATCTTATGGGCGGCAAAAAATGCATCGTCAGGTATAGCGTCCTCTTAAGTAGACATCACAATATGTTTTTCACTTTCCACACATGACGAAATAGTAACGCGCTGTGCCTCTCAATGGCCGAGCGGTCAAGGGGTCCGACTTGGACCTGAGAGGCCTGGATTCGAATACCGGCGAAAGCAATATTTTCCGCTTATGGTATGGTATGGTCTTCAGCCAAACTCAACTACCGTAGTGTAGTAACAAGTAACAATTGTAATAACAAGAAAAACGTCAGTAGCTCAGCGATTTCCCAGACTCGGATTTTGAAATGGGTAATGAGAAAATCTCAAAAGGGAAATAATTAAAAAATAATTGGCAGCTTGAAATGACATCCGCTGTTGGACTGTTGCTCGATACCAATGAATCTTCTTCTTTCGTTTACCAGTCTATCGTAGGTGGTATTGGAAAACCTATGACCCCCGGTTCTAGACTTGACGTGTCAAGATTTTTCCTGACGGGTGCCTGCCCTTCACCAACTGCGTGAATACTTGACTAAATCATTTCCTTCTCTACAGACGTCACGAAAGCTGGGACTCTACTTCGCCCAGGCTCTTCTAGGGAGTTTTTTTGGTTTCTGGCTATTAGGCCACAGGACCCAGCTAAAGTCTGGATAGTATACATTTTCTGAAGGTGGTACTGCTACCTTAATATCTTCTAGGGAAGAGGGAAGGGGTAATAAGTATGATTTTTGAGAATTTGACGTTGAGATAGGTCACGAATATCACTTATCAGCTACCCAAACTACTTATCACTTACATCTTTACACCCCCAGCCGTAACATTCACGACCGAACACACCCTTAGAAAATTAGCTACTTGGAAAATTCCAAAATGGATAGGGGTAGTCGTCCTTTTCCAGAAAAACCTAGAAAATCAATACAGCTGTACATGACACCGGCGGACGGAGCATTGAAATTTGCAAACTCACCTCTGTCTCCCCCTTCACGTCACTTTTACTATCGGATTTTGATAACTTTTCGTATTTAGCATTATTACTATTGTATTTCATGGCGAAATTGGTTTAATATTCTACGCGACACACATATTTACACAACGAGAACATTACTCCACTGGTTTGCGACTGCCATTGGAGAAATCAACATTGGTACTGACAAGGTGGCAGCCCTGCTGCGTTATGTTGGCTAACCTGACCATCAAGCGCGCCAAAATTCAAACTAGCAAGTTCGTTCTTCTGGAACATTTACATATAATATTTTACTAAAAGGTCCGATCCCGTTCATATTAAAGTTTTTCTCATCCGATATATTCTGCAATGAAATTTCTACTGAGACTAAGGTTGTTCGATTATTTACCTATATTTCCCTATTACCCAACTAAAATTACCTACCTACCTATGGTCCTTCTCACCTCTATGCTAGAGACACTACGAATAAAGTAACTGTAGGTATACAACATGAAAATTAGACAGATAGGTACAATACATTTTTAATTTAAAATAGCCTCAAGAAACAGCAACGCATGTACAAAGTCTTAGGTAGCAAGTGTACTACCATTGGACCAAACGGCAAACAAAATTCGCTCAGACAGTTTAGATGTTACGTAAAGAGATATGGTCATGAACAGAACAATAATTAACTCTCTACCTCGAATGCACACAAAAGTTTTGAGGCTACTATCGATATTGTGTACATTAAATACTTAAAATTAAAATAAATCATCTCGATTGAAATTAAATCTAGGCAACTATTGGATCTTCTTATTCTAGAATATAAGAAGTACTTTTTTTTTTGAAGGAACAAACGTGTCCACTGTTGAATTTCAACTTGTGACATTTCAGAGCGTAAATTCCAATAGTTTCCCAGTTTAAAAAGTAAATGAACAAGAACAAACTCATAAATTTTTAAACAGAACAATTTCTGATCCAGTAATCTCAGTAAGGATGATAACTTAAAGCATGCTTCATGCACTAACCATTTTTGGAAAAGGATTCCCGGCTTGAATCAGCTTCGAACAATTATTTCCCAGCCAAAAAAGAAAATAATTTAAACTGTGTCAACATCTGTTGAATAGGAGGATCAGAAAAAGTCGTATTTTCGTCACAGAGACATTAGCATAAGATCTAACAAAAGTAGCAAAGCAACAGCATGGTGCTTTTCTATACAACGTATCGCTGGTGCCCTGAGCCAGCCGTCTAAGGGTAACGAAAATGGTTCTGGTGTTACTGCGAACTCTTCTTATCCAGCTAATACACTTTTAAAAGTTGTTCATTTTGGTCAACCGTTTCTAGGAATTTCATGGTGTACTAAAACTGATTCCACCAACGTTATGTCACAATTTACGGGTTTATTCGAGGAGATCTACGGTGTAGCGGTTGTAGGGCAAGTACGGCGTCTTGCTGAGGTCATTATCATTGTGTTTGACCGTCCGATTGGGCACGACATCAGGTCCCCTACCCATCAGCCAGTCAGCGCAGGCCTTCACGTCCGCCTCGGAACAGTTGTGGGCGACCCACCTGTCCACTACCCTCTGGAACTTGTAGTGCTTCGCGCGCGTCACGCGAGGGTGTGTAGTCTTCGCGATAGTCAGCGCATTCTTCTTGTAGAGAAGGTTATCCTTGTTGATGACGAACAGGATTTTGTACGAGTTGAGATTGAAGCGACACTCGGTGTTGTCCTGGGCTACCACGTCGTTCGGAGGCATCTCGCCTACCCGCACGGGTTTCGCGTCCACGGTGGGCGGTTTATCCTCTTGCATCGGTTCGTCTCTTTCACCACCTTCCCCTTTATCAGTGGGCTCGGGAGTTTTCGCGTGGATTCTCTTCCAAGCGCGGATGTTTTTGGCTCGAAATACGGGCTTGTCCACGGGCTGGAGGTCGTCGTCTGGGAAGCCTCGCATAGACTCGGCGAAGGCGTCGCGGTAGTGTGCCCACTTGAGCGCCTCACCACCCTCTCCTTCGTCAATGTCCGTATCAAGCAGCTCGATAGTCATGCGGCAGTCTTTGTGATAAATAAAAACCTTGTAGCAACTTTCATCGTTAAGCTGTTGCTCGATTCGTTTCTGATATGCAGTTTCGAGGGCAGCTCGCTGGTGTTGAGTGCGCACTGCGCCGCCGGCGCCGCCACGCTTGACCTCCTGATTAAACTGTTCCATGCAAGCTTGGGGGATCTCGTCACACACGATATGTTGAAGCTGACGCACAGCGTAGGTCACCACCTTGTCCAGAGTAAATGCAACGTAGGCATGGATCCCAAACATTTCACGCAGGTTGTCTTCGTAGGTACTGCTCTCCAAATTTCCATCCAACACGCCCTTGACCATATCGAGAAGAGTGGGGTAATAATCGGCCACCTCCACATCCACCTTGGGCTTCAGCCGCAGAGCGAGGCTGGTGGACTCGGGGCGCGTCAACTTCTCGGCGGCCTCCTCTACCGCGAGGATTTCAGCACGCTCGTACATCTTGGCGAGGCGCTCGCAGAGGATGTGATGCAGACGCAGAAACAAGTACCAGTTGTTGTTGGTCATGAAAAACGCGTAACTGTCGTCGCCATCGTCATCAGCCTCCATCTTGGCTACCTCGGGCTCGGGCTTGACGCCGTTAGTGGGGCGGGGGCGTTCGGTCGGCTTCTCATCGACATCCATAGGCTCCATATCGTCCTTTTCATCGTCGCTCAGTTCCTGTCGGGGGTGGTGAAACAGGTCTGGCAGGAAGTGACGCAGAATGACCTTCATCTTGTGTTTGTCTTCCTTCTGCAAACCACTGAGCCGCTTGGCGTGGTGAATGAGGAGATGTGAGGCGTCATCAAGGATAGTCTTGTCCTTGTAGGGCAGGACGAGGTGCGGGCCGCTCTCTTGCATCCCATCTTCACTGGATTCATGGCGTTCTTCGAAAATTGCTTCAATCTCGCCATATAGCGATTTCGATCCCAAATACCTCGCATCAGTTTGTTTGAAATTCATGCCTTGATGATCCAGACTCTTGAGATAATATTTTTCGTTCTGTTCACGCCAAATTTTGTTGAATCCTTTCTGGGCTTCACGCCATTCGTCCTCCTTGGCCCTCAGACGGCGCAAGACGACGGGAATAGCTACCAGTGGGCTCTTTTTTAATCCATCGATCATGTCGGGGGCTTTATCGCCATAAACGCGGGATATGGCGCGCAAATGTATGGTGGGGGAGGTGCCACCCAGGCAATCATCCAGCCGGAACTTTTGCGCTTCCTCAGGAGTCATGCGGGAAATTTTCTTCTGGATGGCCTCCAAAACGCGGATGGTGGCTCCATTGGTCTCGATGACCACGTCCAGCTCGAAGCGCTCGTCCTCACACCGATAAATGTACTCTTCATAAATGGTTTTACGACTTGTGACGAATGTGGAATCTTCGGCCCATGTGGGGAAGCTGACCCATGTATCGTTGAGCACTTCGCGGCACAACGCTGTGCGTCCTGATGTTTTGGGCAAAGCACACGACTTTGGCAAAGCGCAGTAGCTCGCTCCGAGCCGCTTGCATGTCGAGTAGTCAATTTCCATGGCTAGGTCACCCTGAGGCCGGTCTTGACGCGCCGCAGGAATCAAGTCCATGCGGGTCTGAAGTCCAGAAGGTTCTGTCACTCCCACGAAGTCCTTGAAAGAGCGCAGGAGGTCTGGAGAGCGAGATAACGATGGGGTGACAAGCTGCACCAGCTCCAGCTTGCTCACTATTTCGTGGTTGAACAGCATCAGACAGCGAAGGAAATTTTCGTAGACATCCGGAGATTTGAGAACGCGGCGAACCTTGTCAAAGAATGCGTAGTCGTTTAAACTTGCATACTTGCCAGCTTCAGCAAGAGTTACATCCCTCAGAGATGCCCCAATTCGTATTTTCTTTGGAGTTGTTGACGCAGAAAAGCTCGGGGAGCGCTTGAGAGGGGTGGGTTTGGGAGCCGAAGCCCGCGGGGTGTCGCGTTCTGACCCACTCGAGTCCCGGGGCAGGTTTATTGTCTTGAGAGTGACGGCAGGTTTCTTCGGAACCACAGGATGATCTATACTGGGCAAGACCTTTGCGTTGAGGTGGCTGGTCGATTCGGGAAGAAACTGGCCAAACTCCGCCAACAAGTCTTCTTGGTGTTCAAACAGCTTCGAGACTTGCGAGTAGACTTCGGCTTCTGTGAGATGTTTGGCGGGTCCGCAAGTCCCCTCCTTGACGTTGCGTTGCTCCTTTTGATAGGTATGTAATATCTCCAAAAATTTCTTGTATTTGTCCGGCTGTCCTTGGAACCGGTTTTTGATTTTGTTCACGTAGTTGATGGCGTGATTAAATTCGACCGGTTGGCTCTGCGTAGTCGGAATGGGCGAGTCGACGCTGTTGAGAGCGTGGGACACTGCGAGGTGCGCCTGCTGCTGCGAGAGGGGGAGCATGCCGAAAGGCGAGGGCGTGAGGAGCCCGCCACTCCCCGGCGGAGGCGCTGGGTGTGGAGGATAGTGGGTGGCGGGGGCGGGCTGAGGGGAGCCGCTCCGAGGCAACAGGGTGGCGGGATGCTTGACACCGCTCGGCACCACCTGTATGGTCTCTGTCTGGGGCCCCAAGCCGTGGTGCGGGGTTTGAATGAGAGTGGTAGTAGCCGCAGTGGGGCTGGGCATCGAGACGCTCACTTGGAACGCGTACCCCTGCTCGTTCGACTGAACCTCGATCTTGTAACCAGGCGGGAGGAACGTGTTGAAGCCCACAATAAGCTCAGGGTGGCCCTTGAATAAATTCGACACCCGCTGAATCACGCCTGGTGTGTCAATGCTTTGCGACTTAAACTCCTTCATAATATCGAGAAAATCGTTATAAACTTGGGGCTGGCTTCCAAACTTGAATTTGACCTGATCCAAGTATGAGAGCGCGTCTTCAACCTTGAGGCGTTGAAAATGCTGCTGGGAGGAGGTGCCAGGGGGAGTGCCCGGGCCCGGCAAGGCGATGCTCGTGCTAGTATGCACCTTGTGCCTCATCTGCAGCGGCGGCTGCACGCTTGGCTTGCTAGAGCCATACTGGTACTGCACGGTGGTCATCGGCACATCCTTGGAGTAGAGAGGCTGCTGAGAAGGTGCAGTGGGCGTCACGGCAGCTTGTGTGGACATGTGGATAATATTCTGCACGTTCTGCACACTGGAAATGATCGGCGGACCGCCGGGGGTCATGCCAGGGCTGATGATGTGGGCCGGAGGTGACTGGTTGGCCCGCGAGTAGAGGCCCTCTTTATTGGGGACCATCTGGGGAGGCCCTTCATCTATATGTCTCTTCATCACTCACGGCATGCGCAAAATCAGCTGAAATAATACAAATCGTTAGTGGAAAGGTAAGACAATTGAGGTTTTGGCGATCAATTGGGACTCTTTCCATTATTCGTGAAGTTCTAGAAAGCTTAGAGCCTGATCGTGCATCGCTACTAATTCCACATCACAAGCCCGCGTTCAACTAGTGTCGGTAGAAGTATTTCATAATTGAGTTCTTTACGAAGGGACTTATCGCTATTCGCTTGTTTTCGTTCCTAAGTAAAATCGGACAAAAATCTTTGGCCTAAAAACAATAAAATTTGCCCAGCCAACAGTAATGCAACAATTTCCATTTTGAAATGAGATAACTACTGCGCTATAAAACGAGAACACACTGATAGGATTTTACTCAAAATTCAGGAAAAATTAAACCTTCGAGGGGCGAAAAAATTTTACGGTTTGGGATTTACTTTTGGACTTCATTACCTCTCCCGCACAAATAGGTGTTTTCGCCCATCAAATAATAAAAAAAACTTAAGAATATTAAGCCAGACTCGTTTTCAAACGTTTCATAGCCCAAAATTCCACAAAAATGTTTAAATACCTTCAAAATATGCAAAAGTCTGGAAAATTTTTCAACTTGTTGACAAGCCAATATTGCTTCAAAATGGTGGCCTTTGCTTTGGTCGTACCGCGCTGAAAATTTTCAACCTCCACTGAGACCAAATTTAGTCCGTTTCCAAAGCCAAATTTTGGCAATAAACGTAGTCCATACTTCAAAATTATCAAAAAAGGCACTTACCTTTTTGAAGGATGAGAAATCTACAAGAAATTCCCAAAAAACTACGGAGAAAACGCAACCAAGCCGCACTCGCAAAAAGTGAAAGTGAGATGTTGGCAGCATTGCATGGCTTACAGGGTTCATCTGCTGCCACGAATAAATATTACCGCCAAATTTTTAAATGTGTAGTGAACTTTTTTGTTTACCCTCAATGATTATTTTTATCTCAATTAAAATTATGTTTATATTATATAACAAACCTGACACGTCTCTTCATTCACTGCATAGTAGTGTATGCTACACATAACATAATTTAGAGCATTATTATTTAGTTTCTATATAAAATTATTGGCACTTTAAGGCGGAATACACCCATTTGGTTCGCAATGCTACGTACTTCAAGCCCTACTCCGAAGTTACAGGGCGAGTGAAAAGTGTTTATAGGGGGATGTAAACCTGAGACTCTTTGTCGTGAGGTAGTGTTGTATTTTTGCATGAAATGGAGTAATATGCCCACAGGAGCGGTTTTAAACAGTCAACTACCAGTCCACATGTTTTTTTGATAGATCGCGAAAACACAACACTACCTCACGCGAAATATTTTTTTGTAACGTTTCGGACTAAAACAGTATGATTTTATTGTCACATTTAGTAGAAAAGCTTGATAAATATTTGTAATATTTACCGCCGCCATGTTACATGTTGACAATTTTTATTTCACTTACGGAAGTGGGTAATTTCAACACCATTTCTCTACTTTTTCTCCTGTAAAAGCTAAACATAGTGTCCTACTTTCACTCGTTGGTTTCGCGTTCGAATAGCACACTATGTTTAGCTTTTAGAGTAGACACAACCATTACGAGATTGCAATTACCAGTCTCCGGCTGTACTAAAATGTAAACATTAGTTTTGTCGAATATTTACTTTCGCACAGTGGTTTTGGTGGAGTTCGTCGAGAATGTATGGTGGCCCTTAACTAAAACGTTGGGTTACGACACCTTCCTCACTATTTTTGAACCATATTATTCGCAATATGAGTCCAAATGTTTCAGCACAAGTCCCAGTGCTACTGAATTATTGCCTGTTGCCATGGAAACACCCGTAAACATAAAAAAATCTCCAGCGTTTGTTCAAATGTTCGACGAGTTGTTCGCTTTAAGGCGACTGAGCATAAGGACCACTTACCTCTACAACGAATCCAGGATAAAACAAAGTATTTTTAATGAGGGCAACACCCCGCCGATGATAATTATTAGCTAAACTCATATTTCTCTGAAAGAGGAAACGACTAGTCGTCCAAAATACGTTCATGAAAAAGAACTTCACAAACTTCTTTTACTACACGCACACTGCACAAAACATTTTCCCGATGAATTGTACCGCCTTCATGGTGAACACATGCTCACGGCATCTCACCCCTTATCAGTTTACGTGATAAGGACCGTCACTTGTGTCTTTTCTTCCTTAAAAACCATAAAACCGACTTTGACCCTTGACGGCAGTTCGATCACCACAATAACTATTTAGCGAGTTCACATGATCTATTTTTTATCACAACTCCAGTTTAACTTATCACGCAAGCAAGCAATTAGGTTCTGGATAGCCTGGACAGGTTCTGGTCGTAAGTCACTGTGAAAAATTTAAACAAAACATAGGGACCTACCTATAGCACACCTCACTTGGATGAGATAAGAGTAGGTAAGGAGGTAGGTACCAAAACACCCACTGTTCTCAACATTTTTTTTTGTTCAGAACAAGAAGCAGCTAGACCTAAGAAGAAGGGGCCACAATTATCTAAACAAGAGATCTAAGTAAAGGAGTTTAGCGATATTTTACATTTCTGTGATCATCCACCCCTGGATATCACTGAATTTAATCTCACCCTAGCACGCCTCTTAAAAGAAACTGAAATATATTAAAGTAACAGTAAAACAAATATATAATAAAATAGTGCTGATTAGGCCTATCGACATAAATATTTAGAACTCTAGCAATAAAATATCTCACACATTAAATAGGAATTATCAGATACTGAGTGTAACGACAGTCGGAGGAGCGGGCGCCCCGTTGAGGGCTTCAATTGTGATGGATTTACCGTCTACCCAAGTGATGTTGATTCCGTTTACTAAGTCAGAATTAGGAAGAACAGTGGGAAACATTTTTACGTTCCTAAAGCGAAACTGACCCACCCCAAGATCAAACAACCCGTGGGAAAGCTGCCAGAGGGAAGCGGTGCCGGATGTGCACAGTGCTATCAGAAATTTGCCGTCTGGTGAAAACCTCAGCCCGGCTATCGGGGCCTCATGTGCCTGGAAGATGTGGGAGCGATGGGCGCGAAGATCGTGCACCACTACCTTCCCATCGGGCATACCAACGGCGACCCGCTGCCCGGCCACATTGTGGTGCAGCTGCGGCAGCCAGACTCCCAGCAGAGCCGACAGTTCTGCTTCGCGAAGGTGCCCAGGCTCGATACACGCCAGAATGACCTCCACTGCGTCGCTAAGAAGCGCGATCAAACCTCGCGGTAATTCTACCAGCAACTCCCGCACTGAAGACAGAATTTCTGCCTTGGACGCTTCAAGTACAGGATGTGCCGTTTTGCACATGTACTTGAGGTGGGCAATAAACTGGCTGAGCTGTTCACGGGCAATGGTAGTGATGGCTCGCCGCGTGGTCAGGATAATATCTGCATCTGGATTCTCAGAGCACCGTTCAAATACAGCAACAACCGCCTCATCAACAGGGAAGTATTTTTCCCAAATGGCGAACCCGCGGCCCAGTAAATCAATGGCTGCCCCTAGGAGGGAAGCCTCGGAACCCGAGGAGGTAACTACAAAACGTATGCTATGTGATGTTTGTTGTGTGATGCCTTTGTTACGAACTTTGGCCCCTATTACTAAAACACTACATAACACTAAGGCGATAGTTGACAGATGATCAACCTGATCACTGTCTCTGGAAGGAGACATGGGTAAAAACTGGCGCCATTTCTCTATAAGCTTAGTGGAATCTTCCTCACTCAACCCCCGAATCTGTTCGATTAGGACACTCCGCGCAGTATTACGGACAGCGCTGGACCTGGTCTGCCACAATGTAGCCAGTTTCTCGAACGTAGCGACGTTACACGTGACTGGCAAAGAGTCAAGGAAATGCACCAAACGTTGCCACGAGGCAGAGTCAATTTCACTGCTAGTCATAGAAAAGGAGAATTTGCCCAAAACTTGGACTAGGGCAGCCATGGCGACGTAGTCCCAGCGCTTCCGCTCCACCTCGTCATTGGAAGGGTGGCGCAAGCTCAGAGAGCCCTGCTCGGAAGCCACGTCAAACGATCTCGTCCCCATGGGGTTGATGAGGCCCAACTCTGCGACGCACGCTGCATCCAACGCGTTGTCCTTGCCCCACACATGAAGGAGGGACAACGCCAGCTGCGCGTAAGGTATAAGCTGAGTCCCCGACACAGCAGAAATCTTTCTCTGCACAGTAGACTTTTCTACATGATGTTTAGGCAAGATATTTAAATGAAACTTTTCTTGTAAATGCTCAGCTTCCTGTTTCAAAACGTCGAGAACATTGGAAATTGTTTTTTCGAGTCCAGCAACACGATCAGGGGGCTTGGCCAAAGCGTGAATTTTCCGAAACACGGAGTCTTCGCTGTCAGAGTCAGGAAATATTGCTTGGAGGTGGGTACACAGTTTGGTGATATTCAGCAATAGGACATAAGCCTCGCTGTGGGGAGCCATGAGCAGACCACCCAGTATAACAGGTCCAGAGTCACGAGTCCGCGCGATATGAAGAGGCTGTCGAGGAAGCTCATCGGCTGTCGGCCCGGCCGTGTAAAAATCCCACAGCACGTCTTCGCGGGCCTCCTCGCAGTCGTACACAACTTCTTCTGCTGCCACGCCACCCAGCACTCGGTCCAGCACGCCGGTACGCAGTTCCCATACAAACACAGACCCATCGAAGCACTTGACGATGAGAAAATCATCGCAAGGTTTCCACCTCACTGCTACGATAGGAAATGGGTGCTGGGAGGCAAGAAAGGCGCACCTCCGATCCCGAAGACTGAGGATCGCCACCGAGTGGTCGACGGAGACGCTGCAGATAGGGCTCGCTACGCGCTCATTGCACTCCCCAGGCGGGGTCAGCAGCCGCACCACAGGCCCAGAATGTACGCAGAACCTGTGCATAAGCTCGCACTTGAAAATATCCCACAGGCAAACGCTAAAGTCATCCCCTCCGCTCACCAGCAGACTCTCGTGGTAACTCGCCTGCTCCGTATGCGGATATAAAATGCATCTAACCGCCCCTATGTGACCGGACAGACATATGAAATCAGGATTCGTATTTTGAAAGAAATGCGCTAAAATCAACTCGGTAGCGGAAAAAATGAGCAGTTTTCCATCACTGCATCCTGCGATAAATTTATTTAATTGCGAAATATGGACACTACATACAGCAGAAACGCCGAGGTGGTCGATGAGACCTTTATGACCAGTGACGGGAATTGAGGCGTCAGCTGAAGCCTGTCTTCTCGGGACGCCTGACGTCACGTTCCACACAGACAACGTCCCCTTGATATCCGCCGCGACGTAGAAACATTCGTTACCGTGGACTAGAAGCCGATTCGAAGGAACATGGAGCTCACTCCCAGTACCCTCCATTATACTTCTAACAATCTTCCCCTTAACATCACATTCAAACAGGGCACCGCGCCGGCTCCAGACCAACACTTTGTCATTAAAAAAATCTCCTCCCTCCAACGCTTCGGTCGTCGTGTGTTTGAAGATGAGGTGGATACCTACATCAAACACGAGGACTTGTGACGTGGTGACAAGAAGTAGCCACCTACGAGTCATATGGAACGCCATGGCTTTGCTGTGGCGAACGCCCAGCGGCCCCAAACTGTTCTCTAAGCAGACGCCTTCCTCTGCGTCACTAAGGGACCATGTCTTCAGGAAACCACTAGTAGTGATACCCTGCACCTGAATCCCATTCTCTTTGGGGAATGACCGAAAACAGGCGACCCAATCGGCCTGCTCCCGCGACTGTAACAATACTGATATGTGGAGGGTATAGGCGTTAAGAATAAGCATATCGGGGTAGAATCCTGCGCACATGACTTGGTTTTCGCCTAACGCTACGGCTGAAGTATGCGTGTAGTTGTGGTCCATGACTCGCTTTAGATGTCTCCCACACGGCAGTTCGTAATGGCAGATAGCTCCATCTAGATGGCAGCTGACGAAGAAGTCGTTGAAACATGCTATGGCCGAGACCGCTGTTGTTTGCCCAGTTACTATCCAGCTGAAAATGTTAAGAGAGTCATCACTGTTTGTTTTCAATTTTTAATCAAGTCAATCTCATCGAGGGAAAGTTAGCGATATATCCGGAGCTAACGTGAGATATCTACCACCTGAGGTAGGTACCTCCTACGCATACTGTTCTTCAATGACAGGATACATAAACACGTAGTCTACGCATCAGGTGGAAATTTTGCGAGGTTATGATAACAAGTCATCTGACTCTTACTCTCAACAACATTGACCACATACTTTAAGATAATCTTAATTGGTGGATAATAGCTATCAAACAGTTAAAAACTCGTTTACTGACTAATTTAGAAATTGATTTTGCATACCTGGGAGATAGTTCGGGGAGTAGGGGGCACCCTTCCACATTGTACGTCCAAATAAATATGTTTCCGTCCCACGAGCCCGTCACAAAATACTTCAAATTTGGTGATACTGCAACCGAGGATATTTTATGTCGTATCTGTCCCCGGCTCCATACGGTTAGGGGGAGAATTTGGTCGTTTTCCCACCCCATTTGAGTTGTTTACATGGTTTGTGATTGCGTCATGATGTTTTTCCGTGGCACTAGAAAAGATTTGGGTCAGGCGCGGGACTGCTGCCACGACTTTTACTTTGTCAAGGCCACTTCTTCCGGCGAGTGTTCATTTTCAGGCTACGTCCAAAGTCCTAATAACCTTCCTAGTAGGTAGGCTAGCATCTGGCAGTTCCACTGTACTACTAATACTATCTACGCGTAATACGCCCTGAAAGTAAATATTTTCTGAATTGACTAGTAAATCCGGGAGGTCTCAAATTTGAAACAATTTTTGTACCTTCTGTTTGCTATGTTTCCAACATATCAACCCTTTCATCAGGGGGCAGCAAAGTGCAGGGGGAAGACCCTGAATTTTGCCAAGTCTCAATTTTGTTCAATTCTTGTCTGATTCGATTGGGTTGATTTCCCTATGGAGATATTATACCAACAGACTACAGACCCAACCACCAGCTATGGTTCCTAACTTCCCTCCTGCTAATTTTGTCATTACTTCATGTATAGGCCAAGTCAGGATAGGAGCGTACCGATTACTCATAATTTCTTGCAAATCTAGGGCTGATCGAAACTTCTTCTTGATCAGGGAAATATCTGCTCAGGGTCGGAATGGCATTTTTAGCGTATCGGCGTCAACTGAAAATCTTCAAGAAATTATGACTAATCGGTATGCTCCTGACTTGGACTATAGATTCAATCGACTGAACTGTGAAAAAGACCGTATAATTAGTACCTAAGAAAATACCTTAGGAACAGGTACCTACCTAAGTACCTGACAGATGAAACAATGGTTTCGTCCAGTGACCTCGTACGATGCCTCCTCTACTGTTCTGACGAGTTGGCATCCTCGGACGTCTCGCTTGCGGGAAATGACGGCAGTTTTTGGTCATCAAACATATTTCGAAAGAATCGAAAGTAGTTATAAGGATGGATACATAGATACATCTATATTTTCTTCGGAAAGTAACAAGTCTCAATTCCGGAAATAGCGTGACATTCGGTCGAATTCAGCCTTCGAATGTAAGTATGTAGGTTACAATAATTATGAGTCGTGAAAGCAAATTAGGCATTATGCAAAAAATAAAGCCACACCAGCGACTTCTTCCCTCTGTCTTTATGACAGATGTTAGGTTTGGATGTCCTACTCGTCGCCCTCCAAGTTGATGTGTGTTCCAAACTTGGCGTAGAGCTGAGTCTTCAGAGTAGACATATTGTCCTTGAGCACGGCCATGTCATCTTTCAATTTCTTGATTTCACAGTCAATTTTATCTCTTGATTTCTTCAAGGACTCCTGTACGGTGTTATAATATAAATACTGTATTAGATGCCTTATCAAGAACAGTCGCATTTTTTGGCAGTAGAGCTTGCACCGACCACTTAAGTAGTTATTTCACTTTCATACCTATTATTCCATCGTGTTCAGTGTGGGCTACATGTGGAAGCTTTGGAGCATATACCTGCCTACTTTTGGAATGTTCAGTGACAGAACTATCAGGAAATAAGGGGGTCACACTTACCATGGCTTTTGTGCTTGACATGTAAAGGAAGTTGTCTCCTATGAGAATGGGCACCATCTCAGCTGCATCCTCGTCACTCCGCAGAATTAGCTCATCTTCCGCATCATCAAAATTTTTTAGTTCGTTCTAAAATATAAGAATTAAGTGGGTACTAAGTGTGACCTGTCCCTCCCTGGGTTAATTCCCTCCCTTCCCAAAGACATTTTCAACGAAATAGAGGAAACCGTTCTGCAAAAATTCACCTTTTGTCCATATTACTCCCACGCACAGGTTTTCCAGGGTTCGGCCCAGCTGCCGTGTACTCTGCGCCCAATTTCACATAAACGAAGCCACATGTTTGAAGAACTTAACATTATTATTATGGAGTATTTAAAAAATACCACCCATCGCCTGTCTATCACTTACCGTTTTCATTTTGATTTCTACTTTGTACTCCTCATGCTTGGCATTATATTTCGCAAATAAATTGATTTTCTTTTGGTCCTCCAAAGTAATGTGGACGTCTGAATCCTAGAAACAAACATTTGCAAATAAGGCTTCACTTTCGGCTTAAAAACTTAGTTTTACCCTTAAAAACACCAATAATAATTACCGGTTTGAAAACATTACTTCTTCCTGCGTCAGCCATTTTGCTTTATCTGACGCCACGACGGAATGACTACTGCCACGACATTACTATTCCCGCGCAAAACTTTCAAAAGTTTTAAAATTTGTTCCTGAAGCCTTTTTGCTTTGGCCGATCAGTTCGTAACAAGTGGAAAATATTAAAATAAATACTATTTAAATAATAAATAATTAAATACTAACTTTATCTGTAAGATAAGGAGGCAGCATCTAGGTGTATAAAAAACACAGAAATCTTATGAAAAATAAATATTTTTGATTGCTATTTAGGTCGGTACAGTTTTAAGTAGTTATATTACAGACCATAAGCTTACCTACAATGTTAGAGAAACAGAAAAGGTAATGGAAGAAAAATATGACCCATGTCTATGGCTGGTTAGTTGAGGGTTAAAAATGCATTTTTGTTTTCTGTTAACTAGGTTTTTCCACCTATGTAGATACGAGTTGGCCATTTTTGGCGTTCAAATCAAGTTAGTCCGCTCAAAAGGAAATTGTACCTACATAAAATTACAGTGCAAGCAGTGAAATCACCACCTGCAAGAAAAAGTTATGGCAGTTACACAAGGTAGGTACAATAGGTATTTTAGGTAAACAAACGAAAGGCTAAGTCATAGTAAACGCGTGGTTTTGTTCCAAATGCTTTAAAATCACTGATAAAGTATTTTCGGTAACCTTATCATTCTACTATCCCAAAGTAAAGTCACACAAGAAGGGGCGATATAAACGTTCAGAGAGCATGCAGAATAATTACACACGAGTATTATCGCTCAAAGGTAATAGGAACTGATAAAGTAAATCAAATTGAAAGATCTCACAACATTTAAAAGAAACTCCAACAAATACGAGACTGAAAATAGATATTTAGGACCAACCAATCAAGTTTAGAACTATAGAGTAACATCAATCAGATATCAGATCACCATAGTTAGGTAATTAAGGTAGACAATTTTTCGTGTCTTTAAAAATGTAAAAAATAAGACGATGATGGCCATGAGAAATGCATCAGAAAAGCCCCATTTCCTTCTTCAGGGTATTCTTCTTCCACGAAGGTAACTCCATGAACTCCTGCCGCGTCATCTCGAAGAGTTCCTGCAGACAAATATGAAATGAAACGATGTAAATTTGTTCGCTACAAAGAGAGTTCGCTATAAAGAGTCAGGGTTTGCCAAGGGACCGTAGCGTTCGTTCGTAATATAGAGTGTCGTTATAAACAGTAACAACTGTAGTTTCTGACGGATTTCCAGAGATTTTTCTTATTGACAACGGAGCACAATCTGCTGAAAAATGCTTCAGAAAGTCTTGATCAAACAGTACTGCGTTTACAGCCTTTCAGTACTTATACCTACTACCTACTGAAAAAAACATCTGTTTGAAAGTGAAAGAGTACTCACGGGAAAGGCGTCAGGCATAAGGTAGTCCTCCAGCAGGGTGGGGTCCACCCCGTCAGGCAGGGGGCGTTGCAGCAGTACAGCGAGGGGGTACCGCATGTTGCTTAGTCTATTCAGTTCAGTCTCGAGATCCACTACATCTCCGCTACCACGGTTCGTCTCCTGGACAGACACAAACCAACAGTCAATGATCATCAGGGGGCGGATTTTGCATATTTGCATGTTTTTTATTTCATCTTTAATCACATGCAGACTTCGTATTTACACGTTTCAAAGCCTGTAGAGCCCAAAAATACCAAAATCTTTAGTGCATATTTTGCATGTTTCGGAATTTTTTCAATAAGTGCATGTTTTAGGTTTTAACCGCATGTTTATGCATATCTGACTGACTCAAGTTAATTTCCTATAATCAGAGAAATATTTATGTCCACAAAATAGGCACTTCTGTTAATTGCGTAAACCCCGAGCATGTTGGTCGAAATTTACAAGATAAGGATTCTATTTTGGGATTACTGGGTAGGTACAGGTATTTGTCTTGTTTCCTGACTGGCCATCTCCGAGGTCGTCGACTCGGGTCGAACGGGGTGGCAAGGTACAATTAATATGGATATCAGCACTATTCTTAACTTATGGAGAGACCAGTATATGATTTTGCATATTCTTAAGTAGGGGTGGTAAGGTAGGGGATCCTACGGTTTTGCCTTAGGTCCCTTAGGTACTCATTCCGCCTTCACCAGCCGTGGTCAGCGCGCACATTTAATTGTATTAATTATTTTTTTGTACCTCTCAGTGGCCGAGTGGCCAAGGGGTCTGCTAAGTGTCCTGAGAGGTCCGGGTTCGAATCCCAGCTGAACGAAAAAAATTTCCGCTTTCGACATGGATGTATTGGCTTCGGCCCACTCATATTCGGCTTCGGCCAAAAACATCTAAAAAACCAACTCATCGGCGCATATGTTCTCTCAACGTCGCGCGTAAAAAAAAAAAAAAAAAAAAAAAAAAAAAAAAAAAAAAAAAAAAAAATCGTCAACTCTTTCTGTTTCATTCATATTGTGATGCCTAGCCCTTTCCACATAAGCGGGTACTTTAGTCATAGGAGGGCCTCTTTCAAGCGGTCAAGGCATCCAATTTAAAAAAAAAAAAAAAAAAAAAAAAAAAAATCTTTGTCTAAATACCTATATAGGGGAGATTGCATTTTTAACTGCATGTTTAACGGCCACCATACATTCTCGACGAACTCCGCCAAAACCACTGTGCGAAAGTAAATATTCGACAAAACTAATGTTTACATATGAGTACAACAGGAGATTGGTAATTGCAATATCGTATGGATTGTGTCTACTCTAAAAGCTAAACATAGTGTGCTATTTGAACGTGAAACGAACGAGTAAAAGTAGGACACTATGTTTAGCTTTTACAGGAGAAAAGTAGAGAAATGCTGTTGAAATTACCCACTTCCGTAAGTGAAATAAAAATTGCCAAAATGCAACATGGCTACGGTAAATAGTACAAACATTTATCAAGCTTTTCTACTAAATGTGACGATAAAATCATACTGTTTTAGTCCGAATCGTTACAAAAAAATATTTCGCGTGAGGTAGTGTTGTGTTTTCGCGATCTGTCAAAAAACATGTGGACTGGTAGTTGACTGTTTAAAATCGCTCCTGTGGGCTTATTGCTCCATTTCATGCAAAAATACAACACTATACCTCACGACAAAGAGTCTCAGGTTTACATCCCCCTATAAACACTTTCCACTCGCCCTGTAACTTCGGAGTAGGGCTTGAAGTACTTAGCATTGCGAACCAAGTGCATGTATAGTCGAAAATAGCGAATGTATATTCAGCCTTAACTGCATATATCGAGTATTTTTTACTGCATGTTGCATGCATATTTCGTCGATTTTTAGTGCATGTCGATCCGCCCCCTGATGATCATTCATCGGGTTCGAGCCCAGGCATGCTGAATTATTTCTGTCGAACTAACCAGTGGTGATTTTACGATCGAGTCAACAAAAAATTTGTCCGAAATGAACCGATCGTAAATCACCAGCCTGTTAATTTATGACGTTAAAAAGATATATTATACTTCAGAACATTTAAATATCCAATAGTTTTCTCATAAAGTGTGCAGAAAAAACGTTAAAAAAATAGCGAATATACGTTTGGCTAATAAAATATTGTTAAACATGTGCCACCAGAATGAATAATGGTCAAAAAAAACATGTACCTATGTATGCAAGGGATAAGGAAATGCCTGAGGCGACGAGCCAGCAAGTGGCAGGGTGACCAAAACAACTCCAACCCAGTGTAGGCTGGTGACGTCACCACCGGTTATTCCTATCCGGGGCTCAAAGGAACTGACCTGCGCTCTGGTGAGAGTTGGAGTAACTAATATTGGGGACATAAACCGAAAAATGGCCCGTCCTTTAGTATGTCCAAAGAAAAATAAAGGGAGATATTGTTGTGTTCCTCAGTGTAATAATTATCGGAGAGAAGGTCTCAGTTTCCATGGGTTTCCGATAAATAATATTCAATTGAAGAAAACATGGGTTCATGTACTGAAAATTGGGAAACCAGTGTCAAACCATATGAGAGTGTGTGGCGAGCATTTCCAACGAAGTGACTACATCCTTCCTGGTTTGTACTATTTTAATATTAATTCAGGTAGTATTTTGGTCTTTAAGTACTTATCCGTTAGGGTTTGAACGAAAATTGCCGCTAAATACCGAGGAGTCTAACCTAAGCTGGTAAATACCTATACCTACACATGTAATGCACCTACCCATAATATGTTGACCAGTTGGAAACACAAGCACTGATCAGTGAATTGGTTTGAATGTAGGTACTTAAGGTAAATACACCTATTGGTGACATACCACCTAAAGGTGACACGCCTCGTTTTGAATCAAGAAAATAACGGATTTTGAAAAGTTTGGTGGGATTTTACTAGTTATTTGGTAAGCTACGTTCTAGAAAAATGGCAAAACCCGACGTAAAGGTGTCATCTACTGGTGCCTTTACCTTAGGTACTGCCGTATAAAGTGGTACCTACTTAAGTATAGTAATGTGGCATTTTTTTAAATCATGCAGCTTACGATTGAAATGAAGGTTGGACCTACCTACATCTTGCTCACTGATTGACATAAGGCCATAAAGCCATTATATTTGTGCAACTGTCTTTTGACTTATATTTTCCACACATAACTATATGGTTCGCTTTATACACGGCTTCACCCTCGATCATTCCGCGGTGTCCCAATGGGAACATTGCAACTATGTCTTGGAACGTCACCTCCATTATATTACACAAAATTATGTTACAAATTAAAACTAAACAAAAAACACAAAGTAACACAATGAAAAATTAAAAGAAAACATAAATAATAACCAATTAAAATAACAAGGAACACATAGAACACCACTACACGACGCGAGGTAATCTCCCCATTTTCCGCCATATTGGATCACGTGTACCCACGTGGCACCACTGGAAACCGTTATTTGAGTCGCGAATTACATTGCGGTACACTTTGGTCACCCTGCCACTTGCTGGGTCGTCGCCTCAGGCATTTCCTTATCCCTTGCACCCTACACAGTACAAACAGGATTGTGAGGATATCCTTTAAGACACCATTCCCTAACAACCTTCATACCTTGATATTGAGCTCCGCGACATCATCGCGAGGTTCCCAGAACGGGAAAAGGCTGATAAACTCAGCAGGTTCAAGCCCGGCCCAGACCAAATGTCCACGCAAAGTCTGTGAAGTCCTTGTGAGTTCCCAGTAGCGGATGGCGGTGCGCATGGCGGCTCGCCGCTCCGCCTGGTGACGGACGAGGGCGGAGGGCGCAGTCTCCGCCTCTGGCCAGCCGTGCCACAGCCAAAGGGCGGTCCCTACGTCCAGCAGGAAGAGGGCGGGTTGACTTGCAGCGTACAGATCGGACTGAAGGAACAAATAGGGCGAGGACCCTTCCGGGTGCAGGAGGGGACTCGCTACTTCTTGTACCTAAAAAAAAAGTGATCAAGGTATTAATGGGAAATAAAAACGTGGCACCAGAAAGGGATTTTCACGTCCATATTTATTTGTTCTAAAATATAACTGCATGCGTAGTTATCGAACAATTCCCTGAGGAAGGTAAGGTACTTTCGGACGGTAAGGCTGGATTTAGCTAATTTCGGAATGTAACGTACCCTAATTTTTTTCTGTAAGTTAAACAAGGTTGCCATGCGTTGCTGAGGTAAATAAAGTCGGAATTTTATTTCCCTAGCAACGCATGACAACCTTGTTTAACTTACAAAAATTAGCTAAATCCAGCCTTAATATGGTCGAAGAAAAAAACATAAACGTGTGGTCTTACCGCGAATTCTCCACTGGTGCTAGCGAAATGGAACAGCCTCGGTGTAGGACATGCACTGTCCGCAGCGAGTGTAGTGCACTGAAGCAGAGAGTGGTAGTCATTCCTACTTCCCTTTAGAATAGAGAGAGTCATTTCCGATTCAGAACCTTCCGCTTCTTCGTTGAAGGCGACGTCTTCTGTTTCGGGCAGGCAGAACTCGCTGGGACGGACAGTGTGAACTCTCTCTGCTGCTGTACGAGCCATCTACCGGACATACGGAAAGTTATAATTTCATTTGAAAAATAAGAGAATAATTTGAGTGCAACCACTGTCGCGCATGCCTACCCTTATTTTTGACCATGAATTTAGGATAAAAGGCGAACACAAAAATTAAAAAAAAAAATTCCCCCGACTAAACCGGCTGAAAAACCGACCAAGTCCAAGCTTCTACGATTAGTTTACATTCATCTTAAACTCTTAACTCTTAATATAACTCACCTGCTTGGCTGTATCAGAAGCCTGGCACCCGCACCACAGCGTGATGGTCGGCACGGTCTGGTTCACAATAACAAAGCACGCCTTGCTCCTAAGACTCCGCATAGCAGGGTCCACTTCCAGCAGCACTGCCTCTTGAGGGGCAGACCCCCTCACAAGGTACATCCTCACTGGACCCTCGGAACCCCGATGTACCGCCATGCCGCCACCAAATAGGCGTAGGAAGGCGGGTGGTTCTGCTAGTTGGGGAATCACTATTTGGGGGGCGCTCTCTGAGTCCAGTGACACGGTCAGAACAGCGGCGGCGCCCCTGTCACCGGCGGGGCTGCGCTTTCCGTGCCAGAGGAAGTACGCGAACCGGTCACGTCCGGGGGCAGTGTGCCGCGACGGCGCTCCATTCAGACCTCGTACTGAAAAGAAAAACGAACAGAATATTAAAATTAATAAGCAGTAGTATTCTAGGACAAATGTCAGGGAAGAAAATGACCCTAAAAAAATTTACCATCTTATACAAATAATTCCATTCATTCTTCCACGATTGGTCCAAAATCCTGGTTCAATTTTTTCCCCGTATTTAATCTTTCAAACATACCGGTAACAGCGACAGAGTAGTGCCAGCGCACAACATAGCTCCCGTCTTCCCTAAACTGGCCAAAGTCGCGGGGGTCCGTCAGCTCGCAGTGGTCAAACTCACTGACGCGCCACACGGAAACCTGCACGTCGCTGACTTGGCTGACGCGCCGTGTTTCTTCATCCAGGTAGCTCTCCCCTCTACCCAGGTGTGTGCCCTCTAGTTCCAAGTCAGGCCACGGGGGGTGGTCTCGTCTCATTGTCTCCGCGTCACATGGGTGCACCTCCATCTGTAACCCGCAATATTTGTACTTGCAATCTCAGGTAAATTCCTACACCCCTACCATGGAAAACGGGTCAGCTGGTCAACTATGGTGAGGCTATGTACTGAACAGACAACTGTGGGAAGTAGTTACCTGGAACTGCTCTCAACCAAACGCCCGTAATATAAGCTCAATCTCAAGCACCCTCTCTGGTGAGCAACTTACTGCTCATAGAAAGCATAATGGTCACTCACTATCTGTATAGGTGGCCGGGAATTGCCTTCTGGCCGTATTGTATTGGACAGGGGAGACGATTTTGGCTATAAGGATAAATACATACATACATATGGCAAGTGTCTATTGAAAGACTTTCAGAGTATAACAAGCAACATACCAAGCTGGAGCCATCTGGCTCGGTAACACCAGTGTGCCTGGCAGCCAGCGCCTCATCTGGCCAGTCCTGGAACTTTTCACGGAACAGTACAGGCTCCATGTTCTGTGTGATCTTGCAGAAGAGAGCCCAGGGAGGCCTGTCCCCTTGCAGAGGCCCCAGTGGGCTCCACTCACAGTCAGTGTAGTCAAAACCCACGCCCCACAGCTCGCGCGCCAGCGCCGCCGCCTCGCGCCGACCGCTCAGCGGAGCTGACTTCCCGCTCCACACGTACATTTCCGTCCCGAAGTCGAATACAAGGTTCTGTAAAAATTAAGCAAGGTATATGGTTGGATGAGAATTCAGTCATATTCAGGGGTGGATGGCCTTAAGAAATGGGAATTGTCGTTGCTAACCTTTTTTAGACCATTGTGACCCATTCTTCTTAAGTCTACCTTATGTTCTAAACCAAAAATATTTTTTTTTAGAAACAATTATCATTACTCTCATTCAAGAGTGATCTTATTTCACTCACCTTATGTGGTTGAAGGAGTTCCACTTTTGGCACAGCGCCCCACGCAGCATTGATGGGAACTAGCTCATGGCCGCTCAGTTCGTACACCATGTTAGTGGCCATAAGCGCGGCTTCTATCCGCTCATCTTCATCCGGTGGGCCGGCGTCAGCGGCGTCCGTAACGTCACAGCCGCCCAACGCCTCCCAGAACCGCCCTGGACTAGATATCCGCCCGGCGGCACAAGCCAGCTCTCCTGCCTCCACGCGCGCTGCTACCTGCAATCAAACAGGAACAGTTGCAACCCCTATATCTACGTAGGAGGAAGACTTCTATGGAATAAATTTAAGCATGAAGTTAGCGACTGATCTACAGATTCTCCATTTTCCATACCATGCTACACGCTTATTAGTCCCTTAGAAAGAAAGAAAAATTTAAAACCTCTTTAGCTCTAGCACGCTCCACCACATTGGACAACTCTCCCATGTAGAGGGACGCCATATTGCGAGTGACGAGCAGGTAGCAATCGCCTGTGTTGACGCTGGAGGGCAGCGGCTCCACCAGCCGCGTTTCCACATGCCGCCTCCCTTTGATTCTCAGCAACATGGTGTCCGGGTACTGCACTGGGCTCGCTACCGGCTTCCTCAGGTTCACTGCGGTGAAGTCTTCTGTGCTGGCGAGACCAGCGAGGGCTTCCACGGCTAGGTTTGTTCCACGAGACACTGCAAGTTTATTGTTTATGTGAGAGTCTGAAAAAAGTGGCAGCAGAATGGCAGCCCCCAGCAACTAGACCATTTCAAGAAATATTCATTGTGCTCAGCTGGCAGCACTACCAAATACCAGCTCCCCACTCATCGTGTTAGTACACGACGGGGACCTACAGTTTTAGTGGGTTGAATTTAGGTGAATGCCGATGAGAAAAACTTCAACAGGATCGGGATCGAACCAGTGTGACCCGTTCCTCCAAAAACAACGACCTAGACCACTCGGCTATCTCGGCTGGAACGTACGTTTTTCAATTTTGAGCCTCCTTAGTTCCCTCTCCGCAATGCCGGTCTTGATCTCCATGTACTCTGTCTGCAGATCAGACCTCATCGCCAGCGATTTTACGGGGTTTCGGGAGGCGTGCCGCCGTCTTTGAACCTGCACGATCCGCTTTTGCACCAACCTAGAAAAAAGAAAAATCGAGAAAATTAGAAATGTACCAAAGACATTTTTTTGATTAAGGGTAATCTATACACATGTAGTAAGGAGGACCCGACCCACTACAGATTCACCCAGAAAGCGTGAGAAATGGTGCTTACAGTCCGCTGTCAGAACGCTGAACGACGTCCAAATCTTCAAGATTGATTTCCAAGCGTTCGGACGCTGGTTGGGGCACTAGGGACTGGAAGAATGCTTCAAAGGTCTCATCACACGGTGTGGGTACTGCCACAGTGGGGCCCTCAGGGGGTGGAGTCCCAGGGGGTGAGTCCCCGCCTGGGGCGCTCAGGGATCGTGTCAGGTACGGAGCCACGGCAGGGGATGAGGGGGTTGAATGCAGCTCAGCGACGAAGTTTCTGCTACGGAATCGAGCCTGGAATACAAACAATGAAAATAAAAGTTTGTCTTTACCCACCTCAGTTACACCTCGTTACAATCACACCCAACGGTCGAGCTTTCCCCCCACCAATAACGGCTAGGCATGCATCAGAGCCCAGGGCAAGATTCCTCTTGCTTCATTTGACTTTCCCAAGAACATGACGTAGGGAAGGTAAAATTATTTCTCATAAGGACGTGAATCATATAAGTATGCACCTTAGGCGAACACGCCTAAATGTAGGTTTCACAAGGACTTCACCTCAAAATATCCAGGTATTACGAATACCTATAGCTGTATAATTTAGGTCCCTAGTCTTTTTACGATGGCACACCTGTTTCGGAGATCTTTTCGTGCGCTCGCCGGTAGAAGGTGTGGTAGGGGTGGAGCTGAGGCCCATCCTCCCCTCCACGGTGAACTGCTTAGCGTCAGATTCAGGCACGCGGGACTTCCACCCCTCTCTCGCCGTATCCAGCTGGCCAAGGCGTGACGCCAGGATGGAGGGCGAGTCCAAGTCACCCCCGCCCTATCAGAACAAACAAATACGGTTATCGTTCTCTATAACGAGCAAATGCTACAGTCCCTTTGACAAACCCGGAATCATTTTCAAAGTCTCTATATAGAAAGCAAATTTAGCGGGTCCCTTGGCAGTCGTTACAGAGAGAGACTACTGTGTTTGTACTCTTGTACATTTATTCCAAGATATGTCAAGGTACTGGTTATTCTACCTACCCAAAACGTAGGGGAAATTTTGAAGCGGCCGGAATTCGAACTTGGCTTCTATGGTTTGCCAGATTATTTGCTCGGCTACTATCCCACCTCAACGCTCACTTATTACTCTTATTAGTATACATTAAAGCTGGCCACATATGATGCGTCGTGGAATGGAGGGGCTGGAATGACAACTCAGGCAGGTACCCACTCAAAAATTGCCATCCCTTCCCAATAACCATACGTCCGGGGATGCCAACTCGCCAGAACGGCCGTCCAGGACGTATGACAGTTTAGACGAGCGACTTACTGGGAAGCTAGGAAGCTAGACTTTCGCTCGACCTTTTTTTGGGAGGGACAATTACAACAGCAATTATTTTACCATTAGATAAAGATAAAGGTAATTTATGACTTACGTTGAAGAGATAATTTCCGGTGGTGATAACAGAGACCTCGTCAGCAGTCTTAAGCTTCGTTTTCCGTTTTTGCCATCCGATTTCTCCACTTTGCCGCAATTTCGCCAACCTGCACAGAACCAAAACAATTAATTTCAAGTTATCTGGATTGAGAGCCCGGTGTTTTGCTGTAGATATTATTCCGTCAATATGTGCCTACTGTGCCTACAGCGATAAATCATTTTACTAAGGGCTCGCACCTGTTGATGTTTACAGGCTATCATACACAGACTTAAGAGGACGCTATACCTGACGATGCATTTTTGCCGCCCATAAGATTAACATCGCGAGCGGCGATTCATTTTCAAGGTTTACCCTTGGTTGGAAAGACACAAAATTTTGCCTGTACCTAGCCCTAACAATGTTCTAGGGAGTGTTCGAAGCAGATTTCCCAATTTCTCACTGGTTTCTTTTATTGCAACTGTTTTGCAAATGCTATCATCGCATACCTCAAGAAAAGTGCTGTATCTCGAAAATCAGTAAAAAAAAATATGGGAAATCTGCTTCGAACACTCCCTAGAACATTGTTAGGGCTAGGTACAGGCAAAATTTTGTGCCTTTCCAACAAAGGGTAAACCTTGAAAATGAATCGCCGCTCGCAATGTTAATCTTATGGGCGGCAAAAATGCACCGTCAGGTATAGCGGACCCTTAAGAAACTTATTGTTGGCCGAAGGCAAATGAATATTTGGTGTGACCGGGACTCGAACCCAGGACCTCGCTCTTACCTTTCCTTGATGGACAGCCCCGACATGTCTTCATCGTCTCCGTCTTGTGGCTTGAGAGGCTGTGTGGTGCTCCTCCGCAACCCCCTCCCCGTTTCTTCGTCCTCGTTGTCATGGCGACGCAGCAAAGGTTCGGAAGGTTCTTCACCAGCAGAAGAGAATTTTCCTCCTTTGCTTATGACTGAAGACACGGCCGAGTGGCTCTGGCTCTTCACGAGGCACGAGCTGGTCCTGCAAAAAAAAAAAAAAAAACGTTAGTTGTGTTTTTGTCATAAAAACAGGAGAAGGGGGTTGGAGAAGGGACAGGGCTTAGAAGGATTCGTGACCTCGGAAAAATTTCGACAGGTCGGAAATAGAACCTGGTTCCTCTTTCTAATCCTCTCACTATCAAACAATTTTCTCTGTGACATTTGTTTATTATTAACGAAACTTTATAGGAAGTAATAAACAACTCGAAAAAGTCGTTATAACTTCCAGCAGCCTAAAAATGAAAAAAAAAACAAGTGTCCGAAGGGCAGATTCAATGGGTTTCATTTTTTAAAGAATAACATTACATAATTGCTTAAGGCTGAATATACATTCGCTATTTTCGACTACACGTACTTGGTTCGCAATGCTAAGTACTTCAAGCCCTACTCCGAAGTTACAGGGCGAGTGGAAAGTGTTTATAGGGGGATGTAAACCAGAGACTCTTTGTCGTGAGGTAGTGTTGTATTTTTGCATGAAATGGAGTAATAAGCCCACAGGAGCGATTTTAAACAGTCAACTACCAGTCCACATGTTTTTTTGACAGATCGCGAAAACACAACACTACCTCATGCGGAATATTTTTTTGAAAATTTTCGGACTAAAAAATATATGATTTTATCGTCACATTTAGTAGAAAAGCTTGATAAATGTTTGTACTATTTACCGTAGCCATGTTGCATTTTGGCAATTTTTATTTCACTTACGGAAGTGGGTAATTTCAACAGCATTTCTCTACTTTTCTCCTGTAAAAGCTAAACATAGTGTCCTACTTTTACTCGTTCGTTTCGCGTTCAAATAGCACACTATGTTTAGCTTAGAGTAGACACAATCAATACGATATTGCAATTACCAGTCTCCGGCAGTACTAATATGTAAACATTAGTTTTGTCGAATATTTACTTTCGCACAGTGGTTTTGGCGGAGTTCGTCGAGAATGTATGGTGGCCGTTAATTACAATTTTAAAAAGCCTAAATGCAAATGAAGGTGTCACTAATGTGAAGGGTAACCACGGTAACTGCCGATCAACAAGGCTAATCCTCAATTTACCCACATCACCACAGCATCCAATACTAAACTTACAGCAATGAAGCCGTGCTAATCACCACAAGAATAAAATAAGTACATGCGTGCTCAGCCGACCAAAGAAGGCGGAATCGAAACTGCTAGCACGTGACCCAAAGGCCGGTGACGTAACCCGATGGACTAAGAAGCTGTGAGACCCACCACGAGAGGTTAATTATTAGAACCTTCGATAGCGCACCACAGGTGGTAGATAACGTACAACTTGCGTGCTAGGATTGCTGGAGCCTGGACCTGGAGAATGGGTACCACGACCTTGGGTATCAATACAGGTGACGGGCCTGCCCTCGAACCTATATAGCGGTGAACTATGTTCTTCTGCTATCATGTTACCTATCACGTTTCAGTGTCTGAGGAAATTTGAAGAAAATATCATTCTCACTGACTGGTCTTTAGAATTCTACGTGCTGACCTGAAAATAGGGCTTAAGGGTCTATCGCAATCGGTACAGCCTCGACAGCGGACTGGTTTTAGAGGAATACTGGGAGCCCGGTTCGATCCCGATCCTACCAAAGTTTTTCTGTTCAGCACCTCAAGTGAAGTGTATATCCAGGCTGTGGTGGTTCGGAACACACCTAAAACTGATCTAGTTGCTGGGCTTGACCCCTCTATTGCAAAAATTACGACCATGAGAACAAGGCAAGACCACCGAGGAGTTCTTTCTCAAATACTATGTGTTGAACGCCAGTAATCATACGGGCAAGTTAATAAATAACCGAAGTCCTAACATTACTGGAGAAATAGGCACATCACAGTCGGTAAGTTATTCCCTAATACTAATTTAAGGCATGTCCCTTGACACTAATATACACGCAATGTCGGTAAAGCGGCTTCTCCAGGCGGTATTTCAACGCAATACATTAGACATCATACCTAAGCTCGTATACGAGGTATACGAGAAGGAAAATGAACCTGC
The DNA here is from genome assembly GCA_950004255.1 of Mesopsocus fuscifrons. Classification (NCBI taxonomy): domain Eukaryota; kingdom Metazoa; phylum Arthropoda; class Insecta; order Psocodea; family Mesopsocidae; genus Mesopsocus; species Mesopsocus fuscifrons. The sequence continues at coordinate 2,909,083 of OX465377.1, forward strand.
CATTAGGTATGTCGGTGTACCTATACTCCTTTAGAAAAAAAAAATCGAAACAAGAATTTTCATTCATTGTTGGGCGTCTACGCAGTCGTGTTTGTTTATTAAATGTTCTGAAATATAAATACAAATAAATAAATATAATATGCCACTATATGTATATTAAAAAATTTAAATACAGTAATACTGCTTCTGAGGAAGCAGAAAATGTAAATGCACGTAAATACTGATACGGCGTAAACGATAAAATTCCGAACGAGGTAAAACGCACTGCATACGTACCTGTTCTTATTCTATTTCCACGATAATAAAATATGAGTGCATTCAAGATGCAAGCTGCACCTGCAATGTGCACCAGACCAAAACCAGAAGGGAGAATAAATTCCTACACCAGGATTAAGTTACTCTCCTTTAGATATACCTAGTAAAGGCATTCACCTCAAGGAGTCCTCAAAGTCCTTCAAACTTCATTGATAAGATTCGACCTTCCCCTTCCGCGACCACCACAGGAAAACAGGGGGAAACTTCCCTTCAATCAAGGAAAAACATAAAAAACAATTCGTCGCTTAAGGGTTGCAGAAGCAGAGCCTGAAGAAGTGGAGAACTAAATTAAAAAATATTAACAACCTCCCAAACAATTCCCAAATAGTGGAACTGCATGTTTCAAATCGAAAACCCACCCAGTTTTTTTTTTTTTTCGAAAAGAAAGTGAATGATTTGTAAAGTTTTCGCACAAGGTACGGGGTGGCATGGGTGGCATTCGTGTGCAGTGATGTTTAACCTCTAAATGCTGATAGCTGATATCCGCGCTGCAGGTGATGAAGTTCAATTACAGGCCAGATCGGTCGATACCCCCCCACCCCCCACCCCCCCACCCCTTCAAACAACTGGTACGACATGACTCTAGGAGACATCCGTCATAGTCTCTTAAGAGGAGGCTATACCTGACGATGCATTTTTTGCTGCCCATAATATTAACATTGCGAGCGGCGATTCATTTTCAAGGTTCACCCTTGGTTGGAAAGACACAAAATTTTGCCTGTACCTAGCCCTAACAATGTTCTAGGTCGTGATCGAAGCAGATTTCCCAATTTCTCACTGGTTTCTTTTATTGCAACTGTTTTGCAAATGCTAGCATCGCATACCTCAAGAAAAGTGCTGTATCTCGAAATCCAGTAAAAAAATTGGGAAATCTGCTTCGATCACGACCTAGAACATTGTTAGGGCTAGGTACAGGCAAAATTTTGTGTCTTTCCAACCAAGGGTAAACCTTGAAAATGAATCGCCGCTCGCAATGTTAATCTTATGGGCGGCAAAAAATGCATCGTCAGGTATAGCGGACCCTTAATAGGATTCGGGAAGGGATGATGTTTTTCTCACGTTATCATAGAAACCAATGGGGGAAAACTTGCATTATGTTTGTCTGATGGCTGACTTAGTTTCTATATTATCGCATTTTATATTCTGACCACTAAATAAAAAGTTATTTACACTCTAAAGTGGCCGGATTTTAGGTTGGTTTAGGAGGTGAAAATTCCGAAAGTGACGTAAGCTTCGGTTACTTCCGCTAATTTCCGCTTTTTCTGCCACCATGCAAACTAACTGGAAAATGTGTTTCGATAATCTGACAAGGACACAGCTACTCTACTGTCTCAGCTGGAAACAGGACATTAAAATTTTCAACCCGCTATATCAACGAAGGGAGAACACCTTTAGAACAAATTTAGAGGTCTGCAACACTGCTTGGATATACAGATTCTCCAAATTCGATCCTGTGAACAACAATAAACCCACTGATTCAAAATTTGTCTGATGATTTTTGGCAATTAAAACACTGTGAGGTAACGGAAAGTCATTTTGATAATTTTTTGCTTATTTTATGTTCTTAAAATAATTGACTGAGGATTTAATATGTTAATATTAGAGGAGTAATGCATTTACCTACCTATACATACCGGAATCTAATCAAGAGCTATTTACACAACAAGGCATATTATGCTCATAGCAAATTCAACACGGTAGATATTACTGACTTATTGTGCAATACCGTAATACTATCTTCTCCAGCCTGGAACGAGGATAAACCACAACCATTCCTACTGGAGCCTTACGTTATACCTCGATACAGGTTCCTATGGCAACATACGGAACACTATAACAGCTATGACACTTACACAAGATTGATGACTAGAATAGGCAACCAACAAGGAGAGCCGTGGTCAAGTGGTTAAAATGGCGAACTAAACACAGGAGTCTGCAAGTTCGAATCCCGATGGGCCGAGATTTTTTCTTTTTGATTTTCCAGTTTCAAAGTGAAATAGATAGTGATGACTTGCAGATAGTTTAGACTGTAGGTCCCTACTTAAGCCAATCTGCAGGGCTTGGGAAAAACTACAGAGGGACTGCCTTCTCTGGATGTCAAGATATTAGTTCTACTAGGTTAGTTTTCTCGGTTGAAGCCGAAGAGGAGTTGGCCGAAGCCGATACATCCACGCCGTATAAGCGGAAAATATCGTTTACTCCGGGATTCGAACCCAGACCGCTCAGGACACAAGACTCTTCGACCACTCAGCAACTGAGAGGCACAACATATTATATGTACAACACGAACGGATATCTGCATTCAAGATGATGGCAGGTTTCTCTGTACATGATTTTACGAAGAACTGAAACGTAAACAGACGTTACAAACGACGTGAGAATGACGGGACCGGAAACAGCAGAGTGGAAATGCGCGGGCTGTTCAAACGGAGGTATGACCCATATACCTAACTACCCAAAGCGAGACAATGTGATTCAACGTCAGGAACCTGTGACGTTACGCCTTTATTAGGTACACATGTCAGACAATTGCTACATCTACGTTTAGTACTCAACTATCAGGAGTATAATACAGTGGTCTCTCTCTATAACGACCAGCAAAGCACCACGTAAAATCCCTCGCTATAGAGAGGGTGACATTGTGAGATAGGGGTTGTCAAGGGACCGTTGTGTTTGTTCGTTATAGAGAGTCATCATCAGTATAGTCTACCTCGCTCTTGGATGAAAGTAACGACACCAACTGTCCTAAAAAAAACACATGGTTTCGAAAATTAATTTTTGTTCAGATCAAGAAGTAGACTTAAGAAGAAGGGGTGACAATGATCTAAAAGAGTTTAGCAACGACAATTCACATTTGTGTAGTCTATCCACCCCTGGATATGACTGACGTTACCCCCATCCAAGACTGATGTAGACTATAATCCTGAATCTTTTGAAGACGATATAGTTGAAGAATGTGTGCATGAAAAATGGAGAAAACACGAAACATCTCCCCCTAATCGATACAGAAACGTCAAGCTCAAAGCCAAACCAAATTTGGAAAGGATAACAACACCTGTGCAACGTTATATTTCCTATGCGAGGTAAATTTGTTTGTCTGGGGATTACCCTACAGGAAAACACTTTAGAGGGATTTTTTTTTTGGCGCCAAAATACGAATTTATTCACCAAGATAGGAGTGATAGTGGGGGACAAGCTCAGCAACTAGAACTAGACTGTTTAAAGAATTATCCCTCGTGCTCAGTTGGCAGCACCCAAATACAGCTTTAGGTGGGTTCAGAACCACCACAGCATTGATATATATTTCAGTAGTTAAATTCATCTTACCAAAAAAGTAGCCCAAACCTTTATCTTGCCTTTAAAAATTCACTAGCTATCGGCAGGATGGTGAAAGGCACCAACTTATCAGGAGGATAACGCTATAGTGTACTTTCAGCGGACACTAAAGTAGACTTTAGGAACTGTGAAATCCGTCCTAAATTAATTATGAAGGTAGAATGTACGTACAGTCCCATATCACCATCAAAATGATGCCGACATACTGACGATATGTCTGCAGACTGGAAACCACAGAATCCACCATATTATCTTTATCAGACTCTCTTATCAATACCACGCGCTGCTCCAGGAGCGTTATACATTCCAGGGTGTGCAAAATTAGTACGATTAATTTACTTTATGTTAGATTCCTATTTTTTTCCAAATGTTACAGGAAGGCTTGACTACTCCTGAAATTTCCAATATTCCCTGAGATTTCATAAAGATTTCCAATGATTGCCTGAGATTCCCAATGAGATTTTTGGAGTGGTTAACCCCTCGGTCCTCAGTAACATTTAAAGATTATGGAATATTTGGCTTTTTTGGCCAAAAACATTGTACAAAAGCATGCATGGGATTTAAACTCCAGCTGGCAGGAACTAGAATTGGCCAACAAACGGAAACGGATGTGTCGATATATAAGAGTGTATTCACTAGTATCCGGCAGATAATCCATAGTCATGTGCCAATTATCTTAATCTGAAGTTAAACTTCGACCATAAATCGATCAGTAGGAAGCGACATAGTTTCGGAGTAGGAGTAATACTCGTATTATAGGCGGTTGAATGGGACTGCTCTGCTGGCTACAGTTTTAGGTGGGTTCCGAACCACCACAGCCTCGACATACATTTCACTTGACATACGAAACATACCAGAGGTGAATGCCGATCAGAAAAAATTTCAGCAGGATAGGGATCGAACCGGTGTGCCTCCGCTCTCTGTGCTCCTCTAAAGACAAGATTAAGCTGCATCAATCACGAAAGCCTAATTGATAATTAGTAATTAGGAGACTGCTAATGAGCACAAGTTGGTAACTCGCTCGCTTACACATGGGCTATGTCTCATCGCCTTATCCATATCAACGCCTACACTATATTCTCTACGCCTCGTTTTACCAGCTTGGAGACGTTCCATATGGAGAGTATACAATTCAAGTTGTGTATTTAACCAAATACCAGCTGCAGTTTTAGGTGGGTTCCGAACCACCACAGCCTCGAAATACATTTCACTGGAAATGCTGAACATATCAGAGGTAAACGCCAATCAGCAAAATTTTGGTAGGATTGGGATCGATCCCACATGCCCAGGTACTATGGGCCTTACAGCGGACGTCGCAAAATGATTTGGCTGGAAGGAGTAGGTACGTTTGGAACTACACGGGAGATGCGTCCGAAGACAAACAGGCACGAGGTATTAGGTCAACGACCTCCTCAAGAGCCCAGAGTTCCCACCCAGAACCACAGGTCATCCAGCCAAAGCAAAAGACGAATCTGCACCATCAGTCTCACAGCCGATTATTTATTTTCCGTCCTCGTGGCCGAGCGGTCTGTCCTAAGAGGTCTAGGTTCAAACCCCAGCGTAAGAAACGTTTTCCGCTTACGGCATACCTTGGCAAAACTCCTGTGGTAATACATCCAGGCTTTTTAGGCTTTAATGTGTCCTAGAAGGGCCAGAACCTGGTGGGATGCAGGTCCTACCTAACCTAACCTAACCTAACCTAACCCCTATAAACAAGAGGGGTAACCACTCCAGGGATTCCTTGAGATTCCACTGAGATTCCATAAAGATTTCCAAAGATTCCCAACGAAATTCATAGAAAGATGAACCCCAAAGGGGTAACCACTCCAAAAAATTCCAAGATTCCCTGAGATTTCATAAAGATTTCCAATGATTCCCAACGAGTGGTTAACCCCTCGGGTGACTAGGTCAGAACCACGTTCGACAGTCGAATTTTCTCCTAGCCAGTGAAGGCTAGGTACCCACGGGGACTGGGTACGCCCTTTTACAAACAAGGTTAGAACCTTTTCACATTTTTTAGCCACGCAGGTATCCTTGATACTGATGAGGAGTTCTTTGAGAACAATAAAGAAGGCAGGCTGTAAATCAGAGTAGAGAGGATAGCATTGTTTTGGTATGCTAATTAGAGGGCGTTAAAAAGCTAGCGTCGTCTTCAACGATTCAAAGCAAGCGCGTAGGTTAGCACTTACTTCAAGCTCAAGGGCAATGACTGTACTAGGAGGCTCACATTTTACAAGTTCATCCACGTGCCACAATCGAAAATATTCCATCGAAAAAAAAAAGAAAAAAAAAATCGGCCGGCTATGACTGAAGTTCTACACCTTTTGCTGGACTCAACCTCGATGGCAGTTCATTTTTCTACTCTTCAACAAACGGAACAGTTTCCCGAGTATCTGTATCAGAGCCAAGAACATATCTACTAACTACCAGTCGTGAGAGGCCATCAAAAGGAGTCAAGTACCTAGTGCCTTGTGAGACGTAGGATGCAGGCGAAGGCCAGGTGTACCGTTCGGTAGGCCCAGAGGGATTCATCTTGAAAAATCCCGAGAAGTCAAAAAGGTTAGGTTAGGTACTCCATGCTACGGTGCAGCTAAATGGACGGGATCCTTGACAGTTCGAGTTCAATGCGATTCCACTATAAATAGCATAAAAAATGTGATCAATAGCCTCTTGAAATAATATAAATAGAATAGGCCGTAGCACGTCCTATATGTCCAGGCAGCCAAGTCTCAGTGGCAGCTCATGAATGAACTGAATACGAATTGACTTTCTATGGCTGCATAATCCCCAATACGGACTTAGCTCCCTTGCACTATAGGTTCATCGATACCGTATGGATAACACTAAGCTCTATCCACGAGCAATCCAAATTATCCATCAACCTAACAATCTAGACAACTAGATAATTTCAGAACTGTCCATTTCGTTACAAATAAATCGTGTCAAGCAATACTCGTCCATTATCGGAGGCAGTAGGTTTTGTTCATGACTCTAACCTAACCTGCACTAGATCCAAATTTTGAATTTTTGACTTTGAAATAATTTTTTCAGAAGTTGCTGACTCAGCAAATAATGTGAAAACCTATTACAGAAAGGACTCAGCACTTTATTTTTTATTCACACAGAATAAATAGAGCCAGGTCTAACACAGTTCAAACGATACTAACGGTTCTCAATCGTGATTGCTTCCATCATGATGACTACGCCAAAACAAAAATCTTTAAAGCGGTGATTACTCCATCTTGAACATCAAAATTCGAGCTACCAGACTCAAGGAAAGAACTAAAGCCTACAGACCCAAGAAAGGAGTTGAATCACTATAACAAACTACGAGTCAGTAAAAAGAATAATAGAGAAAATAATGGTGGTCCAATTTGTAAACGGCTGGCCCCACGATTTCAATTTCAATTTTTAGGGGCCGCCTTCCGCTAGTTGTTTACGTTTTTTCTGCACACTTTATGAGGAAACTATTGTATTGGTTATCTAAATGTTCTGAAATATAATATGTCTTTTTAACCACCGTAATTAACAGGCTGTGTTGTGATTTTATGATCGAGTGATTTTGCCATAAAAAAAATGTGTCTGAAATTAACCGATCGTAAAGTCACAACACAGCCTGCTAATTTTGGCCGTTAAAAAGGCATATTATATTTCAGAACATTTTAAATATCCAATAGTATAATATGCAGAATTCAGCTGGAATTAACCAGGTCCAGTCTATCTTGAGAGCTGACGCCATACCTGCATTACCTACTCTTATTCCTCTGGGACCCGCTCCCGCTAATGCAAAGAACTATATAGGATAGGTACGTAGGTACACAGAACCAAGGCCACCATACAGGAGATTGCCAAGGAACATCAACAAAGAGTGACGTAGGTACGCCTACGCTTCTCACCGTACGAAAGGATGACTAGAAAAATTTTCCATTGACATTTCAAACTTGAGAACGCCGCATAAAAAGAATTTTCGAAACCTACTCCTAGCTAACAACAAAGGTTCTAGGACACCAAGGTCAAATGAAATTGCACAGCTGAGTCGACCAGCAGGTGTATTCCCTTTCTCGAACGCCAACGAACCCACTCAACTAACACCTTCAAAATTTATTGTAAGAAGAACTGTTCTCCATATACTGCATCATGGCGTGCCTTATCTTCTTACAATAAATTTTGAAGGTGTTAGTTGAGTGGGTTTGCTGGCGTTCAAGAAAGGGAATGCCACTGCAGGAGGTGTATTCCCTTTCTCGAACGCCAGCAAACCCACCCAACTAACACCTTCAAAATTTATTGTAAGAAGGACTGTTCCCCGTATATTGCGTCATGGCGTTTCTTATCTTCTTACAATAAATTTTGAAGGTGTTTTAGTTGAGTGGGTTTGCTGGCGTTCGAGAAAGGGAATACACCTCCAGGCGGTTGTCTTTAGGGGAGCACTGGGAGTTGGGCCACACCGGTGCGATCCCGACCCGAACAAAGTTTTTCCGATCGGCATTCACCTCTGATATGTTCAGGATCTCAAGTGAAATGTATATCGAGGCTGTGGTGGTTCGGAACGACCCTAAAACAGGCGGAGGAGGGAACGCGAGAGATTTCCGGAGATTCCATGAAGATTTCCTGAGATTCCCAACGAGATTCTTGGAGAGATTAACCCCTTGGAGATAACCACTCTCCAAGATTTCTTACGATTTCATAAAGATTTCCTGAGATTCCCAACGAGATTCCCAACCCTTCGAGGGAACCTATTTACATCCATATGAATACACATGGATTGAAGAGGACCTTCATCAAGGAATCCGCCTCTTTTATAATAATCCGAAGCCCTTGAGTGTCTATAAAAAAGGAACTCAAAGAAAATCTACGGAAAAAAGGAATCAAGGGAGGATGGGTGGAAAACGGAAAGGTTAATCACCTCAACCGTTTCAATAACCTTCGGGCAAATTTACGTACCTTTCATCACTGATTGAAAGCATCGCGATCGCGTGCCTGTTTTTACTAAATTCTCCAAAAACACGCACAACTGAAATTTTTCACATTAAGACAGTTGAAGAACAAACAAATTCCCAACTACCCCCACCCAAAAAAATAATAAAAGTTCTTAGTAGAAGAAAAGAAAAAAATAATTTACGAAAGATCACATTGATATATTCGCGATTTGTTTACGTTTTTTCTGCACACTTTATGAGGGAACTTTGGATATTTAAATGTTCTGAAGTATAATGTATCTTTTTAACGGCCGAAATTAACAAGCTGTGTTTTGATTTTACGACTGGTTAATTTCGGACAAAATTTTAATTTCACAACACAGCCTGAATTTCGGCCGTTAAAAAGACATACTATATTTCAGAACATTGTGCCTCTCAGTGGCCGAGTGGTCAAGGGGTCCGCTTTGTGTCCTGAGAGGTCCGGGTTCGAATCCTGGCGGAACGGAAAAATTTACCGCTTCCAACATGGATGTATTGGCTTCGGCCCACTACTAAACTGGCTTCGGCCCACTCATATTCGGCTTCGGCCACTTTATCTTCGGCTTCGGCCAAAAACATCTAATAACCCAACTCATCGGCGCATATGTTCTCTGAACGTCGCGCCTTAAATAAAAAAAATAATAATAAATAAAAAAATTTCAGAACATTTAAATATCCAATAGTTTCCTTATAAAGTGTGCACAAAAAACGTAAACAAATAACGAATGTATGTTTGATGTACCTACTTCATCATAACGGCAGAGTTCCCCTAAATGTTCGCGTGCTGCACTGCAACTGAGCAAACTCAAGAAATCGATAAGCCATCTGGTATAGAAAGATTGCCGTGGAAGAGCTTTGATATCTCTGATAATTTAGCAAATGCATTAATTGAAAACAAACAAGGAAAATAAAGGAAGCCATGCACTTTACAATATCTTTTATCTCTCACGAAACAAAGGAAAACTTGCGATTTAGATTTAAGGAAAGGATTATGAAAAACTGAAGAATACGTCACTACGTACTATAGTACGTCTTTTTCGCCGTGCTTAGGACTATGTTCTGAAATATAATACGTCTTTCTAACGTCTGAAACTAGATGGCTAAGTTGAGATTTTACGATCGAGAGATTTGACGAATTTGTCAGGTATCTCTATAGCAACCATTACAATTTGCTAGCTATAAAGAGAGTTCGTTATAGAGAAGGCTTCAATATGAGTCATGGATTGTCAAGGTACCGTAGCGTTTACTCGTTATAGAGAGGTTGTCGCTATAGAGAGTGACAACTGTAAGTTTGGGACATTATATTTCAGAATATTTGGATATCCAACAGTTTCCTCAAGAAATTTGTAGAAAAAAGTCTACAAACAGGATTATGTGGGCATTTTATAAATTACACAGAAAGCTCACGCACTGGCGAAAAAAATAAAGTTTTTCAGGTCCGGTGACAGCGATTTTGAAAGGCTAACGACCTTTTCGAATGGAAGAAAGCTGTCAGCACTGAAGAAAGGTCGGTTATTCAGCCACCACTCAGCTATTTATACCCAACTCCTCATAAATGCCACCCAAAATAAAGTGCAGACTGGAGAGGGGAGGAGGGGTTGTTCACAAGGTGGGGGCCGTCACGAAGGGGTTCCGTTTTCAAAAGGTTGTGTCCCTTCTTACGAGCTGGATTAGCTATGAAGAGGGTTAAGGATCGAGTCCTGACCTGCTGACATTTTTTTAGGCTTCCCGGCTGGTGGATAACTCGAGTCTGACGAATCTTTAGTCCTCCTCAGTCTTGGATGAGAGTGACGTCAGACATATCCAGGGGTGGATAGACTACACAAATGTAAATTATCGTTGCTAACCTCTTTTAGATCATTGTGACCCCTTCTTGCCAAGTCTACTTCTTGTTCTGAACAAAAAATAATTTTAGAAACGCTGTGTTTTTTTAAGGGCTTATATGGTATTTGGAGAAGAACTGGATCCGACCAAAAACACTCCGTGTAAAAAAAACAGCCAAGTTTATAACCCTCCAAAAATTAGCCTATCTCAACAGCCCTTAAAAGGGAGTGATATCAAAAATGTTGGCCAAGTTCTCCACATTCCAGCTACCACTCGGCCCCCAAAATTAGTGATATCACTTATTACAGGGCCAAGTCCTTGGCGCAAATCACGTAAGCCTCACAGCCGGTCATAGACACAGACTTTAAGGTTGGATGGGGGCTGCGGTCCGGGGGTATTGGAAAGCAGGTAGGTATATGACAAAATATGTCGCCAACATCCTTGTGATTCGCGCCAAGGACTTGGCCTTGTAATAAGTGATATCACTAATTTTGGGGGCCGAGTGATAGCTGGAATGTGGAGAACTTGGCCAACATTTTTGATATCACTCCCTTTTAAGGGCTGTTGAGATAGGCTAATTTTTGGAGGGTTATAAACTTGGCTGTTTTTTTTACACGGAGTGTTTTTGGTCGGATATCATATAATTTTTGTAAGGTGGTACAATAGTTTCTACCGGTAGGTAAAACATCAATTGGCTGTCGAATGGACTCAAGTTTTCTTGCCATACCTGGAAAGTACCTACCAGTACCTGAAAACCAGTTCCTTGTCAACCATACAAAAATTACCAATCTCATACCTGAAATACCTGAAAAGTACCTACTCGTACCTGAAAATGAGTTCCCTGTCGAATCTCCACAAATTACCTTCCCATACCTGAAATGTACCTAATCGTACCTGATAACAAGTTGACTGTCGAATGGAGTCAAAATACCTTGCCATACCTGGAAAGTACCTCCCAGTACCTGAAAACCAGTTCCCTGTCAAATCTACACAAATTATTATCCCGTACCTGAAATGTACCTACTCGTACCTGAAAGTAAGTTGCCTGACGAATCTACACAAATTACCTTCCCATCCCTGAAAATATAGTACCTTCTTGTACCTGATACCTGAAAGTAGTACGTAATCGTACCTGAAAGGAACAAGGAGACATATCCACATTTCACAACATTGTAGGTAGGTATAGGTATAGGTATTTATTGTTAGGACAAGGAGCTGGAGGCAGTATTTGTTTTGTAAATATCTGCCATAAGTTAGTATGGGAACTTTGAATCGAACCTGAACCTATAATACTGTAGGTACTTCGGGTTTGCGATTTTTCTGGGTGTTTTGGGGATGGTACCTACAAGTATGCCGAGTTTCAGCTCTATCGTACCGCTGGAACATGCTTATAATTTGTATAGGTGAGTGAGTGAGTCAGTCAGTCAGTCAGTGAGTGACCCTCAAAAACAGCTAAGTTTGGTATGTCACTGCTCAGGTACGGTTGGACGTAGAAGTTTGAAATTTCATTTAGGAGGTCCCGTGCGACCCTACTACAGGAAAAGGGTACCCACTGTTCGAGCCACGCCCCCTTGCCTCCTGTAGAGAGGCACGAAAAGTGCGCAACTCTGGTTCCTGTATAACATGCTGGCAGTGCTCGAGGCTTTGCCGCGCATTCTTTTTCTTTAAAACTTGGCTGCATGCACTGCCGTGCATGTTGATATCCAGGAGCACCAACATTATTCACATAAGCTAAATATTTGCCTTTCCAAATGATTCATTAGCCAAATATGGAAACATCTGGAGTGTGGGATCACTTCCGGAGCCACTGGAAAAAGGTTCAACATGTGTTCCCAAAAAAAAACTCAAAAACAAATACATTTACCGCGACTCCCATGGTGGTTCCATCACGGAACATACATTCGCTATTTGTTTAAAATTTCTCTGCACATTTTATGATGAAAATATTGGATATTTAAATGTTCTGATTGTGTGCTGTGGTGATTTTATGATCAAGTTACTTTTGTCAGCAAAAAATTTGTCGGAAATTAACCGATCACCGTTTCAGAATATTTAAATATCCAACAGTTTCCTCTGCAGTCACGTGTCTCTCATTCTAGTAACTTCAAAAACAAGCCAAAAAAATAAAAAATGGCGCCAAATTATCCCTCAAGTAGACTTTCAGATCGACAGCTTTCCCACGCAACGATGGGAATCCTGAAAATTGTAATTAACACGGTAGGCAGCAAAAAAAAATAGGATCCATTTCCAAACATTCGATTTCTTCAACCGACGAAACCTGGTGACGGCTGACCGCAGGAATGCAATGGAGCAACACGTGCTACGTCAGGTGGAACAGGTACAGGGCACCCACTCCATCAATACCTGATACCTGCCTTCAAATATTCATTATGTGGGTAACCACTGTAGGTAGGTGTCTCATGGGTATGTATGGTCATGTCGGTCACCGTGGGCAAAAAGGGCAAAAACCTTTAAGAGGACTTTCCGAGGGGGTAACCACTCCAGAGATTCCTTGAGATTCCACTGAGATTCCATAAAGATTTCCAAAGATTCCCAACGATATTCATAGAAAGATGAACCCCGAAGGGCTAACCACTCCAAAAAAATTCCAAGATTCCCTGAGATTTCATAAAGATTTCGAATGATTCCCAACCCCTCGGGACTTTCCACTCAAGTGACCTTCTAAATTATAAGGTACAGTAGTTTCCCTATAACGACCGTCAAGTCACCACGTAATTTTGATCGCTATAGAGAGAGAACTGTAAAGATATTCCACTGGGTATTTAAATGTTCCGAAATATAAATATGTTGGACAATTTTTTTGTTGACAAAAATCACTCGATCGTAAAATCACATAATCTATGAACTTAAAAAGACATAGATATTATATTTCAGAACATTTAGATATCTAACATTTTCATCATAAAGTGTGCAAAAAAAAAACGTAAACAAAAAACTACACTATTTTCTTGTACATATGACGGATGTTCAAGTAAGTACATATTGCTGTACATACATTATTCAGGTCGTACGTATACAGGTACGTCAGTAGGTGAATGACGGAGTAGGTACAAACGTAATACAAAGTGTCACGGCTCGTGAGCACCCTACACACCTCTTCCCTGACGAACCGTCACAAACACTGACACTATGTTTCCGTTCGAAACCCTTCCGCTGCCTAATATGTTTTCTTGGAGTATTTAGGCTGGATTTCACAACTTCCCTGAAGTGTCCTATAGTGTCTCCTATCGAACAGATTTAACGAACGGATTTATACTTTGTTTTGTTCAGAACAAGAAGTAGACTTAAGAAGAAGGGGCCACAATGATCTAAAAGAGTTTACTGAGACCGCGCAAAAAACTTTATCTTACTGCTGGCTATCGGCTATCGGCAGGATGGTGAAAGCTACCACCTTTTCTTTTCGGGAGGATAACACTATAGTGAGCTTTTTGGGGACGCTATAAGCTGAGGGTTGGGGGGGACAAGCCCAGCAACTAGTCCGTTTTCAAGAACTATCCATTGTGCTCAACTGGCAGCACTACCAAATACCAGCTCCCCAGCCATCGAGTAAACGATGGGGACCTACAGTTTTAGGTGGGTTCCGAACCACCACAGCCTCGATATACATTTCACTTGACATGCTGAACATATCAGAGGTGAATGCCGAGCAGAAAAACTTTTTGGTAGGATCGGGATCGAACCGGTGTGACCCGGCTCTCACTGCTCCTCAAAAGTCGACCACTTAGTCCACTCGGCTATCGAGGCCGTAAATGGGGACAGTATAGTAGACATTATAGCAACAGGCAAAATCCACCCAAAGTAATTTTTGAAAATCTTTTTTTTGTCAAGAATCACTAAAAAACGTAAACAAACGGCATTGCGTGGACAGGCTCCCCCCGTAACGTAGTATAGAAACCAGAAGCCCCATAACCTCCAGAGAAGGTCAATTCAGACCGAAAATCATGGAGCCAAGATTGAAGATCGAGGGTAGAGCAAGGTCAAGTGAAGCAGTCTGAGAGAGACTGAGAATATGACAACCGCTCAACTACCCAAGAAGCTAAACATCTATCTTATTCATCAGCTATAGACTCATAAAAGACATAACATCAATCATTTTTGAAAGATTTCGCTTATTTACCAGTGCTCTCCGTTTTTACTTTCCCATATGCATGAAGTATAAAGGAAAGTATACGGTCAGCGTCCAAAAAACGTACATATGTTAAAATGTTAGAGGTGCCAGACTTGATCTTATCTTAACAATAAAAGTCCAGAAGCTAACGTTATGATACTGGCAGGATGGTGAAAGGCACCAACTTTTCTTATCGGGAGGATAACGCTATAGTTAACTTGTATACTCCTTGTGTTTTCATTTATCAGGTATTATTATTTGTTCGCGAACACCCAGAACACTTCCCTCTTCATTCAAACTTTCACACTTATAAAACTCGGTCGTGTTCAAATATACATGTAGGCAAATTTGCTACCTCCCTTCGTTTGAACAGTCCTCCGATTTTAGGTTTTCGTCTATATAACGCTCTCCCGGTTGAAATTAAATCTGAAGAAAGTTTAAGGGCCACCATACATTCTCGACGAACTCCGCCAAAACCACTGTGCGAAAGTAAATATTCGACAAAAGTAATGTTTACATTTTAGTACCACCGGAGACTGGTAATTGCAATATCGTATCGGTTGTGTCTACTCTAAAAGCTAAACATAGTGTGCTATTTGAACGCGAAACGAACGAGTGAAAGTAGGACACTATGTTTAGCTTTTACAGGAGAAAAAGTAGAGAAATGGTGTTGCAATTACGAACTTCCGTAAGTGAAATAAAAATTGTCAACATGTAACATGGCGGCGGTAAATATTACAAACATTTATCAAGCTTTTCTACTAAATGTGACGATAAAATCATACTGTTTTAATCCGAAACGTTACAAAAAAATATTTCGCGTGAGGTAGTGTTGTGTTTTCGCGATCTGTCAAAAAAACATGTGGACTGGTAGTTGACTGTTTAAAATCGCTCCTGTGGGCTTATTACTCCATTTCATGCAAAAATACAACACTACCTCACGACAAAGAGTCTCAGGTTTACATCCCCCTATAAACACTTTTCACTCGCCCTGCAACTTCGGAGTAGGGCTTGAAGTACGTAGCATTGCGAACCAAATGGGTGTATTTCCCCTTAACGATATTTAAAAAATTGCTAAAATCATATTTACTTGAAAATGTTTTTTATAGTTTAGAGGAATTTCTAAATTTGTAATTTAACTGGACAACCAGGCGTTTTATACTCTAGTTCCACCTATTTTTGGTGGGGCAAGGTCAACAAAACGTAAAATAAAAAAAAATAAAAAAAAAAAATATAGGGGACACTATAGTACACTTTAGTGAAATTCGCCCTTAGTACCGTGCCCATATAAAATCCGTCAAAGGGGCAGTGATGTCTTTATGACGTATAAAATGTTGACAACTTGGTTCGTTTGTTTATGAAGCAGTGTTTACATTGTTACAGTGTTACGTGTTTACATTACTAGGTGTTTATAAACAAACAACCCTCACACTGGCGACTCCCTTTTATGTTTCTTCCTACTTCCGAAACCTAATAGTTCTGTTTCTGTTATTTCAGCATCAAATGAACAATGAAACACCTATAAGTCCTTTAGTTTACAGCCGAACTTCTGAACACTACAACTGTCTAATTGGAAGTTCTTCCGACTTAAATAACAGTTACAGAAAGTTTCGCCAAAAGAAGACTCACTTGACGAAGAGCATTGCCAGACCGGCGGCGGCGCGGGGAGCGCGCGCGTTGCAACACGACTCGCACCGACGGCAACCAGCCGCCAACTGAACTCACTACTCAACCATCCTAACAACTCTGGAAGGCTGAACAACTCTGGAAGGCTGGACAACTGGTTAGCTCAGGAGGAACGCTACACCAGCTGGAGTGAGTGAGCGTTCTAAAATTCCGACATTGGAAATGTAACAGGAGTCTGGACGAAGCCGAAGAGGAGTTGGCCGAAGCCGTAAGCGGAAAATATTCCTTACGCCGGGATTCGAACCCGGACCGCTCAGGTTTTGTAATTTGTGTAAGGTTGCTTTAAAGGTTGCTGTATAGGTAGAAACCCTACCCACCTCATGACTTTCTCAATGGCATTTTCATTTTCAATCGGATATGGCTTGAATGAGATTGAGAAAACCCCGTTGTCGAACTGAGTACCTACGTCTAGGCGTCTAGGTAACCCAACTGCTCAGACGTAATGGGAACAATGCATCGTTAAACGGAGGTCCAGCCTGAATTCCAGGTTTTTTGTCCATCAGGCTTTGGCACCGAAATGGTGACCTTTGACTCTTTGGAAAAATTGAATTTTGAGAATGAGGGGTGATGGTTCAGAAACATCCCTAGGAGGGATATTCTGGATCTTTCGTTGTTAAAAGCTCCTACCCACTTTCGTTGTTATCCTGGCGTTAGATTCGCGTTAAGGGGAATAGACCCCCAGGACTACTTCAAAAGTTTTACACATGCGGGTAACAATATATAAGAGAAATATCGATGGCTCTCGAAAGCCGGCAAGGGTGTATATCCGGGAAGGGTGGACAGAATAGGGGTTATACAACCATCGGCGGATCCTCTATGTTTTTCAAGGGGGGAGGGTGAAGAGACACTATAGGGGGCAGATATCAGGGGGGAATCTCCAGTAGCAGAATGGTTTCATAAGTACTTAGGCTGGGTTTAATTATTAATTTTTTACCCGAACTTGTAAACTAAACTTGTGTGCCACATTGGCTCTATGAATTCCACTTGGAATTTTATTTCCCTAGCAACCATGTATTTAACTTACAGAGGTAAGCACTTATGGGTGAAGAAATTCCAAAGTAATTAAATCCAGCCTAAAGTGTGACATGGTCAAGTAAATATACGTCAAGTAAATAAATGTCATAACATGACGCGCGTGTGCAATGTAAGATTCTTTCCTTCTAACTTCCTTGATTTCTATGTTTAGAAAGAATTTAGGCAATATGATTGTACCTAAAGGTAATTTCACGACCGTTTGTCATTAATGGTATCCAGTCTCTACCACAGCCTCGATATACGGTACATTTCACTTGACATGCTAAAAACATTAGAGATAAACACCGGTCTGAAAAACTTTGATAGAGCCGGGATCGAACCTGTATACCCGAGCCTAAAGACAACCACGTAGACCACTCGGCTATCGAGGCTGTTAGTCCAACATACTAAAATACTACATACTTAAGGGAAGACTTACCTTTCTGCCTCCTGAGTCACGCCCTGCAGAATTTTGGCCAGATTGGGACCTTCATCAGATCTCAGCAGACTATTGGCTGTTTCTCGACCAGTAGGAAGCTTGATTTTGAGAGGTGGCACACCATTGGGCAGCTCACGCCGTGGTTTTGGCGCCAAAATGGATTTGACTTCTGAGTCACTGGACTCAGATCCTGAGCCTGGTCCGCGCTTAAGGATGCTTTTGAGCGCTGAAGCAGCGGGAAGTGGTGGCAACACTGAAACTGCTCCTGAATGAAAAAAACACGGTATATTATATTTCAGATGACTTTCACCAGGAAGGAAGTTAATAAGTCTTCCCATAAAAATAGCCGAAAACATTAAGTATCTTGCCTTAAAAGTCCATTAGCTAACGTTGTGTTCTTGTATGACGAGGGTGCTATTGACAGGATAGGGAAAGGCACCAACAACAACACAACAGGAGACTTTACAAACACAGCTATTGGATGTTGAATTGTCCTGAAACTTTCCTACCTTGTTCCAATGAAAACCTCACTCGTTCGTGCTTCTTCTTTGGCTTAAAATTTTGATACATAACTCCAAATATTTATATTAACAACAATATTGAAATAAATAAAAAATAATGACCCAAGAACAGAATTTTCGAAAATAGTATGGTAAATCCACAGTAGTTTATACCAACCTAGTGAAGATAGGAAACAGTTGAACCAAAAATTGAAAACGCTACCTATAACCTACTCAGTAAAGAGACGAGTTTTAGCGTTAATAGTAATTGAACAATTAAACATCCGTAAGTCACTAAAAAAAGGTCAACAGCACTGAGTCGTGCCACCATACATTCGCTATTTTTTTACGTTCGCACTTCAAACTTTGTGAGAAAACTATTGGATATTTAAATATTCTGAAATATAATATGTCTTTTTAACGTCATTAGTGTCATTACTCATGAGGCTATGTTGTGATTTTACGATCGAGTGATTTTTGTCACCAAAAAAATTGTCCAAAATTAACCGATCGTGAAATGACAACATAGCCTCATGAGTAACGACGTTAAAAAGACATATTATACTTCAGAATATTTAGTAGTAGTATTAGTAGTAGTAGTAGTAGTATTTTTTATTATATTTACACAGTTAATTTTAACAAATATTTTGCTCCCCTTGATGTCTAGGACCTTGTGTTGGGATGCTTCTGCATTAAATTTTTTAACTCCAACAATGAAGATTACAGTGCTACTCTACTATTTAAATATCTAATAGTTGTCTTACAAAGTTTGAAGTCCAAACGTAAAAAAAAAAATAGCGAATGTATATTCAGCCTTAAAAGAGCTTTAGGTATTCAAAGTAGAAACAGCGTTTCAAATTTTTGGATGGAAAAATATTACATATATAAGTAATTTGAAACACTTAAACCTCCCTTTCCCTGACTTGGGTTTTGACTATACCTGGAGGTCTCGATCGCACAAGCGTGATTTCTTCGTCAGTGACTGGCTGCGTTTTAAAGCGAGCTGACCGCGGCCTGCGAGGTGCCGCACATGGAGTGCCTGAACCAGCGCCTGCCTCCTGGATACGCGCATTGAACAGCTTCACCCTCTCTGACAGACTTAGCTTGCTCAGCGCGTCCTCCTCCCCATCCTCACCTGAAAATAGAATCATTGCGCTCAGCTGGCAGCACTACTAGCTCCCCCAGCGGGGACCTACAGTTTTAGGTGGGTTACGTGCCACCATAGCTTCGATATACATTTGACATGCTGTGTACGTATGTGTGAATGATGGTCAGAAAAATTTTGATGGGTTCGGGATCGAACCCTCCTCCTCTCCTCCTCTAGAGACAATCATCTCAGAGACAACTCGGCTATCGAGTTAGTTCCGCTAATGAAGGTTGTAAGACACAAGCACATCTTCCGAAATGCTCCCAGAAGGCTAAATCTGAGAGCTACAGTTCCACAGAACTAACTAGATTACAAATGGTGGGAGATGATTACCGGTTTTGGGATTTTTTTTTTTTTTTTGCAAAATTCTTACCACCTTCTATATAAAATACTGGAATAACACTGTATAACATAAAGAAGAAAGGATTTTGGGTTGCAATATGACAAAAAAAAATCCAAACATTCCTTCCCATGCTAATTTTAAAATCCTTACACGATTCAACATGCACCATGCATCAAAAATCATTCAGATTCAGAGAGTAATTTTTTAAAAAATGAGAGGTATTATCTCGCTTTTCACTCTGTTCCACCGCCTTGTATGCATGCTTGCTACTGAAATCCATCAAAATAGGACAGACCACCAGAAGAAGTAAGCAATGCAAAATATGCTCACCACATGACTACAATCTGTTTAAATCTTCGCCAAACGTCCAGCAAGGAACAACCAATCAAACCATATTGTCAAATCCACCCTCAAAGTGCAGTACACCATTTTAAGGCAACTTTAACTATAGGTTAAGTCCCCCAAATTACAGGATAAATAAAACGATAATGTGATTTGAAAACTGCTGGATATTTTTTGTTCAGAAATACAATAGGTATATCATTTACACGTCAATAACTAGTCCAGTATGACGTAATTTTACGATCACGTGATCAGCGTATTTGACAACAATCACTCGATCGTAAATTTCCATTGTTTATGACGTTAAAATGGCCTTGCTTTATTTTATTTCAGAACAAAAACAATACCAAACAAATATAAACCATATTCAATGTGTAGTGACACTGAAACCCGAGGGGTTAACCACTCCATGAGCCCTATTATGGATCTTTTTATCACGCGTGATAACGCAGTTATCACGAAAACATAGGGAAAATAGCATTGCAAATGTTTATCACGCGGTTATCACGCGTGATAAAAAGTTCCGTAATAGAGCTGCATGAATCTCGTTGGGAATCTCATTGGGAATCAATGGAAATCTTTATGAAATCTCAGGGAATCTTGGAATTTTTTTTGGAGTGGTTACCCCTTCGGGGTTCATCTTTCTAAGAATATCGTTGGGAATCTTTCGAAATCTTTATGGAATCTCTGGTGTGGTTACCCCCTCGCTGAAACCAAGAGACACAATACTGTTTGTTGAATGATTCTCCATATTTATTTATTTACCCTGAAATATAATATATAGAATTATCCCATGGGTTAAATAATTATCCAACAGTTTCCTCAGTCAACGAACAGCACCTTCAAGAGATTTTTTTCACCATTTTCATATGTAAAATTTTTCATCTGAACAGCAGCACTAGGTACCGCAGAAGAAGCAGCCGATAGGGAATGTACCTGGTTCTGACGTAGTCCTCTGCGCCGTGGAGGCCTCTATGACGTCAGCGGAAATCGGCTGTGTCCGGAACCGGTTGGCATCACGCAGTTTCCGCTCACGGAATCGGTTCACCCCGCTATTTTTAACTGCAATTAAAAAAAATCTGAATGCATTTTTTCCTGAACTAATTTCTTTCTAGGGCAAGGAACTACCTACAGTTAACTAAAACCACCGTTTAAAAGTTTGCGAATATTTAATCTAAAGGTGGTGTAACATACATGTATTTCACTGCGCCTGCGAAAACCATGATTATGTAATTTCAAAGTGGGTGTACACGTATAATTCATTACGCCTGCGAAATCATGATTATGTAATCTCAAAGTCGGTGTACACGTCTTCTATTGCGCATAAAAAAGCATGCCATATGTGGAAAATATTTCTTACGCTGGGATTCGACCCCAGACCTCACACGTTCTACAAACTATACCAACCTTCTTTTGGTTTTGCCTCAGCCTCTGGTTGGACATCTTGAGTTGGAGCTGATTCCATCGCGAGCTGCTGAGGCCAATTCTCATCCACATCAGCCATAACCTGCTGTTGCTGATATGGTTCTGGTTGCTGACCAGTTGCCTCCTCTAGTTCTTCGGTACCCAAAGACACAGAGTCGTCATTCAAACTCGGACTGTAAAGAAAAATAAACAATCCCTTAGAATGGATAACTTAACTGGTTTGATAGTCTGAACTTAAATAACTCTGGAAAGTTTCCTGGGGAGGGTGGCCCAGTGGCCAAGTGGATAAGGCGTCCAGTTTGGTAAGCAGCAGAAGCCAGGTTCGAATCCTGGTCGCTGAAAAAAATTTCCTCCACATACTACCATCTCTTCGTACTGAGTAGGCCGGAAAACCAATACCTTAGCATGGTGCAGTGATACAAAACAGTTGAAATCCCAGTGACAACATTAAGGCTGAATTTCACCACTTTCCGACAGTGTCTATAACGAGAGGATTTAACGAACCGATTTACGTTATCGTATGTTTAGCTTACGACAAGTGCGATCGCAGAGAAACAAGTGCAAGCGCAACGCATTTGTCGTAAGCTAAACATTCGATAACTTAAATCCGTTCGTTAAATCCTCTCGTTAAAAGACACTATCGGAAAGTGGTGAAATTCAGCCTAAGAAGAAACAAAAAGGGACACTACACCAATCCGGTGCGGCCCCGACGCCAGTGCAGCCAACAGAAAACGCTGCAAGAGTCGAGAGACCATCAGTTCAGTTAGCTAAGGTTCAGTTAAATCACACCTCCAGCCTCAACCTATATTATTACTGTAGGTAATTCGACGTACAAGGAATGGTATGCCCTATATCGACTCCGGACATTAATGGAGCCACCTAATAGGGACCTGGGTTAATATCGAATTAATTAGGTCGATTATAGTCTTTAGGAAGTCAACTCACTTCTTAGACTGCACCCAACCATACACGCTACATGAAACACCGTAATACTGATTGGAATTAAGCCTCACCATACTATAGTGTTTGCTGACGATTTTTAATGACAATATTTTTCGTTCTGAAATATAATGTCTTCTACGTCAGAAACTAGTTTTTTTTGACGTAAAAAACACATAATATATTTCAGAACACTTAAACACCGAACAGTTTCCTCGTAAAATGGGAAGAAAAATTATTCTACCTACCGAGGATTGGCCGAGGTTGATGGGGTACGAAAGATGTTCAAAAATTATAACTGAAAAAACTTGCAATCAAATTTCTAAATTGAAAATCTGAAACAGTAGACTTCCACTGAAGTGACATCATTCTACAATTTTTTTTTAGTCAATTTTACAACTCCAAGCTCTCGCAATTGGCATTTCACTTTTAGGTACAGAAACTACCCCTTAAATAATCACAAAAAATGCCAAAACACAGAAAACGGTAATTCAAAGAATCCACATCGCGCACAACACGCGAATAATACAGCGAAGAAAGAAACTGAGGGATTTTCGAGTCGGGAAAAATGTTTCAAAGCGAGAATTGTAAATTGCTGACTTGTTTGATCTAGTCAGCACAACGATCACCTGCTTTCAACAGTGTGTGCTAAATTTAAACTTTCAACTTGGCCACCAATGAACTTCTAACATATTCTTAGCCGACCAGATCGGCGGGATTGGCCAGGGATGAGATAATAAACAAACCCAATACTTCCTCCTTCACGTCAGCTTGCGAAATTGTCCAGACCAAACATTGTCTTGCGAGGTCTGGGTTCGAATCCTAGGGTGGGCAAGTTTTTCGCTTGTAAGGTTATGGACCTATCAGTCTTCGGCTTCGTCCAAAAAGTATACCTAGGGTGTTATAAAACCCCAATTACGCTTAGGCTGAATTTCACCACTTTCCGATAGTGTCTTTAACGAGAGGATTTAACGAACCGATTGACGATAACGTATGTTTAGCTTACGACAAATGCGTTGCGCTTGCAGTTGTCTCTCTTCGAACGCACTTGTCGTAAGCTAAACATACGATATCGTAAATCGGTTCGCTAAATCCTCTCGTTAAAGACACTATCGGAAAGTGGTGAAATTCAGCCTAAATCGTACATCACTGCGCCTGCGAAAACCGTGATTATGTAATTTGAAAGTGGGTCTACACGTATTTAACTGAGCCCATAAACCAGATAAAGGCTGTAAATTAATCTCCCGAATAAGCGATTAATCTTGCTGTTAAAAATCCAGTAACGCTATGATGAGAGCGAGGGTGAAAGGTACCAACTTTCCTTTTCGGGAGGATAACGCTAAAGTGAACTTTTAGGGGGTACTATAGTAGACTTTAGGAACTGGTGACATCCACCTTGAGGAAGCTTCACAGCCTTAAGTTACTGAACACAGTTTGAGACTTACGATAGGGGCGGTGACGTCTGAAGCTCACTCTGTAGGAAGTTTTCGAAATCAGTTCCGGGCTCAGCGAAGGACAGAGGTCTGGCAGGAGGAGCAGAGCGAGCCCTCTCGTGCCCACTCACTGATCTCGCCCGCCGCACGCGGTGGCCCGCTCCAGCGTCATCTGAAAAGAAAAGGTTTCAACTTTCAAAAAGTCCAAGGGTGCCTGCAAATCCAAACTAAAAATCTCAAAGAAACTTACCCGTAGCCCACTTGAGTATGGACGCGGACGGCAGCTCCTCTTCCGAGGACTTGCGGCTGGTTTTGAGGATAGGCCTCACCAGTGGCACGTCCTCCACTTCCACACTCTTCTTCTTCAGAATGGGACGAGGAGGCTCAATCACAGAAAGCTCAGGGGTGTGTTCTTCTGAGGAACTTTTCTTCTTTAGGATAGGTCTGACTGATTCGACGCAGGGCTGCACCTCACCCAGCGCCGCAGCTGCCGCCATAATGACGCTGTCAGCAATGGTAACATGTTGCTCCTGCAGCGGCGGCGTCGCTGATTTTCTCTTCAGGATACCCTGCGGCTCCTGCAGTGTTTCCGTCGAATCCCGCTTAAGGATGCTCGTCAGTTCTTCCAGTGAAGAACGCCGCTGGTTCTTCAGTATGGACTTATCAGGGGAAGAGCTGCGCTGTCGGCTGACTTCATTCTCATCGAGACTCCGCCGCTTCTTCAGAATGCCCTGCCTCTTCCGATTCTGCACTCGGTCAACAACGGACGGAGAGAAAGTCACAGCGCCGTCCTGGGAGAGAGTCTTCCGTTTTAGGATTGAAACGGGTCGCGGTGACGTTGTAGCCGACGGTGGCTCGTCTACAGACTTCTTCTTGAGAATCGAAGGTTTGGCTGGAGGGATTTCAGGAGCTGCCGCAGGAGCTGCTTCAGGGACAAAAGCTGTCGAAGATATACTCGGTTTTTTGGAGCGTTGAGGGGACTCCCAGCTGTCGAGTGACGGCGGTGCTTTCCCACTGGTAACCGGTAGAGATCGTGTGGATATGCAGCCTGCCACATTACCGTTGGCTGCACTGAATTTAGGGCTAGGAGTCTGACAAAGGGGAGAGTAACTATTATAGGATTTTCCCGCATCACCATCACTGTGGTGGCCATTGGTAGGCCTGAACCCAACAGAGTTCTTTATGGCACTTGGCCCAATTAAAGTCTTGGCAGTGTCATGGTTATGAACAGGCACAATGTTATTCCCGTTTTGTATTTTATTATTTGCGTAAATTTGAGCACTTTGTCCGCTAGATTGTACAGATTTTGAATTTTTTAGGTCATTACTTAGAATATTTCGCGTACCATTAGAATAATCGCTTAGTGGTTTTTTGACTGTGTTCTGAGTATTCTTTATGGCACTTGTATTGGACTTGGCCCTTTCAAGGCTGCCCCCTTCACCATGTCCGTTTTGAGACTTTGGGAGAAGGGCGCGAATGGTTGGTTTCGATGTTCGCCGGTCGGAGTCACTGCAGACTGACAGAGGTTTCTCCAGTGACACAGTCATATTTTTCAAGGATGAAGCAGCATTCTGGCCGACTTCGCAGTGAATCCTGCTAGTAGATTTCGAAAGTTTCCGCTCCTGATCACTAGTTTCTTTAATGGCAGTTGCCGTTCCAGAGATAGAGGCACTTCTACTTGGTCCCGCTTCGCTTCCCTGCTTGTCTTCGGACTTGGAAAATGCTGCGACTGACTTGGCCGGTCTTCGCTCAGAGTCGTTCGAGCCCGGTCGGGATGTGTCACGCATGGCAGTGCCGACTGGGGTCACGTGACCGCTGACTGAAGGGGAGGAACTTTGACTTCCAGATTTCCTGCGCGATGTTGTGATTCCTGGACAGAAAGAAAAGGTAGGGATTTAATATACAGGTTCTTCGGGAACGCGTTGTTTCTTCTACACAAATTCTTGGGTATTTAGGTAGTGCAACGTTCTACCCAGTGAGGAAAGTCAGCTGGAAAGAACCATGAGCCTAAAGCTGGCGACATACAATGGGTCCTGGAATGGAGGGGCTGGCATGGTAACCCAGGGATGGCGGGTATCCACAAAACGAAAACAGCCATCCCTTCCAGGAATGCCAACTCACCAGAACGGCCGTCCAGGACGCCCGTACGTAGCCAGCTTTATGTTCCAGTATCTGAGTATAGACAAGAGCGTGTTTATCAACAATAGACAGGGGCATAGCAGTAGCATGAGTCACCGGGCTGATAGGCGGGCCACAGAAGGAACTATAGGAGGATAGCTATGCGGCAACTCGGCCACACACACAAGGTCTCATCTCACCGACCTTCTCCTGTACCTGGCCATATAAAGTGCGAGAGCTTCAGACCTCCGCTAGCGACATGCCGTGCCTTCCGATTTATGATGCACGACGTAGAAATACAACCAGGAAATGCATGACCAACAAGTGCAGAAGGATATGCATGGAGAAAGAGCGGCACAACTACATAATATACCGACCCCACGAACACCTCTATATAACGAGCAAATGCTGCGTCACTCTCTATAGCGAACTCTCTTTATAGCGAGCGAATTCGTCCCTTAGTCGTTATAGAGAGAGCCAACTGTTTATGAAACTAACGGACTCGGATAAACTGCAATTCAGAGAATTCTGATACCCCACAAGCCATATTTCGTGACCGTAATTACTGAGCGACCCTTTACATAGAAATAAATACAAGGTAGCCATTGCCGCTCTCAATACCAAACTAAAGCAACCTTTATAGGCCATGGTTAGCTCCTCAGTGGGTGACCGCCGAAATAAAACACTGTTTACTGGCGTATACCAGTCAGACTTGAGTACCAACAGACTCTTTTCCTGGGCATTTCCCCGCTGCTGTGTGAAAAATAATTTTTTTCTTAAGTCCCCAAGGTAGGGTACCTACCTAGGTACCTTCCTACCATCACTGAAGGTAAACCCCATTCTGGAAATAAAGTCAAGAAAATCAATAAATTAAAAAGAAAAACGCGACATATCCTGACTATCCCTAAAATATTCAAACGTCCGCCAAGGAAGGAAAACTATCAATATCAACTTGGCATTTGTTATTTATACCAGAACCTCCTTACACTATGACTGTACAAGTTCTTTCGTCCTTTTCATTTAAATTTAAAATGCCGTGTTAGTACACGATAAGGACCTACAGTTTTAGGTGGGTTCCGCACCACCACAGCCTCGATATACATGAGATGCTGAACATATCAGAGGTGAATGCCGATCAGAAAAACTTTGACAGGATCGGAATCGAACCGGTGTCCCTCCAAAATAACCACCTATTACAAAAGGAAGCAACTAACCTTATGCCCGATGACTCACTGAAGGTAAGAACAGTACTGAGCAAAGACTGGAAAATCACCTGTCATTTAAAGGAGTGGGTTTTCAAAATGCATGCAGTTGCTAGGCAACAGCGTTATGGAAACTGGGTCAAGGAAAACTTCTTATTCAAGTGCTGACCTTGGCTCCAAATTCGAGGGACAGCTGACTGCATCTATAGGTACTGAACGTCACATCAGCACTTGTTCCATACAATGGAGGGGGTCCACAATGCAGGTGGTTGCTAGGCAACAGTAACTAGGTCAGAGATGCTGGATTTTTGACCGAACACAGAAGAGGGGAGGGGGGACAAGTCCAGCGACTAGAACGTTTCAAGAATTATCCATCGTGCTCATCTGGCAGCACTGCCAAATAGTGGACAATGGGGACCTACAGTTTTAGGAGGGTTACAGTAATCGATATACATTTCAGAAAACTTCGATGGTGGACGGTATGACTTCTCCGATAATGTCAAAATCTCAAAATACGAAAAGGTAAAGTACCCACCGAGAATCCCAAATGCAGGCGCAGCTGACCGAGGCTGTATCGGCACTGACAGTGAATGCCGCCGCACCACCTGTGGGTGAATGAGCGACAGCACACAATGCAAGGGGTTGCCTAGCAACAGAAAATGGGTCAGGAGAGGCCAGACTGCTGGATCAGCAAAAAATCTGGTTCTCAATTTTTTTAAAGAAATCTTGCAGTAGTTTGATACCTTGCCTGCTTTCTACCTAGTCACCCTTTAGCTGTAGGCACGAGAATTCCTAAAACCATGAACTACCCTCTCGAGAAAAAGCTAGAGTCATCCAGCGCAATGAGAAAATGGAGTATGATTTCTTACTGAAAGAAAGTGTGCAACAGTGATACATGTAAACAATGGAAACAACACTGATGACGCCGAAGGCTGTCACTCTCTATAACGAGCAAGTCCCCTGACAAATCCTCTCTATAACGACCAATTCCCCTGACAAATCCTCTCTATAACGAGCAAGATCCCCTGACAAATCCTCTCTATAACGAGCAATTCCCCTGACAAATTCTCTCTATAACGAGCAATTCCCCTGACAAATCCTCTCTATAACGAGCAAGTCCCCTGACAAATCCTCTCTATAACGAGCAAGTCCCCTGAAAAATTCTCCCTATAGCGAGCAAGTCCCCTGAATAATCCTCTCTATAGCGAGCAAATTTACACTGGTCCTTGACGGTCGTTTTAGAGAGACTACTTACTGTATATTTGTATTCCTATATCAATGGTCCAGAATGCAGACTGTTGCTAAGCAACATAAAGTGGGTCAGGGGACCACAGACTGTGTGAGAGGAGCTTAATTTCATATTCTATTACCCACTTGCCCCAGATCCCTCCCAAGGGAGCAGCCATCTATTTTATTGTCAATTACCCCTTGACATTTTGACATCGCTGAGCAACTACCTGTCGGTTAAAGGAGCCATGTTCCTAAGTGCTTACAAATTACTACCCCCTTTAAGGGGCCATCCCACTACTGCTGACTGTCGAATCACTTTCTCACATAGTGGGGAAGTCCATCAACTAGACCACTTCCGGAATTATCCATTGTGCTCAGCAGGCAGCACTACCAAATACCAACCTACGATTTTAGGTGGGTTCCGAACCACCACAGCTTCTAGATACATTTCACTTGACATGCTGAACATATCAGAGGCGAATGCCGAGCAGAATAACTTTGACGGGATCGGGATCGAACCGGTGTCCACTCGGCAGCTAAGTACAATAAGTAAATAAAATTCTTGAAAATGACTTAGGCTGAATTTCACCAGTTTAACGTGAAGACTATCGTGTACACGATAGCGCTATCGTATCGGTAAAAAATATTAATGGCTTTCACCATGCACCGTTACCGTTTCGTTAGCTTTCGAGTGGATTTTCCGTGCGTTAGCGAAAACGATAATTTTCATACCTGCGACTCATTTGGTGTAGTCTAATGTAGTCTAATCAACATTTTAACTTCTTTCTCCGAAAAAATAGGGTTTTTTTTCACGTTTATTTCCGTTTTTAGCTTGAAATTGTTGAAATAAATTTGACGTAAACAAAGCAGGCGAATTCTATTGACACAACAAAACCTAACGAGAGGATGTCTGCTTTTTCGAATCGATAGCTATTCGAACGTTAAAAGGCACTATCGTGAGGTGGTGAAATTCAGCCTTATATTTGTCTCGTCCGCCCTCTTCGTATTCAGATCCATCTGGATATAAACTGTCAAGGAAAGTGAAGGGGGTAAACAATAATCCACCCGCAGATTTGAGATCAATACAGATATCGCATCCAGGCAGTTTCCTTCTCACTGTTTTCACAATAATAATTATACGATTCGCTACGATCATGGACTTATAAGAGAAAGGCGAAAGGTCCCTCGTACTATACCTATACCATGAACACATGACACGTGCAACTCTTTACGTGCTACCAATGAAGGTCAGCACAGCATGGAAGAGTCAGCTTCAAAATAGTCTGTGTATATAATGTTCCCTTAAGGGCGTCTACGCAGTCGTGTTTTTTTTACGTTTTTTCTGCACATTTTATGAGAACACTACTGGATAAATGTTCTGAAATATAATATGTCTTTTTAAAGGACGAAATTAACAGGCTGAGTGGTGATTTTACGACTTTCTCAAACACCGTAATGTTAAAACTGCTCTCTTCGAAAGATTGAATAATTTCACTCCCAGTCTTTCAGCAATAACAGTTTTTTGTTGCGCGGAATGCTGACTACTAGGAAAAAGGCCCCTTAAACGAGTAAACGAGAAAATAAGTTCAGCATCGCTGATCAAAGAATGAAATAACGTAACTTCCTTTCAAACTGTGCTCGTTAATGTTTTACGTAATACAAGTACATTACCTAATGGTCAAATGTAAAATGTGGCCTAATAACACATTAAGGTTGAATATACATTCGCTATTTTTTTACGTTTGGACTTCAAACTTTGTGAAACTATTGGATATTTAAATATTATGAAATATAATGTCTTTTTAACGTCGTTAGTCATGAGGCTATGTCGTGATTTTACGATCGAGTGATTTTTGTTACCAAAACAACTGTCCAAAATTAACCGAACATAAAATCACAACATAGCCTCATGAGTAATGACGTTAAAAAGACATATTATATTTCAGAATAATTAAATATCCAATAGTTTTCTCACAAAGTTTGAAATCGGAACGTAGAAAAATAGCGAATGTATAGCCAGCCTTAATATTCCACCAACCAAAGGAAAAAATAAATCGCCGCTCGCAGTGTTTACCTTATGGGTGGCAGAAATGCATCACCAGCTTCACCCCAATAAACGGTATTAGAGAAGTGAAGGGAATTCGTGTGCACGATGGGGACCTACAGTTTTAGGTGGGTTCCGAACCACCGCGGCCTCAATATACATTTCACTGGACATTCCGAACATATCAGAGGTGAATGCCGATCAGAAAAACTTTTGGTAGGGTCGGGACCGAACCTGTGTTACCCGGCTCTCAATGCTCCAAGACCATTCTGCTGACCCGCTAATTCCTCACCATGCAGGTGGTCAGGCACGCGTCCTTGGACTGCGGAAGCCTGGACTCATGTCTGCATGATAACAGGGAATACCTCTTGCCACCTCCTACGCGCCTGGTCACCCGGAGGTTAGCATAACGCCTCATTATCGCCTTATTAGCGCTAATTCCTACAGATAAGCCACACATCACGTGTAGCTGAATCTCCACGCAATATAGACGGACAGAACAGGAGGATCTGCAGCTGTTCCTGATTCCATTTGCACATACCTTTGGAATTCCTACAACATTTACTCTCTATAACGAAAACCTCTCTATAACGAGGAAACGCTTTACTGCTGTGCTTTCCAAGGCTTGTACCTACCTAGAGAGAGCTTTTCGCTGTTGAAATCGAAAAAAAAATACCAGAAAACCGTGGCAAAGTCTAGATTGTTCAGACTTTGAAACACGGAAGAAAAAATTAAAAATAATGTGCCGGTAATAAATGTACCTACTCTTAAACTGCCCTCTTAAGAAAACAGTCGTAGCTCATCTCGGTGATATCTATAGAAGGGGTTAGAAATGAATTCCACGGCAGTCAAGGCACGCACTCTATACATCACCTTATCACAAGAATGGAGCAAGCATACAACAACGCCGCTTCACAGGAAACCTTAGGAAATCTCGGAAAATAGATACCTTTCCTTCTCAAGTGGCGGCAAATCCTTTCCCATCGACCCAAGCTCAAAACCACTCAAGTCGATAGATAGTCGGCGTTTTTGTCGCCGCGCCGTTCCCCAATGAAGGAGTTGTTGGATATTTATTTCAATTTAAGGTCGACTACACGTACTTGGTTCGCAATGCTACGTACTTCAAGCCCTACTCCGAAGTTACAGGGCGAGTGAAAAGGGTTTATAGGGGGATGTAAACCTGAGACTCTTTGTCGTAAGGCAGCGTTGTATTTTTGCATGAAATGGATTAATAAGTCCACAGGAGCGATTTTAAACAGTCACCAGTCCACAAGTTTTTTTGACAGATCGCGAAAACACAACACTACCGCACGCAGAATATTTTTTTGTAACGTTTCGGACTAAAAAATGTATGATTTTATCGTCAGATTTAGTAGAAAAGCTTGATAAGTGTTTGTACTATTTACCGTAGCCACGTTACATTTTGACAATTTTTATGTCACTTACGGAAGTGGGTAATTTCAACAGCATTTCTCTACTTTTTCTCCTGTAAAAGCTAAACATAGTGTCCTACTTTCACTCGTTCGTTTCGCGTTCAAATAGCACACTATGTTTAGCTTTTAGAGTAGACACAACCAATACGATATTGCAATTACCAGTCTCCGGGAGTACTAATATGTAAACATTAGTTTTGTCGAATATTTACTTTCGCACAGTGGTTTTAGTGGAGTTCGTCGAGAATGTATATACAGCCTTAAACCAGCGAACTCTCACTATAGCGAGCACGTTCGTTATAGAGAGACACTACTGTAGTATAATATGTCGTGGTCATATGACCATGTTAAGTCACCATGTTTTTTTCCCCATTCACATATCTCAAGCAGAACTGTGAATGAGTCAAGGATTACTCATAGTATTTTTTTCTTATTTTTAAAAAGGATGCGTCAACAGGGTAGAGTAAGCTATTGACCTGCCAAGAGGAAGACTGTTCACGTCTTGATAGTTATTTGGACAGCTGTGACTCATAGGTGGACGACGCGACGCTCCTTGACACTGTTAAGGAAGTCGTCCATCTTGCCGGACGAGCACCGACTTCTTTCACACTCTAAGGCTGAATTTCACCACCTCACGATAGTGCCTTTTAACGTTCGAATAGCTATCGATTCGAAAAAGCAGACATCCTCTCGTTAGGTTTTGTTGTGTCAATAGAATTCGCCTGCTTTGTTTACGTCAAATTTATTTCAACAATTTCAAGCTAAAAACGGAAATAAACGTGAAAAAAAACCCTATTTTTTCGGAGAAAGAAGTTAAAATGTTGATTAGACTACATTAGACTACACCAAATGAGTCGCAGGTATGAAAATTATCGTTTTCGCTAACGCACGGAAAATCCACTCGATAGCTAACGAAACGGTAACGGTGCATGGTGAAAGCCGTGAACATTTTTTACCGATACGATAGCGCTATCGTGTACACGATAGTCTTCACGTTAAAGTGGTGAAACCCAGCCTAAGGCTGGGTTTCACCACTTCTTATAGTATACTATAGAGTCCCCTAACGAACAGATTTAACGAACGGATATGTTACCATATGTTTATCGCAAGGCACTTGTTACAAGCTAAACATACGATAAATAAATCCGTCCGTTAGGAGACACTATAGAATACCATATAAAAAGTGGTGAAATCCAGCTTAAGTGCTCCATAAAGTATCTATAAAACAAGTTACCTTGTACGGATCAGTGGGTCCTAACCGATTTTTGAATTGTTCTCCCGGTTAGACTTTTTTAAATCCTATTTGGCACTGCCATTCTACCCCTAGTTGGGTCGTTTTGGAAAGGTAAGGGCCAATTGGGACACAGCGTACTATCTTTCTAGGCCTTTGTACTTTGATCAAAAACACGCCCAACAATCGTGTTATTTCCCAGCCGGCGACGGGCAGGTACCCTCCAGGGTTGGGTAACCCTAGAACCGGGCAATATTCACAAGAAAAAATTCGATCCCGAGTCCACTTGCTTCATACCTCAGTACCCTACCACTAAGCTAACTGTAGAATAAACATGGGTTTCGTATAGTCTACTGAACTCACCCAGAAGAGGATCCTCCTTGGTAGGTTCAGAAGTGTGTGAGCGGTTGAGGAAGGATTTCCGGAGGTGACTTTTGTCAGCAGACTCCCTGCGAGATGATCCAGGCACAGTAGAAGTAGAAACCGTTTTCTAAAAACCACAAACCACAAACTAAAACACACAAACCACAACTAAAAACCACAAACGGTTTAAAAAAATTCGCGAACCACTTCACAACCGACCAGTGTCAATAAAACATGAGTGCGAAAGAAATGGTGTCCGTCTGTCATGTAGTATATTATGATATCTCGATTGCACCTTATTGTTCGATACTATTTGTTCTCCAGTAAAAGCTAAACATAGTGTGCTATAGCAGCCATGTTTTCTCTCTTGCGAATAGCACACTATGTTTAGCTTTTAGAGCAGTTAGTGACCGTGCAGTGATACCTCGAGATAGAACGGAAGAGAGCAATTGGACATACCACTCGCAAACTGATCGACTGTCACTTTCTTCTGGCTATATGGCTATATAAGACTAATTACACTTCCACCAATTAAAACCCTCATCAAGTAATGGAAAGTACGATGAAACCTTAACG
Source organism: Mesopsocus fuscifrons (assembly GCA_950004255.1). Classification (NCBI taxonomy): domain Eukaryota; kingdom Metazoa; phylum Arthropoda; class Insecta; order Psocodea; family Mesopsocidae; genus Mesopsocus; species Mesopsocus fuscifrons. The sequence continues at coordinate 2,943,107 of OX465377.1, forward strand.
GCCACCATACATTCTCGACGAACTCCACCAAAACCACTGTGCGAAAGTAAATATTCGACAAAACGAATGTTTACATATTAGTACAACCGGAGACTGGTAATTGCAATATCGTATTGATTGTGTCTACTCTAAAAGCTAAACATAGTGTGCTATTTGAACGCGAAACGAACGAGTAAAAGTAGGACACTATGTTTAGCTTTTACAGGAGAAAAGTAGAGAAATGCTGTTGAAATTGCCCACTTCCGTAAGTGAAATAAAAATTGCCAAAATGCAACATGGCTACGGTAAATAGTACATACATTTATCAAGCTTTTCTACTAAATGTGACGATAAAATCATACTGTTTTAGTCCGAATCGTTACAAAAAAATATTTCGCGTGAGGTAGTGTTGTGTTTTCGCGATCTGTCAAAAAACATGTGGACTGGTAGTTGACTGTTTAAAATCACTCCTGTGGGCTTATTACTCCATTTCATGCAAAAATACAACACTACCTCACGACAAAGAGTCTCAGGTTTACATCCCCCTATAAACACTTTCCACTCGCCCTGTAACTTCGGAGTAGGGCTTGAAGTACTTAGCATTGCGAACCAAGTACATGCAGTCGAAAATAGCGAATGTATATTCAGCCTTAAGGCGGAATGCACAGTCGAAAAACACGTAGCAGGAGAATGATTTTTTTTTTGAAATTTTTCGAGGAAACTGCTGCAAACAGGATTGTGTAGTGACCCTTAATCAGTGAGTAGATGCTATCGTGTGATGAAAAATCAGTCTATTACATTTAAGGGCGAGAACCACGCCCAAATTTTATTAGGTAAGTGACGGGGATTAGAACTGTGAAATAAGTAAAGGTTGGGTCAAGGTCAGCCCTTAATGGATGTTGTTACGGATTTACGTTATTATGAGTGAACCTGGAACCTTTAACCAGAATACCAATGAGAGCCTGACATCCCCATCGCTGAGTCAGTGACATTCTCTCGCATGTAACTGACAACCCTCTCCCACGACCAACTGCTGTCAAAATTATCCCGCCCACTTCCTACCTACAGATCAGTCGCTGACACCCCCAGTCATGTACTGCTGACACCCCCCCCCCCCTTTCCTTACCCCCTTCTCCCCCATGTACTTACCTCAGGTTCAGTTCTGGCAGAGTGGGTGGCAGCCCGGAGGCGGGAGGCCTTGGTCTCCCTGACCACCTTCCCCCCCAGCTCCCTCTCGGCGGAGTCTCTGCCCCTGCGAGCCTCCCCCGCACTAGACTCAGTCTTGTTCACAGTAGGTTCAGTCTTATTTCTCTCCTGGCACGTCGCCCGTGCTGAGTCCGTCCCTCGCATAGGAAATTTAGCATTCAGCTCTTGCCGCCGTCGATCTTTGTACCTGAAAGAGAATTTTGAGAGTTGATGAGGGCAAGAGAAGAGGACTTACAGTTTTAGTTGGGCTTGGTAGCCACAGAAAAAACTTTGGTACGATCGGGATCGAACCGGTGTGACCCCACTCTCGTGTTCCTCTCTAAAGGCAACATCAATAGACCGTTTAGAGTTATCGAGGATATTGTACAACTAGAGTAAACCACGCACCTTTCAATGCGCTCGCGGGCGCGGTCAGCATCGCTGCCTCCCGATGACGTCACCTCACTGGATCGACGGTTCATTTCCGCATCGCTGTCTGCACAGTAACCAAACAGAACTACATTACACACAGAAGGATTGCAGTTGGATTAGGAAGCCCTAGAGATATTTACAGTGCACAAAACAGTACTGGCAAAGGTCGAATTAATGGCCACAATGGCCACCGGGTGGTTACCACCACCTTCAGAAGAGCTGAAGGTGGCTAGGGTATTTGCCAGCCTTTCATTGGCTACACTGCACTGTCCACTGCAGCACGAAGGGGAACTGCTACAGGAAGGGGAACTTTTCTCGGAATGCCTCCCTTCAAAGTGGCCATTAATTGGTTCCTTCGACAATGACCAGGAACCCTACTCCGTACCTGCATGTATACGAATCTGGGAGTACGGAGTGCCTACTTATCTGTATAACAATACCACCTTCAGCTTATCGCAGGTTTCGTGTACCTACCTATACCTACGTACCCACACGTTCGGAATTAATTCCTATCTCAGTCAAGGTATGAGCCTTATCAAAGAATGCCAAGATGAGGCACGGCTCAGGTGGCCCTACCTTCCAAAAGACTAGGTAGGGCCAAGATCATGAGAAACTAATTGGGTTCAGCTTAGGGCGCGTTACCATTAACCAAAACCACCTGCCCAATCACATTTAAAGAAGAAGGGACTGAATGTAAGCAGCTAGAAACCGAAATAACTACAGGAACACAGATAAGCAGACTTAAGCTAGCCACAGACAATGCGTCCCGGAATGAAAGGGCTGGAATGGCAACTCAGGGATGATGGGTACCCACACATAAGACTGACATCCCTCTCCATTAGGTAACCATACTTCCGGGGATGACAACTTGCCAGAACAGCCGTCCAGAACGCAACCTTTGATGCAAGGGTAAAAATTTAAAATAACGGGAATGCACTGTCAGCTAAATTTGGACCTTAAAAGGCGTTCTTAACGAGATATGAAACCTTGATAAGCTGAACAAGGTAACAATTAAGGGGCTATTCAAATTCTGTGATTAATTGTCGACACCGTGATGAGAACTAATAGCAGAACTAGAATAGCCGCTTAACTACGCAGTCGTGTTTGTTTACGTTTTTTCTGCACATGGGGATACTCTTGAATATTTAAATGTTCTGAAATATAAGATGTCTTTTTAACGACAGATATCAACAGGATGTGGGGATTATACGATCGGTTAATTTCGGACCAATTTTTTGTTGACCAATATCACATGATCGTAAAATCACTACACTGCCTGTTAATTTCGGCCGTTATAAAGACATATTATATTTCAGAACATTTAAATATCCAATATTTTCCTCATAAAGTATACAAAGAAAACGTAAACAAATAGCGAATGTACCTACATATGTTCGGTCTTAACTTAAGGGTCCGCTATACCTGACGGTGCATTTTTTGCCGCCCATAAGATTAACATTGCGAGCGGCGATTCACTTTCAAGGTTTACCCTTGGTTGGAAAGACACAAAAGTTTGCCTGTACCTAGCCCTAACAATGTTCTAGGGAGTGTTCGAAGCAGATTTCCCAATTTCTCACTGGTTTCTTTTATTGCAACTGTTTTGCAAATGCTAGCATCGCATACCTCAAGAAAAATGCTGTATCTCGAAAACCAGTAAAAAAAAAATGGGAAATCTGCTTCGAACACTCCCTAGAACATTGTTAGGGCTAGGTACAGGCAAAATTTTGTGTCTTACCAACCAAGGGTAAACCTTGAAAATGAATCGCCGCTCGCAATGTTAATCTTATGGGCGGCAAAAAATGCACCGTCAGGTATAGCGTCCTCTTAAGCATACCAGGCAGAGGAGCGTGCGGAGATGACATCACACACAAGCAAAACAATGAAAGAGCAAGTGGGTTCCCGATACCGGTGCGACTGACTAACAGGTCCAAAGGAACTCTGCCTGTCCTTATCATGGTGAGTCACCCTATCTCGCATAACAACACACTATAGCCATCTGGCGGGGAGACCCTCAACTTGCTAGTTCATTCACGTACCGTCAACTTTCCCGCGCTTTCTATCATTACGCTGAATTTCACCACCTCACGATAACGCCTTTTAACGTTCGAATAGCTATCAATTCGAAAAAGCAGACATCCTCTCGTTAGATTTTGTTGTGTCAATAGAATTCGCCTGCTTTGTTTACGCCAAATTTATTTCAACAATTTCAATCTAAAAGTGGAAATAAACGTGAAAAAACCCCTATTTTTTCGGAGAAAGAAGTTAAAATGTTGATTAGACTACATTAGATTACACCAAATGAGTCGCAGGTTTGAAAATTAGCTAACGAAACGGTAGGTTACGGTGTATGGTGAAAGCCGTTAACATTTTTTACCGATACGATAGCGCTATCGTGTACACGATAGTCTTCACGTTAAACTGGTGAAATCCAGCCTTAGTCAACGAACTTTTCGAAGTATGGGCCACCATACATTTGCTATTTTTTTACGTTCCGATTTCAAACTTTGTGAGATCACTTTTGGATATTTAAATATTCTGAAATATAACATGTCTTTGTAACGTCATTACTCATGAGTTGTGATTTTACGATCGAGTGATTTTTGTCACCAAAAAAATAATTGTCCAAAATTAACCGACCGTGAAATCACAACATAGCCTCATGAGTAATGACGTTAAAAAGACATATTATATTTCAGAATATTTAAATATCCAATCGTTTTCTCACAAATTTTGAAGTCCTAATTTTACATGCCAACAGTTACTCACAAAACGTTTCGTTTTAAAATAACTCACAATATCTAACCTATGGCAGTGATATACCAGAAACAATGGATGCGACACCGAGGAAACTGACTGCTGACGCAAGTAAGTACCATAGTGTCATTTCCAGGGTATTATTTACCTCACTGCCCCAGGCAACTAAATAATTATGCACACGTAAGGTCAGTGTAAGCAGGTAGGTAAGCAAAACACACAGAAATAAAGAAAGAAGCAGAGAAAATAGCTAGGGAAAATACCTGTGGCACACTAGAAGGTAAGGGACGGAGCGGGCTGATGGCAGTAGGGAGTTAGTCAATACCTAGAACAAAATAGAACGCTCTTCATATCCTAAATAAAAACTTAAGACCCCCGCCCACCTAGCCGCGCCACGCTTCTGATAACCTCCTTGCTTCCCTATCCTTCTCCATGCTAACAAAAACGGCGGCGTGGCGCGTCTAAATGGTCGGGGACCTTGATTTGGAGACTCATACACCTATACCTATGGATTTGACACTCTGGCAATAACTCGAAGCAGGATTCAGTGATGAACCAGGTTTGAGAAATATTTTTTTTTATAAGTTTGTATATGTAGGTATATGTATAGCCAACCTTAGAATTAAATAAACTATTACGTAGGTTTTTATTTCGCAACCAATGAACTGATACAAAATTAAATACATACGAACGAGTAGGTATACCTGACAGGAACGAATTGTACAGAGGCGAGTGCTTATTCTGTGCCCGAACTGGCTACCCCACGTTATAATCTCTGTATAGTACCAGTACACCTAACTCTAAAAAAACACAGGGTTACCAAATTCTCTTTTGTTCAGAACAAGAAGTAGACTAAGGCTGGATTCAGTTAATTTCGGAATAGAATTTACCGGAATTTTTTTCTGTAAGTTAAACAAGGTTGCCATGCGTTGCTAAGGTAAATAAAGTCGGAATTTTATTTCCCTAGCAACCCATGGCAATCTTGTTTAACTTACAGTAAAAAATTCGGGTAAATTCCATTCCGAAATTAGCTAAATCCAGCCTCAAGAAGAAGGGGTCACAACGATCTAAAAGAGTTCAGCAATGATAATTTACATTTGTGTAGTCTACCCCACCCCTGGATATGACTGACGTCACTCTCATACAAGATAATAAAACCTACTTTACCAGTAGCCCACTACTTACAGATCCGAAGTCATATTCGTGACGTTATATATCAACACACTATGTGACAATATTCTCATGTGAACAACGCTCTGGTAATTTTTAATTTGCGCCTTGCGGAAAAATTAATTTATTTTTAAATCCGTTACTTGGAAAACCCCAAAATGCAAATAAAGTATTGGCTTCAGAACGAACATCTGGATCTTGCTTATTGCTCATCTTAAATTTTATTTATAGCTCCGTATTTATCATTCTCTGCGGTACAAAACGTAAATCACCCCACCATGGAGCAAGTGAGCTCCAAATTCTGGCTACCGTACGAGGTCTGACTTGTGTCTTGAGAGGTCTGGGTTCGAATCACAGCTTAGGCAATTTTCTCCGACTACGGTAGTCGTGTGTTTCTAGGGGAAATTTCTCGAAAATAAATCACGGCACATTGGTATGTAAAAAGGTCACAACATCCTGTATTGAAATGAACATAGTTCGGCCCGTGGTGGTTCTATGGGACGTACGTATAGATGGAAGTGCCGTTTTGCATGCTAAATACCATTTATCGGAGTTTTCAGGCTCTGTTTCCTACGTTTCACTGTTTGGCCGATGCCGACGTTCCCTTGGAGATATCATCAAGCTATATTCTTCACCAACATACAAATGATACCGCTCTCAAAAATTCAGCGACACTGGTCGTGATTGTCTGTTCGGTATGGGAGACCTTCCAAGTAAAGCACTGTTTCTCTCTCCCCCTCAGAATTAACAGGGGGTTTACTTCAATGGAGACTTTTGTGTCCCTATCATATACGTTAGTCAACAGAACACCATTCGGATGCAAGTATTACTTTGTCAATAAAAAAATTCAAAAATCAAAAATTCCCCTTTAGCTAATTTTGGAATGGAGTTTACCCGAATTTTTTCTGTAAGTTAAACAAGGTTGCCATGCGTTGCTAGGTGAATAACGTAGGAATTTTATTTCCCTAGCAACGCATCCCTACAGAAAAAAAAATCGGGTAAATTCCATTCCGAAATTGGCTAAATCCAGCCTTACCAATTATCTACAGCCAGGCTAATATCTGCTACTGCGCTCCCTAGAGCAGACATATGTCTCACCCTGGCTCTGGAGAGCAGTATAATAGGCCCTGGCTGTGGAGAAGTGTTAGAGGGAGCCTAAGGCTGGAATTTTGGATCAGGCTAGGTGTCCAGCGGGCCTATTATGGATCTCGTATCACGCGAAACACGCCTTTTTTCCACGCAGATAACACGAAAAATTGATTTTGAGATTACGGATCGTTTTTTGACGGAAGGCGACCGCCCTTTTATCACGAAAAACTACCGCCACCTCTGCTAGGTGGCGGTAGGAAGCGGTAACAAGGTTTTGGAGTGTGAAAAATGCTATTGTGTGTTTTATTTTTATATTTTGCATGCTAAAAAAAAGAATTTACAATTTCAAAACTTCCAATACACGCTCTTTGGTTTGTTTTGTTTACTTTCCAGTTATGGTTAAAATGAAATTAAAAAATGATATTTTAATGTTTTGTACTCAATAAATTAAATAATATTACATTTTAAACTGTTTTTGAAGTTAAAACTCTGAAGATTATGAGTTATTGAAGATTTGCGACGATTTTAAGTGAGCCAAACAAAAGACTGTCGGAAAACGCGGCGGTAGCTACCGCCGGCGTCTTAGTTATCACGAAAAGATCCATAATCGCAGTTTTGAGATGCCCGCGGTATCTAAATGGCGTGTTTTGCGTGAAAGCGCAGTTATCACGATTTTTAGTACACGATCCGTAATAGCACTGCAGGCACTCTATGTTATCTACCCTCCCTTCAAAAACGCAATGAGGGCATAATACCTCTCAGAAAAGCTCACTGAGGCAGAGCCTTCCAAGTTGCCAGTAGGGGAGAGCTCGGAATTTTAGCGCAGCCTTAGAAAACACATGGCTTACTGTGCGCTGCATTACAAAGCGGCTACTTAGTTTTCTGAAAGCTGCTGTACTTATTTTCTGTTCGCTATCTCTCTCTATAATCAGCCACATTATACTGACAAAGTACCTACAACACTAAATTTTAGTAGGGATATAAATCTGGATATTATTCTCGAACGCTCCAACTGGAATGGAGTTCCAAAATTTTGAAAAACATCGCCATGTTTTTTATTCCATTTCAATCGTCATGATGGCACGTAAAACAAAAGGAAAGAAGACGAGAACACAACACATGCGGTAAATAGCGAAAAATATTTTAATTCTATATAAGTATATGAAGTTACAAAAATAATTATTACATGCAACACCTTACGAGATAATAATCTCAGGTAAAACTTTACATCTAAACAATGCCAGCTTAAGTAAGTACAATACTTTCAAAGACAAAGCTGCCAACAGCAGAAAATAAACATGTAATTAATAAACGTACTGATTTGTAAAATCAGAAATAAGTAGAAGTCTATAATGGAATGACTCTAAGTTTTCTAGCAATGAATCTAAAGTTCTACAAGCCACTTAAGATAGCTACAACATACCTAAATATGGGAGTTAAAAATAGGTAAACATTAGTTAAATGACTAAAATCTACAACGCGAACACAAACATGTTTAGTTCAGAAAATAACAAAATGTGGGTGAAAAAAGTGCCAAGTAGTAACAGACAAATAAAACAGCCTCGATAGCCGAGTTCGTACACGACGGGGACCTACAGTTTTATATAGGTTCTGAGGCACAACAGCCACGGTGTATACTGTTCACTTCAGGCTGAATATACATTCGCTATTTTTTTACGTTCTGATTTCAAACTTTGTGCGAAAACTATTGGATATTTAAATATTCTGAAATATAACGTCTTTACTCATGAGGCTATGTTGTGATTTCACGATCGGTTACTTTAGGACAATTTTTTTTTGTGACAAAAATCACTCGATCATAAAATTACAATATAGCCTCATGAGTAATGACGTTAAAAAGACATATTATATTTCAGAATATTTAAATATCCAAAGTTTTCTCACAAAGTTTGAGATCGGAACGTAAAAAAATAGCGAACGCACCAGAGGTGAAAAATTTGACAGGACCCGGATCCGGGTCTCAGCGTTCATCTCTAGAACGACAACAACAGACCATTCGGCTATTAAAGGCGCCTTACAATTTATAGCTAATTTCGCTAAGCGAAAATTGTGATGAAGCTAATACACGAGGTGCAGCCACGCAGATCGTTGGAATGTTGGAAACAAATAAACTATTAGCAACGAAGCAGGGCTGTTTGGCTGTTGTTGGCAGAGCGCTCACTTGGCACGGCAATGGCGAGATAAAGCACACAGTACATACAGATAACAAAGTCTAGAACTCTAGGTCACCGACTAATTACTTAGTAAAATATCATGATAAAATATATGTATGCAAGAGCGAGACTCAAACTTTAAGGGTCCGCTATACCTGACGGTGCATTTTTTGCCGCCCATAAGATTAACATCGCGAGCGGCGATTCATTTTAAAGGTTTACCCTTGGTTGGAAAGACACAAAATTTTGCCTGTACCTAGCCCTAACAATGTTCTAGGGAGTGTTCGAAGCAGATTTCCCATTTTTTTACTGGTTTTCAAGATACAGCGCTTTTCTTGAGGTATGCGATGCTAGTATTTGCAAAACAGTTGCAATAAAAGAAACCAGTGAGAAATTGGGAAATCTGCTTCGAACACTCCCTAGAACATTGTTAGGGCTAGGTACAGGCAAAATTTTGTGTCTTTCCAACCATGGGTAAACCTTGAAAATGAATCGCCGCTCGCAATGTTAATCTTAAGGGCGGCAAAAAATGCACCGTCAGGTATAGCGGACCCTTAAGTGTTCTTTCAAATGGTAGCCACATACGATGCGTTCTGGCGAGGTGGCGAGGGGGTAACCACTCTAGAGATTCCTTGATATTCCCTGAGATTCCATAAAGATTTCCAAAGATTCTCAACGATATTCATAGAAAGATGAACCCCGAAGGGGTAACCACTCCAAAAAATTCCAAGATTCCCTGAGATTTCATAAAGATTTCCATTGATTCCCAACGAGATTCTCAAAGAATGGTTAACCCCTCGCGAGGTGGCATCCCTGCTGGACGTAGTGGGGAGGGATGACAGTTTTTGTGTGGGTACCTGCCATCCCTGAGTTGCCATTCCAGCCCCTCCAGGACGCATAGTATGTGGCCAGCCACGGTATGGCACTGGTCAATAAAAAAAATTTCAACGGAGGGGATTCAAACCTGTCCACATTTTCTCAGTAACCCAATAGTTGTGGCCATAAATTAATTCGGAGGTCTACAATATCGACCAGCAGGGGGTGAAGTCTGAAAAAATCTACAAAATTAATTTATATAATGTAAATTAGTACAGTTAGCTCGTACTCCGTGCAAAAGAAACACACTCAAACGTAAAACCTCCATCCAATGTTGGGTAGGAGGAGCCGAGGACGTCAAGGCTGATTGATTTAAAACCCATTCAAAATGTGAAAGAAAGCCAGACTTGACGGTCTAATTGGAATGGATTTCACAACATCAATAAAGCAAAAATGGAAACGACAGCGAGGATAATGCCAAGTGCAGTGAGGAAGTCAAGCTGTTGGATCATGGGCAACAAGGCAAGGGCGTAGGAACATGCTAGCCAGAAGGGGGCATCGGGGCCCCGGGTCTTGGTTGCCTCACCTGGCCCCCCCGGGGTGACGCCCCTGGGCCGGCTGCTGCTCTCCCCCCGGTGCCTTCTCGCTGCGTCCGCCTCGTCGCTACTGTCCCTCCCCCGCGTTGCCAGGATACGCTTCACTTCGTCGTTGACGGCGATGGGTTCGGTGTCGTCGGCAGCAGGTTGCTGGGGTGGTCTCAGGTTTAACAGGGGGCAGTTGTACTCGTAAACCTCTTCAAAAACGTCCACTTTGCTCGCAGGCACGAGAAACTCATCGACATCTTCGGAGTCCATAATTTCCGAAAGGTCGGAGATTGGCTCGAAGGTTGGTTTTTCTTCTAGGGAAGGTTTTCTCGATGTTGAAGGAGAGATCACAGCGACTTCATCTTTTACCACGGGAACATTCTCTACAATGTGTAACCTCTCAACTTCTTCCGTAGAGACGGCCAGTGTCTGTTGTTTTTCATGAACCTCCAGTTCATGGGAAGACGGCTGTTTGGTAAGAGGTGCTTTCGTGACTTTCTCGTAAAGTATTTGAGACATAATTCGATCGGTCTCCTCGGTTTTCTTCGCAACCACAGGACTGTCACTTTTCTTTCGCGATATATCAGAAACCGCACACTCCTCAGCCTTCTTCTCGCCAGTCGGACTGCTATCATTCTTCCTGTTCACTGGAAGAATGTTTTCTTCTTTCTTCATGGTAACCACACTCTCTGTGAACTCCTTCGTTTTGACTGGACTTTCCTCTTTTATCTTCAAAACTTCGGGACTCCCTCTTTTAAAAGGACTTTCTAACAAACAACCCTCATTTCTTTTTACGATAAAAGTTTTTTCTTCTTTCCTCTCCTCAGGGAAAGCCTTACATAAAGCGGTATGTTCCTTTTCGACATCCAGCAAAATCTGAGTCAAATTGGAAGTGAAACTGACTTTGTGTGTGACGGGAGGGGGGCAAACTTCAACTTGTATAACTTCAACCTTGTTCGTCAGCTCAGGAGTCCTTGGTATTCCGTTTTTTGGCTCACTTTTAAAGGGAGAATGCTTTACTGGTTCTTTCTTAGGGGACTGTATTTCCCGGGACTTCTTAATAATCATGTTTGTGTCCTGTTTTTCCTTCTTATCCTGCACTTTAGACGGCTCTGGAGTCTTTATTTCGGTAGGGGTGCTGCTTTTTCGCCCTAAGACATCCTTTTTCAGTTCTACTTCAATTAAGTCGAGCTTTGACCCACTCTGCTTTCTTTCAGGGGATAACATATCTGAGGCTGCAGCTACTTCTAACTCGACCAGCTGTCTCCCAATGGCTTCGCTCGTTATTTTCGCCTCACGAGCTATCTTTGACAGCAGGTCATCTAACTGAGACTCATCCAGGGGTACAGGTTCTTCTTTAAAGGGGTTCTGGTATAGAGCTGTAGCTGGGACAGCTGCTGGGTACTTGGATAATTCGACGACGGGGGAACGGAAGTGCCTGCGCTCGGGGGCGGCAGGGGGAGGGTGAAGCCTGCCATCAACCACTTTCTTTTGAATCCCCTCCCGGATCAACCTCACTTCCACATCTTCAATCAACGTTTCCGTACTCGTACTTCTTTGCCTCGCACTATCCACACTACTCGAATGTCGCAGTTCGCTCCAACTAGGAACAGGAGTTTTCAGCTTTTCTTCGAAGAATTCGGCTCTCTTTGCCTGTTTCTCCTCTTTAAGTGCTTTTAACCGTTTCTCAAGCAACAAGCTGTCACGCTGAAGGTTTTCATGCAGGTCAGTCATACTCTGAGTTTTATCAAAGTCTTTATCGATTACATTGTTGTTTGTTTCTATCGGTAAAAAGGCACTTTCATCTTTTTGCATCAGATTGAATAAATTTTCTGATAATGATCGGACAGCTCGCTTTTTCGGCGCGCCTCCACTGGGTTGTGATGTTGGAGGCAGATTTGCAGTCAGGTTGTCCTTGCGCAGGTTCCGGAATGCGAGGTCGTCCTTGACAATGTCGGGGAATTTGCTCGTGAGGAACGAGTTGCGGAGCTTCTCGACGGGATTCACATGGAGGTAGTCTGAGTTTGCTGCCGGGGTCACGGGACCAATCGGAATGCCGAAAGGAGGTTGTGGGTCTGGGGTTTTCAGGAAACTATTGGCGTGTCGATGGTTCCGGAAGACGACATCATCCAGAGTTATATCCGGCTCGGATGGGGACGCCGACTTGGCTGGAGCCGTCGGAGGTGGAATAGGGCTGTGCCTAGGTGTTGCGCCAAGCACAGGGCTGCACTGAAGGTAACTCTGCTGGACTAGTTTCTTGTTTTCAATGCACTCCTTAACTGCTAACCTCCGCACTGCCATATCATCAGCAATCTTGTCGGGGGACTTCGCAGGAGCTGCTTTACTTTTTACAGGAGTGCCATAATCTTCTGAGAGCCGCAGACTTTTGTAAATGGTCTCTAGCTCGTTTAATGCATCGTCTAAATTGTTCGTTGATTTTTCGGAGAACTCCACTTTCGGAGCCACTACTGGGAATTCTATTTTGGAGTGTCTCCTCACAGGTGGGTTAGGAGGTGTTTTCGTACGCATTGGATCTTCTGCTTTACCGTTCGTCAATGGCTGAGGAGACACTTTCGCCGGTTCGTAGTTATTTGATACCCCATGGATAATTTTCCTTGAAACTACTACAGCTGTTTGTCTCGACTTTGGACTGTTTACAACACCAGACAATGCAGGACTATTCGATCTGGAGCGGTCTGTTTTAGAAGTGTGTTCGGCTTGTTTACGTTTCTGTAGTTCTTGGTCTTTCTGACGCCAAAATTCTTTAGTTGATCTGCGACTGACCTGGGAGTCGCTGAGACAAGGAGGGTCACTCGTTGGGCTGGGGTTGGCGCTACAGGTAATATGAATAGGATTCCTGCTCCTCGGGTTTTGGTCTGCGTAGTAGCGAAGGTCTGTCTGCGGCGACACAGGCAAGTTAGGAGGGTGACTATTTTGGTAATAAACTGGTTTCGGTGCACTCTGAGAATACTGAACTGTGGCCTTGGTTGCTCCATTGGGTGCCCTGCAGTTCTGGTAAATGTGCTGGTAAGAACCCACACGGCCTTGATACGGGTCCTGCAGGTTTTCATACATGTTCCCGAAATAATTGCCACTGGATGAACGTTGAATCATAGGATGAGGCTGAATTGGTAGGGAAGACGTTGAATCAACCCGAACTCCCACTGGTCGCATTCTCGGTGGCGGATCAGGCTTGAGGTTTGGAACTTCCCCATGCGCCTCAGCTTGGATACAGGAGGACCGAGTCCGAGCGATTGGCAGCTGGACAAACATGGCTTCTGCGCGGTGCATGTCTTGATCGTAGGACATACTCCTGTTCCTACTTCCACAAGCAGACAGAAACTGCTCGTACTCAAGAAGGGTGCGCCGGTTAGGAGAGTGTGCCGCCTCCCAGTGGTAACCCGGAGGGTAGGTATGCACAGGGAGAGGGTAGGATGAGGATCCATGAAGTGGCATCTTCGGTTGTACGCGTGGACTTCGTGAAGGGCTGGGTGTTGCTGATGGAATCTTTGGCCTCCCCGGTCTGCGACGACGACCCTCTCTGGTGACAGAGGAGCTTGACTGTCCCGACCCGTTCTCATCCGAGCTGGACCCGTCTCGCATCTGGTCACGTTTCGCTTGAGCTCGCGCCATCATCTCTCGACGTCCTTTTCTGCTATCAAGACTCCCACTTCCACCACTGCTATTCCTTGATAAATTGGACTCGATTTGCACGTCGCTATGCCTAAAAATATAGCGCTGCTGAGGTTCATTTGGCCCACTCCAGAGTTCTTCAGCTGTCTTACCAATGACGTCATTTGTTTTCTGCAGTGGCACAACGACATCAAAGCCATTAGTTCTACTTTTACGTTTACTTCTGCTCGATCGTTTTCGATGCAGGAAACCTTTCTTTGCGTCTTCTTCATCGGAGGACTCCTCTAATTCCTTCTTATTCCTTCGACGAAAAAACCCTCCCAGAGTCCACTTCTTTTCTTTTTTCTTCTCACGGTCGTCTTCATTTTCAACGTCATTTTTCGTCTTCTCGGGTGTGATTTTGATCCCATTCCCTTGCGGTGTTCGGGGGTCATAGGAGATATTCCGGTAGTTTCTGTAGTCTTCACTAAGGGATGAGATGAGGGGTTGGGCAGTTGGCTTGTCCAGCACGGGCCGAGGCTCCATGCCTGGAGCCGGCCTCCCTCTCGGCACAGCGCTCACCGTCTGAAAAATGACACCGCACCACATCAAACTCAAGTCATTTCAATAACAAAGGCAACTCCTACTCCAAAACTAGCTAATGTATGCAATAACACAATCACTCCTACAACTTTCCTGCACTGGAAAGTTAGCTCCAGCGCCCAACATTGAAACCCATCCTTGATTAGACATAATATGATAATTGTGGTTCATAAAAGCGGTATAGAAGCGGGCAGGACAACGCCCTAACGCTTTACATCGCGGTAACGTCAATCAATCATTCCTTTTACGAGACAAATCATTACTTTTTCTAAGGATAACAGCGAGGGGTTAACCACTCTTTGGGAATCTCGTTGGGGAATCATTGGAAATCTTTATGAAATCTCAGGGAATCTTGGAATTATTTGGAGTGGTTACCCCTTCGGGGTTCATCTTTCTATGAATATCGTTGGGAATCTTTGGAAATCATTATGGAATCTCAGTGGAGGAATCTCTGGAGTGGTTACCCCCTCGGATAACAGGCACAAACGGCGAAAAACAAAGGGTTCTCCACCAGCTGTTATGACTACCCACACGGATAAACTGTCCTCATTTTTAGAAGCGATTTCCTAGAATACGCATAGCGGTCTAACTCGCAGACAACCCACAGACGTCTCAGGTACATTAGGCGTGACCGGGGGCCATAACACTAAAAACCTCGCAGCAAAGCCCTTAACTTCTGTCCTATATACCGTCATTCCAAGTCCTGGCAGTCAAAAACGTCGGTCTTAAAATGATGTATGCGTTTTCTGCAAAAGCCGTTAAATTTTTTTTAAACAAAGAAGCCATTTCTTTTGTCTTTTTACACCGTCCCCGCAGTCGGCGCGCCACCGTTGTCGGTAGGTTGCGATAGGGAACGCAGTGCCCCAGCGGACCGAGTTCTCTTTCTTACCCCGAATTCCTAGGGCACGGCCAGATGGACTACCTCCTTAACTCGTAACTAAATGAAAAAATGCACTTATATACAGAAGGTGGGGTTTTACCACCAAAACCACACGAGTCTCAGACTAATGAGTGTACGTTTGTATGTGTCGGCATGCGCCAACCACAAACTTTCATCTGCAACTCGGAGCACGTACACCCAGAACTCGGCAGCCTGCGGGGGATCAAGGTCAGGTACACAAACAGCTGCATACAGGTACACACCTTCCTCATCTCGCACTCTTACTTCGGCTTCTGCGGCCTCAGGCAGGGATGAAAGCGAAACCAACCTAACCAGCTACGGTTACAAAATAGAAAGGATTTCCTTAATATGTCGTTAAGATTTACTGTGTAAAGTGGGAGGAGTCAAGGTACGTGATGGAGATGATAACGATATGGACAACTCCCAAATTTCACAATTTCAAGAAATTCAATGAACATAGTGCTATCGAAAGGACAGCCGAGAACCGCATTGAACTGTATGCAATAAATTTTAAACCGCATCCGCACCAAAAATTGCTTGCTTCAAAAAGAAGCAACCCTCCAAACGGTCACTCCGAACTAGTTTCTATAACGTCGGTTTTCTTGAAAGGGGTCGCAGATTTAGAATAGACCCTTGGCTTGTTTACCTTCCCCTAGTTCTGCAACCCGTGTAAAACGCATTAAGACCAGATTCTTTATTTACGCTTTTTCTACACACACTACGAGGAAACTATTAATAAATGATCTGAAATATAATATGTCTTTTTAACGTCATAAATTAACAGACTATGTTGTGATTCTGCGATCAGTTAATTTCGGACAAATTTTTTGTTGACAAAAATCTCGCCACAGCCTATTAATTTCGGCCATTAAAAAGACATTATATTTCAGAGCATTTAAATATCAATTATTATCCTTCTAACATGTGCAGAAAAAAACGTAAACAAACACGACTGCGTAGTCGCCCTTAAAAAGGCAATTTTTCGGGGATTTTCGGAGGCAAAAGGGTTCACCACCTTGTAACGACAGACAACAAGACATTGTCCGTGAGTGACTGACCAGCAGTGGCCTAGGGGCTTCGGCATGCAAAGGTGAACCGGCAAACTGCAAAGGCCTTGACTGCTCTCATCGCTTCTTTCCTATTTTAAGAACGCTATAAATAAACTTCGAAAACCATGAGCGATGTTTGACGTGCGTGCTCGGCAGGGGATGTGGCATTCCCATTCCTTCTTCACTGCTTATTTTCTTTTCTCCATTTGTTTTTTATAGGCTCATTCACCGGAAGTCGAGAACAATACGGAACTGGAAGCTAAGAGGTGATTCCGGCTCTTGAGGGTTATTTGCTCGTGCCCAAAAGCACTAGCAGTAGAGGGGCAATCAGGACAATGACACCATTTCAAGAATTATCCATCGAGCTCAGCTGGCAGCACCACAGCCACCGTTATAGTACAAGACCGGGACCCACAGTTTTAGGTGGGTTCTGAATCACCATAGCATCGATATCAACTTGAGTTGCTAAACATATCAGTGAAAAATTTCGATCAGAATAACTTCGACGGATCGGGATCCAAAGTGGACAGTGGCGCCAGATTTTGAAAATCCGGGGGGCAGGGGGAGGGGGAGGGGGAGTGGGGAGGGGGAGGGGGAGGGGGAGGGGGAGGGGGGCAAGAAATTGTAAACCTCAGATATTCAATTTACTTAACAGTCTGATGGGTCTCTGCTCCTCTCAGTGACCCAAATATTTGACATGATAAAAATAATTGTCCCCCAAATTTCCGGGGAGGGGGGGGGGGGGCAAACTGGACCCCCCACCCCCCAAGATGGGGCCCCTGAAAGTGGAGATGGATGTACAAGAGAATTCTCGATTCATTCCTTTCCATCTATCCTCCATTTTATCTTCCAGGCAGCTATAGAAGAACATAAGTCACCGGGAAGACGTAACACATGCCACTCCCTCTGGATGACATTAACGGGGCAGAGCAAAAAACGTCACCGTCATGCATTCCTTAATTCAAATTGAGAAATAATGCCCATACCCCATGCCGGTGCAACAAAGAGGATGGACAGCCCCACCCAGACAGCTGCATGCCGGTCAATGGGAGATCTCACAAGATATTTTACTATTGTCCCCTTTACGAATTTTAATGTCATTTCTAAGAATTATGATTGCAGGGAAGGTGGTCCCACCTACAGCCTGCTTTGCAGATGCAAGTGCGAACAAAGGGGGGAGTACCTGAAAGCAGCCGCAATATGATATATACGAAAATATCTTGTTCTTACAGTGGAAATTGCTCTTAGCCCCCGATTACACCTTACAATTTCCAATGATCATAAAAAAATATGATCAAGAAAAATTGTAAGGTGTAAAGTGAATTGAGTCAATTATGATACAATTTGTATCGGCCGGTACAAATTGTATCATAACTGCTGCGACTACCTTCCTCTATGCTGCGATGTGTTTGTTGTTGTTGGGTCAGTCCGTTGAAAATGGCGGATGAGGTAAAGTGGAATGGAAATGACCCGTATATTAATAGAAAATGTGGAGGAGTACGAATTTCTATATAAAGATAAATTGAAAGAATATAGCAGAAATTATTTAACCTAAAACGGTTCAAAAAAGGACCCTAAAAATTTTCGGAATTTTATTTTTATACCATGTCAAGTTGGCATCACTGCTAAATATGATCATGTTTTTATTGTGAAGTGTATTACAGTTTTTCTAAAATTTTATGATACTAAAAAAATAGGATCATATAAAAATAGGATCATATATTTTTTGTAAGGTGTTATCGGGCCCTTGAGCTGCCTTTTGAAAATATAAGAAACCATAAACTACTGAGAAAATACGGTATTTCACCACTTGACACAACTGAAAGCTTTCCGAGGGGTTAACCACTCGTTGGGAATCTCGTTGGGAATCATTGGAAATCTTTATGGAATCTCAGGGAATCCTGGAATTTTTTTTGGAGTGGTTACCCCTTCGGGGTTCATCTTTCTATGAATATCGTTGGGAATCTTTGGAAATCTTTATGGAATCTCAGTGGAATCTCAAGGAATCTCTGGAGTGGTTACCCCCTCGGCGATAACGGCACAGTACAGCGAGATATTCAGCAGTCACATCCAAGAAAAAACTTTTTTGAAAGTCAGCAAGACGGGGAAGACACCGTTTCACCGTTCCTCTTACTACCAAACCAAAAAATAAGAATATAATTTCTCCATTTGAGCCTGCTGGAAGGCGACAGAAAGTGGAGACCGGGTGGTCTAGAATTGGGCAATATTCAAGACATACGGACATACGGTCTTAGAAAGCGCTCGTGCGTAAACCTAATAAGGAACATGCCGGCCGAACCAAATACTGAAGAAATCATACTATGACACATATTCTGATTAACGAGAATAATGTTTCTTGCAATGTCCGGTTGGCCGAAGCCGAAAAGAAGTTGGCCGAAGCCAGTTCAAATACTGCCTACGCCGGGATTCGAACACAGACCTCTCAGCACACAAGTCAACAAATTTTCCTCTGCTCCGTTGTTGTGGCAGTACCCATCCTAACACTAATGATACATGCTCTATGGGTTAGATGTTAGATGATTGTCCAGAATTGATATGGACGGTAGCGATTAAGTAGGGCCTTATTTGGTGGAAGAGATGAGCACTCTTTCTATTAAACGTATAAAAAACTAACGGTACTCTGATGGTACGTTAGAATTCGTTCGGGCCGGAATCACCTAATTAATTTTATTTCATCTGAGTGACACCATTGTGTCTAGGCCCATCTTAGGGTGGATTGCACCAGTTCCTAAAGTCTACTTAAGTGTCTCCTAAAAGTTCACTATAGCGTTATCATTCCGAAAAGAAAAGTTGGTGCCATTCCCCATCCTGCCGATTAAGGTCTGATCATAACGACAGTTAGTGGACTTTTAATGGCAAGACAACGCCTCCGACTATCGGGAAGACGGAAGGAACTGGATTGGCAAGTAGTTTCAAATCTGGTGGTGGAAGAAAATTTTTCCCCTGCATATTGCTGTTCCAATCCAAGACTGACACTTTTTTACTTTCTCGCTAGCCATATATGGCGAGAAAGTATTGTTTTCGTGCAAAATTTCGAAATTGAGATTTTGGGTTTCCCATGATCCTGGGGGTCCCCTGAAACCAAAAAAGTGGTTTCTGGAAAAAGTCTGTCCGTCCGTCAGTCCGTCCGTCAGTCAGTCCGTCCGTCAGTCCGTCCGTCAGTCCGTGCAGTGCTCTAGCGCCTATACCGTTCATCCGATTTTGATGAAATTTGGTATGGACCTGTCTAAAATCACTGCCGAGGGGCGTTTTCAAGGATTTTTTGATTGGTCAAAAATTGCGGCCGCTATTGTCAAAAAACCGCCAAAATAATTCAAAAATCGTGTTTTTGGTTACTTAGACAAGCGCCGACGGTACACTTTTCAATCTATAACACTGAAAATTGGTATGTGTGTTGACAAATAGATGCTTCGAGGTCATTTTCAACTAAAATTGAATTGGTTGAAAATTACGGCCGTTCTGGACCAAAGTTCGATCGTTTCGGCGCCATTCACATTTATTGACCGATTGTCATGAAATTTGGTAAATTTATGTAGAACCATGTAACTTAAACATCTGTCGAACAGAATTTTGTTATCTTCAAAATTACGGCCGTTTTTGTCAAAAAAGTGTCGAAAATGAGTTGAGAATGAGAAACCACGTTTTTGAATGGTCGGAACGCATTTGGGACTACAGTAATAAAATGACAGACGTGAGATTTGGTATGAGTGATCTCAGATAGATGCTCGTGGGTCATTTTCAACCGATTTTCGATTGCTTAAAAATTACGCCCGCAAAAAAATCTCAAAAAACAAAAAAAAAAAAAAATCATTCTGGGCGAGAAAGTTAAGTGCGACTGTTGTCGGACCCTTTATTCATGGTGGTGATTCTAAATTCGAACAAACTAAAAGAGTGTGAATTTGTTTTCATTCGAGTGGATCCATTTTTTTTTTTTTTTTTTTTTTTTTTTTTTTTAACGCGCGACGTTCAGAGAACATATGCGCCGATGAGTTGGTTTATTAGATTTTTTTTTTGGCCGAAGCCGAAGATGCAGTGGCCGAAGCCGAATATGAGTGGGCCGAAGCCAGTTTAGTAGTGGGCCGAAGCCAATACATTCATGTCGGAAGCGGAAAATTTTTCCGTTCCGCCGGGATTCGAACCCGGACCTCTCAGGACACAAAGCGGACCCCTTGACTACTCGGCCACTGAGAGGCACACCCGAGTGGATCGAGGGGATCAAGTGGAACAAAATGTGGATAGTGACATAATAGAAAGAAGCAGGGCGGTAAGAACACGAGCCAAAATAGTCGAGATGTTGTCTTATCACTGAACCATCGTCTGCTGCCACTTCAGTAACAGCCCAAGAGGTCTCAAGTCATGGCCAAATGTCTACCCGAATCATAAACAACTCATCAAATATCTTTTGCGGTTAATTTTGGTATGCGATCGTTTAGGGGGATATTGGGAAAACTCGCAGCTTATGGGTTTGTTTTCCCCTACAGCTAAATGTTGGGCAAGAGGTACGCACTTAGGCTTCGTCCCGCCATGCCCGGTTAACCGTTAAACCTCGGTTAAATTGGAATTTAACTGGGGCTTAACTAGAGGAGGTCTAGAGGAACACAGAACACAGGGGTTCGATTCCGATCCCATCAATCCGTCAAGTGCAATATTAGTAGGCTGTGGTGGTTCGGAACCCACATAAAACTGTAGGTCCCCATCGGGAGCTACGAACCCTATCTTAACTCTCCGTTCTTCAAGACTGTCGGAGGGTAAAATTTTATTTGGAATCGTGAGATAGGGCAGAGGTTAATCAAGCATATGGCGTTCAATAAAGACCTGCCGGCTGCCAGTCAACCACCCCCATATGAGGTTCATGGGTCCGCAGCATCCGTAGCCGACGGGTGCGGTATTCTTTAAGGCTATGCAACAGCTGACAATGTACTGCTATACCTTTTTCCTTGGTGGGAATTTCCGAAAATTTATGAATACTTTGCTAGACCATTACGTTACGTCCTAGTTATCCACCCCGAGAGCCCATTTTCCTGGGTCACACCGGTTCGATCCCGATCCTCCAAAAAGTTTTTTTGATGGGCTCGTTGCTGGGCTCAATGCGGAACTGTGGAATCGGCATCGATACCTAAGACATTATCCAATGATCTTATGGCCGGCAGAAATGCACAACCATTTGCTGCATAACCTTAACCATCGAAGGGACCCCACAGAAATTCTCAGTGGTTTATCTAGTAACCACACCAGCATGTCTATTTCGGATCTTTGGGCGTTAACTACGCGTTAAGCTCCTAACGTTAAAAATTGCTATCTGTTAGTTAACTTCGCGTTAACAGACCCGGAATTGACCAGCAAGTAGTGCAATTTAAAACCAACAGAACAATCAGAAATTCTAGATTTTGTTTTGAACCTCTTTCAAGCAAGACTACCCGAACCCCCCACGAAA
Organism: Mesopsocus fuscifrons; assembly: GCA_950004255.1. Lineage (NCBI taxonomy): Eukaryota > Metazoa > Arthropoda > Insecta > Psocodea > Mesopsocidae > Mesopsocus > Mesopsocus fuscifrons. The sequence goes on from OX465377.1 coordinate 2,964,910, forward strand.
ATTTAGTAAAAAACCATAGCATACCCCAAGGTAACTGCTGACGAAGGGCCCAGGGCCGGAGGGATGCATTTTCAAATTTTACCAGAACACCAGAAAACAGACGTCAGAGAAGAAAGAAAAACACGAGAAAGAACGGCACTGCACCGCACCAACGCGGCCAACACCACAACAGCGCGCCGCGACTGACTGACTGAGCTTTGCTTCGAGTGGATAAAGTAATAATAAACTACACAGGGCCGTAGATACAGCGACACACTTCAAACTAATCAAACTAGGAGGTCTGTCGTGGAAGGACAAGGTTAACAAAGCTTTATCTTTTGTTTTTCTACTTTCAGCCAAATGGTTTTTTATGACATATTTCAAAAGGAAACGGTTTTTGTTCAAAAATACAATACAGTTGTCACTCTCTATAACGAGATTCTCTCTATAACGAGTGAACGCTAGCGTCCATTGACACACCCTGACTCCTCTATAGCGAACTCTCCGTATAGAGAGCAAATTTACGTGGTCCCTTGGTCCCATGTAAAACTAACCAGTTCAATGGGATGTAGCCATTCAAATTTTGTGACTAAAAAAAATTATTGGAACAATACTGTAAAAAATTTAAGTATGTAAACAGTGTTGAATGTCACTTGGTGTCAAAATTTCGTTAGTTGGCCCTCCTTTTGTTCGATAACTCCTAATACCTAACTCAAAAATGACCGTAGATACCTTGGTGACCACCGTCGAACACATGAGCATTGACTGTTTTTTGACAGAGCTCTTTGCAGGAAAGAAATCATCGCTTTGGTCGTTCGGTGGACAAAGAAAGAAAACATTCATTCGTAGTTCGGAGGTCTGGGCCATCAATCGGACATCAACAGTCATGTTTTTGCGATGCCAAAAGAACACCGCCACGGCTAGCAACAAAAGCCTTTTCACGAGCATTTTTTCTACAAATTTTTCATGTATTTTCGTTTTTACCGAAGCAGGAGTGGTTGCAGAACCACGGTTGAACGCTCACCCGAATTTTCTGTCCTACGTTTTTTCTGCACACTTTATGGGGAAACTATCGGATATTTAAGTGTATGTATGTTCTGAAATATAATAATATGTATTTTGAACGGTCGGAATTAACAGACGTTGTTGTAATTTTACGATCTGTTAATTATTGTTGACAAGAAGACAAGAATCACTCGATCGTAAAATCACGACACAGCCAGTGAATTTCCGACATTAACAGTCCATGCTATATTTCAGAACATTGAAATATCAAACAGTTTCCGCAGAAAATGGGGGGAAAAAAACCATTCTACTGCCACTTCGTTCCCGATTATGCAACTCTTAATACCGTCAAAGTAATACGGTCAACGCTTTCTTTTCAAGGACTGAGTATCAAGACCAAAAGGTTTGGAATCACGGCTGGAGTAGAGAGACCACCCTCCGTCAGGTTTGGACTCACCGTTACGCATAAATAACATAGAAACCCATCGCATCGTAAGAGAAGCATTGTGTCGGGTACCTGGACCTGAGAGCCTGAGCCTCCCTGGCCCCTCACGCAACTGTTATTAACCCTCATTAGCCTATTCAGCCCGCTTCATTACCCAAAATTTAAAAACATGACTGATTTAGACTGTATCGTTCGGAGAGCCGGACCAAAACCAGTAATTGTAGGTTGCAGGATTTACGAGACGTTGAAAAATATAGAAACTAGAATTGTACTCGTTTACTAAATGGCGTATGCCAGTTGTTATGTTAATGCGAGAGTAATTGAATAGCATTTGCAGTTTTAAGTTCTGTCTACGCAAAATCTTTTCTAAGAATCCCATTGAATTTAAACGGGCACTCCAAATTCAAGATGTGTTGCCCTATCATTAACTTTTTAATTTGGCTTCATGCGCTACCGTGCAGTTGTTCTTATTTATTTTTCCAAGGGGAAGTTGGTTTTTCAGCCTTATTCGTCATTTTGTTTACGTTTTGTCTGCACACTTTATGAGGGAACAAAGGGATATTTCAAAGTTCTGAAATATAATACGTCTTTTTTAACGACTGAAATTAATAGGCCAAAGCGAGCACTAAAAGGCAACAAACTAGCACAATCACGTCACTTTCTTCATTAACTTTCTAACCATAGAACGGCAGAAGGGTCCTAAAAAGATGAAACCAAAAGATAAACTGATGAACCGAGTCAAGCTCAGAACAGTCACTTTTTAATACTCCTCATGATTTAATGAGAAAACCAGGTTTGAATGACACCGTTGTAGACACAATCCCTGCGGGTGCCTTTTAAAATTAAATGTTGAGCGTCGGAAACAGAGTTTTTTCTTCATGTGAGTGTCATGTTAGGTAATAGCCCGCCTAATCAAATACGGATTTAATTCCTTCCTAGGCATTTGGGCACTGATTTCTAATGATGGCTGACATGAACACTGGCTTCAGGAGTTTCTTGCCTGGCTCACGGTTCATCACATTTTTTGTTTGTTAAGGCCGAACATACATTCCGTATTTGTTTACGTTTTTTTCTGCACACTTTATGAGGGAATTATAATTTTTTTTTTGACAGAAGTATATAGCCTTATAGCTGAGGGTTGGGGGGGGGGGACAAGCCCAGCAACTAGACCGTTTTCAAGAACTATCCATTGTGCTCAGCTGGCAGCACTACCAAATACCAGCTCCCCAACCATCGAGTAAACGATGGGGACCTACAGTTTTAGGTGGGTTCCGAACCACCACAGCCTCGATATTATATTTCACTTGACATGCTGAACATATCAGAGGTGAATGCCGAGCAGAAAAACTTTTTGGTAGGATAGGGATCGAACCGGTGTGACCCGGCTCTCACTGCTCCTCAAAAGTCGACCATTTAGTCCACTCGGCTATCGAGGCCGTCTTGACAGAAGTAAAATCACCACAGAGCCTGTTCATTTCGGCCGTTAAAAAGACATACTATATTTCAGAACATTTAAATATCCAATAGTTTCCTCAATATCCAATAGTTTCTCCAATCAAAGGAAACAAATGGATCTAGTCCTGACATGTATAGATTTTTCCTGGTGTATCTTGCCAGCCCAGCCCAGCCCTGACCTGGCCTTCACCGGCTGGGAAAAAACTCGACTGTCGGTGGTGATTCTGACCTAATCACCCCCTTGTGGACAGAGGTAAACGAAAAGAGGCACTAGGCAGCCCCACTGACTTAATAAGAAACAGCTAAAAGGCTGATGATGGGTCTTATATGGCAGTTGAGTTGACTACTAAGAGAGTGTTTTGTCACTGATAATATCGTGGTAGTAGAATAACAAGTGGACAAGGTCATGTGGATTTGCATATACGAGATGACGTTCAACTAAACAAGAGGACGATGGATGGCCATAAGGGGCCAGACAGTCTGCTAAGTTACTAAAGTCCACTTTAGTGTCACCATAAAAGATGAGTATGAAGTGGCACTACAGTATTTATTTCTAGCTATAGTGGTGCCCGAAGGCAGAGATACTACTTAAGAGGACGCTATGCCTGACGGTGCATTTTTCGCCGCCCATAAGATTAACATTGCGAGCAACGATTCATTTTCAAGGTTTACCCTTGGTTGGAAAGACACAAAATTTTGCCTGTACCTAGCCCTTACAATGTTCTAGGGAGTGTTCGAAGCAGATTTCCCAATTTCTCACTGGTTTCTTTTATTGCAACTGTTTTGCAAATGCTAGCATCGCATACCTCAAGAAAAGTGCTGTATCTCGAAAACCAGTAAAATAAAGGGTCCGACAACAGTCGCACTAAACTTTCTCGCCCCATGTGATTTTTTTTTTTTTTTTTTTTTTTTGGATTTCTTTGAGATTTTTTTGCGGGCGTAATTTTTAAGCAATCCAAAATCGGTTGAAAATGACCCAAGAGCATCTATCTGAGATCACTCCCACCAAGTTTCATGGCTGTCATTCTATTACTGTAGTCCCAAATGCGTTCCGACCATTCAAAAACGTGGTTTCTCATTCTCAACTCATTTTCGACACTTTTTTGACTACAACGGCCGTAATTTTGAAGATAACAAAATTATGTTCGACAGATGTTTAAGTTACATGGTTCTACACAAATTTACCAAATTTCATGACAATCGGTCAATAAATGTGAATGGCGCCGAAACGATCGAACTTTGGTCCAGAACGGCCGTAATTTTCAACCAATTCAATTTTAGTTGAAAATGACCTCGAAGCATCTATTTGTCAACACACATACCAATTTTCAGTGTTATAGATTGAAAAGTGTACCGTCGGCGCTTGTCTAAGTAACCAAAAACACGATTTTTGAATTATTTTGGCGGTTTTTTGACAATAGCGGCCGCAATTTTTGACCAATCAAAAAATCCTTGGAAATGCCCCTCGGCAGTAATTTTAGACAGGTCCATACCAAATTTCATCAAAATCGGATGAACGGTATAGGCGCTAGAGCACTGCACGGACTGACGGACGGACTGACGGACTGACGGACGGACTGACGGACTGACGGACGGACTGACGGACGGACAGACTTTTTCCAGAAACCACTTTTTTGGACTCAGGGGACCCCCAGGATCATGGGAAACCCAAAATCTCAATTTCGAAATTTTGCACGAAAACAATACTTTCTCGCCATATATGGCTAGCGAGAAAGTAAAAATGGGAAATCTGCTTCGAACACGACCTAGAACATTGTTAGGGCTAGGTACAGGCAAAATTTTGTGTCTTTCCAACCAAGGGTAAACCTTGAAAATGAATCGCCGCTCGCAATGTTAATCTTATGGGCGGCAAAGAATGCACCGTCAGGTATAGCGGACCCTTAAAGAAACTGACGAAGCCAAAGGACCTCAGTCGTTCCTAATCCTATGATGATCCCAAAACCAGCCCTTCGGCCACCATATCGGGAAAAACGAATTAATGATAACAATTGACAAAAATACCTCAATTAGGCTCTTATGCCTCTTTGTCTCGATAATGGGCCAATGATGGACATAAAGAGACATGCAATTTGCCTGATTCGGATCGTTGAAATGGCTCAATCGTGTTCATGACTCACTGTATGGAGTCAATCACTTATCTGCATCCCAATAACTGACTCTTATTGCAGAGGGGGCAACCACTCCAGATTTCTTGAGATTCCCTGACATTCCATAGATTTCCAAAGATTCCCAACAATATTCATAGAAAGATGAACCCCGAAGGGATAACCACTCCAAAAAATTCCAAGATTACCTGAGATTTCATAAAGATTTCCCGAGGGGGTAACCACTCCAGAGATTCCTTGAGATTCCCTGAGATTTCATAAAGGTTTCCAAAGATTCCCAACGATATTCATAGAAAGATGCACCCCTAAGGGGTAACCACTCCAAAAAAATTCCAAGATTCCCTGAGATTTCATAAAGATTTCCAATGATTCCCAACGAGATTCCCAACGAGTGGTTAACCCCTCGCTTATTGCATACAGGTCACTATGATGGAACCAACTTTAGCGCAGACCTGTATACCTGTTTCTATTATCCTGAAAAAGAAACAGAGTTCTTGGCTTCTTAAATAAGAAGAGGGTCGTAGTGTATAAGGAAGGGTCTGATAGGGTCACCTTACGACAAAAAGATGGTTACCTTTGTATGATGGCCCAGTAACAACTGTTTGCTTACACACTCCATCAGTCTTCTTAGCCTGCTATTAAGAAGCCAACAACACTGTTTCTTTCTCAAACAAAGTGTCTGTCTTCTTAGGATAATAGAGACAGATAGGTCTGCGCTAAAGTTGGTTCTACCAGGAAGAATGGAGGAACAAACCTACCAACTAACCATTTCTAGAATAATCCATCGTGCTCAGCTGGCAGCACTACCAAATACCACCTCCCCAGCCGCCTATAGTTTTAGGTGGGCCCCAAACCACCACATTCATTTAAGAGGACGCTATACCTGACGATGCATTTTTTGCCGCCCATAAGATTAACATTGTGAGCGGCGATTCATTGTCAAGGTTTACCCTTGGTTGGAAAGACACAAAATTTTGCCTATACCTAGCCCTAACAATGTTCTAGGGAGTGTTCGAAGCAGATTTCCCAATTTCTCACTGGTTTCTTTTATTGCAACTGTTTTGCAAATGCTAGCATCGCATACCTCAAGAAAAGTGCTGTATCTCAAAAACCAGTAAAAAAAAAATGGGAAATCTGCTTCGAACACTCCCTAGAACATTGTTAGGAGGTACAGGCAAAATTTTGTGTCTTTCCAACCAAGGGTAAATCTTGAAAATGAATCACCGCTCGCAATGTTAATCTTATGGGCGGCAAAAAATTCACCGTCAGGTATAGCGGACCCTTAACTTGACAACCTGAACAAAACAGAAAAAGTTTGATCCGATCGGGATCGAACCCTGGTATTTAGGCAGAAGCGCCCAAAAAAATTCCAACCGAGGCTAATTTGACACAGCATTATAGGACAACCTCCAAAAATCACCACAGGAGGCAATAGAGTAATAATTTAGTCAACAAAAAAAAATATAATACTACAGCCATGATCTATCACTGTCTAGTGACACATCCATGTTGGAAATCTTATCAGAATCAATCAATATTGTAATTATTTTGACCAGGGTCGGAGTGGGACTCGAACAAGGAGTCAGAGGTGAGGTGTATGTCAAACCAAGGGGGCAAAGGCCAAGGTCACCGCAATAAATCCTGTGCCTTACATAACCAATCCTCCTTAGTGTCGTTTGTACCTGAGCTCTTTACCAGCTTGGGCTGTCAGGAAGGTACCATTACAAAAGGCTGAGGAATGTCGTAAAACTTAGGTTACGCCCTGTTCCGAAGAAGGGAACCAGTGCCGGTAACAAAATGGAATGTTCGTACCCTTTCTATAACGGGTCACAAAATTTTTTATAGATCTGAAAAGCTCAAGGGGGTAACCACTCCAGAGATTCTACTGAGATGCCCTAAAGATTTACAAAGATTCCTAACGATATTCATGGAAAGATGAACCCCGAAGGGGTAACCACTCCAAAAAAATCCAAGATCCCCTGAGATTTCTTAAAGATTTCCAATGATTCCCAACGAGTGGTTTACCTCTCGCAAAAGCTAGACTCGCACGACTGAGGTCCTGGGTTCGAATCCCGGTAGCAGCAAATTTCTTGCCGGTAGCATGGATGCCACACCAAATAATAATTTGGGTAGTAAGGAGAAGGAGGAACCTGGAAATATTGAAGTGCGTAGTTCCACTCGTTGGGAATCTCATTGGGAATCATTGGAAATCGTTATGAAATCTCAGGGAATCTTGGATTTTTTTTGGAGTGGTTACTCCTTCGGGGTTCATCTTTCTATGAATATCGTTGGGAATCTTTGGAAATCTTTATAGAATCTCTGGAGTGGTTACCCCCTCGTCTAAAGCCAAATAGGAGCTGCCGGAAGCCAGTTTATAGCAATAGGCCGAAGCCACTACATCCACGTCGTAAGGGGAAAATTTCCTACGCCAGGAATCGATCCTATAGACCCAGACAAGATTTATCACTTGTTCCGAAACTTTAGAACTGAAACTTTACAGTGAAAAAGTCTGCCGTGTCATGGAAGTGACAATCGCTAGTCGCACGGCATCACGCCCGCGTCTTCATAATAACCACCGCGTGGGTAGGTCGTGATTCACACATCATTGTATTTAAATAGGGAAGCGTCTCCTCCCCAGCATAATCATTATTGGCAGACCAAAATCCAGACTTTCAAGGATTGTGCGGTACAGTTGTCACAAGTTCCTCCGATGCAGAACGTATAGAAAATGACTGGGTACCACGTGTGGTGGCCACCACAACCGTGTTCGGTACTCAGGAAGTGAGGATAGGTCTGTAGGTTCAAACAATGGTTTGGCGGAGCTTCGTTTCACAGAATTAGGTGAGCTTTAAATTAGAATACTGGCGTTGAAAAGAGAGGCTGTACAAACAGGTAGAAGGTCTCATAAATTTTTCAGACGCGTAGAAATCGTAGGATGCATCCACTAGGAGGAAGTGACGCAACGTTTGTCAGACGGAGAAGATGCGTTTCTTTTACGATAAGACTGTGGGCGAAGCTCAAATACATGTCGAAATTAAACATTAAAGACCTAACAGCGGGTTACTTGAACGAGTTAACAATGAAGGGGGCGACCACTCCAGGAATCTCGTTGGGAATCTTGTTGGGAATCATTTGAAATCTTTATGAAATCTCAGGGAATCTTGGAATTTTTTTGGAGTGGTTACCCCTTCGGGGTTCATCTTTCTATGAATATCTTTGGAAATCTTTGTAAATCTTTATGGAATCTCAGTGGAATCTCTGGAGTGGTTACCCTCTCTGAAGGGGGTATTCTAGGCTGGATTTCACAACTTCCCTAAAGTATACTATAGTGTCTCCTATCGAACAGCTTAAGTTTAGCATAAGACAAGTGCAATCGCACTATAGTACACTTCAAGAAGTGGTGAAATCCGTCCTGTAAGAATTAAATAAGGTCAGCATGTTTGTCAGCACAATGAATAACCAAGTACCAAGTGCATTTCCATGTACGGCCCTAAGTGACAACTAAAATTCGATATCTCGAAGAAGCGGAAGTAGTGGAACAAGACGACTGGACCGTTAACAATGACCATCAATTCATCGATATCCTAATTGCGACATTATCGCTCACCGCCTGCGATAATCGATGCGATTAGAGACGGAAGCGGCAGACACGAACAACTGTCTAACGGACATCTTCCTGGACATCTTGCCCTAGACACGGAACATCTACTGGAATAAACAGAATGCTTTGCTATAGAAACCACAGTAGGTGAAGTCTAATGACGACAACACCATGTTTTTTTTCGACTTTCTTTGATGAAACTGGTAGAGAAATATGTTCTGAAATATAATATGTCTTTTGAACGTCGAATCTAACTGGCTATGTTGCAATTTTACGACTTTGTATCGACAAAAATCACAACATAGCCAGATAATTATGTCGTTAAAAAGACATACCACTTCAGAGATTGCTTGAGATTGCCTGAGATTGCGCATGAAGATTTCCTGAGATTCTCAACGAGATTCGTGGATAGATGCACCCCGAAGGGTTAATTACTCCAGAAATTTCCAAGATTCCCTGAGATTTCATAAAGATTTCCAATGATTGACTGATATTCCCAGTGCGATTCCCAACGAAATTCCTGCAGATGTATTCCCTTTCTCGAAAGCCAGAAAACCCACTCAAGTAACACATTCAAAATTTATTGTAAGAAGAACTCTTCTCCATATATTGCATCATGGCGTGCATTATCTTCTTACGTTTATTTTTGAAGGTGTTACTTGAGTGGGTTTTCTGGCGCTCGAGAAAGGGAATACACTTGCAGGAGTGGTTAACCCCTCGAAGACATATTATATTTCAGAACATTTAAATATCCAAGAGTGACCTCAAATGTATATTCCGACCTAAAAATATTTTGACGGAGGAACATGAATGAAGTAAACTAACAAAAGAAAATAAATTCCTTATGCGGGGAAGACGTTTTCCACAACACTCAAGAGCACTTCACGGCTAATCTCTGTTTAAAAGTTTCTACACAGATTGAGGAACTTATGGCACACTCAAATTCCGATTGTATCATCATTGGCGTTGTAAACAAACCGAAATGACTATTCCCAATCTTTAGGATGTCACTCAAATAGGTTGACAACAAAAAAGGGCAGTGGCCAGAACGAAGCGTGTTATCACGGAACAGGCGACGTTCTCGTCAGGTAGACATCTGATAGTGGCCAATGGAGCTTTGTTCTTCAGGTACCATGGCGCCCCAGGTCCTCAGCGTCTCCAGGGGACGTCCTATTCACAAGGCACCTACGCACCTCGTGTCATCAGTCATCACCCAACGCCTTCATAATGAACCACAAAACTACGACTCTGGAGTTAGTTAAACTGTAGCGCCGAGGGGTTAACCACTCGTTGGGAATCATTGGAGATCTTTATGAAATCTCAGGGAATCTTGGAATTTTTTGGAGTGGTTACCCCTTCGGGGTTCATTTTTCTCTGAATATCGTTGGGAATCTTTGGAAATCTTTATGGAATCTCAAGGAATCTCTGGAGTGGTTTCCCCCTCGTGGAGCGCCTATCAGCGGGCAAGGATTCCGAATTGTATCCTGAGAGATACTGAGATATCTTTTCGGTCTCACTCCTGTGGTGTTGCGCCCAACTGGGCAGGAAAAATAATAATCCCATGCAGTTGGAATGGAATAGCCGAAGGAATACTATAAGGATGCTGGATTTAGTTATACTGGAATCTTTTTTCCACAAAAGTGTTCACCTGTAAGTTAAACATGGTTGCCATGGAATGCTGGGGAAATAAAATTCCAACTAGAATTCATAGAGCCAACGTGGCACCAATTTTTAATTTACAAGTAAACACTTTTGGGTACAGATTTTCCAGAATCACTAAACCCAGCCTAAGAGTTCCAGTCAAAACTGGAATGGAAAGAGCCACGAGACACCCATATCACAGAGGCCCATATTTAACTTAGAGGGTTCAAAAATTCCGAGTAGGTACAATAAACCCACCATTAGGGGTGTTTTAACCTAACCTTATGTACTTATAAGGCAAATAACTTAGCAATTGTCCTTACGTATCTATATTCAGCTTCATCACCTTCCAATTACGAAGTACTCGTAAACAAACTGTCAATTACTATGGTATCCCTCATTTTCAAAATCCTAGCCATACCACAAAAATAATGCAGAAGACTGCAAGGGCATTACGTATTTCACTCCAACTAAACACCTGTCAAATTTGGAGTATCCACTTCAAATAAGTTGTCTTAAGATGTAACACGGTAATTTAGCCGGTATCCATCTGTGCACCACCTGTCGACACCACACGCAAATAACAGGTATTTGTACCAAGACGTTTCCTGGAAGACTCCTGGAGCAGTCAGGAGCACACGCTCCACGGAGCTGGAAGGTGTGGCAAAGTGGCAGAGAGACTTATAATAAGTTAGGTATGTACCTGCATTTTTGCCATTTTTGGCTGGGAGAACATGAAATTGACGAATACAAGAAAAACACCCACATCCTACCTTGAACCTAGAACTAGAACAGTAGCGGCAATCATGAAAAAATCAAGAGAGTCGTTGGTTAGATCCTTATCCGAAATACCCAAAAACTGACTAATCTGAGCTAGAACGGCGGACTGACGGACACTGAATAGTGCTTATAGTGCTCCAAAGCAACTGGCATTCCAAGCAGCAAGTCAAAATGCACGGGCTGTTGGAAAATAGAGGAGTGGTGCGGTGAAGCCACCTCCAACTAATGCTTTTGTTGGACACAAGACGCACCGTCCTGGAAGGCTGCTCTGGCAAGTTGGCACTGCTATCCCGCTATTCCAGATTCCAGCCCCTTATTCCAGGACGGCAGCTTTAAGCAAGACACGGAACTCCACCGAGTAAAGCCAGCCAAGGCGAGGCTTCCGTCCTTTCAAGCTCCTCTGCGTGTGACAGGCTTTGATCGTGCAGTAGCGTGACTGCCGGCCTTAACCCTTGACCGGTCCCGGTAGGATGGAAGACGAAGGAAAGCGGCAAAGTGGCGTTTCAGCGGGGAATGGGCATTATTATTTGGGCACTCAACGCGAGAGAGGCCATTTCACCGTCTGTGTTCCCCAAATTACCCGTAATGCATGCCAAGTTTCCCTAAATTCGGAGAAGGATCAAAGAGTCAGAAGCAACCGGTTATGGCGAAATCGTACAATGGTGTAGAGGGTAAGAACAAAAAGAAACTTCGTTCAAGAAAGGCCAGAGCCTATAAGACGGACTTTAGGGAGGACACGTCTACCAACCTAAGGGGGTAGTTTGGCCAGAATCAAGAGTCAGATTTTACTATAGCCAGTGACGGTCAGGTTCCTATTTGGGCTGGATGGGCCACAAATTTATATAGAAGCGAGAAAAAGCACCAGCTGTGACGTTCAACTGCGAAGAAAAACACAGAAAAATGACAGCCTCCTTGTCTGGGATTTTCCATTTTGTGAAGTTTACCGAAGCTCAATGTCACCCGCATCTTTACTGGCTTAGGCTTAAAGTGACTCAATGGGTCAGGGCTATATATACCATGCGGAGTCTCGAGCTGGAGCCTCCAGACCTTGTGTTCCATACGCTACAACGGTACGTAAACAAAACTCATCATCACGACTCCCGGTCTGGAATTATCAAATTAAACACATCAGTCCTAGACCTCAAAGCTTTTCACATAAGGTTAAAAAAACGTGGCACCAGAACGGTTCTTAATGTCACCTTCCAAAAATTATCCCCAGAGAAATGTCAGGGCATCTACGCAGTCGTGTTCGTTTACGTTTTTTATCTGCGCACTTTATGAGGAAACTATTGGATATTTACGAGGGGGTAACCACTCCAGAGATTCCACTGAGATTCCATAAAGATTTCCAAAGATTCCAAACAATATTTATAGAAAGATGAACCCCGAAGGGGTATCCACTCCAAAAAAAATTTCCAAGATTCCCTGAGATTTCATAATGATTTCCAATGATTCCCAACGAGATTCCCAACGAGTGGTTAACCCCTCGGATATTTAAATGTTCTGAATTATAATATGTATTTTTATCGGCCGAAATTAACAGGCTGTGTTGTGAATTTTCCGACTAATTTTTGGTTGACAAAAATCACTTGATGTAAAATCACAAAATAGCCTGTTAATTTCAGCCGTTAAAAAGACACATTATATATTTCAGAACATTTGTATATCCAATAGCACCCTTATAAAATGTGGAGAAAAACGTAAACAAACACGACTGTCCTCCAAGACTTGTCTCAATTCATTCTGAATACAGTATGTCAAAGTAGCGAGGCAGGGGCCATTAGGTTTCAGGTCTTCCCAAATAAAGTGTTTACAGCGAAGGGCACCGAGAAGAGTGGAAGACTCACTGATTACAAACCAGTTCACCAGCCGAGCCCGTCAAAACTCCATACTCCGATTAAATAGGACTTTCACCTTTCCTGATACCTGCCCGAATGCCGAATCCACGTAGAACCACCCAAGGGCTCATATGAAAGCGAAAGATGCAATTTCGATAACTAGTTCAACGGCTGGGACTTATTACACCATGCTGAAGAGCTGAGCCCATCTAGCCGCGGCGCGGGGCGATGGAGTAGGAACACGATGAAGCAATGGGCATGTGCCGCCCCATAACCAAAAAATAAGTACCTACTCCCTATAAAGATTGAAACCTTGTCCTTAGACAAACCCTGACTCATTCTACAACCCTCTCCGTAGCGAACTCTCATATAGCGACCAAATTACATGGTCGTTATAGAGAGAGTGCTCTATTATATATTCCAGAACAATTAAATGTTGAACAGTAGAAAAGATCGGAAGTCAAACAGAGAAGCGAGGGGGTAACCACTCCAAAGATTGCATGAAGATTCCATGATGATTTCCTGAGATTCTCAACGAGATTCGTGGAAAGATACACCCCGAAGGATTGACTACTCTAGAAATTTCCAAGATTCCCTGAGATTTCATAAAGATTTCTAATGATTGCCTGAGATTCCCAACGAGATTCCAGCGGGCCTATTACGGATCTCGTATCACGCGAAACACGCCTTTTTTCCACGCAGATATCACGAAAAATTGATTTTGCGATTACGGATCGGTTTTTGACGGAAGGCGACCGCCCTTTTATCACGAAAAACTACCGCCACCTCTGCTAGGTGGCGGTAGGAAGCGGTAACAAGGTTTTGGAGTGTGAAAAATGCTATTGTGTGTTTTATTTTTATATTTTGCATGCTAAAAAAAAGAATTTACAATTTCAAAACTTCAAATACACGCTTTTTGGTTTGTTTTGTTTACTTTCCAGTTTTGGTTAAAATGAAATTAAAAAATGATATTTTAATGTTTTGTACTCAATAAATTAAATAATATTACATTTTAAACTGTTTTTGAAGTTAAAACTCTGAAGATTATGAGTTATTGAAGATTTGCGACGATTTTAAGTGAGCCAAACAAAAGACTGTCGGAAAACGCGGCGGTAGGAACCGCCGGCGGCTTAGTTATCACGAAAAGATCCATAATCGCAGTTTTGAGATGCCCGCGGTATCTAAATGGCGTGTTTTGCGTGAAAGCGCAGTTACCACGATTTTTAGTACACGATCCGTAATAGCACTGCTGGAGTGGTTAAAACCCCTCTCAGAGAAGTTATTGAAGAGGGGGTAGCACAGAGACCTAGCGGATAAGGCGTCCAGTTTGTTAGCCATAGAATTCAGGTTTCGAATCCCGGTCTACGGAAAAATTTTCCCCTACACAGTCCTGTCCATTGGTACCTGTTCGGTATAGGATTCGGGGGCATCATTTGGTACGGGTGATCAAGATACTTCTTTTTCTTCGAAATACGAAGCTTCATGCACCGGGAACATTCCGAAACGTAGAACCCTTGACAAGAAAGCTCTCCAGCAGGTCACGTGGTATTGTTTATACCTGACAGACTACCTTGTCCTGGGCCTCACCGCACTGGGTCACCTTGCAGGAGAATCCTGGAATGCTAGTTAGAACCACCCAAGACTTTATGACATCTACCACAAAATAAATACACATTTCCCGCATGTTTAGCTTTCGTACTTTTGTCTGTGGTACCTGACGCAAGACTAGGTTTTGACGTATGCTTAGTCCGTAAGAGGTAGTATGGGTGCTCAGCTGTACAGGTGTTCTAATTCTATAAGTTCCCTAAAAGGCGGCCCTACTTTTTCACGTTTGCGATCCATTCTGGTTAGACTAAGTAGATTTGGTTCGTTCGTCTTAAATAAACGCCGATCCCTTTTTATCGAACCTTGGATCGACTCAAGACTCAATCTTTCATCTATAAATTTGGGACATAATGGTATAGCCAGATCCCATGCGTCCTGGCGAGTTGACATCCCTGGAAGTATCGTTAGTGGGGAGGGATGGAAACGAGGGGTTAAGAGGACGCTATACCTGACGATGCATTTTTTGCCGCCCATAAGATTAACATTGCGAGCGGCGATTCATTTTCAAGGTTTACCCTTGGTTGGAAAGACACAAAATTTTGCCTGTACCTAGCCCTAACAATGTTCTAGGGAGTGTTCGAAGCAGATTTCCCAATTTCTCACTGGTTTCTTTTATTGCAACTGTTTTGCAAATGCTAGCATCGCATACCTCAAGAAAAGTGCTGTATCTCGAACACCAGTAAAAAAATGGGAAATCTGCTTCGAACGCTCCCTAGAACATTGTTAGGGCTAGGTACAGGCAAAATTTTGTGTCTTTCCAACCAAGGGTAAACCTTGAAAATGAATCGCCGCTCGCAATGTTAATCTTATGGGCGGCAAAAAATGCACCGTCAGGTATAGCGGACCCTTAACCACTCGTTGGGAATTTCATTGGAAATCTTTATGAAATCTCAGGGAATCTTGGAATTTTTTGGAGTGGTTACCCCTTCGGGGTTCATCTTTCTATGAATATCGTTGGGAATCTTTGGAAATCTTTATGGAATCCCAGGAAATGTCATGGAATCTCTGGAGTGGTTACCCCCTCGGATGGAAGTTTTACTACCCCCTTACAACCGGAAGAATAACGTTTAGATCTCAGGCATGATTTAGAATATGAAGAAAAATTGGTGTTGAGTGAGGTAACCTTGTAATTAGTGGGTAATAATGACAGATCGTGTGCCTAAGGACTAGGTTTGAGTAGGTACCTATATAGCTAGGTATATGTGGCCCCCATTGCCTTGACATGGATCCATTGTTCCAGGCTCAATATTCTTTCCTGACTTGCCAGTTGGCACCTAGTAAATAGTAAATTCGCTTGCTATAAAGAGTGTTCGCTATAGAGAGGGTGACACTGTGGAGACAGGATTTGTCAAGGGATACAGAGTGACAACTTGTCTTTGTTTTTTATTTACAGTCCATCCCACTATGTTCTGAATACGGAAATGTTTTTTAAACAAAGTTAAGGCTATCAACAGAAAAATGGCCGGTACCGGTATTTGAACCCAGGACCACCAGACCACTAGGAGAGTGATAATATAGCCTGTGTTTCGCCACAATTTTTCTATGGTCTGAAACAAGAGTGAACGGGAATTACTCATTGTGAAAACTGTGAAATCAGAATTGTCAACGGCCTTCCTATTTGGTACCGTGATACCTGTCACCTGTAACTGCCAAATCAATTTTCCATACATCCTTCCGAACAAAGCGTTCACAATAACTAGAGATAATTTACAGGCTAATACGCCTCTAAAGGTAGGTAGACAGGGCGGAGGTGTCAAGCTGGCCACATACAATGCTAGAATGGTGAGCCTGCAATTGCAACTCAGGTGTACTAAGAAACTACCATCCCTACAAACTCCTACGTCCAGGAATGCCAACTCTCTAGAACGGCCGTCCAGGAAGTATCGTATGTACATGGCTAGCACCAGCATCCTTGGCGTTAACTGGTGTTAAAGGAATAAGAGGAGGACTTCCCGGACTTCCGGTTTTTAGCAAAAAGTCCTTCTGAATATTGGAGGTAATCTAAAAAAAAATATTTCACTCCCTCTGGTATCGAACAAGGGACTTTTTTATACATTCCTCAAAAGACCACTGAGCTGCGTTGCCCGTGTGGTTTCAAGAGTAAAAGTTCTTCATTCTTCACACCTGATCCACCGGTCTTTTCCATTACCGACCGTGAGAAATATTTAATCTCTCCCGGGCACTGTCCATTTGCTGTGAGACAGTCACACAGCCAGTAGTCACGCTAATCAAATGGTACAGCATTCGTGGTCTGCGACCACAGCTCCCATGGTGATATGTCATTCGAAATGGTACCATAATTCAATAACGGTTTTCACTATACTGCCCGGTCTCACATGGACGAACTGCCGGACAATGTAGTACTTTCTCGTACATCCATTATCAGACATAGATGGTTGGATTGATGGAAAGTATTCTATGGAACTATCCAACCTTAAAAAGTGACAATGTGGCCAAGCGGTCGAGAAGTCGCCACATGCGCGATTGTTGCATTGAGGTTAGAGGAAAATGGTCCTTCTGGGGTAGGAAAGACATCACGATGGGAGACCAAAACTGTTTAGCTATTCTTCTCATATTTTACTTTCTCATTAGCCATAATGGAGTAGTGTTTTCATTCAAAATTTCCGTTCGTTCGTTGACGCTATGGCGCCTATACACAGCGGATTAGATTTTTATGAAATTTTGTATGCACGAGTACTTACCTATGTCTGTCTGACTCAGTAACAGTTAAAAGAAAATTACCCCGAATAATTATAATTTAATTTTTCTTCTGAAAATCTTCTCCAACGATATGTTTTTTTTCTTCTCAGGACTGGTGGTACTTATATATTTGAGGGAAGTTACAAGGGATAACTTTTAGCAGCCATATTTTCGCCTGTAACCTCTCTAGAATAAAATTCCACTGGATGTTTAGATGTTCTGAAATATAAGTACCGTTGTCACGTCAGAAAGTAGTTAGGGTTTAGTGATTACGGCCACTTTTGTGACATCCAGTTATTCAGGTACATATCATTAAGAAACGTAAACAAACCGCATTGTACCTACATTCTTATTTGTGGTCAAGAGTCAAGGTGCATGGCCACACCTCCCATCTAATTTAAAAACATTATTCGTATCAGTTCACGGTTGACAGAACCTTAGGTAGGTAGATAGGTACACTGACCTTGGCTTTGTCTTGTATTGGTTAGGGTTTCCATTTCATTTTTGTGGTTTCAATCAAGAATGAGAAAAAAATATAGAAGATGTTGATTCTACCATCGCGTGAAAACAGTCAGAGACGGGTCACACCGGTTCGATCCCGATCCTACCAAAGTTTTTCTGACCGGTATTCACTTCTGTTCAGCAAGGAAAGTGAACCCACCTAAAACTGTAGGTCCCCGACGTGTACTAACACCCTCGCTCTTACAGCTCTCAAGATAAAGCTTCAGCAACCGAGACTATGGTAACATCACCATGGGTGACCCTCTAAGTAACGGAAAACCTGCGACAGAGCCTTTCGAGGTAACGTAAGGGGTGGCTTCAGGTGGTCATCACAGCAGCAGATTTCTTAGCGCAACCTTAGAAAACCCATGGCTTTCTGACCGAGCTACTATATTAGTATGGATTCCCCCCGCTATACAGACAACTACAATTTACAGATTTATTACGGATTCATACCAGTTATCCCAGTCTGAAATGCAAATCCAGAGTTCAAAGTCAGGTAGAGACGAAAGAAATATGAGAAAATAGAATGTAGTTACCTGCATGAGATACATGATGGTCCATAGGCGCCCGCAGAGCTCCGGAGTCACATTCTGTATGCAGTCACATCATAGCTCAGTTCAGTTCCAATATTCACAGTTCTAATGGAAGGAAACGTAGTTGTAAAAGATGACGTATTTATATTGTAGCAGTACAAGAGTGTGAGGTGTTGGCTGAGGGCGGATACAATAAATAAAATAATAATAAAAATTCTTAGGGATCAAATAAATAAACAAAATATCGCGATGAGGTCTGAAAAGAACAGAAAATAACAAAAAAAATATATAATCGAAAAATTTGGGATGGCCATCTTCATTTAACTGAATGTTCGGGCAATATTTAGCTTACGGTCTCTATTTTCTTTTCAGTTTGTTTCAGTAGATCACCAACAGACCAATGAGAGTAGGAGGACGGAATATAATGGTGAATGTGGACTATGTGATTGGTGATTACAAAGGAATGTTAATTTCCGTCCAGGTCCATCAATGTTTTTGATTACTAAGCCATGTTACGATTGCGTGTCAAACTCGTAATGACCTCAACAGGCTCGCAACAAGACATGAAAACAAGGGGAATTAGTGGCGTCGGACAGGAGGGGATCGCCCCCCCGACAGAAAATCCAAGGGGGGTGACCCCCCCCCCAGAATCTTGACAGCGATTTTCAAAGAGCGACCACACAATATTTTCTTCCGACAATATTTTGAGTAGACTGTTGGATATGTACATGTTCTGAAATATAATGTGTCTTTTTAAAGTCAATCGAATAATTCTGGACGAATTTTTTTAGACAAAAATCACAAAACTTAATTTCTGATTTAAGAGGACGCTATACCTGACGATGCATTTTTTGCCGCCCATAAGATTAACATTGCGAGCGGCGATTCATTTTCAAGGTTTACCCTTGGTTGGAAAGACACAAAGTTTTGCCTGTACCTAGCCCTGACAATGTTCTAGGGAGTGTTCGAAGCAGATTTCCCATTTTTTTTTACTGGTTTTAGAGATACAGCACTTTTCTTGAGGTATGCGACGCTAGCATTTGCAAAACAGTTGCAATAAAAGAAACCAGTGAGAAATTGGGAAATCTGCTTCGAACACTCCCTAGAACATTGTTAGGGCTAGGTATAGGCAAAATTTTGTCTTTCCAACCAAGGGTAAACCTTGAAAATGAATCGCCACTCGCAATGTTAATCTTATGGGCGGGAAAAAATGCATCGTCAGGTATAGCGTCCTCTTAAGAAGACGCCTTATATTTCAGAACATTTAAATATCCATGTGTTTCACGATCGTGTGGAGAGTCTTAACCTTGTTCTCAAGATAGATCGTCCTTTAGAAACGCTAATCGTAGACTTCAAAAACTCTCTTTCCTGAATGGTTAAAATATGGCGACTTTAATTTCAAACTTGCAGACAGGCGAACATAAAAGAATGGGCCTCTGCACCACGTCCGCGACCTTTGCCCCTTCGATATTCGGCCGCCATACTAACTGCCCACGTATGGCAAACGCATAGTTAGCGAAAGTGAGCGATGTAGAGTGAAGGGGGCGGGCACTTCCATACCTACAGGCTGAAGCTGTCTACCTGTCTGTTCTTATGTATGAACCCACAACGATAATAAGAGTGAGAGCAGGAAAGGCGACCTGGCCCGTGCGCTACAAACAGGTACGAGTGATTGATGATATGAGAAGAATCAAAGAAATGATGGCCAGCAAAACCAACTTCGGCTGAAACTGGACGCCCATGGGCCCCAAGGCCTACTGAAATACAGGGATACTGGGTTGAAAAATTTGGACAAATCTGGACTAGATCCAAGGTACCCTTCATAGAGCAGTACCCTAATTTTCTAAAATTTCATACAACTTGCGAACTGATGTCAAGCCTTAGGGAGCATCGCTATGAGGAACCTCCATCGTCATAAAATCTTCAATATCCGAGGGGTTAACCACTCGTTGGGAATCATTGGAAATCTTTAGGAAATCTCAGTGAATCTTGGAATTTTTTGGAGTGGTTACCCGTTCGGGGTTCATCTTTCTATGAATATCGTTAGGAATCTTTAGAAATCTTTATGGAATCTCAAGGAATCTCTGGAGTGGTTACCCCGTCGTCAATATCACAAAATTCTCAATAAAATCCCCCGAAAACAAAGAGTTCCAGGTGCGCCACTGGACTGGATATGTGAGCCTGTGACCTGAGGTCCCCGTTGGAGAGCAACAAGGTTGCAAACGACCTCAATGAGATATAATCCTGAAGTACCTAAGGTGCAGTGTAGATAATCTCGCCCACGCAATGTTGTGATAATATGTACGGGCAGCGCATGGGCATTATATTAGCAAAACCATGCTGGACCTCAGCCAGCTGTCTACTTTGTCAATTGTCATCCTTCAGGTTAAGAACCGCGTCCATCGAGGGGAGAGACAAACTAGTTCTGGCTTACATGGACGGGCTGAAGGAGGTCGTCCATCTAGACGTACCGCGCCGCTGTTTTCGATAGCTTGGGGTAGGATAATGAGCTATCAAGCAAGAGGACCCAGTATCTAGTCCAGACGTGCCGGGATTTTTCCTAGAGACTCCAGCTGTACCCTGTAAGTACCAGCAGGGGAAAAATCGACAGTCGGGCGTGAATCTGACCGAATCGCCCCCTTGTGTACAGAGGTCACCGAGGGGGTAACCACTCCAGAGATTCCTTGAGGTTCCCTGAGATTCCATAAATATTTCCAAAGATTCCCAACGATATTCATAGAAAGATGAACCTCATAAATAAAAGATTTCCAATGATTCCTGGAGTGGTTAACCCCTTGGAGGTCACAAAAGATAGAACCCTGTATCCCAACTAGAAACGCACCATCCGGTGAAGCAGAACCTTAACTTTTAATGCTACAGGCTATCCTGAAATCGAACCCCAAAAGTTTAGGTTTGACCCTTTGAGCTAAAGTTCGGCACAGAAGCAAGAGAGGCACAGGTAGCCATTTATAATGGGGGAGTCAGCATGCGCGGGCTACTGAAATTCTGACTTATGGGATAACTCGCGACCTGTGTTGGGTTGGGCCTGCGAACATGTTGTAGTCGACAGAACATGGTGCGGAGGAGGTTGTGACTAATAGCATTTTAAATGCTTCGGCCTAAAAAATTCAACTATGAGTTACAGCCACTTATTAAGGTCAGTAAGGGTTAAAACAACAGACCCCTCACCGTGGTCTACTGGGAAAAAACTAGACTCGCACGACTGAGGTCCTGGGTTCGAATCTTGGTACCTACAATTTTTTCTGTTTATATTTCAGAACATTTTAATATCCAATAGTATCATCGTACAGTATGCAGAAAAATAATACAAAAAAATTGCGAATGTATATTCGGCCTTAAGGGTCCGCTATACCTGACGGTGCATTTATTGCCGCCCATAAGATTAACATTGCGAGCGGCGATTCATTTTCAAGGTTTACCCTTGGTTGGAAAGACACAAAATTTTGCCTGCACCTAGCCCTAACAATGTTCTAGGTCATTTCCCATTTTTTTACTGGTTTTCGAGATACAGCACTTTTCTTGATGCGATGCTAGCATTTGCAAAACAGTTGCAATAAAAGAAACCAGTGAGAAATTGGGAAATCTGCTTCGAACACGACCTAGAACATTGGTAGGGCTAGGTACAGGCAAAATTTTGTGTCTTTCCAACCAAGGGTAAACCTTGAAAATGAATCGCAGCTCGCAATGTTAATCTTATGGACGGCAAAAAATGCATCGTCAGGTATAGCGTCCTCTTAAGCCCCGATTTCAGCGTGATTTTTTATCTTTCCCCATATACGTCCGGAGGCATCATATCCCATTGATACAGACAGGCGGGTGTGGAGTCAGCCTATCGGTCCCAGGCCGCACCCGCACACTTTCTTCGATAATTGGGAATCGATACAGCCGACAAGAGGAAGACTTACGACAACACGAACACGTGAAACACGACCTGCTGCAGTCACCCCTAACTAGCTATAATATTCGATATACGCCCTATACTCAAGCTCCCCGTCCGACTAGCCGCGCAGCGCCGATTTCTCCCAAGAAGGTTCTCTCAATAACATATTAGGCAGAAATGAAAATCAGAGTTAGCAAATGTATCTTCCCAAAAAGGGACCTAGCCCAAAACTCAAACTTTCCGTTTAGATAACGTCACGATAAGGGCGCTATCGGCAGGATGGTGAAAGGCACCAACTTATCGGAAGGATAGCGCTATAGTGAACTTTAAGGGGACTCTTCAGGAACTGGTGCAATCCACCCTTACCTATTTCTTCGGGGTTTTCCCACAGAAAATTAGCCCTGCAAATGATCCCCAAGACACAATATAAGTTTATGAGGACTGACGCTCAGAAAATGGGCCCTGTATTGAACAATAGCGAGACGAATGGATCAATGGGTGGGGAATTGCATCATGGATTCACAGACGCGACCTTTTAACACACGACTCACTCATCATCTCACTCCGGAGTCATCTCGACTCATGAATCATGATTCACATGCCCCCCTGGGAACCGCAGGTGGACCCACACAATGGACCTGAGGCTACACACTTGTGTAAATATCCCATAATAATCTCGCATGTCGTACGATTGCGCTACATAACGAATATCGCAACTAAGGGGAGACTGAGGGCCGAGACACACCGGTTCGATCCCGATCCTACCAAAGGCTTTTCTGACCCCTTCCCCGAGACAGGCACTGTTTTCAGCAAGAACCAATCTTCGGTCAACTCTTCGTCTTAGGCCGAAAAAATTCGGACGAGTCTCAAAGCAGGCCCAGATCAATTGCCACCAACTTCCTTACCTTATTCTGTGACATCTTAATTTCAAAACAATAGTGGGAAAAAATGTGAACAAATGAACCAAAAGCAGACAGTCATGTTGCCTTGCAGCCTTGGAACAATCGCAAGGCGCCAACAAAACAATGAATGAACTTAGCAACAAGAGTTTGAATGAGTATTGGGCCCCAAAACGAAAGATGGAAAAACACGTGGGACCGGTAATGGGTGTCGCGACAGCAGGGTCACCCACCCTTAATGGGTTCAACCTCAGTTCCCGATTTTTGACACACCCTGTGAACAAATGTTCCCTGTAACTGGTGAGAAGGACTGAAGGCCCCCGCCCAACTAGCCGCGCAGCGCCGTGCCACGTCAGCCAACCAAGCTCCCTACCCTATACGACGACGAAGCTCTTTAGGCTACAGAAAAGGAAGCGATACTCTTATAGGGATACATTTTTCGTTTTGTATCTTCCTTCAAAATTTATTCTTAAGATTTCTCCATGCACCTATCCTGATGGTTTTTCGTTCTGAGGGTACAAATATCCCTCTCAATAAAGCCAACACGTGAGCACGGGTCAGGTGATTATGTTCTCCAGGATGATTATAATGACGTTCAAAGTGCGGCAGTGCGCAGCTTCCTCCCGAACAAACGCTCCAGTGCGCTCCAGCTACCGGAGTGCAGCCGGAACAACAAAGCTCAAGGCCATCGCTAATGTCCGGAAAATACTACGGGGACTTATCCAACCTTCAACGAACATTTTTTTTTTTTCAACAATCCAGGCTACCTAAAAGTTATTTCATCCCGAAACTCACGTGTTCGAAACGTAGTGAAACTCCCTATCTAACTTTGCCTCGTTCTTATGCTTTACTGTGTACAGCGGCTTAAGCTGGCCATATACATGCTTCCTGGATTGGCAGGGCAGGAATGCGGGCTTGCAGTGGCAATTAAGGGATGGAGGTCACCCACAGGAAAAATGTCATCCCTCTCAGCGATAGACAGGGAGCTTGGCCAGCTGGAGCCCTATCCTACCTCACGCTATCAAAAGATGGACGCGGTCCTTGCGACAGACGAATGGAGAGGGCCTATCCCAACGAATGAATCGAAAGCCACAGAGCAATTCAGGGGGCTCACAAATTTATGATAACGAGGATTAGTTCGGCTTCGGGTCTGCCATATAGTCGCGACTCTACGACGCGACCATGCACATTTACATTCTTTTTCATGAAGCTGAATTTATAGCTCGCGATTAGTAAAATATAGTCGCACGGGAATTTAAACTGAGGATAAATTGTAGCAAATTTCACGAGTGAGACACATGGTAGATGGATAACTGATGGAGAAGATGGGTAGTTGGTACATTGCAAGTTAAGGGAAAATGTCCTTTTTCTTAGAAAATTACTCTATTCTGAGTTCTTCAGAAAATGGGCCAAAAAAAAAACATTGTGTCTTTCAGAATTAGTAACGCCGGTTCGATCCCGATACTACCAAATTTTTTCTGATTTGATTCTTATATCCTCACGGTAAACGTATATCGAGGCTATGATCTAGGATGGTTCGAACCCACCTAAAACTGTAGGTCTCCATCGCGTTGCTAACACGGTGGCAAAGGAGCTGTTATTGTATTCGTAGTGGTGCCTGCAGTTTCTACAAAATTATTTAACAAAAAAAAAACTCCTTATTAATTTATAACTCGAGCGTTAACTTTCCGCCGAAAGCAGTTATTTTGAATTTGAATGGGTCCCCCATGGAGTAACAACAAAAATTTAAACCCCCCCATTGTGAAAACATCAATCTCTAACAATTGGTTCCCATTGAAATAGCACATTAACAACCGAAAACTACCGAAACAAACGCACCGAAATTGTGAGCAGTGTATTTTTAGACAATAACGGCCAATTTTCAGGCACATTGTCCTGTTAATGACTTGACACAGGTATTCGTGGCCCGGGGGTCAAGACCTGCGCCTGCGTACTTCGGTATATTACTTCTTATGTCTAGGGTTCGGATATGTCCTAAAAAGACCTATTCTCCTTACGTTTGATTTCAGCCAAATTTTGTATTTAGGCGTTTTGGACCTCCACGACCCCACACACCAAATCTTATCGAGACCTATAATGTCCTATTTCAGTTTTGAAAGTACTAAAAAATCCTATTTTGCTGGTTGACGGCCTATTTAAACCTATTCTGCAGATGACAGTACCTACTTATGGACACGTGTCTTACAATACGCTCGCTTCAAAAGAATCTTTCCAGAAGAAAATAAAATCAGTTTGTAGACTTATTTAAGAAGCCCGTAGACTACATTAACTTCACCATAAGAAATATATTTTCTTTGTTTCGTTGATAGTCGAGGTTACTCCCCATTACTCCCTCGCAGACCAGGTATACCTGGTTAGGTATGTACTCTATTTTTATACCAACTACCCTTATGCATGTGACCTGTGTACATGCTGCGTGCCTATGCGCAGAGCCACAGGACACGCCAGATGCATTTGGTCAGCACCAAGCTTGCGGTAGCCCTAAAAAGAAACCCAGGCTGCCTAGGCTGGGTCTCAGCCCAAGAAGCTGCGGAGATATTAGAAGGAAAAAGTGCAGGAAAAAAACGTTTGCTCGATCCATAGCCGCGTATCCACGGGGGGGGGGGGGGGGGGGGGGTTACCTAAGGGGTTAACTCCCCCCCCCCCCCCTATGATAGGAAAATTAACGTGGTAATGCCGACGGAAAGCAAAAAAATATAGGCTAAAACCCCCCATGACCCCCCCATGACCGCTTTCTGGATACGGGCCTGGCCCGATCTTTCCCCTATCTACCGAAGTTGCCTCCCTCAAATTTCTGCCTCTCGTTTCGTGTGACGTAGAAAGAAGTCTCTCTGCACTTAAAAAAACTTTGACAGAGATGCGACGTAATTTTAAGGTGGAAAATCTGGAAAATCCCGGCGGAACGGAAACATTTTCCGCTTCCGACATGGATGTATTGGCCTCGGCCCACTCCAAAAACTGGCTTCGGCCCACTCATATTTCGGCTTCGGCCAAAAACATCCGCGCCTATTACGCGCGTTAAAAAAAAAAATGAAAATTTGGAAAAAGTTTTGGTCGTGCAATAAAACCAAATGTAAAAATTCTTCCTTTTTTGCTCTTACCTACCTATAATTTTTATTAGAAACCTTACCTTAGTAGTTAAGCACTAAGTAAAATTGGATTTTAAGGAACCTATTTTCAACAACCTATTTTGCGTTTTTGAGCAACATATTTCTCGGTTTTAAGCAACCTAACAATCCGAACCCTACATGTCTGACGTTGCGTAAGTGACCCCCAACAAACCTACATCACACATTATGAATTGTTATTGTTTACAGGTCTCACTGTGACTGGCATAGTTCTTTGCGTTCGCAGGAGAATGGGTGCTCAGGTGGTGGGTTCCGAACCACCACAACCTCGATATACTTCTCGCTGAACACACCAGAGGTGAATGCCGTTTAGAAAAACTTTTCGCCAGAACCGGGACCGAACCTGTCTGTGTTCCTCTGAGCTATTCTAAGTATTTAGCCATGCACCGAAAACAGGTATACGTGTAAAATTGTGAAGGAACAACGAAGTCTTTGAAAAACCATCAGGTTAGGAATAACGGTGAAGAAAGCGACTTTGTCCAGTTCTAAAGCCAGGTAGCCTTTGACCGGAGCTATAGCCGACACAGAAACCTTTCATTCGTTTTCCCTAAGACCAAACTTACATTCGCTATTTGTTTACGTTTTTTCTGCAAACCTCATGAAGAAACTATTGGATAAGTATTTAAATGTTCTGAAATATAACATGTTTTTTTAACGGCCGAAATTAACAGGCTGTGTCAACAAAACATTTGTCCGAAATTCACTGATCGAAAAATCACAACACCACACTACAACCCTTACGGTTAAGAAGGAATATACACATTTGCTATTTGTTTACGTTTTTTCCGGCCATTTTTAAGGACACATTGGATATTTCCATGCCCTGGAATATGATACGTTGACCGTGATTAGAAAATTTCATATGGATGCCTTCCAAAAGAAATACACAGAAGCGATAGAACTACGAGCTCGAATCAACAAAAACTACTCTATGCTCCTTTGACCAACATGGCCGCCCTAGCCTACTCTTAAGAGACAGCTTTTTCCCCCGATAAAGGCCATTACGTTTTAAAGCAATTTAGAAACCCCAAAGAGCACCTTCATCACTTCAACAACAATAAATCTTGGCCCCAAAGTAATGTGTTTCTCAAAATACAGCGACCACCTGGCGCTCACGAGGGAATTAGATCAAACACATTTTTTACTGAGTATAATGTTAACGTGTTACGTACTTCCAGGTATATTGATGGATAGCCAGAATGGGCGGGAGTGGACGTTGAAGCAGAATCTGCCAAAGGAGGGGCTGTATAAACTTGACATATATGTTGCTGGAAGAGCAAAAGGGGTGGCAAACCCAAAATAGCTGAATCTCGACAGCATATAAAACACTCAAATTTAACCAATCTCGTAAAGTTCCACAGCAAGGGTCCCTTCAATCAGCAACAGTCATTTCAAACAAAATAAGAAAATTAGTGTCGCTTTTAACTGACAGTAGAACGATATGGCTCCAAACTGGCCACATACGATGCTTCCCAGAATGGAGGGGCTGCAATGGCAACTCAGGGATGCCATCCCTGCAAACGATGCGTCTGGGGATGCCACCTCGCCAGAACTGCCATCCACGACGCATTTAGTATATAATAACGTGTAAGAAATGGCCCAATATGTATATGCAACAGAATACGCCTAATCTAATAATAATAACAATAATAGTAATAATAATAATAATCCGACATAGGTACACAAGAATTTTTTTCCAAAATATAAATAATTAAATGAATCCACCCTCTCCAACACAATCAGACTCACGTACTCACTAGCCCAAAACACAAACTGGAACAGGTACCTGAAACTGCGCGGGAAATAGGAGCAGGTACGTAGTACGTCCCGCAATAGGTACAGGCACTCGCTACACACATCCACACCTCTCGAAACCCACCGTCCGACTGACGGGCGCGTTCGTCGGGCCGTCGGGCGGGGAAGCCCCGCGGCGCTCTGGATCAACCCTTACCTCAGCCCTCAAGGGTTTTCGAAAAAGGATCCAAACCGGTCCGCGGGGGTTCTGAGGGTTCGCTACTTTGCACCCTTCTTCGGCCATCTGCCGGATTAATAATTAGGTTGATTGTTAGGAATTTTGGGTAGGGATGATTTTTTTTGGGTCGGCTATCGAACCGCGGCGCGAAGGCTTATATAGGGGTAGTGATGCACGAAAATATCTTGTCTTGTTCTTGCATTTCTTGCATGCAAGAACAAGAATAAGAACAACAGTTGATTTTGGCTGCAAGAACAAGAACAAGAAGTGACTTGCGAGAACAAGAACTCTTGCAAGAGTTCTCGCAAGAGCCTTGTAGAAACCCTGGCAGATTTTTTCCAAAGCTTCATTCATGGATTGCATTGCAGTCCATATTATTTCGTACGAAAAACTGTACAGACTATGCGACGATAGATTGCACTTGAAACGGCCGTTCGGTAGGCAACAAACCATATTATAACAGCAGAAAATTCAATGTGTTGCAAGAAATTGTAAGAGTCTCGCAACCGGAACAAGAGCAAGAGTCGTTTTGCGAGAACAAGAACAAGAAGAAGAAATGCCGTTTCTTGTTATAGACTCCTACTACCACTTCTATCACTGGCAGGGTGGTGGTGGACACCTGCCTCACCCTGGTTCTTACCCTGGTCTGGAGATATGGTAAAGGGAAGCCAGGGTTGGAATTATTGACCAGGATACCGTTCCGAGCACTTTACCGGACAAGTGATGAATTAGGGGAGCCACGCAGCCATTGGTGCTATCAACCCATGGCCTAAGCCCAAAGGCATCTACAGCTGGTCCGCTATACCTGACGGTGCATTTTTTGCCGCCCATAAGATTAACATTGCGAGCGCCGATTCATTTTCAAGGTTTACCCTTGGTTGGAAAGACACAAAATTTTGCCTGTACCTAGCCCTAACAATGTTCTAGGGAGTGTTCGAAGCGGATTTGCCATTTTTTTACTGGTTTTCGAGATACAGCACTTTTCTTGAGGTATGCGATGCTAGCATTTGCAAAACTGTTGCAATAAAAGAAACCTGTGAGAAATTGGGAAATCTGCTTCGAACACTCCCTAGAACATTGTTAGGGCTAGGTACAGGCAACATTTTGTGTCTTTCCAACCTTGAAAATGAATCGCCGCTCGCAATGTTAATCTTATGGGCGGCAAAAAATGCACCGTCACGTATAGCGTCCTCTTAAGAGAGTCATCGTCTTTGACTGCTCCGAAATGCTTTATTTATGTATTAATTTTTCATGTAATGAAACCAGAACTCACCCCGGGCATAGATTATTGATTGGGGGGAAGGGGGGTGGGGAATCGACGAAACTGTCATTTCCCCTCACTGGCTTTCAATAGAAGAGGTCCTTGACTGTCATTCACTTCGTTTTGAAGCAGACCTTATCATTGACTTTGGATTTTATAAACCGGATACTCAGGGTGGATTGCGCCACTTCTTAACGCATACTATAGTACGATTGCACTAGTCAGAACCTAAACATGCGATAAGGTATATCTGTTCGATAGGAGACACTATAGTATACTTAAGACTTCGGTGGATCTATCCTGTTACCCTTGGGAAAGCTTCAAAATGGTCAATTTTTTCCACAACTCATTTTAAACCTATATCAGCACTGTGTTATTGCTCTAAAAGTCTACAGGATCCAGAGCCATGTCAAAAGGGCAGGGTCGTACCGAGATTCAAACCCAGGACCTCCCTCGTGCAAGTCTAGTGTTTTCCCACTAGACCACTTTGAGGCCGCGAGCAAGGGTGATAAATGCAGGCAGTGTAAATACAGAGGGCAAAGACCTTCCAGGCCTGCAAACCTAACTCGACTGGACAGTTGAACGGGCTGAGTTTCACCTGCTGAGGTGGCGCGACGTCGCCGCGGGCAGAGAAAATTGTCTTTCTCTGTGTCTACACGCGGTATATGTACCTATACCTATCCACACTGCACCTACGGGCTACCAAGCGACAAGCCTCAGGTTACAAACAGGTCTGGGGACCTACAAAACCTGCAATATGCACTGCGATTCGCGCTAGATTTGTGTGAGATTGCATGTGAGAGATGTTCTTGTCGGTGAGTCAGTGACTTGTCAGACGTTAGCTAGGATTCGAGCCCAGGTGTGGACCTCAATATACAGCAAGAAGACAAGCTCCCCACCCTACAGTTTTAGGTGGGTTCCGAACCACCATAGCCTCGATATACATTTCACTTGACATGCTGAATGTATCAGAGGTGAATGCCGAGCAGAAAAACTTTTTGGTCCGATCGGGATCGAACCAGTGTGACCGAAGATTTCCAAAGATTTCCTGAGATTCTCAACGAGATTCGTGGAAAGATGCACCCCGAAGGGTTAACTACTCCTGAAATTACCAAGATTCCCTGAAATTTCATAAAGATTTCCAATGATTGCCTGAGATTCTCAACGAGATTCCTGGAGTGGTTAAACCCTCGGGTGTAACTTAACCTAGACCACTCGGTTTCGAACCTCTGCGCACGCCAAAAGGCTCAAGATAAGACAATAAACAAACTAGCTACTCGTGATAACAACATACCAAGTGACAGACACAGCCAATTGCCGCTACTTACAAACCCACACAGGCACATTACATACTACCGACGTACCATATAAATGGCCCAAGAAGCGCCGCGAGACTGTTTGATTAAAAGCCTGCAACTTTTCGCTTCTTGATACCCCACGCAATTTTTCAGCCGACTGTCATACCATGCCAGCTATTTTTATCGCCGATATGGCGATAAAGCATCGTAAATTTCGATTTCCCGAATTAGGTTTCCCTTTGATCCTGCATAGGGGTCCCCTGATTCAAAAAAAAATTGTTTTTGGAAAAGTCCTCTCCAGCATTGATAAGACAGCGGTGAAAAAATTTCTGTCACCTCAGGATTTGAACCTTCTCACTGAAACTCACGTGCTAGGTAGAACAATAACTTAGCAACAAAACTGTTCTACCAGGAAGTGTATTCCCTTTCTCGAACGCCAGCAAACCCACCCAACTAACACCTTCAAAATTTATTGTAAGAAGATAAGGCACGCCAACATACAATACACGGAAACAGTTCTTCTTACAATAAATATTGAAGGTGTTAGTTGGGTGGGTTTGCTGGCGTTCGAGAAAGGGAATACACCTGCAGAAGAAAGTCAAGTGCGACCATTGTCAGACCTTTTACAATCATAGCCGAGAAGGTTTGTGATTGCAGGTCCACAGAATGCTGAACACAGCCACGATACTCAACAAGAGTGTCCAGTAATGCGTGATCAAGAGGAACCTGTGACAGGTACCAAAGGTATCAGTTTACCACAGATTCTGATCACAGGCATGAGTTTCCCAAGCATACCTGAATACAAGGGTTGCCTGTCACCATATCCAATCACATCACAGTTAAAAGTTAGTGAACTTTGAATGGGCCGGACCGATAACGTCCACAGGTACCCAATCCTGTTTTAAAGAGGAGACCCCTGTATGCTTCTTCTTGAAACATTTGAAGAGTTTTATTCGATACCTCGATAATTCGATAACTCGAAAGGCTATTTAATTTTTTGTTCGGTAAGTAAGACAAAAAGTTTCGGAGGAATTGTATTTTCTTCTTGTGGTCCATGGTCGAGTCTATACTATAGTTTCTCACGTTAAAAAGATATTTTTCATAACGAATAACTATCCAACAGTTTCTCGAGAAATGGTCATTGAAAAACGTCAACAAAGAGCATTGTAGCAGCCGAAGTATGACTAGATAATTGGTATTACCTCTGTGACAGCGGTTGTTATACACAGGGAGCTGGGCGGGCACTTTCGATGGGCCCCGAGGCCTAGGGTCAGTCCCGCTACGGCCTATCCTATGGTTATATGGCTATACTACGCTTTAATTACCAAATACCAGCCTTCGTGAAAGTCCCTTTATCCCAAGCGCCAGTGGCGGCGGAAATAAAAAAAAATTCGGGGGGAGAAACAATTTTCCAATGGGAGGATTTTTTTAAGGGTCCGCTATACCTGACGGTGCATTTTTTGCCGCCCATAAGATTAACATTGCGAGCGGCGATTCATTTTCAAGGTTTACCCTTGGTTGGAAAGACACAAAATTTTGCCTGTACCTAGCCCTAACAATGTTCTATAGGGAGTGTTCGAAGCAGATTTCCCAATTTCTCACTGGTTTCTTTTATTGCAATTGTTTTGCAAATGCTAGCATCGCATACCTCAAGAAAAGTGCTGTATCTCGAAAACCAGTAAAAAATTGGGAAATCTGCTTCGAACACTCCCTAGAACATTGTTAGGGCTAGGTACAGGCAAAATTTTGTGTCTTTCTAACCAAGGGTAAACCTTGAAAATGAATCGCCGCTCGCAATGTTAATCTTATGGGCGGCAAAAAATGCACCGTCAGGTATAGCGGACCCTTAAAAGCAGTAGGTAACGTAACGATAAGGGCAGGATAGTGAAAGACACCAACTTTTCGGGAGGATAACGCTATAGTGAACTTTTAGGGGACTCTATAGGTACTAGCCCTCCTCTAGGGCCGAAGGACCATCGTCCCCCCTTTTGCACCGCCACTGGTGGGCGGCCCTCACGCAAATAACGTCTTCGGACGCGGAGGATCGCTACCACCATCTACTACCAGCCTTTTAATTGCACTAAACTTGGAAACCGTGACGCGGTGATCGGCACCCGGGTGCCTGCAGCCTCCTCGCCCGCCGCCCAGTAATCATACGCTCATCATTTGTTTTTCATGGAGAAAGTCACGAGTGATCCAGCCTGCATAAATTCCGGAAATTATTTCGTTCTCAAGTTGCATGATGTAATTATTATGCTGACTAATCACTTGGACCACTAGACAGGAATGCCGACAGGGATGGGCATAAGGAATTCGTTATATTTTGTAATTTTTTCGTCACATTGCAAGATATCTTGTTCTTCCAGCACGCAAAAATAACAGACGAGAAATTCGTGTGCATCCCTAGCTAAGCCATAAGCGTCTAATGCATGACACTGAGATTAGGTACGTATTTACATACGTACGATTACGAATTAAAAACCATAAATTTGAGCCCAGTATTCTATATAAAATGATTAAGTACGAGAGTAAGCTAGGTATGAACTGAATAAATAATAAATAAGGTTCAGCCTTTTGCAATTAAGGAAATAGGCATTAATTTCAATGGGTAATAAACTTACCAAATTTCAACCCCAATTGTACATTGGAGAATGTTACTAAACACAATAAACTAATCCCTATTGGATAACTGAAGGTTCATAAAAGGACAAAATAATTTTAGTCATCCAGTGCCAACGCCCTTTTCATATTCGCTCGGTAAAATTAGGCGACTAAAAATTAGCTTAAAAATAAAACTGGGTTTTCAGACTTATATTTACGTACAAAGAAGATTCCACCTGCAGAGAATCGATATATCGCCCTCCAATTGAAATCATACTTCGATTTTTAGGCCAAAAAATCTCGATAGTCGAAGAACAGTGATAGAAAAAAAATTATGAAACACAAAATTGGCCCACTGCATCATCGGATAAGTCGACTGATGAACTTCAGTGCAGTTCGATTCGATAAATCGATTAAATCGATATTTTCCTGCGATCTTGTCACCCACACATAGGAAGAGGAAACAGTTGAAAGCTTGGTTCAACGGATGAGCATCAAGTGGAATATTTGTATAGGGTGGAGCCCCAACTTCTCCTATACGGAACAAGACAATGCCATTACCCCAGATAACTCAGATAAGTGACGAGTCATTCAAACAAACCCAAACAATCAACGATAACCCGACAGTCCTGCTCTAGAGACCACCAAGAGAGAACCAATTCAAGTAAACGTAGAAAATTAAAGAAATTCTAGGGAATATAAAGGGAGACTAGTTCTCTGTACAATTTTGACAGTCTTAGGGTGCGTCCCACCATGCCCAGTTAAAATTAAACTGGAGATTTATCATGTTAAATTTAACTTCAAAGTTAAATTTAACATGGTAAACATAGGACAAAATCTCCAGTTTAATTTTAACTGGGCATGGTGGGACGCACCCTAAGGAGGCCGAATTGCTCCATCAGCTGAAGCAAAACCCGCTATACCTGATGGTGCATTTTTTGCCGCCCATAAGATTAACATTGCGAGCGGCGATTCATTTTCAAGGTTTACCCTTGGTTGGAAAGACACAAAATTTTGCCTGTACCTAGCCCTAACAATGTTCTAGGGAGTGTTCGAAGCAGATTTCCCATTTTTTTTTACTGGTTTTCGAGATACAGCACTTTTCTTGAGGTATGCGATGCTACTAGCATTTGCAAAACAGTTGCAAGAAAAGAAACCAGTGAGAAATTGGGAAATCTGCTTCGAACATGACCTAGAACATTGTTAGGGCTAGGTACAGGCAAAATTTTGTGTCTTTCCAACCAAGGATAAACCTTGAAAATGCATCGCCGCCCGCAATGTTAATCTTATGGGCGGCAAAAAATGCATCGTCAGGTATAGCGTCCTCTTAAATGAAACCTACATTTAAAAATAAAGCTCTGACGAAGACCTTGTAGACTTCGGTTATTGGAATTGAACAAAGAAGTATTCAGAGAACTGGTGAGGAAATCGGAAAATATAGGAGCCAGTTTCAGGGCCGAATGCTTCCATGCAGCTGAGTTATTTAAATCTACATAATTTCGCCTAAGACAAGAACCAATAAAATCGGTGAACGGTATAGATTTTAGGGTCAGTTTTTTCAAGCTACTGTTTATCAGGACACCAACGATTCCAATATTTTTCTAGCGGCAATACAAAGTAGGTGGGAGAATACAAGACGAAGATGTATGAGATGGGACAATTACCCCTGACCTACATATCAAGAAGAATACCAAATACCAATAGAAAGTGGTGTAAGACGCATGGCTCATGTAGTGCGTATCCTAGGTATCTTAAGCTGCTCACACATGATGCGTCCTGGACGGCCGTCCTAGCGAGCTGGCATCCCCGGATGTACGGGGAGGGATGGCAGTTTTTTGTGTGGGTATACCCGCTATCCCCTTATTGACAAGGGATGGCATTTTCTTTGTGGGTACCCGCGACTCGCGGTCCCTGTATTTTGCCATTCCAGGAGGCATCGTCTGTGGCCAGCTTAAGGTTCGTTATGACAGCTCTCGAGGTGGGTGTGGCGAGGAAGCACGTGCTGCTAGGTATGCCTTACGCCGGTTCAGGTACAATATTCAAATACTAACGGCCTGATTTCCGCCCATAGTTATTCTTTTGTATTGTATGCATCTATCGCCCCGATCGGTACCTTACCACGTGTCTACCTGGACGTCTGAACGGACAAGGAGCTATAAAAATGGATAAGACATTCCAGTCTACAAACGAAACACAGTAACGAGGACTTTAGGCTTTAGACGAACTCTGGGAGTCGGGTAACATCAGTTCGATCTTGATGCTACCAAAAAGTTTTTCTGATCGGCATTCACCTCTGATATGTTCAGCATGCCAAGTGAAATTTATATCGAGGCTGTGTTGGCTCGGAACCCACATGAAACAGTAGGTCTCTATCATGTTGGGGTGTTGGTATTTGGTAGTGCTGCCAGCTGAGCACGACGGATAATTCTTGAAATGGTCTAGTTGCTTCCGCTATCGGTCTAAAGCCTCGGCCATTGAGTTTATGTAAAAAATTCCAAGGAAGTATAGAAGGTGGAGGAAGCACTCTCAACGTAAACTCTGAGCTATTTACAGCAGCGTTTGTTGACGTGTAGTGACCGGCTTTTTGAAGTTTGTTGACCCCAGTGCTGACGTTTTAGGAGGGTCCAAACTCTTCGGGAATCAGAAGGAAAAGGTGGTTGTGGTGGCGGCCACAAGGGGTGCAGCCTATGTTTCACAAGTGCAAGTTTTCTTTGTGGTATGTTTTTGGTGCGGTTTAGTTCCTACTGGCATCCACTGCAGCTGAGAGAATGCTAGGTGTTTACATGAAAGTCATCACGAGTGATAGGAGTAGGAAAACGCATATACGAGCCAACTAATATACCTGTTTGTTATCCTAGCATGGTTTTAGTCTTTTTCTGAAAAAGTGAAAAATTTATCTAAACAATAAAATACATTTTCGAATGAATAGGACGTTAGTATCTTGTCTCGTAAGAATGGAAACAGGAGGGTAATAGTTGTAGTAGCAACTACACTGCTGTACCTCAGTACCTACGTATAGTATAGCCACTCTGACCTGCCTGGCCCGAGGGCATTCTGTGTACGGTGAACAGTGCAAAATGCCCTCGGGACAGGCAGGTCAGAGTGGCTATACTATACCACTCTGGCCAGTGCTTGTCCCCACACAATGGACTCTACCACCCTACCCCATATTCGATCACAGTTGGCCATATAGGACCATGCTGGGCGACGTTGACCCAGTGTACTGTATCACAGATAATAGTGTGATACATTTCACAAAGCAGATAGCGAGCTGGCAGCATCTGGGCAGGTGGAATGCACAGGGTGTTGCAATCAGCACGGGCCAATGCAAAATTACACCCGGCAGCACATCACACCTACTTGGCCGCCTTCTGGTGCTAGCGAATCCAAAACTATTTGGCCCAGACTCCCACAGATGAAATTTTAATGGTTCTGTCTAAAAACCACTTAAAATGTTCCCTACTCGTATAGCCAATCCAATTTGAAGACGGCTGTACGCTCACATTTTTCAAGACATATTTCTGATGGAATATTGGATATTTATTTGATTTTTAATATCTTCCAGTTCACGATAAGTGGTTTTCAAGTGCAATGGACAACATCAGGAACCAATGTTTTGAACATTTCTAGGTTTAAGTTCCCGGATTGAAGGAAAATAAACTTGGCACTTGTGTCACAAAAATATAAACTATATGCGACCGGTTTCGTCTTTCGTCATCACCAAGTTACCGTGGAGACTATCCATTTTGTTAAGTTGCCAGTTCGAATGTCAGGCTTTTTACTATGAAGAAAATATTTTCGAAACAGGCTACTCGTTGAACGCTCTCTTAAAAGCACAAAACAATGACAAGTGGTACGGCAGAAAACAGATAACGACTACTATAAAAATCACGAATTTACCAAGGACGGATTTCAGCTGCGCCTGAAGGAATTTGTTTATATGACATTCGTACCTTCATGTCCTTTCTATTACATAATCACATTTTTGTCAGAGAACGTGGAGTTCCTGCTGACTCAAAATTCGATACCTGATACCTCCTCAGATAGTTATAATTTTGACGAAAATTAAATGAATGAAAGACTTACCCTTTAGAAGCTGAAGATCCATCAATGCCGGTTCATCGATGTAATCCTTTGAGGGCTGCTGTTGCTGACAATGTGTGCACTTTCACATTGAAATTTTTTAAACACTTTATGGGAGAGTATATAAACAGGGGTGTACATTGTAGTTAATCAGACAAGCTACGTATTTTCCCTTGGAAAGGTCGCTAAGTGATTAACCAGTAAGTAGGTAACTGGATAATAACAATAACTGACGGCAAGTAGGGACTACAAGGTAGATACTTAGGTAACATGTACAAACAGTTCATTGGTTGCGAAATGACCTAAAGTTAACCTTCCTTCACCTACGTCTCAACATTCCGAACGGCAAATTATTAATGACTTTTTAGACATGTTTATTCAATGCCCACTATTTTGATGTTTCCAATATCACTAATCTTTGTTTAGTAGGGTAGATAGAACCCCAAAAAACTACTAAGAACCTAGGACATGTCCATACATAGATAAAATACAACACGCCGCTCGCAGTGTTGACCTCATGCATGGGTACGGTTGGGAGACATGCAACATGAGCTGCTGCATAACCTTAACCAACTATTCAAGGCTTTACTTAAATTCTAAAACCAAGAATAATATGTCAAACGATCAAAGTCAAAGGGATCTACTTTTATTTACAATTCCGGGTTAATAATATCCATGATAACAGTTTTTAGACGACAGGTTGTTGATCTACAAGTTGGAAGATTAAGAACTTACAGGACACAATAGACACTTCGAACGTGAAGAATATTAAGTAGGGAATAAACTGAAGATAATTTCCACTGAAAACTGATAAATTTCACGAAAAATATCGAGCGAATTTAGCAATAATCCGAAACTTGATACATTGACATCGACGCCATCTTTGTTTTGATTTTTTGAGTTTGAAATTTTGTCGAAATGATTTTTTTAAATTGAGCGTTATTTTATGCAATAAAAATATTTTTTTAAATAATTATTAAATATTTTATATCCAAATTTATATTTAAAACATTTTTATGAATAAATAACAAACTTTTTGATTGTTTGGAATGGGGATAAAAATCCCAGATTAGCAGAAGACGCGTGTTTCGTCTAATGGCCGGCAGAGGGCAGTGCGCACGTTATTTGGAAGCGCGTGTGTTTCTGGCCGTCCTACAACGGTAACTGAACGGTTCCCGTGTCGTTCAGTTAGCATTTTACCATGTTACTGCCTTCTTTAGTGCACATTCCCTTGCGGGTACTCCGAACAATAGTTTTTCTTCTCTTCCTGGTCGCACCAAAGGATATTCACTCATGGGGTAAGTCCCGAAAACTTCGAAAGAAGAGGCAGGTTTGTGGTGGTTTTAAAGAATGTGAATAGTATGTTTACCTTATGGGGAGCCATCCCTTCTTTGAGTTGTGCAGATGTGAAATTTTCTGCCATTTCCAGTGCTCGCCGAGTCACGTAATCCATTTCTCACCAATTTTTGTGGTTATTTTGCTAAATATTGAATGACAGCCGTTAGTATTGATTGTAGAGGGTGTGCCAATGTATTCTTAAAGGTTTTATCAATTTATTTATGCCGGAAAATGTTTGCCTGAATAGGTTTCTACTTGTCGAAATAGTATTTGAATCTCAAAGAACTGGTTTGTCTAGATACCTATTTTTTCTGCATTATATAAGTCACTTAACTTGGTAAACTGACTGTTCTAGGTGACCTAGCTGTGGTCCATGTCCCAAATTTTTATTTGTTGATATGCCCTTGGAGCTGTTGGCGGTCAAATTTGTTAAGTAATGATTTGGCGCCTAGACATAGACCCTCCCTCCCCCACTATTGCAATTATATGAGTCATATACAGGTCATGACCTCAGCTATATTTAAAGGTACCTATGGAACAAGTTATGGTGCACTTACGTCCCCTAAGTTTACTGGTACCTACATTAGATACCTAAGTAATGTCTAGACAAAATTTTGAGTCCTCCGACGTAGGGAAAGCAGGGGAACTACCTTAAACGACCTTTAGACTGAGCTGACCCTGCTGCCTCCATGCATCGATAGTCCTGTGGTCACCTTTTGGGCGTGACAGAATTTTCTTCTGTAAATTCTCTGTCACGGCGGTCACGCCAGTCAGACTATAGCCACAGCTGCTGCAATTGTTTTCCACATTTGGGACACATGACAATCCATCCACACTGTCGTCAGTCATATTCAGGGGTGGGTAGACTACAATGTGAATAAAATTGTCGTTGCGAAACTCTTTTAGATCATTGTGACCCCTTCTACAGGAAAACATTGCCCGGCGTCAAACCAAGACCTCTCAGGAAGCTAGTCGGATCTCTTGACCCCTGAGAAGCGCAGATCTTTGTTGTCTGTTAAGAGGACGCTATACCTGACGATGCATTTTTTGCCGCCCATAAGATTAACATTGCGAGCTGCGATTCATTTTCAAGGTTTACCTTTGGTTGGAAAGACACAAAATTTTGCCTGTACCTAGCCCTGACAATGTTCTAGGGAGTGTTCGAAGCAGATTTCCCAATTTCTCACTGGTTTCTTTTATTGCAACTGTTTTGCAAATGCTAGCATCGCATACCTCAAGAAAAGTGCTGTATCTCGAAAACCAGTAAAAAAAAAATGGGAAATCTGCTTCGAACACTCCCTAGAACATTGTTAGGGCTAGGTACAGGCAAAAGTTTGTGTCTTTCCAACCAAGGGTAAACCTTGAAAATGAATCGCCGCTCGCAATGTTAATCTTATGGGCGGCAAAAAATGCACCGTCAGGTATAGCGGACCCTTAAGTTGCTTGAGGTCTAAGATGAAGTTGTATATGCTTCAGACAGGTACGGGTGAGGTGTGGGTATTGGCTAATAACGCCAACATAATTAATTGCATGCTATTAGGTACCTATACCTGGATGATGATCATTAGTGTGTGACCTTTGAAGGCTGTCTTCTTTAGTGCCGCTGTATAATACAATGTAGGTAAATACTAGGCTTACAACGTGCATACTAGCCAGCAAGCTTGTCTTTAGGAGTACTTATTTATCTCTTGAAAAAGTAGCTGAGAACTTTATCTTCCTGTTATAAGTCCACTAGATAACGTAAGGGCGCTATCAGCAGGATGGTGAAAGCCGCCAACTTTCCTTTTTTGGGAGTTTAACGTAACGCTATAGTCAACTTTTAGGGGACACTATAGCTGACTTTAGAAGCTGCTGAAATCCACCCTTGCCTGTGTTTAGGCGAAAGCACTGCCTTTAGGTACCTTGAAGTTCCTAAAACATGGAAATAGGAAAAAGGCGGGCACGTAGGCTCTCGTTT
Organism: Mesopsocus fuscifrons; assembly: GCA_950004255.1. NCBI lineage: Eukaryota > Metazoa > Arthropoda > Insecta > Psocodea > Mesopsocidae > Mesopsocus > Mesopsocus fuscifrons. The sequence goes on from OX465377.1 coordinate 3,005,581, forward strand.
CTAGAGACAGGATCGGCCTCGAGAAGCACGTGGGTCTGGCGCCACGTGGTTTTGGCGGAACCGACTATAAGTACCTATACCTAGGTACATAGACACAAACCAGGTATTACCTATAATACGGCAACTGACCCAGACAAAGCGGCACCTGATATATCCTTGTGAAAGGCGGTAGTATTTAGCTGGATAGAAGAATAGGTAAGATACTCTGGTATACTTGACAGCCATCAGGCATTTCAATGTCAAGGGTACTATAGTAGACATGGCCTCGATAGCCGAGTAGGGGAATTTAGGGGAACTCTGGGAGATGGGTCACACCGGTTCGATCCCGATCCGAACGAATAGTTTTTCTGGTCTAGTTGCTGGTCTTGTCCCCTTCACCCTTGCAAAACCAGACTCTATAAGGTTTCATCAGGTTCGTATTGCGTTTTAACCCAAATTACCGTTTGGACACTGTCCGGAAGTGTATGATGTATCCGTATAGCATGCTTACCTATAGTTACTTCATGGTCGTTTCTAATTGTTGTAGAGTGAAACCACGATCTGAACCAAAAGAGAAGTCGGGTCCTTCGTTTCCTAGTCCACACCTTTGAGTATACCTATTTTCGTAGCTATAGACAAGGACTTACGTCCTGAGGGGTTTGGGTTTGAATTTCAACGTAAGAACTAAATTTTCCGCTTACGGCGTGGAAGTAACGGCTGCGTCCAGAGACCTACCGCTTTATTCTCGAAGGAACGAATTAATGGCCACAATGGCCGCCGGGTGGTTATCACCACCACCTTCGGAAGAGCTCGGGGTGGCTCTGGTTTTTGCCAGCCTTTCATTGGCTACACTGCAGCACTGAAACCTGGAAAGGGAACTTTTCTCGGAATGCCTCATCCCTTCAAAGTGGTTCCTTTGGCAATTTTATGTTTACCTACGAAACACAGTAAACATACAGTGAATTAGTAAGTAAATAACCGATGTTGCAGTCGGAGTGCATGTTGACTGATTTGGCAAGGTGGCTTCAAGTGTCTCTAACGCCACGTTATCGCCATCTTATCGCCCAGATTTGTATGTTTACTATTTGCGGACGTGCAAAAATACGTAATGGCGACTCATGTTTTTCACCATCACTTTTTGTTATTTTTACTTTCTCGCTAGCCATATATGGCGTGAAAGTATTGTTTTCGTGCAAAATTTCGAAATTGAGATTTTGGGTTTCCCATGAACCTGGGGGTCCCCTGAGTCCAAAAAAGTGGTTTCTGCAAAAAGTCTGTCCGTCCGTCAGTCAGTCCGTGCAGTGCTCTAGCGCCTATACCGTTCTTCCGAATTCTTCTGAATTTGGTATGGACCTGTCTGAAATCACTGCCAAGGGGCATTTTCAATGATTTTTTGATTGGTCAAAAATTACGGCCGCTATTGTCAAAAAACCGCCAAAATAATTAAAAAACCGTATTTTTGGTTAGTCGGACAAGCGCTGACGGTACACTTTTCAATCTATAACGCTGAAAATTGGTAAATGGGTTGACAAATAGATGCTTCGGGGTCATTTGCAACTAAAATTGAATTGGTTGAAAATTACGGCCGTTCTGGAGCAAAGTTCGATCGTTTCGGCGCCATTCACATTTATTGACCGATTGTCATGAAATTTGGTAAATTTGTGTAGAACCATATAACTTAAACATCTGTTGAACAGAATTTTGTTATCTTCAAAATTACGGCCGTCGTAGTAAAAAAAAGTTACGAAAATGAGTTGAGAATGAGAAACCGCGTTTTTGAATGGTCGGAACGCATTTGGGACTACGGTAATAAAATGACAGACGTGAGATTTGGTACGAATGATCTCAGATAGATGCTCGTGGGTCATTTTCAACCTATTTTGGATTGAGTGAAAATTACGCCCTCAAAAAAAATCTAAAATTCTAAAAAAAAAAAAAAAAAAAAAATCATTTGGGGCGAGAAAGTTAAGTGCGACTGTTGTCGGACCCTTTATTATTTATGAACCTTTATAGACGTTCGAATACCGGTACCTCTAAATTTTTTGGATATTCATCTGGCTTCTTTCTCTTCTTTGAGCAGAATTTTCCAGTCTGGGTTCCGATCTGACGTCACTGGAAGACCCAGCTTTTTATTTACTTAACGGCAGATAAGACGATCTCCGGTATTTTAGGAAATGCAGATGTTGTGGTATTGCGTAGGTAGGTATGTATTGGTGCTACCTTGCACTTCACACTCTGTTCTGCGGTGGGAATGGCATCCCTAGGCCCTAGGTCATGTTGGCGCAGTAGCAAGGAGACTCAGAATTCTGTAAATCATTGGATTTATTAGTCTGTAGGCTGACTTAGTTCTTATTCTAATCACTGAAAAAAGGACGGTAGAAGGCCTTTCAACTTTCAAGGACACAGCTACTCTACTGTCTCAACAATGAAACCTGCCATAAGCCAAAATTTTCAGCCCCTATATCTATAGGGCATAGTGAATACTTTTGGAATATGTTTCTACATCACGGCTTTGAAGTTCCTATTTGAGATTTACAGATTCTCCAAATGACGCGTTTGACAACCGTGATATTATGTGTGTTTGGCATGGTAGACCTCATTTACATATAGATTGTCGATATGTACTCAAGTCTTTCTGCGTTGTAAGTTGTATCGCCCATTCACTCCATAGTTACGTAACAATATCAATGCGCAGATTCTACATTTTTGTCTTCCCCAATCAGTTTAATTGAAATCAACTTCTTGGTGCCAAAGTCTCAGGAGAGCCAGAGAGTCCTCTGTACTGGGACAGGCACCCATTGTGATAGACCCAGAGGCAGACGAGGAAAAGTCCTGACAAGTCGGGAATAGATCTCAATACCTCTTACTTCATAGCTTAGGTCCCTGTTAGATTAAACCGCTTGTTAAAAGAAAAATTCTCCAAAATGCTCGGCGAACTTCGTTGCGCAATGCTTGTCCTTGAATATGTGCTATCAACCGCTTTATTGGCCGTACACCTATTGATTGATTGATTCTGTCAGTATGTGTGTTTAGTGATTGGAGTTGTAGCTCAGTAAAGGCAGATTTCACCAGTTTCTTATCGTGCAAATAAAGTTAGTAAATTTATCTTCCCGAAAAAGTAACAGAACAGGAAAATTTATGTTGCCGTTAAAAGTTGACCAGTAATAATAAGGGCGCTATCGGAAGGATGGTGAAAGGCACCAACTTTTCGGGAGGGTACCACTATAGTGAACTTTTAGGGGACACTAATGTGCACTTTAGCAGCTTGATGTTACTGGCGTATAGGTCTGTGACTCTATCCTGAGTGATGACTGCATATCCTGCATAGATCGAGGATAAGGTCTGTGATTGAGAAATTCAGCTGTTAACGTGACCGGCAGGGCTTCATTGGCCAATATTCTGTTTGCCCAATACGCTTGTTCGGATGCGGTCGCATCATAATTAAGTACCCATCGCCTGACGAGGCTTAAAACACAAGTGGCAGCAGCAGGGGCGGATAAAAATCTCGGTAAATTTGGACTAGAGCCTCTTGGTATCTATACGTCTGAAAGTAACAGTAGTCCTGTATACCTACCTACCTAATAAAATCCTCATTTGCGGCCATGCTAAATACTCATTATCATGGTTCTACAATACGCCGGGTCATTTTCTCTATGAGCCCTATTAGCGGAACCCATATACCTAGGTACCCTTGTTAGGTAGCTGCAATATTCAGTGACACTATAACTTTTGACCTTCAGCTTTCTAGTTGATAAAATAACACCTGGTTAAGAGGACGCTATACCTGACGATGCATTTTTTGCCGCCCATAAGATTAACATTGCGAGTGGCGATTCATTTTCAAGGTTTACCTTTGGTTGGAAAGACACAAAAGTTTGCCTGTACCTAGCCCTAACAATGTTCTAGGGAGTGTTTGAAGCAGATTTCCCATTTATTTACTGGTTTCCGAGATACAGCACTTTTCTTGAGGTATGCGATGCTAGCATTTGCAAAACAGTTGCAATAAAAGAAACCAGTGAGAAATTGGGAAATCTGCTTCGAACACTCCCTAGAACATTGTTAGGGCTAGGTACAAGCAAAATTTTGTGTCTTTCCAACCAAGGGTAAACCTTGAAAATGAATCGCCGCTCGCAATGTTAATCTTATGGGCGGCAAAAAATGCACCGTCAGGTATAGCGTCCTCTTAACACTACATCCAGTGGTATTTGACCACACCACTTGGTGTTAGATGGGTGCTAACTCTAGGCTAAGAAGATGATAATGGATATTTTTGTCCTAACAGAGTAGGTACGTATCCTGAGGTATCTGACTGTAAAACGGCTGAGGTTCGGGTTCGAATCCCGGTATACCAGCAATTTCCTCTCGACCCTTCACCTCCTATACGGGACCTAAGCAGGTGTTACGGGAAAGTATGTGCGACCATTGTCACACGCCTTGTTTTTCTTCTGCTAACCGAGGTATCAATTTTTGATTGCAGACCTAGCCGTAGCAAGTGATGAGGGTTTGAACCTGTTGACACTGGATGGGAGTATGGAGCTGGGACCGCTGAGCAACGTCGGAAACGCGTCCTTGTCAGACATGTACGCGCTCACCTATGATCCTGTGGCACCTCGATTTTTCTTTAGTGTCGTTGAAGCCAATATCAGTGTCTACCAATATGATCTCGTGGCCAATATTGTCTCTCCGCTCATTCCGAGTAAGTTTTCAGTGTGTTAAGAGGATATGATGTGATGTTTTGATACCGTTAGGAGGAGGCCAAGAAGGGTAATAATAAATATTTTTCTGCACACTTTATGAGGAAACTAGATATCTGAATGTTCTTTTTAAGGTCATAAATTAAGAGGCTATGTTGTGATTTTCGTAAAATTTCAACGTGGCCTGTTATTTTCGGCCGTTAAAAAGACATAATATTATGTTTCAGAACATAGAAGTAACCAGAAAAACGTAAACAAACACGATTGTGTGGTCGCCCTTAAGGTTGACTACACGTACTTGGTTCGCAATGCTACGTACTTCAAGCCCTACTCCGAAGTTACAGGGCGAGTGGAAAGTGTTTATAGGGGGATGTAAACCTGAGACTCTTTGTCGTGAGGTAGTGTTGTATTTTTGCATGAAATGGAGTAATAAGCCCACAGGAGCGATTTTAAACAGTCAACTACCAGTCCACATGTTTTTTTGACAGATCGCGAAAACACAACACTACCTCACGCGAAAAAATTTTTTGTAACGTTTCGGACTACAAAATGTATGATTTTATCATCACATTTAGTAGAAAAGCTTGATAAATGTTTGTACTATTTACCGTAGCCATGTTACATGTTGACAATGTTTATTTCACTTACGGAAGTGTGTAATTTCAACAGCATTTCTCTACTTTTTCTCCTGTAGAAGCTAAACATAGTGCCCTACTTTCACTCGTTCGTTTCGCATTCAAATAGCACACTATGTTTAGCTTTTAGAGTAGACACAACCAATACGATATTGCAATTACCAGTCTCCGGCAGTACTAATATGTAAACATTAGTTTTGTCGAATATTTACTTTCGCACAGTGGTTTTGGTGGAGTTCGTCGAGAATGTATATACAGCCTTAAGATGAGGCCAAGAAGGGTATTAAGTCTGCCCCTTCCATACGTTATTATCGTACTATAGGAAATGTCCAGTAACTTTCTACTTTACCTTAGGGAAGATAAGTGATATCCCAGTATTAAACAAGGTGACCTAGGATTAGGTTGTCCAGTTTGTTATCAGGAGGGTGATTAGGTACCTATATGGTTCGGTCCTTAGGGCTGTCGGATAATGTTACATGTGAGTGTCAGATCTATACTAGGTACTGTTGGGTATTTACGTACATGTTCTGGAATATAGTATGTCTAGTTTTCTAATAAAATGGGGAGAAAAATCATTCTGCTGCCACGTGACCAGCACATTTTGTTTTATGTTTAGAGGGTAAATTCGACGTGCAAGGGCTGGCCTACGACACGTCATCACAAGTCCTGTACTGGACCGATGGTAACGGCCACACCATCCGAAGAATAAGTCTGAGCGAATCCGATGGCGCTGCTCAAGCCAACAGCTCTACTGTTCTCAGCCTTCCCAATCAAGTTCCCATGGGCATCGCCGTATCCTACTGCCACAGGTATCCTATCGAAGTTTTTCGCTATTCACCTCTGATATGTTCAGCATCTCAAGTGTATCGAGGCTGTGGAGGTTTGGAACCTACTTAAAACTGTAGGTCCCTGTCGTGTACTGCCAGTTGAGTAAGACTTGAAATGCCCACCTCTCTACGACTATCTTGCCCACTGTAACAGGGTTTACCCCAGAGGTTCTGCAGGTATGGGTAAACCTTGGGAATCTCATTGGGAATCATTGGAAATCTTTATGAAATCTCAGGGAATCTTGGAATTTTTTGGAGTGGTTACCCTTCGGGATTCATCTTTCTATGAATATCGTTTGGAATCTTTGGAAATCTTTATGGAATCTCTGGAGTGGTTACCCCCTCGGGGTAAACCTTGCATTAAACCTCAACCTTCACCGACCTACAGTCGGTAAATCTCTACCTCACTAGTCTATTCATATGTTGAAAGCGTAATAATATTTTTATGATTTTCAGAGCGCTCTTCTGGGCGAACAATAACCACTCCTCAGCTTCCGTGAATCGCGCAGAGTTGGACGGTTCGAATCACGCCCTCATCGTGACGAAAGACCTCTTCCAACCACTTGGTATTGCAGTGGACGAAGCTTACGGCAAAGTCTACTGGACGGATGACCGCCCGGGCATCTACTACAGGATAGAGCGGTGCGATTTGGATGGGTCCGATCGGGAGATGTTACTGCATCGCACCAATCAGGTACTAGAGATAGAGCTGTGTTACTTCTGATTGGGAGATGTTTCTGCATCGCACCAATCAGGTACTAGAGATAGAGCTGTGTTACTTCTGATGGGAAGATGTTTCTGCATCGCACCAATCAGGTACTAGAGATGGATCGGTGACAGTTGGATGAGTCTGACTGGGAGATGTTACTTGATCCCACCAATCAGGTACTGTACTGTGTGACTGCTTAGCACCAATCAGGTTAGAGAGATTAGATGCGGTGTAACTTGAATCGTTCTGTTGGGAGATGTAATTGCAAGAGAACCAAGAAGGTACTTGAGCCCTTTTCCCCCCAAAAGCCCATGCACCTTTTTGTCAGTATTCTCATATTTCTCAAATTCTGTTTGCAGGAGCCTTTCGGTCTCGCCCTTGCAGCTTCCACTCTTTTCTGGTCGGACATGCTCGGGAAGCGTGTGTGGAGTCTTTCCGTAGACATGACCTTCCCTAACCACACCTTGGCGAAGCTGGAGCCTGGGCTGTTGTATCAGTACGCCCGCCAGAAGCCTGCGGGGGTGGTGGCCAACCGGAATGCGACAGTTAGCTGTGAGCCTGTCAAAATTCTCCGCACTGTCAGTGATGATACCATTGATGAAGAGGAGGTTGCGTCTGTTAGTATGGTAAGAGAAAAGCCAGGGACAGTGAGACGGGTTCGATCCCGGTCCTATAAAAATTTTTCTGACCTGCAGTCACCTCCGATATATATTATCTTCAACATGCCAAGTGAAATGTATATCGAGGCAGCCTTAAGCTAATCATCCCGTCCAGTCTCTTGGTATTTCTTACGTCTTGTTTCTTTTCAGGTTCCTCAGTTTTGCTTGAACGGTGGAGAGCTGCTGGCCTCGACATGTCGGTGTAAGCGCGGATTTAACGGAGACCGATGTGAAATTCCTATGTGCCATCAGCATTGTCTCCATGGGGGCAAGTGCTACCTCGATCGCCACGTTAGTATTTCGTAATATAACAAAAGTAGTGAGCTAGAGGAACAATTTTAGCAAAGGTATCAGGTATTGGAAAAAAACATCGTGGAGGTACAGCCAGGGCCTGAATGGATTCAAGGTCCACATTTTGTGAATGGCTGGGGGGCTGGTATTTGGTAGTGCTGCCATCTCAGCACAATGGATCACCTCTCGCATCTACGCCACTCCTTCCCCAGTCTCGGCCACCATTTCCTCCCCATCTTCGGCCACCAAATTTTCATCGCATTCCCCTATTATGTGGGCCATGGTCTCGGCCGCTTGCTCGCACCCCCACCCCTCTAATAACTACTCTGTGTTATCTGTTTGCTATCTTTTCATTGTAGGGTTACCCAGACTGTACCTGTCAGCCTGGTTACGAGGGTCGCCGGTGTGAGCGGGACGTGTGTGACGAGTTCTGTCTGGCGGGAGGGCGATGCTACGTGGAGTCCGGTCAGCCGACGTGCCAGTGCCCCGCCCCAACGTCCGGCCAGCGGTGCGAGGTGACGGCGGCCATGACACTCGGCCCGACCGGGCAGCAGGAGCTTCCGCTAGTCGCCGCGCTCGCCGCCATTGCTTGCGCGCTCCTCGTCGCGGTCGCCATTTTGTCGTGGCGCGTTATTGTGCTGAGGAGGCGTCCACGAGTCAAGAAGAGGTGCGTTCGTCAGCGTAGCTAACTTGTTTAATCCTGTTGAAAAAATATTATAGTTCAGAACATTATCCAGTAGTCGGACAGCATTAGCAAAGCCTAATTATCGTCTTAGGACTGAATATACATTTCCTCAACGAAAAACATAAACAAACACGATTGTTTGGTTGCCAATAACAGTAATTTTTGTATAACCAATTTATTCCAATTTCCAGTACCATCGTACTGATAGGTTGTAGTATCTATGTGGGCACTGACGGAATGTAATATAACCATGTTTTGTAGGTATATCGTGAACAAAAGCTATCGCGCGCAAGGGGGCCAGACACCTATGACGTCACGGCCGCCATCTTCCCCCGCTGTGGAGCAGTGTGAGATTACCATAGAAAATTGCTGCAATATGAACATCTGTGAAACGGTGGGTGCCTCAATTGTTAGTTAGGTAATATCTTAATGGCTGCGAATACCGCACTATGTTTAGCTTTTAGAGCAGCGTAGGTGTCTCCAATGGCCGTGCATACACCCCTTATATATTGAGGGGCAATAGTAGGGATCTTTAGGAAGATTCTGTTGTTGCAATAATTTTTTAAATATATTTTTTAGCCTTGCTTTGAGCCCAACATCCGAACACGAACAGCCAAGTCATCCAGCAAGAAGACGGAGGACAGGAGGAATCTTCTGGGCAACATGGAGGAACCCGGGGGATCCGACTGATGTGATTGGTGAACTGGCTAACCAATCGCAATGCTTCGCACAAATCAAGGTCTCATACGTCACGTGACGTTTACGAGGTTGACGTTGTAAATGGAGCCGGGTATACACTGTTACAGTGCTCTGTATTAAGAGTTCACTCACAATCTTGAAAAACGTGGCAGCAGATACAAAATGTTATGTTATATTTCAAAACATATAAAATCTCCAACAGTATCTTCCAAAAAATGGTAGAAAAGAACATAAACAAACAGGATTGTGTGATGACCCTTAAACAGGTGGAAAGTTACCCTGCTCCATTTTATAATGTTACCTTCTAAATAATTGAGGTATTCTAATCGACAGATGAAAGACTTATGCGCCATACATTCTTTTCTTTTTAGAAAAAGGATGGGCTGTGAATTTAAAGGTGGACTTTCACGTGTGTTCCATTCCAGCGGTTCCACGCCAAATCATGGAGTGGAATCGCTAAAGTGGAGTACTCGTATTTTGTCTACCGTTTGTGCTCTTGATTCTTGGCTACCCAAGTGGTTTTCTAACGGCTTTTAGTAGTTACCGTTTTGTGAGGAAATAATGGAAAAACATTTTTAAATCGTGCCACTAAATCATTTTAATTTTATAAGAAAGGAACAAAAAACGGACCACTAAAGCATTTTTTTTTCTTTTTTGGTTGGTTGTGGCATTACGTAAATCTGAATACTTACATTGCATTAAGTTACTTAAACGCCACTGATCTTGAGCACATAATCTGTATTTATTGAGAGATAAAGAAACGAATTCTGAGGCAGCTCTTATGTGTTTCTTCCATTGAATTTAGTACTTATCGGGAGTGTTTGTCGTTCACTGCTGCTGTATTTCACCATACTAAAGTATACTATAGAGTCTCCTATCGAACAGATTGATCTTATCGTATTTTTTAGCTTATGATTACTGCAATCGCACTATAATAAACTTTAAGAAGTGGTGAAAGACGGGCGTCCTTGCCTCATTTCAAATTTTGGCGCAAATTGCTAATCACTAATCAGCTATGACAACAAATACTCCTTCTCTTTGTACTGTAAAACCTCACTGGCTGTTTCACAGCTGAACCTTGGCTAAGAGTGTTCCTTTGTAACTTAAGGGTCCGCTATACCTGACGATGCATTTTTTGCCGCCCGTAAGATTAACATTGCGAGCGGCGATTCATTTTCAAGGTTTACCCTTGGTTGGAAAGACACAAAACTTTGCCTGTACCTAGCCCTAACAATGTTCTAGGGAGTGTTCGAAGCAGATTTCCCATTTTTTTACTGGTTTTCGAGATACAGCACTTTTCTTGAGGTATGCGATGCTAGCATTTGCAAAACAGTTGCAATAAAAGAAACCAGTGAGAAATTGGGAAATCTGCTTCGAACACTCCCTAGAACATTGTTAGGGCTAGGTACAGACAAAATTTTGTGACTTTCCAACCAAGAGTAAACCATGAAAATGAATCGCCGCTCGCAATGTTAATCTTATGGGCGGCAAAAAATTCACCGTCAGGTATAGTGGACCCTTAAACTAGTTTTACGGGTTTAGTAATTTTATATTTGGAGTATTTTGAAGAGAGCGCCCGAGTAAAGAGCAATTGAGTATTGAGTTCAGTATTGAAAAAAATATTTTTGGTATATTTCTTTGGACATATTTTCGGGGGTGGGTTTGTTTCAGTGTTCTCTGCAAGGCTTCTCTTTTAAACTGGCCACATACAATGAGTCCTGGAATGGCGGGGCTGGAATGCCATCCCTCCCCACTGACGATACATCCGGGGATGCTATCTCACTAGAACGCATCGTGTGTAACCTTACGGTCACAGCTTTGTCAGCCCTGGTCTGAAATTTGCCAATAATTGTGGGTTTAGTTGAATATTGGAGCTGGATGTGTAAGAGGATACAAAAATCGACGTTATTCTCAGACCGGAAACTGGTATGGTTCCCTGCTGAGAACGGAAACTAACATGTGGCACCCATGTTTAACTTATAGGCAACCGCTTTGGGTTCAAAAGTTCTGAGTTAACTACACCTACCATAAGTCGTTGAATGTTTCCTGTCGCTCTGATGAGAGGAGAGAGGAATCGACTCGTACGACTGAAGTCCTGGGTTCGAATTCCAGTACCAGTAACCTTTTTTCCTGTTGGTCACACCAATAAATATTCATTTGGCTTCGGGTCAAGGGCTGTTATAACACCACTAGGTACGTGGACCCTTAAATTAACAACAAAATTAACTCTTTAGTCGATTTTTTCCTACGACCTCTGTCTCAGCTGAGTTTCCGGTCATGATTGAAGCAGAGTAACATCTAAGTCGAGGCCTTTTTTAATGTTTTCAGCCGATTCCTCGTTCAGAACTCACAGCGCCGCGACGTTATTTATTATGTTTAAACTAACTTCTTACAAAAAATATTTTTAAAAAAATTTGACCGATGTGCTACTGTTTAAAAGTGGTGACTCATTAATTAATTTAGGAACTGAAGAGAACGAAATCTACTCATGTGCAAGTTTTGAAAGCAGTTTTTGGCTGTTTTTGTGCTGGATTTAGGGTTATTTGCCGCTCTTCTGGGAACCTTGGAGGCTACCTACTTAAGTTATTTGGGGAAAGCCGTAAGATACTATCACAAATGAAGAAGATTCTGTAACTTTTTATGTGAAAAGGGGTAGTTTTTTATTTTTACTAAAAAAATAGTGTCCTTTTAACGTGAGTAAGTGCCGATTTTCTGATGGATTTTCAGGCAGACTTAATTCGCCACTGTATTGACTCTAAGGCGAAGCTGTTGCTTAACTAGTTTGCACTGTTGCCCTGTTATATCATGCATCTGTTAATTGACCTTGAGCTGGGCTATGGTAATGGAATTGGCACTTCTTAACATCTTGTATCTGTAGCTCTTGACGATGCCCCCAAAAACCGCTTTGAAGTTCTGAAGTATAATATGTCTTTCTAACGTCAGAAATTATATTATATTATATATATATTATAATATATTATATTATATATTGTGATTTCGAGTGAGTTCCTTCAGTAAGAAGAATTGTCCGAAATTAGTCGATAGTAAAATCACAACACATTATATTATTATTATATTTCAGAACTTTTTAATATCCGACAGTGTCCTCAAACTCTCAAACACCATTGTGTGGTGCAATGTTGTGTAATCCGGCTGTTACGTCCTAGCTACAGTTCGTATGAAATGAACTTTGAACTCCTTGGCTGGTTACTAAAGAGTAACAAGGTCACCATGTAAACGATCATTATTAACGAAATTATATAATCTTTTCTACTTTGATGTTCCCAACAAAGTCGTAATTATGTTTTATTGATGGCATTAATAGTTTCATTCTCTCTAGTCTACTTACATTTTGTATTTTCGTCTGTTAAGGCTGTAGTTTGCCTGACGATCCATTTCTGCCAATTATGTTAATTCCCTCTGAATTTCGCCAAGGCCCATGGGAAAAAGTGGGATATCTCGAAAACTACAAGGAAATTGCGGACTCTGTCTATAGTACTGTCTCAAGAATATTACCAAGGCTAAATCTGGGCAACCAACGCGCAACGTCTTTTCAATCAGGGGAAAAAATTAAAAATTCGCCCTTCGGAATGTTAAACTTATAGATGGCAGAAATGCATCGTAAGGTAACGCATAACCTTAAGTTATGTCTAATAGTGTCTTACTGGCTTTCACCTTTTTGGTACTTACTGTTTACCCCAGTTACTTACTTAGGTAGGTACCCATCTTTTGCCTATACTCATATTCTTTCCACACCGATGTTGTTCAATCTGTTCAAGTTACCGGAGTATCTGTGTTCGATGCATACCTACTTACCCTATTAAGGGTCCGCTATACCTGACGGTGCATTTTTTGCCGCCCATAAGATTAACATTGCGAGCGGCGATTCATTTTCAAGGTTTACCCTTGGTTGGAAAGACACAAAATTTTGCCTGTACCTAACCCTAACAATGTTCTAGGGAGTGTTCGAAGCAGATTTCCCATTTTTTTTACTGGTATTCGAGGTACAGCACTTTTCTTGAGGTATGCGATGCTAGCATTTGCAAAACAGTTGCAATAAAAGAAACCAGTGAGAAATTGGGAAATCTGCTTCGAACACTCCCTAGAACATTGTTAGGGCTAGGTACAGGCAAAATTTTGTGTCTTTCCAACCAAGGGTAAACCTTGAAAATGAATCGCCGCTCGCAATGTTAATCTTATGGGCGGCAAAAAATGCATCGTCAGGTATAGCGTCCTCTTAAGGCGCGACCCCACTCTACTCAAATGTCGGGTGCAACCTGTAAGGTGCCTACCTGCTGTCTCCCTGTTATAGCCACATCAACAAGTACCTATACCGTGGGGTTCTGCAATACTCTAGGTACTGATTCGTCCCTGGTACCTGTTCAATAAGTTTGGGCTGGTGATGTGTCTGTCATGGAGTCGCGCGACTTAAAGTAGGTTCCTAAGACCGTTCATGTTTTGTTTTTGTTTATTTTATGCTAGTCTCTGTATGAATTGAACTTGACGCTTCAAGAAAATTTAACTAACTGAACATTTTTTAACGAGCTTAGGACCGTTTGACAACAGAAAGTTGTTGGTTTGTACAAGTGGAGTGGAATAAGTTCTGCGATCGATGGTTGTCTTTGGTCGGGGTTCGATCCCGATCGTATAGGTACATGCTACTGGTACCTGCTCACCTAAGGCTTTTTGTAATGTCCGCCAATATGCCTATTTATACATTTAGGTACACGACTTTCCTACTTAAAAGAAACTTCTGCACCTCGTCTGAGATAATTTAAAGAAATTCATCTCAGTGAGTGTTCAGTCCTGCCTACCTAGTTGTTAGCATAGTTCTAGTTTTAGAAATTCCAGTGCTTAAATTTATTATGGAGGATTTGATTACAAATCCTGTTGTTAGTTTTTTAGAAATCGGATGTGATATGCCAATAAAAAAGAAACTGAGAAGCTTACGTTTGTTTTCTTTCTAACGCCATGGAAAAGGGTCTCACGGTGACGCCATAGAGTGACTGAGCTCCCTGATTGCTTATGGCCCTAGCTGTGCAGACGCCTTAGGGAGACCTCCAGGGCTACGAACCTGACGACTATACTAATCCTTCAAGACATAGTTTGACTACAGTACCTACTCAGGCACATATTCTTTAGTAGGGCGCCTCCTCAGCTCTGATACATCACAAGCCTATAGTCCAAGTCAGGCTGGGAGCGTACCGATTTTTCATAATTTCTTGAAGATTTTCAGTTGACGCCGATACGGATTTGGGTTCCATATCCTACCATACGCTAAAAATGCCAATCCGACCCTGAGCAGATATTTTCTGATCAAGAAGAAGTTTTGATCAGCCCTAGATTCGCAAGAAATTATGAGTAATCGGTACGCTCCTAGCCTGACTTGGACTATAGTAGTCTGTCGTTCGAATTCAACCAAACGGAATTCCCTGTTCAATAAAAATTTCGCCAGGGGTGATTAGGCTTGTCATGCAGTTTCAGTGGGTAGGACATTAGAAGAAACTTCGATTTAACAATAATTTTATTATTGTTTTACAGTTTCAATAATATCACTTTCCGTGGAGAATCGCGAAATAAAAGCACCAGAGACAAATTAAATGCTAAAAAATTTTTGGAAACAAAAAGGAACCATAGGTTAAATCCTTGAAGAAAGGTTTAGAAAGGAATCGCGAAGGGGTAGTACTTGTGCTCCTTGTCCCATTCGAGGTGGCACACGCGCCCATTGCAATCAAACGACGTGATGAGTTCCACATCTTCCGGCGCCAGCTTGAAGTCGAGCACGTCAAAGTTGGACGCGATCCGGGACTTGGTCACCGACTTGGGAATGACGATGTGGTTGCGCTCGATCTGGTAACGGATCAGGATCTGAGCGGGAGTCTTCCCGTATTTCTCCGCAATGGCCTTCAGCTTCGGGTCTTCCATCAGCTGGGGATCGTCAGGCTTGGCCCAGGGGCGGTCTGGGGACCCAAGAGGGCTGTACGCGGTGATGGTAATCCCCTTCGAAGCACAGAACTCGGATAGCTTGGTCTGGGGGAGGTAGGGGTGGCACTCTACCTGGTTAGTGACCGGCTTGATGGTTGCGATTTCCAGAACGTCAGTGATCTGCTGGCTGTTGAAGTTTGAAACCCCGATCGACTTCGTCAGGCCCTTCTCCACCAACTTCTCCATGGCTTTCCATGTGTCGGTATAGGGGACGTCACTGTACATCGTTTTTCCTGCACCATCTTTCGGGAAAAGGTCCCCCTGGTTTTCCTTGAACGCGTGCGGCCAGTGGATCAGGTACAGGTCCAAGTACTCCAACCCGAGGTTGCTTAGAGTTTCCTTGATGGCCGGTTCGACCAGCTCGGGGAGGTGAAAAGTATTCCACAGTTTGCTGGTAATCCACAAATCTTCACGCTTGACAACACCTTCATCAATCTTCTTCTTTAGGGCTGCACCAACCTCTTTTTCGTTGCCGTAGACATGAGCGCAGTCAATATGCCGGTAGCCGACGTCGATGGCATCGGCCACTGCGGAGGTCACCTCACCAGGCTTTGATTTCCACGTTCCCAGCCCCAAAATAGGGATCTCCAAACCGTTGTTCAGCTTCACGACGGGTACTTTGTTAGACATAGCTCGGGTTTTAAAAAGATAACTTCTTACAACAGAGGTTTGACGAGAAAGACTTGAGATAATACGTCCACAGCCAGTGACGGATCTCAAGGTTAAGACAAACATTCTGACAACTTGACAAAAATACATTTTTAATTTCCAATAAATAAAAATTTAAATTAAAGAGATAACTACATCTAATAATAAATAAAAGTATAGTAAAAATATTTATTGCTTAAATTGTATAATAAATTTTAAAAATTCGAAAAATTCAAATTAAAGTGGGCCTTTTTAAAAAATGATTTTACCATTTTATAAACATATTAAACAACAATAGTGAATAAAAATCATATAATAACTATTAAAATGTACTTATAAATAGCAACAAATAACTAAATTTACATTAAATCTTTCAATGTCCGATAAATTAAAGAAGAAATAAAAATAAAGGGTCCAACAACAGTCGCACTTAACTTTCTCGCCCAGAATGATTTTTTTTTTTTTTTTTTGGTTTTTTGAGATTTTTTTGCGGGCGTAATTTTTAAGCAATCGGAAATCGGTTGAAAATGACCCACGAGCATCTATCTGAAATCACTCATACCAAATCTCACGTCTTTCATTTTATTACTGTAGTCCCAAATGCGTTCCGACCATTCAAAAACGTGGTTTCTCATTCTCAACTCATTTTCGACACTTTTTTGACAAAAACGGCCGTAATTTTGAAGATAACAAAATTATGTTCGACAGATGTTTAAGTTACATGGTTCTACACAAATTTACCAAATTTCATGACAATCGGTCAATAAATGTGAATGGCGCCGAAACGATCGAACTTTGGTCCAGAACGGCCGTAATTTTCAACCAATTCAATTTTAGTTGAAAATGACCTCGAAGCATCTATTTGTCAACACACATACCAATTTTCAGTGTTATAGATTGAAAAGTGTACCGTCGGCGCTTGTCTAACTAACCAAAAACACGATTTTTGAATTATTTTGGCGGTTTTTTGACAATAGCGGCCGCAATTTTTGACCAATCAAAAAATCCTTGAAAATGTGTCTCGGCAGTGATTTTAGACAGGTCCATACCAAATTTCATCAAAATCGGATGAACGGTATAGGCGCTAGAGCACTGCACGGACTGACGGACGGACTTGACTGACGGACGGACTGACTGACTGACGGACGGACTGACGGACGGACAGACTTTTTCCAGAAACCACTTTTTTGGACTCAGGGGACCCCCAGGATCATGGGAAACCCAAAATCTCAATTTCGAAATTTTGCACGAAAACAATACTTTCTCGCCATATATGGCTAGCGAGAAAGTAACAAAGAAAATGGCGCCAAATATTTCGATTTTCTATTATCGATTAGTAGATCACGTTATTGTTGTCGTCTGCTAGTACAAATCAAATCCCATATGGCGTGAGTAAATATTATAAATAAAAGTTTATTTCTTGCCTCATGTGATTACATTTCAACAAATAACAGGTAACTTGGGTTAATCACATGTAATTAAGAACAAAATATTATCCTAGAAGCATTAATTTTCGTTTGTCAAAGAAGTTTAGGCTGAAAATTACCTTTTACGCGCTTTGTATGAGTTTGGTTCTGTTTGTTTTTCTTTGTCTGGAAACTGTCGTCAAATAGGTAAATTTACATTTGCCTCATTTTCATCTTCATTACTTACCGACCTAGTTCACTGTGTTTACTGTAAGGGTGAATGCCAGACTTTGTTAATACAGTGGTAAAACCCCCAAGGTTAACATCACGTGAAGTTGGAAACTAGGTAGCAGTAATGTGTCCGCGTCTTATATTTTGTGGTGTTTTTCCAGAACCTAGAGACCATGGAGGAAGGTCAGTGCGACTCCGACGTCTCAGACAGCTGGTCCGTCGTTGATTTCAAGTCCGAAGATGCGGCATCGGCTCTGAAGACTAGCTCAGACTCTGGGCTGCCTGCTGACCCTGTTATAAGTAACCGGCAAGACCTCGCTGATGGATTGGACGAATGTTTCGAGCTGACGGAGGTGTCGCAGCCTGTGGGTGACCCCCTCGGCGTGTTGGCTTCGTTCCAGACGAACGAGTCTCGTGACCGTGACCCAGACAGTCTCGTGACTCATGCTGAGAGACATGTGGGATGTAATGGTAGGATATTTTAGTGTGGGTTTTTATTTAACTACACCTACATACACTGCTGCACGAAGGAGTAATATTCAAAACAACCAGTGTAATGTTTTTTGCGTTCTGGGTACAAACTACTTACTGCTGGCCATATACGATGTGCCCTAGAATGGCGTGCTTGCAAAGGGTAAACAGCCATCCCTCCCCACTAATTTGGGGCGTTTCAGAACAAAAACAACTGGTTTTTAAGGTCGACTACACGTACTTGGTTCGCGATGCTACGTACTTCAAGCCCTACTCCGAAGTTACAGGGCGAGTGAAAAGTGTTTATAGGGAGATGTAAACCTGAGACTCTTTGTCGTGAGGTAGTGTTGTTTTTTTGCATAAAATGGAGTTATAAGCCCACAGGAGCGATTTTAAATAGTCAACTACCAGTCCACATGTTTTTTTAACAGATCGCGAAAACACAACACTACCTCACGCGGAATATTTTTTTGTAACGTTTCGGACTACAAAATGTATGATTTTATCGTCACATTTAGAAGAAAAGCTTGATAAACGTTTCTACTATTTACCGTAGCCATGTTACATTTTGACAATTTTTATTTCAGTGGGTAATTTCAACAGCATTTCTCTACTTTTTCTCCTGTAAAAGCTAAACATAGTGTCCTACTTTCACTCGTTCTTTTCGCGTTCAAATAGCACACTATGTTTAGCTTTTAGAGTAGACACAACCAATACGATATTGTAATTACCAGTCTCCGGCAGTACTAATATGTAAACATTAGTTTTGTCGAATATTTACTTTCGCACAGTGGTTTTGGTGGAGTTCGTCTTTTAATTTTATATCATTAATTTCTGTAGAATCAGACGCAGATACTGATGGAATCTCAGTTATCAGCGAGGATGAGGAGTACGTGAACTGGAGGCAAGCGGCTCACGATAACTATCGGAATACTATGAGGCTGCTCGAGAGTTCCCCAGAGGCCGTCTCCAGGTAAAGTTGCGGACTGTAGGGTAGAATAAAGGGTACGAAGAAAGCAGCACATACTTTCCCATAAGTATGGGGCTTTTTCACTCATCCCCTCACCCCGTCCGTTTTAAATTCGATAAATTATTTGTTTATCTTTTTTTCGGCCATTTTTTGAGGGCACTATCCGGAGTTGAACTAACGGTACAGCGTCGTCTGCTACACACGTGTTACCGTTCTACCGTTAGTTACATTTTCTGCCACTATAGGCAGGTCAGTCGTATTCAACTCCCACCGGAGTTGAACTAACGGTACAGCGTCGTCTGCTACACACGTGTTACCGTTCTACCGTTAGTTACATTTTCTGCCACTAAAGGCAGGTCAGTCGTATTCAACTCCCAATTGGATATTTCACCTTTTTAGCGTCTGTAAATTACTCATCAAAAACTTATATAAAATCACATGTTTCACTGACTGTGTCGCTATTTTAGGACGCCCCCGCCGGAGATTGGAGATTCAAACGAGCAAAATGGACGTACGGAAAATATGGATGCAGATACAGAACAACAAGATGAACGTACAGAACCCATGGATGCAGATAAAGAAGAGCAAGATGAACGTACGGAACCTATGGATGCAGATCCAGAAGAGGAAACGTCACCCCCAGTACCGGAAGTGTTGAGCATGACTCAGAGCTTAGTTGCACCGGATGCAGGGAACGTAGAGCAAAGTTTGGTTCCGCAGGAAGAGCCGTGGCACCAGAACTGCAGCCACTTTCTCACCAAGCATCTGTTCACCAGCGCCGTTATTGCTGCTCTTGCTTGCATCGCTCTTTCACAGTTTTTGAGTGAGTATTCTTTTCTGCGACGTTTCCGAAATTTATTGAAAATTGCTTTTTGTTTTCCGAAAATTTTCGGTTAGGGTCGGGATCGAACCGGTCTGACCCAGCTCTCAATGTTCCCCTAAAGTTGGCCATCTAAGCCACTGTCGAGGCTTGGGGGACTAGGGTAAAACTGTCAGCACTGGGACCTCTTTTCAGTTAAGCTCCCTGCACCAGTTCAAATCAGCTTAAGGGTCCGCTATACCTGACGGTGCATTTTTTGCCGCCCATAAGATTAACATTGCGAGCGGCGATTCATTTTCAAGGTTTACCCTTGGTTGGAAAGACACAAAATTTTGCCTGTACCTAGCCCTAACAATGTTCTAGGGAGTGTTCGAAGCAGATTTCCCATTTTTTTACTGGTTTTCGAGATAAGTACAGCACTTTTCTTGAGGTATGCGATGCTAGCATTTGCAAAACAGTTGCAATAAAAGAAACCAGTGAGAAATTGGGAAATCTGCTTCGAACACTCCCTAGAACATTGTTAGGGCTAGGTACAGGCAAAATTTTGTGTCTTTCCAACCAAGGGTGAACCTTGAAAATGAATCGCCGCTCGCAATGTTAATCTTATGGGCGGCAAAAAATGCACCGTCAGATATAGCGGACCCTTAAACTGAAGTAGTACGTGGCTTGCACGGAGTGCGTTATATACAGGTTGGCTTTTTGTCTATCTCAAATCTAATCGAACGTTTCTTGTTTAGAAAGCGGAAATGGCAAAGAGAGGGTGGCGGAAATGCTGCAAGCCCTGGAGAAGCTAAGGAGTGACAACGAACTTCTTAAGTTGCAACTGCAACATCTCACTCAAGGTATGTTCTAGATTAGGGGGAAGCCTAGCAACTAGATTATATCAAGAATTATCCAGGATAGTTGGACCTGCAGTTTTTGGTTGGTGCCATAGTCGCCATAGAATCCATTAACATTTCACATAGAGATGAACTACTACGATTGGAAAAACTTTGATGACAGCTGAGATCGGTTTCCCGGCTGAAAACGAAAGTGTCACCAGAATGGTGCTAATAGCCACCAAAACGTTTCGGTCAGTTTTTTGAAAAATCACTGATTGGTACCTACACTGGTTTGCGATGTTTCTTCGAAACCTCATAGTCTGATAACTCCCATTCAGCACATTGTATCTGAATATCTGAAGCCACAAATTGAATTTATTTCATTTCCTATATTTTCAGCTTATGCAACATTAGAAGCGAGAGTGCAGTCAGCAGAGTTCCCAGCTGGGCTATCTCCCCAGAAAGACACCGTGCCTACCCCCGACAACGTTCAAACGACAGAACACGCTGAAAAACCTCTAGCACACCGCGCTCAAGACCTCCTGCCTCTTCTGATAAAACGGAGCCAAGGAAAAGACCCGAAACTTGAAGCTCTGGCCACCAGACTTCACGACCAGTTCAGCCGCTTATCGGAGGATCCGGCAACACAAGACCTGAAAACCCTTGAGCAGAAAATCGTAAGTTGTGTCGGCAAGTTATTAAAAAAAGGCGCGAGTGATGGGGGAACTGCGGTAAAAAGGTTATACGATTTGGGTGATAGGGTGAATAAAAAAATTAATCACAGTAGTAGGAAAAAGAGAAAAGTCAAACCTGCTGAAAAAATTGACGAAGGGCTGAATATTATTCAGTGGTATCCAGAAGGGGAGAATTCTGAGTCTATAATTAGGGAACCTGATTTAACCGAAACTTCCGAAAATATTGATAGTTCCTCGGAAAACCTTGTACAAAATGAGCAGATAAAGAAAACCAAGAAAGAAAATTCCGAAAACATCCCCCCCAAAACCAGGCAAAGTTACAAAGACTCGAAGAAGAAGTGTAAGCAGTCAAACAAGTGTGAAAAGGAAAATTCAAAAAAAGGCGGGAAATATTTAAAGGAGAAAACAAAAGGTTGCGAGCAGGGGCGAAATAGAACCGGGACTTGGTATCTGGAGCGCGGGAGGGGCCGCGAGATGACGCGGCGGGCCGAGGCCGAAGCCGAAGTGCAGGGGGAGTGGCAGTTTGCGAGGGGGAGGAAGGACTTAAAGAAAGAAATCGATGAAAAGGCCATGTGGTATTTACGGAGATTCGATGAACAGTCACGATCGAGGCAATAATGACTCATATCATGAAGATAACCGTGGGTTTCAATTGTTCAGTTTAACGACTAGATAAATTTATCGGCTCCTAAAGTTTTCTATAGTGACCCATAAAAGTTCACTTTAGCGTTATCGTCCCGGAAAGAAATGTTGGTGCCTTTCACTATCCTGGCGATTACGCCATTCTCGTTACGTTAGTTAGTGCACTTTTAACAGCAAAATAAACTTTATCCGCACGGTATGAAACTGGTGGAAGCCACATAAATTTATCACACTGCTAAATTGGAGTGTTGAAATTGACCCTTGGTTATCTGCCATTTACCTGCTAAAGGGCTTATTCTTTGAATGACTATTTTCTGATTTTAGTGATTTTATAAGACTGAAGATACATTGCTTTTTGTTGCCGTTTTTTTAATGAACAGTTCTTTGTTCTGAAATATAATATGCTGAGTAATTTTTGATAGTTTCTGACGCAAAAAAGAAATTCTTCCGAACAACAGTTTCTTCTATTAAAAACACGTCAGCAAACAGCACGGGTCTTCATAGTTTCTTAGTCCTTACTTACTATTAAAGTCCTGAAACTCAAGTTAAGCATATCTTAAATAAAGGCATGTTTGAAGATTTGTAGTCTCTGAATCAGTGTCTGAAAAGCTAAAAAAAACTGTTTTCTCAGCTTTCAGTATTTCCTTTGTAGTGTAAACAATCGTATCCATTCGATGTGTATTTTATTGTGGTCTCGTTTTAAGACGTATTTTCTGTGTACTGAAACTTGCTACACCCTACTACCAAGGTATAGTATCGCCCGAGGGCATTCTGTGAACAGTGAACAGTGCAGAATGGCCTCGGGCCAGGCAGCTCAGCCTGGCTATACTAAGGGTCTTCATATACGTCAGAATACATTCAGTCATGGTGAGCCTATGTACTGGACAGACATTTGTGAAACTGCTCTCACTCACTTTCCCTGAAGCAAGTTACGATAGACAGAGAGTGGTTAGATAGGCGTGCATTCGTCAGTTACCTGTATTTTTGGCTGTTTCAGTAGATCGTTAGTATTCCAAAGACTTCCAGTAAGGTTAAGAAGTCTCAATTTTTCTGCACATTGCTGAACTCCTAATGTTTAATCTTAGGTATATTTAAATTGTCTAGCAGCACTGTAATTTGTAAAGGTATTTTTGTACTCTCTGCTTATTGATCTATGGCTCTGGCACTTTTTTCCCCTTTACGTCTTTCCTAGAAAAATTGGTGCATTTTTTCTGTTCTGAAATATTATTCATTTCATTTTAATGTCAGTTCCAGTTCCAGTTGGAATTTTGTTTCCCTAGCAACCATATTTCTTGCATGCAAACACTTTTGGATAAAAAAAATTCCAGAATTTCCAGCCAAAGTGACCTGGTTGTAAAATAACGTTTTTTAAACAAGAGGTTGACGGTAAAGTCACATTATATTTCAGATCGAAAAAGAGTGGTGAAACCGGGTAATTTTTGGGCCTTAAAAAAATAACAAAAATTACTTGATTAAATTAATAAATATCCAGCAGTTTCGTCAGAAACAATGAGCATTGTATCTAATCCCTTCGTGGACATTTTTTATTTATTTTACTGGTGATATCCTATAGATTCTTTAGTGAGCCATAGGTCAGCATAGCTAATGCCCCCGCTACACATTGGCCCATTTGGCAATTGGCCCTAACCATTGCGCCAATATTTTGGCCCAGGGTTGGGACAGTCACATTTAGTGAAGTTTGCAGCTACTCACCTACTGCGTAGAAACAAGGATATATTTTTACATAACCTCATAGATTTTAAACTACTTTATTTTCGGAAATCCGCCAGATTTATAGCATTGCTTGAATATTTTTAAATTTTACTTGAAAAATAAAAAAATCCGCTGAAGATCTAAAAATTTTCCTCTAGGCATCTCCCGCTCCTCTTCGTCTCGGTAGTGTCGTCACTTCATCGTCAGTAGTTTGTAGCTCATCACTAATGTCATCTTCATCTTCGGTCAGTTCGGCGAAACAGTAGTTTGACTTGCGTTGAAAATCTCCAGAGCCGAAGTACGGTAACGGCCATTTTTGCCAGAAACATAAAATGACGTACAGGAGCTGAATAAGCCCCACTATAGTGGCAAAAAGAGCAAGCAGAATTTGAAAAATAGTTGGAGACTTTGAACTTGGGAATTTCCAGGAGGTATGGGCGACAATCCCATTTCCGTTTTCCATGTTCTGAATTTTTTACAAAAATTTTTATAACATTTGTTGAAGGCGAATATTTGTTTTTGAGTTTGTTTTGTTGTTGCTGAAAATTTTGGAACTTCCCAGGTAATCATTCCAACCAATTTTTCACTGACGCAAAAGGCGGTCCATCGTAAAACCGGATTCTGACGTTGAAAAGATAATATACTGTATTTCAGAAGAAAAACATAAACAAACAGGGTTGTGTTTGAACACTTATATTGTACAATATATTTAGGAGCAAATAAAGTAACCTAGAATGTGATGGATTCCTTCGTCACAGATCCTCCCTCTCCCGCTCTTTCTTCAAACAAATTTTTGTTTTGTTTAAAAAAAAAAAATAAATAAATAAAGTAACCTATAGGAAAGAAGTCGGTAAAAAAAAATTCTTAATATTGTTAAGTTTGGCAGGATATTCTACTATAGGTACATATATATACCTACCACTTTTTTGGTCTCGGGGGACCCCTAGGAACATGAGACACCCAAAGTCTCGAAATAGATTTTTCGCATGATATTGGGGAAAGAAAGACAAGACAAAGACAGAAGCAAGTAGTAAGTAGGAAGTACAGGTATAGGTATAGACTTTTGAAAGCTATTAAGGTTCGGCATCAACTGATTGTGCATTTCTATCTCTAATAAGATTTTTTATTTTTGCATTGCTTTCCTTAGTTAAGAAGGCTCGAAATTTCGCTTTGGTAAACTTTTTTCGTCAAATTTCTGAGACTTTCCGACCAAGGGAAAAAAGTATAAATAAATCACCACTCGCAATGTTAACCTTATGAGTGGCAGAAATACATAATAGCACTTGAAGCAAAACATTAAGGCAGAATGCGAGACCTGCTTGTTTCCAGTCCGTCTGTGGTTGTGAAAATTATTTCACAGTGAACGCACATTTCATCGGTGCCTCGCGCTTGACTGAAGTATAGAGTCACCTGGAATAAATAGACAATTTAGTCAGAATCACTCCCGAGGAAACTAATCTCCCTTGCTGTGTTCAAGTCATAATATGTTATCGAGCGTCCTACATAGATTTTGGTGGGGACCTAAAGTTTCTGGAGTACCAGACTAACATGTATCCCCATTTCAGCACACAATACTAGCGCCTATAAGCTACCTCAGGTTCGATTTTGCTCCTACCAAAATTTTTTTTGGACCGGCAATCACCTCTGACATGTTCAGCATGTCAAGTGAAGTCACCTAAAACTGTAGGTGCCATCGTGAACTAACACGATGGGTGGGGAGCTGGTATTTGGTAGTGCTGCCAGCTGAGCACGATGGATAATTCTGGAAATGGTCTAGTTGCTGGGCTTCTCCCCCCTGCTATTGTACCTACCCCTTTAGTCGTGTACCTGTTCTGTGAGAGGCATGACTGTGTCCTTCCAGAGGTAGCCATCCACCCCCTTAATGTGAGCGACAGCATTGACACTCCTCGTGCAGTCTACCACCACCCTTTCAGGGCTATCCTGCGACAATCAACGACAATTTAGGGGAAAGAACGAGGGGTTAACCACTAGTTGGGAATCTCGTTGGGAATAATTGGAAATCTTTATGAAATCTCAGGGAATCTTCAATTTTTTTTGGAGTGGTTACTCCTTCGGGGTTCATCTTTCTATGAATATCGTTGGGAATATTTGGAAATCTTTATGGAATCTCAGGGAATCTCAAGGAATCTCTGGAGTGGTTACCCCCCGGGAAAGAAGGAACTGCATACTGTCGAAGGAACCTATTAATGGCCACTTTGAAGGGAGGCATTCCGAGAAAAGCTCCCCTTCGTGCTGCAGTGGACAGTGCAGTGCAGTGTAGTCAATGAAAGGCTGGCAAAAACCCTCAGCAGATCATTCTCACTACTTACCGAAAAATTGAAGAGGGTTATGACGCAGAAGTCGCTGGTATTGTAGGTAGAAACCTCCAAGTTGGAATCATGAATCTGCCATCGACAGCCCAGGCTGCAACCTAGCCTGGCCAGCGCCTTGGCCGTCGCCACTCGTTCTCTGTTCTGGATAACAATGTTTCCTATCCCTCCGTTACGGAACCTCAGGTCGATCCTATAAAAATATAGGGTTTAAATAATATGTACCTAATAGTAGGTATAGGTAACTACTCGTATAAATAGATATTCGGACTGTGTAGAAGAAACTATACCAGAGGAAACCTAGTCAAATTGGGAAGGTTGGTTCCATAGAGGTTTAGGGTGGGTTTCGCCACTTCTCTAACGTACACTATAAAGCCTCCTATCGAACAGATTTATCTTATCGTATGTTTAGTTTATGACAAGTGCAATCGCACTAAAGTGTACTTTAAGAAGTGGTGAAATCCAACCTAAGTACGTTTATAATAATTTAAGGCTGGCTTTCAACAGTCAAGCTTAAGGGTCCGCTATACCTGACGGTGCATTTTTTGGCGCTCATAAGATTAACATTGCGAGCGGCGATTCATTTTCAAGGTTTACCCTTGGTTGGAAAGACACAAAATTGTGCCGGTACCTAGCCCTAACAATGTTCTAGGGAATGTTCGAAGCAGATTTCCCATTTTTTTTACTGCTTTTCGAGATACAGCACTTTTCTTGAGGTATGCGATGCTAGCATTTGCAAAACAGTTGTAATAAAAGAAACCAGTGAGAAATTGGGAAATCTGCTTCGAACACTCCCTAGAACATTGTTAGGGCTAGGTACAGGCAAAATTTTGTGTCTTTCCAACCAAGGGTAAACCTTGAAAATGAATCGCCGCTCGTAATGTTAATCTTATGGGCGGCAAAAAATGCATCGTCAGGTATAGCGTCCTCTTAACTGTAAGATAAAGTCTATAAATATTCCAAGCCTTTGTTTATCTTACGGGGAGATGCCTCTTAACTCGTACACTTACCCATATGACGTAGCTCGCGTTGGATGAAGTTCGCCATCAAACCCGAAAGCTTCGAAATATTTCCGTAGTTTTTGCTCAATGTTCTGGATCGTTCTGGATGGTCTGTTTTCATCAAATAGCTGTGACAGAAATCCAGTTAGTTCTGAGGAAACTGTTAGAGATTTATATGTTCTGAAATATAATATGTCTTTTAACTTAACGTCTGGAATTATCAAAATGGGCAAATTTGTTATTGACAAAAATCACAGACCAGATTGTGTGGTGAATTGCTGATTAAGTGACTTACGTTTGCTAAATTAGGATGATCCCTTAAAAACTGGAATGAACCTTCCGCCAGTCGAAGGAGAAAACCATTGAAGAATGATGGTGAAATCCCGTATGGCTCCACCAGATCCCCTTCTCCCCATCCATCTGGAAAATAAGTGCTATTTTTATCAAAATTGTCCAAAAAAAACAAAGTTTCCAAAATTATTTTTTATTCAGAAAAAGAAGAAGACTTAGGGCACACTTACACGTAATTTCGTCCCATTCTTCTTGTGAGACGTCAGAGGGGTAGCCCAGGCATTCTTTCAACACTCCTACTTCTTTCTTTGAGAGGAATAAGTCGTTGTTCAGGTCCAGGAATGTGAATAGGTCCTCCGCCGCTTTCCTGTAACCGAGTGAAAGTCAAGTCACATTTCGCGAGATTGGGAGTAGGGAAGTGCCCCTACCATTTCAAGAAGGATCCATCTTGGGGCTGTAGCATGGTATTGAATATAGAGAATCTGTTTATCAGCCGCAATAAAGGACTTCTAAGCGGTGTTGTAGAAACCTAAATTTGTTCCAAAGGTCTTCTCCCTTCGTAGATATAGCGGGTTGAAAATTTTGATTTCCGGTTTCATAGTTGAGACAGTAGAGTAGCTGTGTCCTTGTCACACTTTGATATATCGATATCTTTAGTTGATGGTTCCTACAGTGAGATATGTAGCAGAAGATGTGGAGCTTAGCAGAAGTAGCCAAAGCTTACGTCACTTTCAGTATTTTCACCAACCTCCCAACCTAAAATCCAATGATTTCTTGAGGTGTAGATTTTTTCCCCATTACCAAATACTAACTCAGCTTCTTCTGTGAAAGTTATATTGGCTTCTCCGTGAACTAGGAGGGGAGGATGGACCTGGACGCGGGCAGGGACGGCAGGGAACTTCCTCTTTGGGGTTGATGACCATACAGGGACAGGTACGAAATATACGCGACCTTGCGGGAATCTTCCAGTGAAGTAGAACTGGCCCTGAAATTTATCAAAAAACGAATATTGGTGGCTCAGTGGTCAAGGCGTCCAACTTGTGTCCTGAGAGGTCAGTGTTCGAATCCTGGCGTGCCTACCTAACTTTCACTGTTTCCGAGTGACGTTGTGGTGGTTTGAGATGCGGCTAGATGGACGAACTCCTTAAGAGGACGCTATACCTGACGGTGCATTTTTTGCCGCCCATAAGATTAGCATTGCGAGCGGTGATTCATTTTCAAGGTTTACCCTTGGTTGGAAAGACACAAAATTTTGCCTGTACCTAGCCCTAACAATGTTCTAGGGAGTGTTCGAAGCAGATTTCCCAATTTCTCACTGGTTTCTTTTATTGCAACTGTTTTGCAAATGCTAGCATCGCATACCTCAAGAAAAGTGCTGTATCTTGAAAACCAGTAAAATAAAGGGTCCGACAATGGTCACAATAGACTTTCTCGCAATTTTTACGCCAGCGGTATCGAAAATTTTGATTTTTTTTTACGTAATTTATTTTTTTTGGACCAAAATTTTAACTTTTTCTAAAAAATATTTTGCCATACACTGGACAATAATTTTAGGCACCTACTCACCGGATTTCAAACATATCCGTCAAATGGTGAAGTGTCGTTCGACGCGCAAAGTACGTGTTTTCTATTTTCCATGTCACGGCCTTAATTTTCAAGTAATTGAAAATCTATTGAAAAAGACCTTGAAGCATCTATCTGAGACCACTTTCACCAATTTTCAAGGAAATCTGTCGATTAGGGTTGTTGCAAATCCGTCTGAACCAATCAAAAACGTGATTTCCATTTTTGGAAAATTTTCCTACGATAATGCCAATATTGGCCATAATTCTTATGTTGGATAAATTTCGTTCGGTAAAACATCAAAATAGGTTAAAGTACACCTCCCTACCAATGTTTATTGAAATTGATCGAATAGTGCTACCGGAGTGACGGCCAACGCGTTTGGGCCAAAACTGGGCCAAGTTATTGGCCCACCTCCAAGTGATTGTAAAAGACCTAAAAGCATCTATTCAAAAACACTTTCGCAAATTTTCAAGGTTCCAACTTGATAAACGTAGCTTCCAGCCCTTCTTAACTGTCAAAAAACACGATTTTTTGCCTTTTTTTGACCATAGCAGGCGCAATTTTTGAGTTATCAAAATTTATCAAAAAATATGTCCAGATATTTACATTAGGTACCTACATACCGAATTTGAGCAAAATCGGACGAACGGTGTGACGTCCAGTTGCGCGACAGACTGACGTACGTACGTACGTACGTCGGACGGACATTATTTAAAAACCACTTTTTTGGACTCGGGGGACCTCCAGGATCATGGGAAACCCAAAATCTCAAAATCGAAATTTTGCACGAAGACATAACTTTCTCAGCCCATGTATTACATACGGGCGAGAAAGTAAAAAATGGGAAATCTGCTTCGAACACTCCCTAGAACATTGTTAGGGCTAGGTGCAGGCAAAATTTTGTGTCTTTCCAACCAAGGGTAAACCATGAAAATGAATCACCGCTCGCAATGTTAATTTTATGGGCGGCAAAAAATGCATCGTCAGGTATAGCGGACCCTTAAGACACACCACTTCGAAAAATGGTTACCTCTTTAGGCTGTACGTCAGTGATGCCTAGAACGCGAGCTTCCCTCCTATCAAGTGTCTGGTGCACCAGGACTATCCTCACCCGGTGAGGTGCATCAGGTGCAGTACTGACTGTCAGGATAGCGTCCTGACTCCGACAGCATTGCACTGAGAACTGTTGGGAGTAACAGCTACCATTCCATTCTACCGCCAGACCCTGCAAAAAAGGCACAAAATTATCTGCTGCCCGAAGTATGGAAGAGTCAAGTTTAAGGGTCCGCTATACCTGACGGTGCATTTTTTGCCGCCCATAAGATTAACATTGCGAGCGGCGATTCATTTTTAAGGTTTACCCTTGGTTGGAAAGATACAAAATTTTGCCTGTACCTAGCCCTAACAATGTTCTAGGGAGTGTTCGAAGCAGATGCCCCATTTTTTTACTGGTTTTCGAGATACAGCACTTTTCTTGAGGCATGCGATGCTAGTATTTGCAAAACAGTTGCAATAAAAGAAACCAGTGAGAAACTGTGTCTTTCCAACCAAGGGTAAACCTTGAAAATGAATCGCCGCTCGCAATGTTAATCTTATGGGCGGCAAAAAATGCATCGTCAGGTATAGTGTCCTCTTAAGGTACTCGCTGCCTCGCACCCGATGGCACAGAAACTGACTTGTTCGAAACCCAATAAATATTTAATGTGACATCCATACTAACAAACAAGAAAACAACTGGGATTTGAACCCAGGACCTCAGCCATTAAAAATGTCTTACGACGTACCTATACCTAAGTGCATTATGGCGCAGAAAGTGTAAAACTTAAAAATCTAAGTTGCACCGTACCTTGCAAAACAATTGGTGGAAATTTTCATCGCTAAGGTCCATGTCCAAAAACTACAAACTTTCGGTCAAAACTAAACTCTACTGCTTTCAGAGGATTGCAAGTCCACACGGGCTAAAATCGCATTAGCTTGCAATCCTTCTGTCCCAATGTCTTTTTATAGCCATTTCTATTTGTCATAATATTTTGGAGACAGTAAAATAAATAAACGATATTTGTTTACGGGTTGTTGTTTATAAATTTTCATTCTGAACTACCGTACTACGGGGTTCGATAAGGTAGATCAAGACATGAGGTCCCAATATCTATCCCCGAGTAGCCGAAATTTTTCACCATTTTAATCCCTCTCTATAGCGATCTCTCCTTATAGCGAGCAAATTGACATTTACGATATCACTACCTACTGGTGGATTTCATCACTTCTCTAAAATACACTATAACGTCTCCTATCGAACAGATTTGTCTTACCGTATGTTTAGCTTACGACAGTGCAATCGCACTAAAGTACACTTTAAGAAGTGGTGAAATCCAGCCTTAATCAAACACCTGCAGTCTTGCTAAGCTTGTCTCACCGTCCTGCCATTGTAAATCCGCAAGGAAGTGCCATATAAAAATATCCGCAGACTACATGTCGGTTACTTTTAGATTGAAAGTAAGATTGTAATATGCAGAACAACTGCTAATCAGGACGTACATATCCTGCAAGGCATTTGCGAATATACCTAACTAGGTAAAGATATATCCACTGTAATCTTTATTGCAGGAAATCATTAATTTATTTAATTTGTACATTTTTATGACATTACAGTGTCTGCTGCACTTAAGAGGAAATGCTAGTGCTGTGTTTATTTATTATGTTGGTCTGCAAAAAAGCACTTTTTGTTATCATACCTCAATTAAAAATCCGACGTCCTTAGGAACAAAAATAGAGTGCAGGTTCGTTGATATGACTTCTGCTTGTTGTCCTGGTTTTCTTGGCTACATCCTGGAATGGCGGGGCTGGAATGACAACTCAGGGATGGCAGGTTCTCACACACAAACTCCCATCCCCCCCCCCATTCGTCCAAGGATGCCAACTCGGTTAAAGGGCCGTTAGAAGAATGCCAGAAAACGAAAACCCTACAGCAATCTCACCCCTATTTATATACGTTTAAGGACGTCCAGTAAAATCTAGATAAAATCAGGTAGACAGGTCCTGAACCTACAAATCTCCCTGGCCACCATGTGGTGAATGGGGCAGACATGGGATCAGGGGACAAGAGAAGGAAGAAGGTCAGTTCGATCCTTATTAACGGCCAGTCGAGATAGGGACTTGAACCTTAAACCTTCCGGTAACCCTGATAACAACGCTGACCCTTGGCCTATGTGGTTAGGTATAACAGTAAAAGTACGGTACCTTATTTTTCAGTTTAATCGGTGTACCTTTCCAGTACAGTGTCGCTTAGTGCCCAGTGAGCAGTGAGACCTATAAGGAGGATTATCTTTTGTCAAAAAATTATCTACAGAGACTGGTGGCAAAATATTTTATACTGGCCCCATACGATGCATCCTGTACGGCCGTCCTAGGTAGGTGGCATCCCTTGACGTGGGGAGGGACCCGCCATCCCTAATTTGCCCAAAATTTCAAGAGCAAGAGCGTGGTTGACTGTACCTAACAAAGTCCTGAGCCTATATATGATGGGGGTGTGGTTGATGCCAAAAAATTGGTTATGCGCTGTCCGCAAACCTATGATTACTGTCACGTACCTGCGTACTTCAGGCTGGCAGTCATAGGTAGGCACATCCAAGGACTTCACGTTTCTTTACGCCTTTCTATGTCTAGTAACCGAAGGGGGCGGGACGTCATTTTATCATGAAGATAAGCCTAAGCCTGACTTACAACTATTAATTAATTTCCAGGTATTAATTAATGATAGGTTTTATGGTTTTCGCAGTAGGTAAACAACGTGGGAGGAAATTTTTCTGTTTAGGTACGTTAGGCTAATGAGGACCATGGCGGTTTATGTGATTTTTAAATATTATTTGCCGCCGTATTTCGTAGACTTTCGATCTTTCTCGATTTTTGTGGGACAACTCAAGTCTCTCGACCTGATTGAACCCACTTATTTCAGGTCCCAAAACAAAGAAGGTTTTGTTTTAGGTCTAGGTGGGTTCCGAACCACCACATCACTGTGAAATATGTGTGAAAAACATTTTAGATGTTGATTCGGCTCCTGCGGGATAGGTACTTCCTATTCAAAATAATATAGGCAAAAATATGTAGGTACTATAGTAGGTGGGTATAACTACATATATTTTATTCCTAACTGATTTGCATACATTTGCGTGGTAGAGACAAAAAGTAATTTTATGGTTGGTGGGTACCATAATGGGTATCAAACAGACCAATAACAGTAAGCCTAGAAGTTCCAGTAGCCAATGAAAACCCGTTTCGGGCCACTGCACGAAAACGTCAAGCTCCAGTAAATGCATCATGGCCTGCCTGAACTCATACAAGGGGCAGGGCCGGAAGAAGCCATGGAAAATAAGTACAGACATTCGTTGTTCTAAAAAAAATACAGGTTTCCAAAATTATTATTTTTTGTTCAGAACAAGAAGTAGACTTAAGAAGGGGTCACAATGATCTAAAAGAGTTTAGCAACGACAATTCACATTTGTGTAGTCTATCCACCCCTAGATTTATGACGGACGATTTTCCTTAGTACAAAAGGGGGTGATTTCGTCAGAATTGTCCCCCCATGACCAGGGATGACTCATCAGGGCTGGACAGCGTTAGGCTAAGTTCAGTTATTCTGGAATTTTTTTTACCCAAAAAGGTTTACTTGTAAATTAAACATGGGTGGCACATTGGCCCTATGAATTCCAGTTGGAATTTTATTTCCCCAGCAACGAACGGCAACCATGTTTAACTTAGAGGTTTTGGGAAAAAAAATTCCATGCACTGAGGGAAACGAAAAATCCTGATTCGCCCCTGCTTAACAATGCACTTCTTAGCCAACCCCCTAGCACCCTTCAAAGGGTTAAAAAATCGATATACAGCGCCAGGAGAATATTTCACGCATCACAACCCCCCCCCCCCCCCCCATAATGCTTGACTCCCCGGGTTCTAATGACGACGCTTATGCCCCCCTCTCCACCCCCTACCTACCCCCACCCTATTCTTTACATTTTATTCTGGTGTGGGAAGCGGCAGGTTGCGAGAGGCGCCGACCCCCCCTTCTGTTATTCCGACTGATTTAAATAAATATACTGAGGTGTACGTGGGGGCGGTTTCTCTATTCTCCACGAAGGGGCCCGGAAGGAACGTCCGGAAAAGTTTTTTCCTTTTATGACTGATTATAAGTACATTCGCTATTTTTTTACTTTTGGACTTCAAACTTTGTGAGAAAACTATTAGATATTTAAATATTCAGAAATATAATATGTCCTTTTAACGTCATTACGCATGAGGCTATGTTGTGATTTCACGATTGGTTAATTTTGGACAATTTTTTTTTTTTTGTGACAAAAATCACTCAAACGTAAAATTACAACATAGCCTCATGAGTCATGACAATGACGTTAAAAAGACATATTATATTTCAGAACCGTTAAATATCCAATAGTTTTCTCATAAAGTTTAAGTCCAAACGTAAAAAATAGCGAAAGTATGGTGGTCCTTGGGTAAGATGACAAGTGCCACCAGAATGGTTTTTGATGTAGATAAGTACCTACTTTCTGACGAAGTAGACAGTAGGTATAAAAGTGGACTATCTCTAATTTCTTTTTTATCTCGTGCGTACCATGGTTTCTACAACCAGGTTCAATAAATTCCAGATAAAAACCAGGTTCAATTTGTGAGAGGAAATGGGTTGGGAAGAATATTAGTACCTACCTGCATGATTGGTTTGATCTTTGAGAAAATTTCTGGGAAATTTCCCGTCCGATATATAGGAAAATAGAAAAGACACATTTTAACCCATTATCTGTCAGGGGGGTTTTGTCCATAGGTCTATCAAGCAAACCCTCCTGTAGCCCGAATTTAATTTTCGAAGGTACAGTCGGGATCCACAAAACTTTTTGGGGTCGAAAAATAATTGAGAACCTCTGGGCTAGAACACAGGGTAAGGTGATGATGAGCACCCAGTAGTTAACCACCACCATGTGTTTCAACACAAATACAGAAATGTTTAATCGTAATAGGAAGATAAGATCGGCTAGGCTCGTTTTCCTAATGATATCTTCGTCTGCCTGAGGCTCTGACGTCTGAACATGGTTAGTTAATGGCCAAAAAACCTTGTTTCGGCAGGTGATTTGGATGAGAAATAAATTTTAAGCTTGATTGTTTTAAATAGCAGACTCGCTGGGTGAAAAAGTTGTAGATCAACTCGTTGTGGTGTGCTTCAAAATGCGGCTGCATATTTTATTATGTTAGAGGATTGGTACATAATCAAGTACTCTATCTTTAGGTACTAGTACGCAGCTGGACCGGGTGTGACCTACTTATTAGACAGTGATGGACTAGGGGCACCTGAAGTATGCATCTGTTTAGGTATGTACCTACTTCTAGTAATTTGGGTATACAAGTGAGTACACCCTGCTTGCCCCCAAGGCACAGATGTTAATTAAAGAAATTGATTTCTGGCCGAAACCAAAAGAATATTTGGTGTGACATCCATGCTATCAAAAAAAAAAAAAAAAAAAAAAAAAAAATGATGTACCGGGATTCGGACCCAGGACCTCACTCTTGCAAATGTACCGTTTGTCCTATAAGACCAAATTTTTTATTTGCCTTGGGTTGTGGGTGGTGGTTCGGAACCCACCCCATCAAAGTCTAAATTACGATTGATACCCAGAGCCTGAATAAATATTATCACAAACCACAGATAACTGCATTAGTTTCTCTCTGTACCTACCGACCATTTTCTCGCTATAGAGAGACTTTCAAAATGAGTCAGGGTTTGTCATGGAACTCTGTAGTTCGTTATAGGGAGGTTTCGGTTATAGACAGTGTCCTTATAGTGAGTGACTACGTAATTCCTCTCGGGAGTTCTCACAGGTTTATTAACCTACTGAGCCGAAAAACCCCAAAACTACGGTAGAAATTTCAGTAAAATTCACACATGTTGAAACTCGAACCCCATTACTACCCAAAATGAATAAAGATAAAATGAAAAGACACGTCACCACGACAGGGGAACTAAAAAGGTTTAAAACAAAAACGCAGCGAGTGTCGTAAAGGGTTGCCCCGGACCACCAAATGTTTCCGAATTCGAATTTAGGGGCGAAATCACCCTTTTCTAATTAAACAACAAATGAAGTGAGCAGCTGCAATTAAACCTACCCCTACCGAGTCCAACGTTTTTTTCTCTCGACGCGTTGAAATAAACCCAACTCAAAAAACCCACCCTTGTAAGTATTGTTTTGATGAGTGCTCTATATAGTAGCCCACTTATATTATTTTCTATATGTGGCTAACGATTGTTGGAATATTTTTCATCTGGTAATGGCTACCTTAGCAGAATGGCTCTTGATGATATCTTTGCTGGGAAATGTTCCACTTTGTTCTGAAATATAATATCGTCCCTTTATAGCGGTCTCTTTGTATAACGACCGTACGTATAACGGCCATATGTCTACAAATGCGATAGTTTTCTATAGAGAGGTGGCTTCAAAACGAGGCAGGGGTATCCGGGTTTGATCGTTATAAAGAGGTTTTTGTTATACCTAGTGCGTGATGACTTTATTTTGGTCCATACTATATTGTAGTTCTTTGAGATTCGTTCTTCATCGACAATACTTAGATTTTCTCAAAAAAACTTTGGACAAAAATATACAAATACAAATTCTAACTAAGTATTTCCTGAACTTATATTTCAGAACAGAAAATATCGAGTAGATTCCTCACTAATAAAACTATTCTGAAGCCACGTTTTTTTTTAAAAATCCTTTTTAAATAATTCTCTAAATAGGTAAAACTCAACATCTCAGCAACTCAGCACTCGAGAGTCAGCACAATGGATGTTCGTCCTGTAATCGTTCCTTTGTAAGTCCCCAACCTTTTGTACCGTTATTTATTCTTTCTCAAGTGCCTTTTTCAAACAACTCCCTCGTTTACTTACATATTAAATGCTGTAGATACGTGATTCCCCCAAGACCGTTGGAAAACAGTTCGTTCTACCGAAAAAGCATGGTTCTGGGAGGTTTTCTAAGGTTGTGGGGGTCAAGAGGTTGTATTCAAAGGGGGATGAAAAGGTTAGGGACCACAGAGAAAGCGGACATTCCCGCTACAGCACCTCTGTACTATTCTTTTTGACCCACTCGAGACTTAAAAGAAATTAAATATTCAGTGACTACTTGACGACTCATCTCAGGCAAAACAAGACGCCGTTTTTAATGGGCCGCCATGTTTTTTCTGTTTTTTTTTCTCCATAGGGATAGGCTGTGTCGAGGGGTAACCACTCCAGAGATTCCCTGAGATTCTATATAGATTTCCAAAGGTTCCCAACGATATTCATAGAAAGATGAACCCCAAAGGGGTAACCACTCCAAAAAATTCCAAGATTCCCTGAGATTTCATAAAGACTTCTAATGATTCCCGACGAGATTCCCAACGAGATTCCTGGAGTGGTTAACCCCTCGGGCTGGGTTTAATAACATGATGCTGCGAACAGCCTGTAGTTCAGACCGGTCTGTCTCTATTATCCTAAGAACACAGACACTTCGTCTGAGAAAGAAACAGTGTTCTTTCCTTCTTATTTAACAGGCTAAAAAGACTGATGGAGTGTATAAGCCAACAGTTGTTACTGGCCCATCTCACAAAGTTAACCGTCTTTTTTCCGTAATGTGACCCTGTCAGAACCTTCTCTTATACACTAGCACCCTCTTCTTAGCCTGTTATTTAAATAGACAAGAACACTGTTTCTTTCTCAAACAAAGTGTCTGTCTTCTTAGGATAATAGAGACAGTTCTGCGCTAAAGTTGATTTAATCATAGTCCGGCGCGGCAGCTCACTTGGTTCGTTATAGCCGAGAGTTGTAGGTATTCCCACCATCCCTGAGTTGGCATTGCAAGCCCGCCATTCCAGCCCCTCCATTCCAGGACACAGTCCAGTTTTCCCCAAGCCGGTGAAGGCCAGAAACCCAGGCCCAGGGCTGAGGAAAGGTCACTAGGAAAAATTTCGACGGTCGGGGACTAAATCCTGGGTCCTTTTTCATCATAGCTATTGTACAGCTTGCACTCTCTATAACGAAAACCCCTCTGCCGGTCGCTATAGAGAGACTACGGTATATGGTAAACCCAGAACCTGAACCTATTAGTAAGATCATGCATCACGTACTTATCATGCGTATGATGCAGGTGTAATGTTTTATGTAAATGTAGTTCTAGCACTTAAATAGGAATTAATCATGGCGGACATGAAGGACTGACCTGTCAGATAGTCTGTGCCTGATGCCTGATGTACTGATACATCTGAATTAACTGCAACTTGATTACGTTACCCTGATCTGCATGAAATACTCGTTACTTGGCCACCTGCACGGCACTTGCTCATTTGCGACCTCGTCTTGAGACTTGGCTACGCAGAAGTAATGCTGACGATATGGAGAGCTCCCTGAGGCAAGAAACGATGTAAGTTTCCTCGTTATAAAGAGAGTTTGCTAAAGAGAGGGGTTCAAAATGAGACAGAAAAGCCTGCAAGTATGTATGACAGACACTCTAACTAGCAGGAGGCGCCTATAACTACCTAGACAGACACCACTTCTTACAGTACCTACACTTTAAAATGCTTGCACTTGTCATAAGGTAAACATACGATAAGATAAATCTGTTCGATATAGGAGACACTATAGTATACTTTTGAGAAGTGGTGAAACCCACTCTTGCCCTCCTAAGAAAAGGGGTACATGTTCAGGTACAGCGACCTAAGGTGGGTTCTGAACCACCACAGCCTCGATATACATTTCACTGGACATGCTGAACATATCAGGGGCGAATGCCGATCTGAAAAAATTTGACAGAATCAGGGATCGAACCGGTGCGGTGTGACTCAGCTCTCGAGACAACTCAGCTATCGAGGCAGTTGTCCCGTTATGTACTGTCGTAGTAACCACTTTGAAGGGAGGCATTCCGAGAAAAATTCCCCTTCCAGGTAGCAGCTCCCCTTCGTGCTGCAGTGGACAGTGCAGTGTAGCCAATGAAAGGCTGGCAAAAACCCGAGCTCTTCCAAAGGTGGTGGTAATCACCCGGTGGCCATTGTGGCCATTTATTTGCTCCTTCAATAACACAGGTCTAATCGTTCCAAATTTGAAGTGGAGGGAGAAATTCATGACACGGAGATGTTTGTAACCGTATGGGGGGCTCGCCATGTTTTCCTCGGGCCGGGGGGGAGGGGGGGAGTCTCACGTGCCACCCCCACCCCTCCATATATAACTCTGACGTCCCAAATATACTATTCAAAATGGCTGCTATTTTTCCTTCCCAGGGAGAATTATTTCCCCAAATTTGTTTTTTTCGTCGGTTCGTGCTTGCCTTAGGGGTGCCTGGAAATAAGGGGGGAGGAGCCTTTTAGGATTTTTTTCGTTTTCTTCCCTTTGGATGTGCAGCATACCTATGCATCTTGTCATTTTATTTAAGGCCCACCATTTGGAAAAACTAATAATTTCTTGGTGCTACAGTTCTAGGAGGTGTCCTAGACTACTTCCTACTTTTCGTTAATTCGTCAGAATCACAACTGATAGTCGAGTTTTTTCCCCAAAGCCCATGAGGAAACTAATGGGCATTTATTGGCTCTGAAATATAATATAGGTATCTTTCTAATGGCCGAAATTAACAGGCTGTGTGGTGATATTACAGTCGAGTGATGCTTCTCACCAAAAAATTTATTATACCTTATTATATTATTATATTTCAGAGTATCAAATAGTACCTTATAAAATGTGCAGAAAAAAACGTAAACAAACACGACTGCGTAGACGCCCTTAAGTCAATACCATCACTTACTGACTGTATAATAGGTTCTCCTTGTCGAATGAAAGTTAAACCTCGGTTACACTGAATTTAACCGGCATTAAAAATTTGAACGAGTGCAGTGTTTTGAAATTTGAATCCTTCTCGACAAAGGGGGCGGTTAAGTTCAAAGACCTGCAGAGAAATAACTAGTTGGAAGTTGGAAGCCCAGGACCTGGGGAGATGCATCAAGAAACCAGGTGCCAGGTACGCCGAAAGACCTATTTAATATCAACTATTCATTTAATAACAATCATTTTTCGGTTATTTCATAAAATATTCAGGCCTGTAATAAGCAAACACCGGTTTTATTCAATGTCTCCTATAGTTAAGGTGCACCAACGCATTTTGTATAAATTAAAAAGGTTTAGGTTTGGGATCTACCCAATTTTTTGAGTCCCTTCGTGACCGTTTTGAATTAATTCTACAGACCAATTGTAGGCACAATTAACTACTTATATTTATTATTAAAATTTACGTCTATAGCCTACATCGGTTACCCCCCAAGCAACCCAAAATCCATAATAGAGGTCCCTCCTCATTCAAAGTTCAAAATTCGGTACTACAGACACTACAGTGGATGGTTGACCGGTCTCTCAAGATTGAAAGGAGTTGGCCGAAGCCGAACGAGAGCCGGCCGAAGTCTAAGTTTGGTATAGTAAGCATAAGCCGTACATCCATGGCATTAGAGGAAAGTTTTTGTTACGATGGGATTCGAACCCAGACCGGTCAAGGAAGAAGTATTGGATATCCCATAAGATAAAGGTAGTACCTGAAAAATTGCCAAAAACTTTATCTCGCAATTAAGGGTCCGCTATACCTGACGGTGCATTTTTGCCGCCCATAAGATTAACATTGCGAGCGGCGATTCATTTTCAAGGTTTACCCTTGGTTGGAAAGACACAAAATTTTGCCTGTACCTAGCCCTAATAATGTTCTAGAGAGTGTTCGAAGCAGATTTCCCAATTTCTCACTGGTTTCTTTTATTGCAACTGTTTTGCAAATGCTAGCATCACATACCTCAAGAAAAGTGCTGTATCTCGATAACCAGTAAAAAAATGGGAAATCTGCTTCGAACACTCCCTAGAACATTGTTAGGGCTAGGTACAGGCAAAATTTTGTGTCTTTCCAACCAAGGGTAAACCTTGAAAATGAATCGCCGCTCGCAATGTTAATCTTATGGGCGGCAAAAAATGCATCGTCAGGTATAGCGTCCACGATTAGGACACTATCGGCAGGATGCTGAAATCCACCTTTAATATTTTGTTGACACTTTCCACACAATAAAATGTTTTCATAAATCAAAATCTCATTTCTCTAAAATTTCTGTGAACGATAAAAAGGAAAGACTTAGGAGTAATACAAGGCACTGGCTGGCACGTGGTATGGGAAACGCAAAATCCAGGCAGCGAGATATTATATTGGCGGGTCCTGAAATTGGATTTCGTCCTAAGAAAGATCAACCCGGGGGGGGGGGGGGGGGGGGGGGAACCCCCTCAGCCAGGGGGGTAACCCCCCCCCCATCCCTCATATAACCTTTTCTGTGCGCTGAGCCAATCTGAGACGACAGAGTAAGCGCCTTAGCAACTCTTCCATTTCTCCGACGATTGGAAAAGAATAGAAGCAAGAATATGGGAAAGGATTTTGAGTTTTTCGAATTTTATTACCAATTTTCATTTTAATTTATTTTTGAAGCACCTCCGCCCAACATACCGTACCACGAGACGCAGTGCTGTTTGTGCTTATTTGTTCTATAATATAATCAGCCTCTTTAACATAAAAAATTGCGACACTTGACAGTAAAATCATAAAACATCACCAGGTTTCACCACCTGTCTACTATAGCGCCACTAAAAGTACTCTATACGTTATCCCGTCGAAATGAAAAGACTGCCCCTTTCACTATCCGGCCGATAGCGCTCTCTTATCGTAAAGTGGACTTTTAACGGGAAGATAAATTTAGTAACTTTTTTTTTTAACGCGCGACGTTCAGAGAACATATGCGCCGATGAGTTGGTTTGTTAGAAGTTTCTGGCCGAAGCCGAAGATGAAGTGGCCGAAGCCGAATATGAGTGGGCCGAAGCCAGTTTAGGAGTGGGTCGAAGCCGATACATCCATATCGGAAGCGGAAAATTTTTCCGTTCCGCCGGGATTCGAACCCGGACCTCTCAGGACACAAAGCGGTCCCCTTAACCACTCGGCCACTGTTTAGTAACTTTATCCGCACGATAGGGAAATGGTGAAAACCACCGTAAATCAGTGAGTAGTTATAGACAACGTTCATTACCATATGAAACTACTATAGATGGAAGGTATAAATATACTTTTGACGTCAAGTTTATAATAGCTGGCATGATTTGTAAACATCTTCTCCTTGTTA
Organism: Mesopsocus fuscifrons; assembly: GCA_950004255.1. NCBI lineage: Eukaryota > Metazoa > Arthropoda > Insecta > Psocodea > Mesopsocidae > Mesopsocus > Mesopsocus fuscifrons. Next base: position 3,047,561 of record OX465377.1, read on the forward strand.
ATCCTTGTGGTTTGCGGTTCTGAGGTTCAGGTACAAAATGATCCAATCGTAGTCAGTCAATTTTTTTTTTCTTTTTTTTTTTTTTTTTTTTTTTACGTTTTGTTGACCTTGTCCCACCAAAAATAGGTGGAACTAAAGTATAAAACGCCTGGTTGTCCAGTTAAATTACAAATTTAGAAATTCCTCTAAACTATAAAAAACATTTTCAAGTAAATATGATTTTAGCAATTTTTTAAAAATCGTTAAACTTTCTTCAGATTTAATTTCAACCGGGAGAGCGTTATATAGACGAACACCTAAAATCGGAGGACTGTTCAAACGAAGGGAGGTAGCAAATTTGCCTACATGTATATTTGAACACGACCGAGTTTTATAAGAGTGAAAGTTTGAATTAAGAGGGAAGTGTTCTGGGTGTTCGCGAACAAATAATAATACCTGATAAATGTAAACACAAGGAGCAGGGAGAATAGAGAATTTCTGAAAAAGTGACCTGCAAGAAGTACGCGGTGGCACTTTAGCCATGATTCTTATGCATCTCTTTTGAATTTTTAAAATTGGCTCAATATTCTGTTTGACACCTCCCCAGAAAAGTATTCCGTAACTTAGAATTGAATGAAAGTAGGCAAAGTAAGTGATGCGTGCGATATACGGAGAACACGAGTTACAAATTATTCTTTGAGTAAAACAAACAGAAGCGAGTTTAGACCGAAGGTTTTGCGAATGCTGATGCCAATTTAGGTGTTCATCTAGCTGGACACCTAGAAATCGTGAAGACGTCTCAAAAGCAATGTCATTGTTGTTTAATTGAAGAAGGGGCCGAATTCGACTTCCTCGTAATGAAAAATTAATTGCATGTGTTTTTTGCACATTTACAGACATTTTATTATGATTAAAGTAAGCCACGAGGTTATCTAGACTTTCTTGAGCAATCTGTTGAAGGTCTGAAAAATTTTTATGGTGGAAAATTGCATTCGAATCGTCGGCATATAGAACAGCTTTTGCGAAAAGAGGATTCATAACGGTAGGTAAATCATTAATGTAAATTAAAAAGAGAAGTGGACCAAGAATACTACCTTGTGGAACACCGATTTTGATAGGTTTGAGGGAAGATAAAGTTTGGACAAGGGTATTTGAGGTTTTATCCAGTGTAGTGACTTCAACAGATTGCTGTCGATTTTTCAAATAAGAGCGAAACCAATTTAATGCCGTTCCCCTAACGCCAATGGAGAAAAGTTTCATAAGTAAAATATCGTGATCAACAGTATCAAAAGCTTTAGAAAGATCTAACAGAACTCCGGTGACATACTCTCCTTGATCTAGTGCAGAAATAATAGTTTCAGTAAAGTCTAAAATAGCTGACTCAGTGTTACGATCCGGTAAAAAGCCATGTTGATTTGAATTTATTATGTTATATTTTGTGACATAGAAAATCAGCTGCCTGTAAATTATTGATTCGTAAATTTTGGATAGCGCCGGTAAGATTGAAATTGGTCGATAATTAATAACATTGCTAGCTGCACCTTTACCTTTGTAAATGGGAACTACTCTGGCTATTTTCAATTCGTCTGGAAAAAGTCCGTGCTCAAAAGAAAAGTTTATCAAATTTTTTAGAACGGGAGCGAGTTCTGAAGCGCACTGTTTTAAAATTTTCACGGAAATTCCAGCAAGGTCAGGTGTTAGCTTATTTTTCAATTCCTTAATTATTTTACATACTTCCGATTCTGTGGTTAGCTCAAGAGTAAAAGAGTATGCTACACGGTTAATTATTTGAGGGGCAGGGCCTACTGGAAGTTGTGAAACAAGCGAAGCAGCAATGGACGTAAAGTAGTTATTGACATGTTCAGATAAAAGTAATTCATTTGGAAAAGGTTGGCCATTGTCTTGAAGAATTTTTGTAATTTTGGCTAAGGGTGGTGTGATTTGACAAGTCTCACTGCGAACAATTTGCCATATTGCTTTTGATTTGCTTTGAGACGAAAGGATAAACTCATCATTGGATAGTTTTTTGGCAAGACTAATAGTTTTTTTGTATATTTTTTTATATTTCCGGTATAGAGAACAAATTTCATTCGTATTATTAAATTTTCGGAGGCGGTGGAGTTCTTTAAGGCGTTTACTGCTTTTTTTAATTCCCGGAGTTACCCACGGTTTCCGAATACTTTCTGCACATTTTCGTTTTAGTGGGAAGTGTTGTTCAGAAAGAGAGGTAAATTTTTTATAGAAGGTAGAAAATTCTAAATTAGGGTTTAAATCAGATTGTTGCAGAGCTTGCTGAAAATTTTCTAATCTTTCGGAAGTAAAAGAACGAGTCCAAGATCGAATAATTTTAGTATTGAGATCTAGGCGAGGAATCTCCAACAAAATACCATAGTGATCCGAGAGTCCTAACTCAACAACAGACAATTTTTCTGAGCTTAAAAAGTTTGAGGCCATATAATCAATGCATGTTGCAGAAGTTAATGTTTTTCTTGTAGGGGTAGAAACAAGAGACTCAAGGCCGTGAGTCGCAAAAAGGTCAAAGAGTTTACATTTGTAAGACGAATCAGTTAAACTATCTACATTAAAATCTCCACAAAGAATAATTTTGCACTGTTTCGTCCTAATTTGTGTCAATAGCTCATCTAAAGAGGTTAGAAAGAAATCAAAATCGCCTACAGTTCCTTTAGGGGATCTATAAATACTAATAATATAAATATTCGTTTCGGGAATAGATATCATTGCTGCTTCGAAAAGGGATTCTTTGCATTTAATAGAATGCGTTTTATATTGCAAATTGTTTTTAACAAAAATACAAGACCCTCCTCGAATTTTAACTGACCTACAAAAATGAGAGGCAATGCTGTAACCGGGAATGTTAATTTTATTTATTTCATTTTCCTTGCACCAATGTTCTGTGAAGCATAATATATCAAAATTTTGACCTGCCACGAGAATATCTAAGTCATTTATTTTATTTGGGACTGGGAGATACTCTCGGATCAATCACAACATCTATATTAAGAAAGGTTGCGGTATACATACTTTATAACTGCCTATGATGAATCACACAAAATTCTACTCTCTATAAAGAATATACCTCTCCATAACGAGGGAAACCTACTGTCACTTGACAAAAACAATACCTACTTTCTCGTCGCGGTTAAACTGGGAGAAAAATATCAAGAAGTGAATGGACTTTTTCATTTGGTTTTCCAGATAGGTACTCACCAATATGTCGTGAGAAATTTTTCAACGATCTGGCGTACGTGGCTACGCTTAATACATCGCTTGAGCCACGTGCCTCCCTGGGTTAGGAAGCAGGAGGTCCAGGATCGAGCCTCTGTTTGTAGAGATTTTTTCAGGTGAATCTTGCCTGGCTCTGGCCATCACTAGCCGAGGGAAAACTCCACTGTTTGGCTCGATTTTGACCAGATGCTGGGGTGCTGGAGCGCAAAGAAGTTTTTTTAGGAGACTAGTGATGCACGAAAATTTCTTGTCTTGTCTTGCTTTTGTTCTTGCACTTCTTGCATACAAGAACAAGAACAAGAGCAAGAACAAGAGTTGATTTTGGCTGCAAGAACAAGAACAAGAAGTGACTTGCAAGAACAAGAACTCTTGCAAGAGTTCTCGCAAGAGTCTTGCATAAACCCAGGCAGTTTTTTTCCAAGGCTTCATTCATGGATTACAGTCCATATCTTGTGCGAACAACTCTGCAGACTATGCGACGATAGATTGCACTTGAAATTGCCGCTCGGTAGGCAAAAAACCACATTTTAACAGCAGAAAATTCCATGTGTATGCAAGAAATTGCAAGTCTCGCAGCAAGAACAAGAACAAGAGCAAGAAATGATTTCTATTTCTACTGCAAGAACAAGAACAAGAACAATATAGGAGTTTTACTGCAAGAACAAAAGCAAGAGTCGCTTTGCGAGAACAAGAACAAGAACAAGAAATGCCGTTTCTTGTTCTTGTTCTTGCATCGTGCATCACTATAGGAGACTATAAGAAATATGCTGAGTCGGGGATTTAAAACTTTAAGAAATAAAGCGAAGGGCAAAGCAAAACCTTTGTTCGTTAGGCCTTCGAGGCGAAGGCAGCCAACAAAGTATGAAGCAGCCGGTGCCGCTGCTGCCGCTGGTGCCTCACGATCCTGAAATTGGAAAACGGAAAAGAAAAAAGAGAATAGAGAGGGAGCGCAGACAATCGCTTCGCTTCGCAGGTTGGGGGGGAAGGGGGAGCCTCGTGTGTGCCCGGGAAGGGGAGGACGTATTACGGGGATGAAAAATAGCTCAGAAAAGTGGAAGATTGCAAAAGATAAAGAAGTTGGTGCTGGAGAAGGAGAGAGAGCCCACATACAGACTAGCGCCTGCGCTTCATACTCCGTCAATACTCCCCACATATCAGAAAAGCTCCCCCCGCTTCTCCCCCCGTTCCCCCCTCTCCCCCCGTCCCCTCTCTGACGTCTTCTGAGTCTGCAAAAGTTTGGGGCTCCCTATTGGTCCTATTCCCCTATGCCCATCACACGTGCTCGATTTTTTAGGGTGGGGCAACCTCACCTGAATCTCAAAAAAAGCTGGGTGGGGTCTTTTATCCTTTTTAAGTTTTTTGGGGGACTTCCTCTAAAGAGCTTCGTCATCTTTCCTTTAGAGAAAACCAGTAAAATATCACTCCCTTCTACGGGGGTCACAATTTTTCGAAATCAAAATATAAAGGCCTGAACAGGTCATTTCTACAGTGAAGAGGACAGTAAAACAGAAAACTCATGAAATCCCACTACGGAAAGTTAACGAAGAAGGTAAGTAAGAGTTAAATTGCGTATCGAGGAGTAAAGCGGCCGGAGAAAGGGGGGGGGGGGGAAGTTGGAAGTAAGTTAGGAAGTTGCTTGGGGGGGAGCACAATTAACAAGTGGAGCTTAGAAAGGGGATGCGATACTGGGGAATGGGGGAGCGAGGGGGATTTTAAATGAAACCTTGACCTAGATGAACATCTTACATCTTCGATATCTCAAGTACCTTCCGTCGAGCCATTATAGGGGCTACTGAGGATTTTAAATAAAATTACCTTCTTTTACATTTAAAAATACTAAGGCAATAGGGAGAAATTTTTCGGTGGTCGAACCTCTGCCTTTATAACTTATCCTTCTATTTTTTCAGCTGAAATATAAATTAAGGGCGTCTACGCAGTCGTGTTTGTTTACGTTTTTTCTGAAACTTCATGAGGAAACTATTGTATGTCTTCTGAAATATAATATGTCTTGTTAACGGCCAAAATTAGCAGTCTACGTTGTGATTTTTGTCAACAAGTTAAAAAGACATTGTTATATTTCAGAACATTTACTTAAATATCCAGTAGTTTCCTTATAAAATGTGCAGAAAAAAACGTGAACAAACACGACGGCGTAGACGCCCTTAATCCAACACCTATTTCTTCTGTCACAATAAAGGCTGCCTACCAGAGTAAAAAATTAAAAATAAAAGCAAAATGAAAAAGGGGGGGAAAACCACACAAAACACCTTAGAAATGTACCCTCATAAAAGTAAATCATCAAAAGAAAAACACAAAGAACGCAAAAAACAATCAGCATGGCAGACGGTAATCATTGAGACACCTTCCACCCCACAGACGTATTCGATCTCAAACTGTGAACTGAAAAACGGAAAAAAACACCCCTCGGGGAGAAATCCATTAGAAATCAAGGGATGGGGCTGTATAATTGCTCGAATAAGGGGCAGTGGCGGCTCGTACTAAATGAAAAACGATGTAGAAATGTAATTTCTTGTTCTTGTTCTTGAGAACAAAAAAGGCCCTTTTTGTTCTTTTTCAGTGGTTGGAACAAGAAATGAATTTCCCATGAGTGATGTACCTATACATTTATGCAATTATCTTGTTCTTGTTCTTCATGAAAGAAATTCAAGAACAAGAAAAGAACAAAAACAAGGAAGAACAAGAACAAGAAAACTCCTGAACTGGCTTCGGCCCACTTATATATTCGGCTTCGGCCAAAAAATGTAACAACCAACTCATTGGCGCATATGTTCTCTGAACGTCGAGCGTTAAAAAAAAGAAAAGAAAAAGATATTTTCTAGCATTATTATTTAGTGCTGTGGTTGTTGGTGTACAACCTCAAAAGGATTAGGTACTATATCCATGGTATGGTAAATTGTCCCGTACAATTCCTCAGGGACAAAACTTGGTCTGTTATGCCAGGATGACACGGGCAGCGGTTGTCATGAGTTCAAAACTCAACTATGCAGCCCTCCGTTCAAACTTTGATTGCTCCGAAACGGTGCCAGATATTTTTTAGGCGACAGCACTGCAATGTCCAGAAGAAGTGACGCTTTAATTAAATTGTATATTCATGTAACGGAAATAACGTTACACTTCCCTACAACACAAAAAACAAAAAAAAAGGAGACGCCACTGATTAGGGAGGTAAGGGTGAATGACCCCTAAGGGTGCAAATCGAATGAATTATCTCAAGGTCGGGTAACACTGGCCTGCCCTACTTTCTTGCAAATTACTACGGAAGGAGGAAAAAAAATTGAGTGAGGAAAGTTGAAAGAAAATTAAAGAGGGAAGTTTCATTAACGGAATTTTATATTTTTTGACTTTGAAAACTTTTTCTTTTCAAAAGAGGCAATTTTTAATTTTTCAAGGGTCGCTTAATTCTTTGGTGAAGTTTTATTTTGTGTTGGGCATTGTAAGGGTGATGTTTTTCTCACTCACTTATTATCATGTTATTCCTTATTAACATCGTGTTTGTCTACGTTTTTTTTATGCACACTTTATGAGGAAACTATAGGATATTTAAATGTTCTGAATTATAATATGTCTTTTTATCGTTATAAATAATTATGAGGCTGTGTTGTGATTTTACTATCGAGTGATTACTTACCTATACCTACTGACGAATTCACTCGATCATAAAATCCCAACTAAACAAGTTACTGACTTTAAAAAGACATTATATTTCAGAACAATTTTTATCACCTAACAATTCCCTCAGAGAATAGTAAAAAAAAATCCTTGACTCATTTTTAACCCCCTCTGTAGCGAGCAAAACCAATGAACGGTTGGAAACTCACCAATTTCAAGAAAAGAAAAAGAGGCTAGGAGCCCTGGGAAATCGCAGAAAAGGAAAACGACAACAAGACGAGCAGGAGGGGGGGGGGGGGGGGGGGGGGGGGGAGCTCGAAGCAGGGCCCGGAGAACCAAGTAGGAGTGGGGGGAACACATTTTCTGATCAATTTAGAAGAAACAAAGAAGAAGGGGAATTGCTCGCATCCCCCCCCCCCATTTGTTATATTTTAATGAGATGCAAGGAAGTCCCCCCCCCCCTGTTCGCTGCTCGATTGAAACCCGGATCCTGATTTTAGGCACCATTAACCCCCCATGGCCCCATTTGCTCTTACACTAACTGAGCCAGAAGGGCATAAAACATTGCACACATTTGTTCTTCCCAATCTGTTTTATTTTTTTGGGAAAAATCCCCCCCCCCCCCTGTTTTAAATGTGTTTCGGGCGAAGTCTTTTTTCCCCTTCGATCGTTTTTTGGAAATTCTATGTGAAATTTTTACACTGTTGACTCTCTATAACGATCAGATTATCTTCCCTGTAGAGAACTCCCTTTATAGCGAGCACCTGGACGGTCGTTTTGGAAAGAGGCTACTAGCTTACTCTTGCTGTTGTCCAGATCAAAGACAAGCAACTTTGGTCATGGTCACCCCTTAGTTGGGTGACCGCAGAAGGGCAGAAGTAAACCACTGCTTATCTGCTCTGATGGAGCCACTCTATTACCAGGGGTTTCCCTTAGTGTACCCTATAGTGGCTCCCCAAAATACTCGAGGTAGGTACAAAATAACTGAAAAATTCTCACAAACCAACCCCCCCACAAAAAGGAAAAGAACTCCCCGTCACGGAATAGATCGTCCCACATATCAAAAGCACCCATAGGGAGCCAAGAGGGAGGGTCTACACTCTAGACACATGCTCAGAGGAAAAGAAAACGCAGCTCATATGCCCGAACCGCCCTCCCCCCCAATAAACCCCCCCCCCCCCCCCCCGCCGCCTTAGAAGCAGCGATGCGTGCTTTTCCCGAGACAGTCCCATTCGGTATTGGGAAATAAATGAAATTTCGAATTGGAATTTTCTTTCGACTGAGAAGCGTCGCTGTCGCGTATATATATACTCGCTCCGAGCCTCCCCCCTTTTGGAATTTCCTTTTTTGGCTTCTTCTTATTGCTGGAGATGTGTCGGGGACCCCCTAACGTCAATCTTTACCCTAACTGCTTCACTGCTTGATGGGTGTCGTAAATATTCAACCTGAGATTGACAGACTGCCAGTCACTATTTACGATGTATAGTGTACTGAACCGTATAGGAAAAGAAGCTCTGTAGTCTGGATGGTTCTCGGGTTCGAGCCCGATCCTGTCAAAAATTTTCTATCAAGGTTGTGGTGCTTCGGAAGTTCCGAACCCTCCTAAAATGATTCGGTAATGCCTAGTAATTTTTCATCTACCGGTATTCGAACCTCAGCCAACCTATAGTCAAAGAAACTTGAATTTAACGACACCCTCTATAAAACCTCTCTATAACGACCGAAACTTTCTCTATAGCGAACTCTCTCTATATAGAGAACCCTCTCTATTGTGAACTCTCTCTATAGCGAACTGTCTATATAGAGAACCCTCTCTATAGCGAACTCTCAATATAACGAGCAAATTACATAGTCCCTTCGTCGTTATAGAGAGAGACCCTGTAGTCTGACTGTGAGTGGAAGGATGGAGAGGGAGGCATTAGTATTCTAAAGGGAAGCTACAGTGCTAATAAGGCAGAGAATATTGAATGAAGTGGTTGGGTAGCGTCACGTCGCCGTCGTGGCACGTAGACTCACACCCACAGTCTGCTGCCACGAGGACAGAATATCAACCCCCGCAACCAATAGCGACAGGTTATGGCCACGACTTCAAGACGTAACAAAGAAGAGCTACCTATATAATACTCGCTATATGTTTATGCTTCTTCTGCACACTTTATGAGGAAACTATTGGATATTTCATTGTTCTAAAATATAGTGTGTCTTTTTACGATCGAGTGATTTTTGTCAACAACACTTGACATTCTGAACAAGTCAGAGGTGAGTGGTGATCAGAAAAAATTTGGTAGAATCGGGATCGAACCCGTGTCTCTCGAAAGTCAGCCGTCCAGGCCACTCGGCTATGTACCTACCTACAGCCTGGATAGAAGGTTATAAGATCACTCATGTAAAAAACTTGACAGCTATGCTTCGAACTGACATACGTCGTAAATTAATCCAACACGGTTGTATCTTCGCAAGAGTGGATGAAGTCGTAAAACGACATGTGGAGATCCATGTCATATACATCTTACGACGGGTACCTGAAGCCTACACGTACCTGACAGGTCTTTGGGTGTGGAGCACGGTGATATCATCATGAGATCACTCATAACTTATATTTCTTCTTCGAAGGTACCGAGGTGCATCCTAGGTCAAGGCGACGTCCACTCAGCCGTGACTTAGCTATATAATTAGACGTTTATTTCTTTTTTTCTTTTTCTATTTTTGCAGTAAAATCTGAAAAAATTGATAGAGCTGATAGGTGCATGATCTAGTAGGTATAGACACTGTAAAGCTCGCCATATACGATGTGTCTTTGAATGGAAGGACTGGAATGACGGTTTTCCCACTAAAGGTACGTACAAGGATGCCGTCCAGGGATGCCAACCAGGCATGCCATCCAGGGATGCCGTCCAGGGATGTCATCCTGGGATGCCGTCCAGGGATGCCATCCAGGGATGTCCGTCCAGGAACGCCAAACAGGCATGCCATCCAGGGATGTAATCTAGGGATGCCGTCCAGTTATGCCGTCCAGGGATGCCATCCAGGGATGCCGTCCAAGGATGCCATCCAGGGATGTCCGTCCAGGAACGCCAAACAGGCATGCCATCCAGGGATGTAATCTAGGGATGCCGTCCAGGGATGCCGTCCAGGGATGCCGTCCAAGGATGCCATCCAGGGATGCCGTCCAGGGATGCCGTCTAAGGATGCCATCCAGAGCAGAATAACAACAGAACACATGTTCTACTCCCGAATCACCGAGATTTTTTCCGGTAAATCATGCCAGGCTCTGATGGGTACCTACATCGCTGGGGGAAAAACAGTCGGGCGTGATTCTGACGAAATTACCCCTAGGTGCAGGGGTGGGATTGCACACAAAAATTCTACTGCCAAGATTGAAACAAATTACGAAAATCACTTGATGACGTTAAAAAGACACCACACCTGAAAAATTTAATACCCAACAGTTTCCCCAGAAAATGGCTTTAAAATAACGTCAACAAACGTCATTGTGTAGACAGACGTAAGTCAAGAGTAGGATAAATAAATAGAGGAATGTCGGTTAGAGTGAAGGATATGTTGGTTGCATACCCCTCATTTCCCCCCCTCCGTTAGAAGGTACTCCAATTTCAATTTGTAGGGGGGTGGATGGGGGGTGGAAGCTCTTTCTAAGGTTCGCGCTCCAACGCATCTCATTCTTTTCCCTGTTTGAGAAAAAGCATCTTCCCTTGCATGCCAATTATGTCGAGATACCTTTTCTTCGTCTCTCTGTCAAATCTCAAGAAGAGCAATCTATCATCATCATGATTTTTGGTTTACGGTGGATTTCAGAAGTACGATATATGAAAGCTGGATTTCACGAATTCTAGTGACACGACAAAACCTAATGATAGGATACGTTTAGCGGCTACTATAACGAACCGATAGCTATTCGATCGTTAGGAGGCACTATTGTGAGGTGGTGAAATTCAGCCTTAATAGTGTACACTATAGCGTGATCGTATTTATGTAATCATATGTTTAGCTTACGACAAGTGACATTGCAAGGAAACAAGTGTAATACGATAAAATAAGTTCATCGTATGTTTAGCTTATGACAAGTGCCTTGAGACTGCATTTGTTTCAGTCAGATCCCTTGGCCTCAGAGACGCCCTTTCTAATTTTCGAAAATTAATTCCAAATATTACCCGGTTGAGAGCAAAGAAATTTGAACACTATAATTTGGCAAGGACTTTGACCCCTTATGCTAGCTGATGCATAATCATGAAAGTGCAGGCGAAGTCCGCACTTGAAAGTACTCGTCATGTCATGTCTTGCCACAATCGGGTTTGTTTACGTTTTTTCCTGCACATAGATATGCATTCCTGAGGCTGAATTTCACCACTTTCCGATAGTGTCTATAACGAGAGGATTGAACGAACGGATTTACGTCATCGTATGATTAGCTTATGACAAATGCGATCGCAGAGAAACAAGTGCAAGCGCAAGGCATTTGTCGTAAGGTAAGCATACGATAACTTAAATCCGTTCGTTAAATCCTCTCGTTAAAAGGCACTATCGGAAAGTGGTGAAATTCAGCCTGTTGATAGGATCGGGATCGAACCGGTGTGATCCGGCAGTGTTTCTCGAAAAACAACCCCTTAGACCACTCAGCTATCATGGCTGTTAGAGTAAGCAGAGGTATGCGGCTTATTCAAAGCCTGGAATCCAATTTACATTGGTAATGAATGAGAATGTTAAAGAGAACCTATATAATTGTTTAGCTAAACCAGGTTAAATTGACCGGAAACGTTAGAAATTTGAATACAGAAGTTGGATTCATCTTTTTATTATGTGTTGGTAATCTCCATATTTAATTTTCACGTATACCTGGAACTTTCCGTTGCATATAAATGTGTTGAAGTGTACCTCAAAAATATGCCACATGCGATGCGTTTTGGACGGCATCCTGCGGAGGATGCATCCCTGGACGCCTCGAATTGGGGAGGGATGGACAGTTTTGAAGGGATGCCGTCCCGATCTTGGAATTCCAACTTGACCGAATTCCCAGGTGGGCGTCCAGTTGTTGAAGATATGCTCTTTCTGCTTTTTTTTTCAAATTGGAGTCAGATAGAAGATAGAGTCAGATTTATTGAAAAATATCACGAGACAGACGAAACACTATGATTATCACTATAAAATCAAGGTTTCATCAATTTCTGGTAAACAAAAGACAAAATACGGGGATGCGGGACTGTACGAGTATGTATCGTGTGTGGGCACCAGCAGTCATGCATCCCTAAGTTGACATCCCTAATCCCGCATACCAGCCAGGAAGCCAGGACGCCGTCCAAAACGCATGGTATGTGGCAACTTTAACACACCGTAGAATACACAGAAGTATCAACAGATTTGGCACCGTTTTTAGGTGGGTTCTGAACCACCATAGCCCCGATATAGACATCACTTCAGATATTCAATACCTATATATCAAAGGTGAATTGATATAATGTACTTGTACTGTAAAATCTACTCTTGTAACTACGACAGTTGTCACTCTATATAACGACATACTCTGTAAAGTACACCTCTCTATAACGAACGAAGCTCTCTTGACTAACCCTGACTCATTCTGGAACCCTCTCTTACAAAGTCTCTTGACGATGGTTATTGAGAGAGAATTTAGAGAGAAAAACCCCAGAGGCATTCGATGAAAATGAACTGCTTATAATGTGTTCAATCGCGAAATTCACTTTTCTCCCTGAGTACAAATATATCATTTTTAACTGAACGAAAAAAAAAGAATGCAAAGGAGAAGTAAGTATACGTGGGGGGAGAATTGGAATCCTGGGTAACGAGATATGTCATTTAGATCAATAATATATTTCTGCTTTTTCACTTTCCCCGCCTTGGTATGGAGGAGGGGAGCTCTGGCCTTCTAAGGTTTCTTTTCGAAGATTTGAAATCGAGATGGCACGGGGTGGGGCGTTATTCTCAGCAGTTCCTTTGCCTTTAAGTGCTTACCTACTTGTTTCGTTCTTCAGGGAGAATCCCACCACCCTCGGTAAAAAATGAATTAGCTCGTTGCACGGAATAGAGGACTTCTACGGTTTTGTTGAACCCAAAATTTGTTCCAAAGATCTTCTCCCTTCGTAGGTACCTATAGGGGGGGGGGGGGGGGGGGGTGAAAATTTTGATTGCCGGTTTCATAGTTGAGAAAATAGAGTAGCTGCGAGGGGGTAACCACTCCAGAGATTCCTTGAGATTCCACTGAGATTTATAAGGATTTCCAAAGATTCCCAACGAGATATTCATAGAAAGATGAACCCCGAAGGGGTAACCACTCCAAAAAATTCCAAGATTCACTGAGATTTCATAATGATTTCCAATGATTCCCAACGAGATTCCCAACGAGTGGTTAACCCCTCGAGTAGCTGTGCCCACCCCGAAGGTGGTGGTGACCACCCGGCGGCCATTGTGGCCATTAATTTGTTCCTTCGACAATACGTGTGGTTGCTAATTCTACAATTTTCAACTCACACCCAGGGCCATAAAGATTGGAGCTCGGTAGGCAGGGCATTTAGTTGCAAAACAGGCATGAGGCATGGGCCTATCTTCTAGCGTGCATACCTGGCCCGGGGCTGTAATTGCTAGCCCCGGGTCACGTCCCTATCCCGGCACGCAGGCCCCCGCCTCTCTCAGTCTCTTTGCTTCAGCCTGGAGGCTCATTGCATTCCCAGTCTGAACCTCCATGCAAACACCATCTGCCGAGTCTGTTTGTAACAGCCAAGTAGTCGAGAGCCGGTTCAATCCCGATCCTATCGAAGATTTTTTTTACCGACAAAAGTTATAGGTTTGAAGTAGTAAGTTTTTTAAAAAGGGCGCTACAGTGATGTGATGTACAGTCGTCACTATAACGAGCTTTACCTCCATATAGCGAACGAATTTACATAATCCCTTGACCATCGTTATAGAGAGACTGCTGTAGAAGGGACATGGTCTAGCGAGAGTGTACTCAGGGGGATGATTTTGCTCAAAATCACACTGTACAGTATCTACCTGCTTGGTGAGGCAGTTGCTGACTACCTACGCCACTGCTAGGTTTCTCAGTCTGCACGCACAGGTATATGTACCTATGCACATATTTCAAGTAATGACTGAAGACTTGAAAAATCTAGCTTTCTAAACACGGCAATCATTTATTTTCCGGTTTTTCGAGAATGCAGTTGAAGACGCAATGTAATGTGTTTATTTCTAAAGCCACACTCAATCTCAGAGGTATTTAGATAATATTTCAATCAACATGGAGACAGTAGCTTATCTAGGAAAGATGTATGATCATTTATCAATAGTAAATACCCATAGAGAGACCCTGGTTTTCACCTTATGTCTACTACAATATATAGTGTCCCCTTAAAGTTCCCTATAGCGCTATCCTCCCGATAAGAACAGTTGGTGCCTTTCACTATCCTGCCGATACCGCTATTATCATAACGTTGGCTATAGTGGACTTCTAACAGGAGGACAAATTTACAAGCCTTACCTGCTAAAGCCCCAAGCTTTGGGGTGTTCAAAATGGTCAGTGGCGTAGCCAGGAGAGAGAGATCGCTATAGTGAGGGTTTTGCTCGTTATAGAGAAAATACAGAATAATTTTCCTTGGTCTGTTTGCAGAGATAATGTCATAATGAAGGTTTTCACCTACCGTGTAAATAAATACACTAATCTAAATTTTAAAACGTCGAGAAAAAATGTTGCAAAACGTGTTTTCTATATCGCTGAAGGTGTTGCCAACAAGAATCACAACAAAATTTTGAGCTCTATCCTCAATTTACATAATTACAGATATGTAGAACACATATTTTGCACATAATATTAACATATTCATAAGGATGAAAAATATAGGAATCTATTAATTTTGTGAAAAGTGTACCGCAGTAGAGATACTATAGATACCTAGGGTGCCTACTCGTAGAACAGGTAGTACCTATACCTAGTAGTTCTGAAGAACGTTGAGCTTGTCCCTTCTAAAAAAGCTGGGGCTAGTGAAAAATCATCTAAAATATAATAAACGTATAATGCTTTAACAAAAATATTGTTAAACTTTCTTCAGATTTGAACCGGAAGAGCGCGGAAGACTCTAAAATCGGAGGACTGTTTGTAAGAAAATAGACAGTAGGTACAAAAATACAGAAGGAGTAGGGAGGATAAAGAATTTCTGAAACAGTGACCTGCAAGAAGTACCTACTTACAAGGTTTCAAGTTTTTAAGAAGTTGCAAGGAAAAAACCTAATTTTGCACAAAGAAAGGTCGGAAAATTCATCAAAAATTGAGGTTAGTAAGCCCCCTGGATTACCTTTTACTTAACAACATTAAGGTTAGGTAGGTAAGGTTACCCATCGACAAAGAAAATCCTTGTACCTACCTACCTATATACAAAGCTGGTGAATTTTTCATTAAGGCTATGATACAGCTTATGATGCATTTCTGATGTCACCTAAGAGCGACCCCACAATCGTGTTCTGAAATATAATATGTTTTTTTAACGTCATAAATTATGAGGCTGTGTTGTGATTTCACAATCGGTTAATTTTGGACAATTTTTTTGTTGACAAAAATCACTCGATCGTAAAATCACAACATAGCCTCATAATTTATGACGTTAAAAAGACATATTATATTTCAGAACATTTAAATATCCAACAGTGTATAAAAAAAACGTAAACAAACTCGATTGAGGGGAAATTGGGAAATCTGTGCCTGGGCCTATATAGAACATAGCAACGGCTATACATCTGGGCGAAACTCAGAGTCTTTTTAATGGAAGAAATGCATTATGAGGGAATGCATAGCCTTAATTCTTACAGATAAGTTGGACAAAGCCAGCAACATAATAAAATAAAATTGGATTGCTCTCTCTATCCTGAAAGGGATCATCATTAGGGTGACAGCGAACCCAGCTTGATCCAGTAATGAAAAAAAGAAAAAACCTGAGGTATACTTTCCATACGAAATGATGGGATTGTGTGAGATGTAACGGGGGGGGGATTCTTTTGTTGCCCCCGGGGCATTTCCTACACTGCAAATCATTAGTCAAATTCTAACCCTCCTATCTACCTAACTCCCCCGCATACAGTGAGATACGATTTTACTTTATTATTTAAGAGGACGCTATACCTGACGGTGCGTTTTTTGCCCCCCATAAGATTAACATTGCGAGCGGCGATTCATTTTCAAGGTTTACCATTGGTTGGAAAGACACAAAATTTTGTCTGAACCTAGCCCTAACAATGTTCTAGTGAGTGTTCGAAGCAGATTTCCCAATTTCTCACTGGTTTCTTTTATTGCAACTGTTTTGCAAATGCTAGCATCGCATACCTCAAGAAAAGTGCTGTATCTCGAAAACCAGTAAAAAAATGGGAAATCTGCTTCGAACACGACCTGGAACATTGTTAGGGCTAGGTACAGGCAAAATTTTGTGTCTTTCCAACCAAGGGTAAACCTTGAAAATGAATCGCCGCTCGCAATGTTAATCTTATATGGGCGGCAAAAAATGCACCGTCAGGTATAGCGGACCCTTAAGACGGAAAACGCAATGATTTTTTGTTAAAATTTTTTCTGCACACATTATGAGGATACTATTGGATATTTAAATGCTCTGAAATATAATATGTCTTTTTAACGGCCGAAATTAACAGGTTCTGTGGTGATTTTACGATCGGTTAATGGCCAGACATTTGCTATTTTTTTACGTTCCGATTTCAAACTTCGTGAGAAAGCCAATGGATATTTCAATATTCTGAAATATAAGTGATATTTTTTTTAACGTCATTACTCATGAGGTCACAAAACAAAATTGTCCTCATGATTAATGACGTTAAAAAGACATTATATTTCAGAATATTTAAATATCCAATAGTTTCCTCATAAAGTGTGCATAAAACCTCGCAGTTAAGAGGTTTTTTTCCCTCAGTTCCCTCCAGCCCACAGCCAATTATTCGATTGACTGGAAGGCTAGTTAAATAATTGAGGAACATGTATGGCATTTGTCTACGGTTGGATTCTCTAAATGGGGGCCTGATAGCCTTATAATAGCAGAAAAATTAATAGTTCGCTGAGTTTTGGATGGGTAGTAGGTACAAAATTGCATATAACGAAGTTTTAATCGGTAGCCATTAGTCCTATACCGAGTTTGGGATGTCTAATTGTGAATAAATATTATACTTGTTTTAATAGCAAATATACAATTTTCAAACACGTGGCAGTAGAATTATTTTTCTTCCCATCTTTTGAATAGTTTTCTTTATGAAAAAACGTGTGTGGTGCCCCTTAAAACCCCAATAGCTAATGTTATATACGGTATCGAGCGATATCAGCAGGATGGTGAAAGGCACCAACTTATCTTATCTGGAGGATGACGCTATAGTGAACGTTAAGGGACACTAAAGTAGACTTTAGCTTCTACTGAAGGTAATTTAAAACCGAGGGGTTAACCACTCGTTGGGAATCTCGTTGGGAATCATTGGAAATCTTTATGAAATCTCAGATAATCTTGGAATTTTTTGGAGTGGTTACCCCTTCGGGGTTCATCTTTCTATGAATATAATAATAATAATAATAAACGTGTATTGTATTCGTTTACATTTTCATTCAGTATTAACCCATAGAATATATATACAATACTGTTTTTTCGGCAATATCCTGGTGGACATGTAGCCGGACCTACCTACCTATCTACCTATATAATACCTATCTATCTATATCTATCTTGACCTAGGTTCCATGTTTCAGAAAGTTCAAAAGTTTCATAATTATTTACCTATATACCTGATGGCATAACTGTTTTATTTGATTACTTATAGTTTTCTTTAGTACGATTTCCCTTCTTCTGACAGTAGCAAATGTTTCAAGCCTTTCAAGAGGTTTTTGGTTGGTCAGTTTTTTTTTTTTCGTTGGGAATCTTTGGGAATCTTTATGGAATCTCAGTGGAATCTCTGGAGTGTTTACCCCCTCGTTTAAAAACCACAATGTAGTAAGATTTTAGTTTGGTTTTGGTGTAGTTTTAGTTGTTTGGTCTTCAGATACTGCTATCCCTCTATGGAGGCTACGTCAAACACGGTGTCCCAACAAGGAAGAGGAAACCGGTACCGGTTCTTCTGTATATTCCTGTTAGTATTATCACCTTCGATAGCCGAGTGGTCTAGGAGATTGTGCGGGTCACACCGGTTCGATCCCGACCCTGCTAAAATTTTTTTTTGATCGGCATTCACCTCTGTTTTGTTCTGTGGAATGCATATGGAGATTATGTGGTGGTACGGAATCCACCTTAAACTGTAGGTCCCAGTGGTGTACTATAGCTAGCTGGTAATTGGTAGTTCGAAATGGTTGCTGGGCTTGTTTGTTCCCCATCCCTCTACTAAGTAGTGCCCTAGGTTTGGCAACCTATCGAACCCAGGTACAAAATTTTCCAATACACCTCTCTGTAGAGAAAATTATAGCAACTAAAATTACAAGGTCCCTTGACGGTCATTGTAGAAAAATATAGGTACCTAGGTAGTATCTGGTACAAAAAAGTTTTCAACTTGAAAAATAATACAATCTTCAAAATATTTTTCGGGCCAATTTTTTTCTCGACTGGTCTTAAAGATGGGGTTGTGTAGGAAGAGGCCACTTAGGAACATGCATCTCATCTGGACAGCCGTATGGGCTGGTCCACGACCTTGGATGGGCGAGCGGTTATCTCCCGGGCGCGGCGTTGCCAGAGCGCGCCAGCACCAAGTCGCCTGCAACGTGCGCCCGTGTTGCCACGTTGCCAACGTTACCAACGGTCGAACGTGCGTGTACACCAGTTCCCGCCAAATTTCAAGGTTACGAAAAAGCTCCCGCCAAAAACTCCCGCCAAAGTTCAAAGCAGATGGTTGTAGTTTGATGAACAGGTTCTGCATGTCCAGGCTGTGGTGGTTCGGAACCCACCTAAAAATGTAGGCAGCAGAGAGGGAGTGTAGGGATTCGAACTCTGCACTTCCGTTGCAATCTCCATGCCTAGTGAAAGCTGTAACCGAAGGGTTAACCACTCCAGGAATCTCGTTGGGAATCTCAGGCAATCATTTGAAATCTTTGTGAAATCTCAGGGAATCTTTGAAATTTCTGGAGTAGTTAAACCTTCGGGGTGCATCTTTCCACGAATCTCATTGAGAATCTCAAAATCTTCATGGAATCTCAAGCAATCTCTGGAGTGGTTACCTACCCCCTCGGCTATAACCATATGTTTTCATCATCATATCATCATCATGACTGTTTGTACAAAAAGTGGTCATTAAATGTTGGCGATTCTAACTGGAGATTAAAGGAATGCAGTGTTGAGCTTACGGACTTAAACCTTACACAAACTAACACTTAACTATGAGAACGTCGAACCAACTCCATAAATTTAAAAATAGACCCAATAAAAATGTTTTCGTCCCGACGACAATTTTAAGATTTCACCAAGCTATTGTGTTGTCAGAAGTCAGAAAATATTGACCAGCGGTTCCCATATATGGTACCAACTCAATTAAAAATCCTGGAATCCTTATCAAAAATCCGAGGACTCTGGAGAACGTTTTCGTGCATACCAACGACTTTTTTTTTGTTCCATTCTAAAGTTGTCCTGCTACAATGTTGCAAGATTTTTCGAAAGTGGTTCTTGTTCCGAGGGAGGTGTCTTTTTTCTATACAAGCTGCTACACCCAGACCCCATAAATATACCCTGGAGAGTCACAGTCAGTCCAGACCATTAGCAGAAATCTGGGACGGTGATATATACGCAATACAACATCGTCCTTTAGGGCAAGACTGTAGTTTGGAGCCCTAGCTAGTGTTCTCGACACAATAGGTCCCCTCATCGTAGCCGCCATGCAATCGTGCATGACATATGGTACTGGGAACATTATTCATCTCATGTGTGATTACCAGAGGCCAAGTAAGCTCCCCGTAAAACAATGAACCCTACACTACGGTCAGGGATTCTTTTGTGCTTGAGACCATGCGGGCCCCCCACCGGAATCGTAGGCGCCTTTTCGGTTAATCTGCGGTCCCGGCCAAGACTGTTCCATCATATTTTAAGTTACAAAGTCAATGGTCGCACTCTGCGATCTCACTTAAGAGGACGCTATACCTGACGATGCATTTTTTGCCGCCCATAAGATTAACATTGCGAGTGGCGATTCATTTTCAAGGTTTACCCTTGGTTGGAAAGACACAAAATTTTGCCTGTACCTAGCCCTAACAATGTTCTAGGTCGTGATCGAAGCAGATTTCCCAATTTCTCACTGGTTTCTTTTATTGCAACTGTTTTGCAAATGCTAGCATCGCATACCTCAAGAAAAGTGCTGTATCTCAAAAACCAGTAAAAAAATAATGGGAAATCTGCTTCGAACACTCCCTAGAACATTGTTAGGGCTAGGTACAGGCAAAATTTTGTGTCTTTCCAACCAAGGGTAAACCTTGAAAATGAATCGCCGCTCGCAATGTTAATCTTATGGGCGGCAAAAAATGCACCGTCAGGTATAGAGGACCCTTAAGGCTGAATATACATTCGCTATTTTTTTTACACACTTATTGAGAAAACTATTGGATATTTAAATATTCTGAAATATAATAAGTCTTTTTAACATCATTACTCATGAGGCTATATGTTGTGATTTCACGATCGGTTAATTCTGGGCAATTTTTTTGGTGACAAAAATCACTCGATCGCAAAATCACAACATAGCCTCATGTGTAACGACTTTAAAAAGACATATATTATATTTCAGAATATTTAAATATCCAATCGTTTTCTCACAAAGTTTGAACGGAACGGAAAAAAAATAATGGATGTATGGTGGCCCTTAACCGATCCTAAAATCGGCCGTCAGAGAGACATATTATATTTCAGAACATTAAAATATTTGGATCATCAAAAAATGTTCGGAGAAAACGTAAAAAATAGCAAATGTATATTCCATCTTAAGTCTAAAGTAAGGGGACAAGTTTTTGAGAGCGAGACAGGTTTTATCGAGTCGTATAATTCGGTGTCGTTGACAACTCGGAGACAGCGGGCCTAATTTATGTGTATTTAATACCTACATGTAGGGATACTTGTAGGAGTCGCAGGAGACCAGGGACATTGTGTATTCCTTTCCTTAGACAAAGTAATGGCTGCCAGGGCACGTGGTGTATATGTCACCAACTTCAGAGCAGACCTATCTGTCTCCATTATTCTAAGAAGACAGACACTTTGAGAAGAAACAGTGTTCTTGTCTTCTTATATAACAGGCTAAGAAGACTGATGGAGTGTAAAAGCCAACAGTTGTTACTGGGCCATCTTACAAAGTTGACCGTCTTTTTTTCGTAAGGTGACCCTATCAGACCCTTCTCTTATACACTAGTCCAAGTCAGGCTGGGAGCGTACCGATAAGTCATACTTTCTTGCAAATCTAGGGCTGGTCAAAACTTTTTCATGATCAGGGAAATATCTGCTCAGGGTCGGATTGGCATTTTTAGCGTATGGTAGGATATGGAACCCAAATCCGGATCGGCGTCAACTGAAAATCTTCAAGAAATTATGACTATTCGGTATACTCCCAGCCTGACTTGGACTTGGACTATAGGACAAAGTGTCTATCTAAGGTCCTGAGGTGTGAGAGAGGTAGGTACTTACCGATTGAGAGGGAGAAGTTCTTGTTCTGAGTAGAGAAAGAAAGAGAGAAGGAAAGAAATTCTGTATTAAGCGAAAGATCAGAGAAACCAAGAAAGAACAAGAAACGCCATTATTCGATACGTTCTTCTTCACCTTAAATCCTGCATCAGTGCGTGCCAGTCAGACTCTTAGGAACGACCAAAAAAAGCCGGAGGGACGCCATTGCCAGTCCCCCCGTGGTGGACAGGTGTGCTTAAATCCAAGATTTAGAGCCTGGAACCAGCAATCCGCACTCCAGAGTGCCACAAAAGCTTCGTAAGCTAAGCACAAGCCACACAAAACGGGTTATACCCAGTAATGGCATTAATATATGCAAAACAGACAAATCTACGACGGGCGCGCCTTCATTCCAAGTTCCGAATCAATAACAACAAATTTGGACGTAGGAATGCTGGGCGGCTCTAGGTAATATAACTACCTATACCGTCCACAATGCAGTCATAAGCCGCGAGATTTATTGGGCGAGCCCATGAACCCTAGGGCTCTGACACAGACTAAGTGAATTTCAAGCCATGAAAAAAGAAAAAAACGTTCGCGTAGGTTGAAAGAATGCGAAATGGACGTGAGAGAAGAGAGAAGAATGAGCATGCCATGTGAATGGGAATAAATGACGGTGCGTACGGTTATGGCCAAGGTACGGTGTACCTACTTACCCACTGCTGTGAAGAAGAATAGTATAGTGCCTGTTAAAGGTGGCCACATGCATTTTGGACGGCTTCCTGGCTGCCAGGCAGGGATGTGGGTTTGGGCTGTGAACTCAGGGATGGCTGGTGCCCACACACGATACATCCATCCCCGCATCCCTGTGATTTGTCTTTTGTTTACCAGGAATTGATGAAACCTTGGTTTTATCGTGATAATCACAGTGTTTCGTCTGTCTCTTCATATTTTTCTGTAAATCTACTCAAAACAATTCTATCTGACTGCTATTTAAAAAAAAATGCAAAAAGGTCATATGTTCAACAACTGGACGCCCACCAGGGATGCGTAAGAATTCGGTCAAGTTCGAATTCCAAGATCGGGACGGCATCCCTTCAAAACTGTCTATCCCTCCCCTCTAGGGATGCGTAAGAATTCGGTCAAGTTCGAATTCCAAGATCGGGACGGCATCCCTTCAAAACTGTCTATCCCTCCCCTCTAGGGATGCATCCTCGCCAGGACGCCGTCCAAAACGCCTCGTATGTGGCCACCTTAAGAGTAATGTCAAAAACCTCCCGCTAGAGGGATTGCAGTTTTTCGTGTGGGTACCCGCCTCCCTGAGTTGCCATTCCAGACCCCGCATTCCACGACGCATCGTGTGTACGGACAGTAAATGAAACATATGCAGCAGTCTCTCTACAACGGCCATCACGGGACCATGAGGTTCGTTATAGAGAGGGTGATATTGTGTTCCAAGGAACAGGGCCGGCGACAGCGGGCGGCAGCCGGGGTAAATGCCCCGGGGCCCCGGGCCCGGGGGGTCAATGGAGTTACCCTGAAATTTTTCACTGATTGTGCCAATGCTAACTTTTTTTCGTACCATGAAATGGTGCTGAAATGAAGTGCGAAGGGGAAGAAAGGTTTATTTGCCAGGTATAGAAAATAACCAAGTGGGCCTTGTTCCTGTCAATCATCTTTATTATATCCCTATTGTCAATTTTACAACCCTAGAAATTCAAAGAATATGGTGAAGGCTCTAGATCGTGGAGGCTTCTGCTTTTCATAATGGAATTTTCTATATGGTATGTTTTTACGTTGATGTGTAATTTTTCGAGTAAATCGAACCAGTTTCTCTTTCATTTTAGGATTCCATTGGGTTCTGATCATAGTGATCATATAATATTCATTTGTCTTCTGCAAATTTTTCTTTCGAATTTTCTCCTCGCTCGCTTCACTCGCTCGAAAGCGGTCTTCTTTTTTTCTTTTTTCCTAGAATGAATTTCCCCAAAAAAGCTGTTCGCGCAGTGTCAGTGTTCCAACCTATGCTTACCGCCTCACCACCTTCTTTAGGCAAATCTAAAAACCACCTCATTCATCCACCAATCTAAAATTTTCTCCTCGATCGCTTCGCTCGCTCGGAAACGGTTTTGTTTTTTCCTGGGCTGAATTTCCCCAAAAAGATGTTCGCGCGGTGTCAATGTTCCAACCTGAGCTTACCATACCTACGATCTGCACGAATCGAATTCACATCCACCTTCTTTAGGCAAACCTAAAAACCTAAAAACAGTATTGTATATATGCTATGGGCTAATACTGAATGAAAATGTAAACGAATACAATACACGTTTATTATTATTATTATTATTATTTATTATTATATCTTTCATCCACCAATCTAAAATTTTCTTCTCGCTCGCTTTGCTCGCTTGGCCGCAAGGTTCTTTTCTCATTTTTCGAAGACTAATTTTTTCCTTATAGAAGCCGTATGGACGGTATATTAAAACGTTTTTCAGGCGGGTTTATGAGATCCCCCCGTAAAGTACTTGCAGGGGGGCCCGGAATGTCTCCGCCCCGGGGCCCAAAAAGGCTGTCGCCGGCCCTGCCAAGGAACCACATTACTCGTTCGTTATAGAGAGGTTTATGCCTTAAATCACTATTACCACTACCTTAAAATTATTAGTATCACAATTTTGGCTGTTAAACTGGGGGCAAACTGAGCATTTAGGGAGGGGCACAATCACCTGCGAAGGTTGCAAATTGTAATTTGTTAATTTTTGCTCGCATTAAACTGTGGCCCTGATTAAAAAATATCCTCAGGGCGTGGAATGATATATGTATATTCCTGCTTCCCAGGGGCAGAGCCAGGATAGTAGCCCCCACCAATTTCATTACTCTAATTAAGAGGGCATTCATTTAGGAGCTTCTTTCGGTGGTCCTTTGTTAAGGGCTTCCACGCAATGGTGTTTGTTTTAATGAGGATACTATTGGATATTTCAATGTTCTGAAACATAATAATATGTCTTTTTAATGACCGAAATTAATAGTCTGTGTTGTGATTTTAAAATCGGTTAATTTTGGACATTTTTTTTTGTTGAAAAAAAATACGATCGTTAAAAAGTCATAGTATATTTCAGAATATTTCAGAACTACAAACTGTGCTACAAACTGTGCACCACCACTTCATACTACCAGTCCGGTCAAAGAGTTCAGATCCAACAAACTCGTCCAATTTTAGGTAGATTTCGAAGAAAAATCTACCTATTGTAGTCGTACCAGTAGTCTCACTTTTGAAAAATTTCTTCACAGTTATTCTTTTTATGACCCCTGGATCCCAAAACCACCATCAGTTCAAAAGTTTATATATATATATATATATATATATATATATATATATATATATATCTATCTATCTATATATTTATCTATCATTTTCACTTCCTTGTGAACACGCTAGCAGCCGTATTTTTGAAAAATAATTGGTTTTGACTATTTAATAAAATATAAGGGACTAAAATCTCGGTCGAGTTCGTTAATGGGGGAAATCGGACCAAGGGGGGGGGGGGGGGGGGAAATGGGGGGACTTTTTCTAAATCTGGCTTTTTGGCCATAACTCCCTTAATATTGCAACTAATGAAACGTAGTTTTCTCTGAGGGTCGTCTAACAGTACTGCCTACAACTTTTCTTAGTAACGTTTTTTGATCCCACCCTTGATGGTTGAATAGGGGTGGAAAAAGAGGGTTTTGCGCACAAAAAAATTCATAACTTGTGTCCTAGGGGTGTTATCGAGTTCTTTTGTTTTGTAATGCATTTGCCTCAATATTACCTACAACTTTTGTCTGAAAACATTTTTCGTCCGACGCACCGTTTAGGCAGGGGGTGGGGGGTTGAATTTTCAAAACGTCATAACTCACTTATTTGGTGAGATATTGAGTTTTATCTTTTTGCTATGAGTTTCTATTAATAATAACTACAACTTTTGTCTGAAAAAGTTTTTTGTAAAATCACTTTCATTTTCTTGTTAAGGGGGGGGGGGTGAAATTTCAAAACTCAATTCCTCCGTTTGTTATTGTAGATAATGCAATTGGATCAACTGAAAATCTTCTTATCCGTCTTTCTAAATGATTTTAGACTGCTTCTAGTTGATGGAAGTAATCTTCGAAATCTACCTACGCCTTTCGGGGCTGCCGAAAGGGATTTTTTTTGTTTTTAAAAATATTTAAATGGGGTAACCAAAAGTAGGCGTCGAAATGAACGGACTCTTAAAGAATTCTGAAAGACCACTCGTATTTTGTACGGAGGATGTTCCTATGGCAGCCACTATAATTAAAACCTGTGAGCTAGATCAGGAATGCGTTTAATCTTGTACCTAATTAAGGGTAAGAGGACATTCAAAAATTATAGTTCTTGTTTAGAAATGTTCGGAAAATTCTTTCATGTTAAGTTTCAGCAGACGATGCTTTTCTGCCATCCATATAAGATTAATACTGCGAGCTGCAGATTATACATATATACAGTAGTCTCTCTCTATCCGGAGTTGAACTAACGGTACAGCGTCGTCTGCTACACACGTGTTACCGTTCTACCGTTAGTTACATTTTCTGCCACTATAGGCAGGTCAGTCGTATTCAACTCCCACCGGAGTTGAACTAACGGTACAGCGTCGTCTGCTACACACGTGTTACCGTTCTACCGTTAGTTACATTTTCTGCCACTAAAGGCAGGTCAGTCGTATTCAACTCCCAATAACGAAAGTCAAAGGACCATGTAAATTTTTTCGCTATAGAGAGAGTTCGTTATAGAGAGAAATCGCTATAGAGAGATTTCGCTATAGAGAGAGATCGCTATAGTGAGAGATCGCTGTAGAGACAGTTCGCTATAGAGACAGTTCGCTATAGAGAGGGTTTCAAAGTGAGTCCAGGTTTTCCAATTATAATTTTTAATAATAATATATATTCAAACAAAGCCACACTTAAACTCTGAGTACCACCAATACTACTAATGTACCAACAGAACAGAGGTGTTCTTGAAGATGGGATGAAGAAATTCTAATGAGGCAAAATTCCTAAGCTAAGTATCAAATAAATAAGATATCGTTAATTTTTACTGGTGCTTAATGTCACTGTTTGCGAGGGTATAATATTTTGCATGGTCACTGGCTACCTACAGACGTTTATTTCTCACAATGGCCCATAAAAATTATAGGTTTTATATGATATATGGTGCTCAGGCCCTAGAACCTGCGCCTAGAACTTTCGTTCCGCATGTAAAGCGGATGCTTCCTGGACGGCCGTTCTGGCGAATTGGCATCCGCGGACGTATGGTTAGTGGGAAGGGATGGCATCCCTGAGTGCCATTCCAATCCCTCCATTCCTGGGTTGTCATTCCAATCCCTCCATTCCAATCCCTCCATTCCTGGGTTGTCATTCCAATCCCTCCATTCCAATCCCTCCATTCAAATCCCTCCATTCCTTGGTTGTCATTCCAATCCCTCCATTCCAATTTCTCCATTCCTGGGTTGTCATTCCAATTCCTCCATTCCAATCCCTCCACTCCTGGGTTGTCATCCCAATTCCCGATTTGCCATTCCAATCCCTCCATTCCTGAGTTGCCATTCCAGCCCCTTCATTCCGGAGTATGTATCCAGCTTTAGACTCTAGCCGAGGGCTTTGAAAGGAGCCTAATTCGGAGTGACCTCAAATTTACAAGTTTATGATGATGGCTCTAATGGCTTGAGATGGGGGCCATAACAATAATTGAGGGTACTATAGTATAGTACGAGGGTCAGCTGTATAGTGCCCGTTCCAATTGGGATAGGGGTGTTGGCCTGTACCAAACTGGCTCATAAGTCAGGACTCCTATCTACGGGTCAAGCCAGAGGTCATGCGTTTCACGTATCTAAACACCGGCGTCCTGCTCCGCCAGGGGCGGATTATGGATACACTGTTCTGAAATATAATATGTCTTTTTAACGACGTAAATTAACAGGCTGTTGATTTTACAATCGGTTAAGGCTGAATATAGGTACATTCGCTATTTTTTACATTTGGACTTCAAACTTTGTGAGAAAACTATTGGATATTTAAATATTCTGAAATATAATAGGTATGCCTTTTTAACGTCACTAGGCTATGTTGTGATTTTTGTCACCAAAAAAATTGTCCAGAATTAACCGATCGTGAAATCCCAACATAGCCTCATGAGTAATGACGTTAAAAAGACATATCCAATAGGTTTCTCAACAAATGTATATTCAGCACTAATTTCGCTTTTTTTTTTTTGACAAAACCGTTAAAAAGACGTATTATACTCCAGAACATTTTAGTGTCTAATAGTATCCTCAAAAATTGACAGAAAAATCGTAAACAAATGGCGAATGTATGTTCTGTCTTAAGTAGGCAGGTACAGATAATGTGTACCTTAACAGTCCTTTCGCCTCATTACCATTGAATGGCATCCTATAAGCACATTTGACCTATGTTTTCTAGACAGGCAATAGGAGATAACTTCAGGTCCATACGGCCAGTTTGAAGCGCAAGCTGTCAGAGGGCGTGGTACCTGAGAGTGAGGATTAGCTGGCTTTAAGGCTCACTATGCCGAGTTCCAAACTTTATGACGGTTATAAATTTGGTCTGTCAAAAAACAGCTACTGGTTGTGCAAGGCGCAGACAAGGCTCCTTCTGTAATCTGGTTAGGATTACCGCGGTGATATTTTAACATACATACCTATACATGCTTATACATGCACTTTTCTGGTTTTTGGTCGCCGGCCAAATATTCTTGGCTTAAGGGTCCACTATACCTGACGGTGCATTTTTTGCCGCCCATAAGATTAACATTGCGAGGGGCGATTCATTTTCAAGGTTTACCCTTGGTTGCAACGACACAAAATTTTGCCTGTACCTAGCCCTAACAATGTTCTAGGGAGTGTTCGAAGCAGATTTCCCATTTTTTTTACTGGTTTTCGAGATACAGCACTTTTCTTGAGGTATGCGATGCTAACATTTGCAAAACAGTTGCAATAAAAGAAACCAGTGAGAAATTGGGAAATCTGCTTCGAACACTCCCTAGAACATTGTTAGGGCTAGGTACAGGCAAAATTTTGTGTCTTTCCAACCAAGGGTATAGCGTCTCTTATTGAATAGATTAACGAACAGATAACTAATCGTATGTTCGACTCATGACAAGCGCTATCGCAACGTTTATAGTTTGTCATAAGATAAATCTGTTCGATAGGTAAAGTATGCTTTAAGAAGTTGTGCAATTGACTATAAGTATACAGGGTGTCCCACATAAAAGTGACAAATCAATTCAGTGACCTTGTAAGCTAGCAGCCCCGTAATGCACTACAGGCAAGTTGTCATCAGAAGGACCTTCATGTATTTCTATATGGCGGTGACAGTCGCTAGCCTTGAATATTCTAGAACCGGCCATCAGGCTCTGACAGCTGAACGTAAAGATCAAGAAAAGTCGTGCCTGAATCGACAATAAAGTACCTTGTATCAAGGTGTTGCTGCTCAGGCTGAAATATATTATATAAATTATTGTAGAACATGGAAGTAGGTTATAAATTATTGTAGATACCTAAGGGTGCGTCCCACCATGCCCAGTTAAAATTAAACTGGAGATTTACCATGTTAACATGGTAAACATAGGACAAAATCTCAGTTTAATTTTAACTGGGCATGGTGGGACGCACCCTAACTATGTTAGTTGAATACAGATTTGAAACAACTTTTGTTGTGAGAAGTTTGCATACGAGACAGAATACAAAACCGTGGTTATTTACTTAAATGTTCTGAAATATAATATTTATTTTCAACGACAGAAGTAAACTGGCTATGCTGTAATTTTACGATCGAGCATTTTGGGACAAACTTGTAAAATGTCCAAAATCACTCGACCAAAAAATCACGACGTAGCCAGTTAATTTTTGACTTAAAAGGTAGGTATATTATATTTCAGAATATTTCCTTCCTTCAAAAAACATGGAATGAAGTTCTTTCTTTTTTTTAGGAAACTGTTGAACACCTACTTATATGTTCTGACAAATAATATGTTTTTTCAACATCAGAAACTAAGCTAGATAAGATGAACAAACAATCTAAATTTCAGGTATGAAAAAGCCAGAAAATGGGCCACCTACATTTAGAATTTTAATCGAGGTGCAAAGGTTAGACATCCGCGAGGAAACCTTACAAAAAGGTTCACCGCAGCGAATATCAGGTGCCTTGTACCTGAAGATGGGCGAGGACCTGAGGGGGGCGCGGGGCGAAGCCCCTCATTTACATAGAAGGGATTTAGATAGTAGGTATATAAAGATGACCCAGCACGAATGAGCTCAAGAGCTTTCATCCAGTTTTAAGGGCGTCTACGTAGTTGGATTTGCTTTCGTTTTGTTCTGTACATTTTATGAGGATACTGGATATTTAAATGTTCTGAAATATAATAAATATTTTTAACGGCCGAAATTAATAGGCTGTGTGGTGATTTTACGATTATTTTTCAGAATATTAAAATATCCAACAGTTTCCTCATGAAGGGTGCAGAAAAAACGTAAACAAACACGATTGTGTGGTCGCCCTTAAGAACCAAAATTTTAACTTTATCAAAGCTATACGATATTACTGTATTAATTATTTTAGTAGGTAATATTTGAACTCGGGGCTTTCTGGCAATTTCTGTATTCTCAATCTTTGCAGCACAGAAGTGGTAGTATACAATATAATTTATAGTATAGATAGAATAGGTAAGGGCGCAGTACGCAGTAGTACAATAATATAAATTATTACAAAAATCGTAAACTTCACAAGTAGTCAGAGAAAAATGAATGAGAAATGAAAATGTGAATGAAGAATAAAAAGTTGAATGAATGCTGCACCCTTGAGTTGTAAAATTGCACTGACTGCACCAACTACCTTTTGTCATTATTGTCAAGGTATTAACTTATTGGCCAGTAAAATTTCACGGTTTGGGTGGGTAAAATACTTAAGACTCTCAAGCCAAAGGGGATCGTTATTCATATGTACGTATTTACGTAGGTACTAAAAAAAACCTCAATAAATGTCGAGAAGTTAATCGTAATCGTATTGGTACAAACGTGGGAACAAATTTTTATTTGAATTTTTACGGTCGACACTTTGGTGGAGGATCAAGGTATCCCGTTATTTTGTCTAACTAGGTAAAAATAGGTAGTTCTTTAAAAATATATACACTAGTCATATATTTCTCTTCTCCCTATTGAAATTAAAACCTCTTTATAACGAGGGAATGATACAGTCCCTCTCTATAGCGAACTCTCCTTATAACGAGCAGATTTACATGGTCCCTTGGCGTTCATTATAGAGACAGACTACAGACTACTGCCGAGACAAGTCTGTGCCTCTCAGTGGCCGAGTGGTCAAGGTGCATGCCCGCTTTGTGTCCTGAGAGGTCCGGGTTCGAATCCCGGCGGAACGGAAAAATTTTCCGCTTCCGACATGGATGTATTGGCTTCGGCCCACTCCTAAACTGGCTTCGGCCCACTCATATTCGGCTTCGGCCACTTCATCTTCGGCTTCGGCCAAAAAATTGTAACAACCAACTCATCGGCGCATATGTTCGCGTTTAAAAAAAAAAAATTCGACAAGTCGGTATTATATTGCTAGGTGAGGCTATGGTATAGTATCATAATAGGGCGCATTGAAGCTGAGCACCCCTGTATAGGGGATGATAAGGGTGCAGGTATATCAGGTTGTGGATTTTAGGGTGATCTCCAGGTCTAGACAGGCTAGACGTCCGCCAGACCAAGTAAACAACAATGCCTGCTTTTGTCTGGTTTCAGCCTCAATCTTGGGGTCTGTTTTCAACCCTCAACCCTTAAAACCTTATTTTTACACCCTTCTTCATAGCCACGAAACCTGAGACGTGGTATCCGACTCATCAAGTATTTTTCTGACCGATCGCGCTCAGCTGGCAGCACTACCAAATACCGAACCTGAACATCAGGAAATTTTTGGTATGACCAGGATCGAACCTGTGTTTCCGTGTTTCTCTCAACACTACCATCTAGCTAAGCTAAGCTATCGAGGCTGTCGGTCGGTAGGTAGGTATATGGGCCTACTTAAGAAAGGTACCCCTTGTTCTATGGAGGCTAACTTGGTGATGTACCTATCGACAATGGCCGGATCCGGAGGTACAGTGTCCGTGTACATGCCATCCTGCAGCGGTCAGGAATGCGTTCCTGGTATTACTACGTCAATTTCACTTGCTTGGTTAGAAGAAGGAAGTGGAGGATAGCAGAGGGTTGGGGGGACAAGCCCAGCAACTAGACCGTTTTCAGGAAGTATCCATTGTGCTCAGCTGGCAGCACTACCAAATACCAGCTCCCCAGCCATCGAGTAAACGATGGGGACCTACAGTTTTAGGTGGGTTCCGAACCACCACAGCCTCGATATACATTTCACTTGACATGCTGAACATATCAGAGGTGAATGCCGAGCACAAAAACTTTTTGGTAGGATTGGGATCGAACCGGTGTGACCCGGCTCTCACTGCTCCTCAAAAGTCGACCATTTAGTCCACTCGGCTATAGTGCTATTGCGAACTTTAAGGAGTCACTATAGTCGACTTTAGCTACAACCAATACCTATAGGAATCTCTTAATAAAATATTCAGGCACAACCTGGGTGCCGAGTACAGTACCTTATAACCTGACTTAGACTCGGCCCCTATGCAGATGAGCAGGGTCCAGTCTTCCAGAGCACGAAAAACATACCACGGATGTGACCAGTACCACAGCTTTGATTCCCTATGTTTAACATACGAGTAGGACACCGACGATAAATTTCACAATCTGATGGAAACCTATGTCCAGTCGCTTCATGACAAATGACAACGAGGTACAAGGAGGAATGGAGAAGGCTGATGGATGGGTAGTATTAACATTTTCATGAATACAGACGATCAGATTATACAGGGTGTCCAGGGACGTTCGAATTTGTGAAAAATACTTGTAAATTGGGCTTTAATAGCTGCCATTTGTTTCCAATACCCCCGAGCGACCACGTAATGCCACTAATTGCCGGTTAGCTAGTTGCAATATTTTTAATCGGTTCTTAGTAAACAGGGAGAAGTTAATTGTAGGTGCATACCTTTCCTTCGTTCTTGGAGACGCACGATGCAACGACAAGAAATCATTTCTTGTTCTTGTTCTGTCTGCATGAGTCTTGAGTTTTCTTATATTCACAAAGAATTTTCCGCGGTTATAACGTAACGTTGGATACATAACTGTATTTCCACGTATAATGGACAGCCCTATAGTCGGTAGAGTTTTCCCGACAAAATATGAACTACCATCCATGGTCCTTATGAATGATCTTTATCTTTGGAAAAAAATTCTTGATCTCGCAATCCATTTCTTGTTCTTGTTCTTGCACGTCTTGCTGTTGCATACAAGATAATTATACTACCTCGAAGATAGGGAAACGATTTTTTTGCCACTCCTATGTTTTCTTCTTGCATTTCTTGCATGTAAGAAAAGTAATGAATTGTAGGAACAAGATTTCTCGCAAGAAGTCAAGACAACCAGTTTTTTAATTTTAGTTTTTTTTTTGGTGGTTTCTAATGTAATGGAATAGGGGAAACTAAATATTATTTGACCTCAGTCCATAAAAACAGCTCAGTCGTTTAAAAATCGTAAAAATTGTCATTTTATGTCCTACACCTTTCTAGTTCTTTTTTTTTTTTTTTTTTTTTTTTTCAAGAAACTTCCACAGTAAGTAAGCTATCCATCGTGTTGAGCTGGTAGTACTACCAAATACCACCTCCCCATTTATCGTGTTCCTATAAAGGGGCCTCCAGTTTTAGGTGGGTTCCGAACCACCACAACCTCAATAAACATTTAACTTGACATGCTGAACATATCAGAGGTGAATGCCGATTAGAAAAACTTTAATAGGATTGGGATCGAACCGGTGTGACCCGTCTCTCAGTGTTCCTGTAAAAACAACCACCTAGATCACTCAGCTATTGAGCCCCCGCGGCCTTTGAAAATTTTTTTCTGGCTGAATAAAGAGCATCGGTTCGGGCGATGTATGGTTTCTACGTGAATGGTCAATGCCGGTTCACGGACGAGCTGATCAAAAAGAACCGATAGTCAGCGATCGTCAGCGGTTTACAATGATTACTTTCAGTCAGTGAACAATTTTTTTGCCTCGCTCGCTTCTTTCTAACCCACCTTTATTGTACTTTCCACCTATACTGTGTTGCTGAGCCTTCCTATACACATTTGTACCACAGTAACAAAAAATGTTTTGGTATTTTATTTTTTAAAGTTTATTTGGAATAGAAGAAGTACCGTTGTTACTCCAAATAATAAATAACACTCTATGGCAAGTGAGCGTTCCTTGTTATAACCTGACTCATTTTAAAACCCTCTCTATAGCGAACTGTCTTTATAGCGTGCAAATTTACATGGTTCCTACAATCTCAGCTTCGGCCAAGTGCTTGATTTTCACCTATCGCTTATTTCTACCCGAGGGGGTGGCCACTCCAGAGATTCCTTGAGATTCCACTGAGATTCCATAAATATTTCCAAAGATTCCCAACGATATTCATAGAAAGATGAACCCCGTAGGGGTAACCACTCCAAAAAATTCCAAGATTCCATGAGATTTCATAAAGATTTCCAATGATTCCCGACGAGATTCCAAAGAGTGGTTAACCCCTCGTTTCTACCCTAGTTCACCAGTTCAAGCTGAATTTGAAAAAAAAAAGAAAATTGTTTTTCCGTATGAATAGTGTCGTATGACTATCTGGAGGGCTTGCACGTGGCCAATCTTCATCCACGTGTCATTTTCTACTGCCACGCCACTAATCCACGTGTGTTGCTGCCCCGACATTATAATCCGGGTAATGGTAAGCTATAATCCCCCACCGATGTGTGACACGCCCTTAGGCGTAAAGACCCTTCTTTACTTACTTAGGTAGATATGATGTTGCATGATTCGGTCAGTACCGGGCTAAGGTTTAAGGTATGGTAGGTATGAAGGGGGGACTGAATGTGGATACCACGGCAGATTTCTTAGCGCAGCCTTAGAACACTGAAGGCTTACTGTGCGCTAGCTGCCTCCACAAAGCGGCTACGATAGCTACAGAATAAAAAAGTATGCCTAACGAAGATCTCTCTATAACGAGCAAAACTACGCCCTGATCGTCGTTATAGAGAGAGTACTGTACCTGAACCTGTGTTGAACTTTCATTCATTGTTTGCAACCATAGGCGGACTCTCCAGGTATGGAACCCACAGCCCACCTCCATGTGACTGAACTGTGTACCTTGCCATTGTTTCTTGTTTTGGGCAAAACATGTTGCCTTTCTCGATCAAAAAGAGGCATCAAAATGCAGGCCGCAGAGTCCGCTACTTTCTTGCTCTATACCTTAGAAGGTAACCTTACCCAGACGCTGAGAAACAGCTTCAGTAGCCGAGTGGTCTTTAGAGGAACATTGCGAGCCGGGTCACAACGGTTCGATCCCGATCCTGCCAAAGTTTTTCCAATCGATATTAACTTCATGTTCATAAGAAGTACAGCCCTTTTAATTTCGGCCGTTATAAAGACATATTATATATTTCAGAGCATTTAAATGTCCGACTTCAAACTTTGTGAGGAACCTATTGGTATTTAAATATTCTGAAATATTATATGTCTTTTCAACGTCATTACGTGATTTCGCGACCGGTTAATTTTGGACAATTTTTTTGGTGACAAAAATGACTCGATCGTAAAATCACAACATATTGTAGCCTCATGAATAATGACGTTAAAAATACATACTATATTTCAGAATATTTAAACATCCAATAGTTTTCTCACAAAGTTTGAAGTCCGAACGTAAAAAAATAACGAATGCAACTGAGTTGACATGAGAGGTAGTATAATGGTTCAGCACAGTTTTTCTCAGCTCTCCCTCTGAAGTTACAAGTATAAGGTGGTTTAGATGAGGAGTTAGCGTGTGCTGCATATCAATTTGTTTATCACTGCTGACTGACGTGTCTTGCCCCATTTTCCTAATTATCTAATGTCAGTAATGTGTCTCATCACTCACGCTCCATCTTCTCTTCTCAACCTACTGCTGAGGCACGAAAATGTCTTGCCTTGTATGCATGGCCGGATCAATATTTCTCGCAAGATATCAGGTATAGTTATTTTTTCTTTTCCAAAGTATCACTCATAGCGACCATGGATGGTAGGATTGTAGGGAAAACTCAGTCGACTATTCGACGATACTTGTGTTCTGATATGTCTGCCAGGCATTTCCTGGGATCGAATCCCGGCGTAAGTAATATTTTTCCTATTCCTATTCGGCCTGGGCAAAGTCCTTCGGTCAAATACTCGTGTGGAAAGTGTGCCCTTAGTGCTTTTCCGGCCTATGGAAGACATGAATTTTGAATTTTCTATTTTTGGCAATAGTAGCCGTAATTTTAGACCAATCAAAAATTCCTTAAAAACGTACTTTGGCCGTGGTTTTACACAGATGTGTACCAAATTTCATCAAAATCGGGTCAACGATATAGGCTGTGGAGCTGGAAAACCTAAAATCTCAATTTGGAAATTTTGTATTCTCGCGATATTGGCTAACGAGAAATTAAAAATCATAGAAAGGAACTAGAAAGAATTATCATGACGAGTTTCAGTCTCCGTAATGACAATGACACAGGAAATAACACAGTGAGTCATGTCACAGTTCTTCTTCTTCTGAAATGACCTCAGGCGTTGAATGGTTGAGTAGGTAAATACTACAAAACTGTAAATCATTGTCATGCCCTGGCTATTAAATATATCTAGCTACTAATGCTCAACCAATGACGAATCACCTCTGAACGAAGATAAATACCTGCATTATAGATGCCTACAATACCAGGTGCTGTTTTGTTAGGCAGGATTATAAAATCACACGTAAAAAAGCATATTATATTTCAGAATAGATATTTTTCAGAAACCCCAACAAACAAACCTGCGCCAGTGCAGTAATGTAATTTTTGTACCTAGAAGGTTCAAATCCTGACGTCACAGGAATTTTTTCGAAGGTCCCCCAGAATCATGGGAAACCTAACATCTCAATTTCAAAATTTTGCAAGAGAAAAATATTTTCTCGCCAGATTGGCTAGCGAGAAAGTAAAAAAAAACCTCAGGTCCAAAGTGGTAAGACTGGAGTAGGTATAGGGAGAAGGTGCATAGAATAGGCGTTGTAGGTACCGGTCGGCGGTGGATCAGGTAGGCAGGCCGGTATGTGGGAAACTGCTCAAGGAGAGCTTGTACGGAGAAAAAACATGGGCTTGGCCTCAAGCCTTGCGAGATGCTTGTGAAATGCTGGTCCAGAGTCGGAGTAAGGTTCTGGTTCCGTCTATACCTACATATATCCAGCCAAAGGTTCAGGTATCCACGAGGGGTTAACCACTCGTTGGAAATCATTGGAAATCTTTATGAAATCTCAGGGGATCTTGGAATTTTTTTTTGAGTGGTTACCCCCTTGGGGTTTATCTTTCTATGAATATCGTTGGGAATCTTTGGAAATCTTTACGGAATCTCAGTGGAATCTCAAGGAATCTCTGGAGTGGTTACCCCCTCGGGCATCCATCTATATTATATCCAGCTAAAATTACAGGACCAAAATGTGTTCAAAGAAATCTTGCCAGATGCTTGCGAAGCGCCGAAACGCCGGGGAAATTTTTACTCAAAAGTAAGTTAAACATGGTTGCCATGATGTGCTAGGGAATTAAAATTCCAACTGGAATTCATAGAGCCAATGTGGCACCCATATTCAAAGCGAACTTTTGATTTTTTTTGGAAATACGTTATAGCACCTTAATACTTCATTCCGGCTTAGGACGATGCAAGCCTACTTATAGACACATACTTAGACTTTTTAACTGCAAAAAAATCTTGTTATCAGATGATTGGTCGGCATTCTGCAACGTATTAGGGAGAACAGACGAGCGGCGCAGTGCTGGTTACTTTAGGTACTCGTACCATGAAGATAAGAACAAATACCTAGGTACGGCCATTACCGCAAAGTCGCATTCTTTGCCCGCGTCTGCCCATCTCAGATTGAAAGATAGCGGCCGAATGCAACACTGGCCGAAGCCGAAAGCCTCTTTCACGCATAATATGTCTTCCTAACGGCCGAAATTAATATGCTGTGTTGTGATTTAAGGGTCCGCTATACCTGACGGTGCATTTTTTGCCGCCCATAAGATTAACATTGCGAGCGGCGATTCATTTTCAAGGTTTACCCTTGGTTGGAAAGACACAAAATTTTGCCTGTACCTAGCCCTAACAATGTTCTAGGGAGTGTTCGAAGCAGATTTCCCATTTTTTTTTTACTGGTTTTCGAGATACAGCACTTTTCTTGAGGTATGCGATGCTAGCATTTGCAAAACAGTTGCAATAAATGAAACCAGTGAGAAATTGGGAAATCTGCTTCGAACACTCCCTAGAACATTATTAGGGCTTGGTACAGGCAAAATTTTGTGTCTTTCCAACCAATGGTAAACCTTGAAAATGAATCGCCGCTCGCAATGTTAATCTTATGGGCGGCAAAAAATTTATCGTCAGGTATAGCGTCCTCTTAATATCCAATAATTTTTTCATAATTCTCAATTTTATGCGGTGCCGTCCATAAGAACGATAGGACGTGATTAGGTATAGTGAGTAATGCACGGAAAGGCGTAGGTTTCATACATTGTAGGGAAAAATAGGTTTGAGTGGGCGCTGACACCTTGGAACGACAATGCTACACCCTGATACATTTCAGAATAAACTTAGGTATTTGTCGGACATTTGTTAAAATGTTCAACCTTTATGTTAACAGAACTATTCGAATTTGCTACATGTCAGATTTTATCGTAAACAACTGACACTTTGATACTTTGTGTCTACTGAGCCAGAATCCCTGGTACCTCAGTGAGACAGAGCCTTCCGAGGGGTTAACCACTCGTTGGGAATCCCGTTTGGAATCATTGGAAATCTTTATGAAATCTCAGGGAATCTTGCAATTTTTTGTAGTGGTGCTTCGGGGTTCATCTTTCTATGAATATCGTTTGGAATATTTAGAAATCTTTATGGAATCTCAGTGGAATCTCAAGGAATCTCTGGAGTGGTTACCCTCTCGGAGCCTTCCGAGGTATGGTGAGTTTGGCAGAAGGGGTAACTTCAGGTGGGCATCACGGCAGCTCGGAACTTAAGCGCAGCCTTATAAAACCCATGGCTTGCTGTGAGCTGCTTAGACTACCTTTCACCGACTGAGGTTAAACTCGACTGTGATAACTCGTCACAGTTAGTTTCTCTACTTCTGTGGTGTTTATCACGATGTGTTTTGTGTTGCCTAGGGGCTACTTCGCCGAACATGGGACCAAATGGGACCCAAGTGCATTTCCATGTACCATAGAGGTACTGGCTCCTGGATTCTCCACATTTCGGACCTATACTTGAAACCCAGACATTCGTATTCCTTCCTAAACATCGACGGCAAAGAACTTTGCTTTCAGAGAGCACCATGAAGTGGTTACAATTACAATTTCGGACTAGGGATACGAGTCTGAAAGTTTGCCGTTCGGGCAGTCAACATCCCCAGACGTATCGTTAGTGGGGAGGGATGCCAGTTATTATTGTGGTAACCGCCCATTCCAGCCCCTCCACTCCAGCCCCACCATTCCAGGAAGCACCGTTGTTGTACCTTGGGAAAAATTTCCAAATGAGAAGGAGGTTTCAACAACCTTGGCTGAAGGTAGTGATGGGCAGCAATGGGTACCTAGACTTAGTCCCAGGTGTGGCACCATCAGACTTCACGGTAAATGACAACCGTCGAACCTGTCACCCGCCCACGGTAATCAAGGCCCAAATCAGGTTTGGTGAGGAGATTCTTGAACACTAGGGGGGGAATCGTACGAAATAAACGTACCTAAAAATACCTTCGAGGATCCACACATACTCAGTACCTATAAATGAAAGACGCGGTCATGTAATTATCACTTACTTTCTCGCAAGCCAATATAAAGTAAATTGAGGTTTTGTGTTAGTAGTTAGTAGGTACTAGGGATGGCCAGGGACCTGGGTCCAAAAAAGTGGTTTTTAGACAGTCGCTAACAGCTGATTTCAAGAAAACTGGGATTATAATTAAAAGAATTTTTAAGAAGATCTACCTAACGTAACGGAGGTTCTTGACAAAGTAGTGAGAAAAAAATCTTTCCCATCAGTATTTGAACCTTCAGAGTTCAGAGAGGGTTGCTTGAGAAACATTTTATAGTTAGGTACCTAATTTCCATTCTGGAAGCCTGAAAATTGTTTTTTTTTTGGCGAAAGTCACTCGATCGTAAGATAACAACACAGCCTGTTAATTTCTGCAGTTAAAAAGACATATTACATTTCAGAACATTTAAATATCCGATAATGTCCTCATAAGTGTGCAGAAAAAACGTAAACAAATAGCGAACGAATGTACAGTCTTAAAACTGTATCTACATTTTAGGTTCGGGTCAGAGCCTCAAAAAGAACTAGTTCGGAAAAAAAACCACAACGGGCGGCAAAAGAATAAGTGAAGTGAAAAGTGCCAAGAAATTTCCAGACTTAATTTGGCGTAAACCAGCCAATTTAGGCATGAGCGAGAGCAAGATATTTCGCCAATTTTAGGCATTCCTTAGACAGCGAGCAGTGTTGGACGACAATTACCGAGAGGCCGACCAAGTTATTGGTGGTAGTTCGGTGATAAATACCGTCTTTAAAAAAATCAGAAAATGCCATATTAAGTGGGTTGTTGAATGGATTTTTCTTTATTTTCCTTTACATTTACTAAGTAAGAAAATAATTATTATTGTATAAATATCAAATTTTATTTATTTACCCAAATTATTACTTAATTTTTACTTTTTTCAAATGGTGTCCGAGGGGGTAATAGCCAATCCATGAATCTCGTTAGGAATCTCGTTGAAAATCTCAGGTAATATTGGAAATTTCTGGAGTGGTTAACCCCTGAGGTTAATCTCTCCAGGAAATTCGTTGGAAATCTTTGGAAATCTCAGGAATTGTTACCCCCTCGGTGGTGCCTTTCTACCAACCTACTATATAGATCTCATTCCATCTCAATCATTAAGAGGACGCTATACCTGACGATGCATTTTTTGCCGCCCATAAGATTCACATTGCGAGCGGCGATTCATTTTCAAGGTTTACCCTTGGTTGGAAAGACACAAAATTTTGCCTGTACCTAGCCCTAACAATGTTCTAGGGAGTGTAGGAAGCAGATTTCCCAATTTCTCACTGGTTTCTTTTATTGCAACTGTTTTGCAAATGCTAGCAACGCATACCTCAAGAAAAGTGATGTATCTCGAAAACCAGTAAAAAAAAATGGGAAATCTGCTTCGAACACGACCTGGAACATTGTTAGGGCTAGGTACAGGCAAAATTTTGTGTCTTTCCAACCAAGGGTAAACCTTGAAAATGAATCGCCGCTCGCAATGTTAATCTTATGGCCGACAAAAAATGCATTGTCAGGTATAGCGGACCCTTAAAGTACAGACTATAGGTTCATCTATAGGGTACAACAACCCCTACTCTGTTTTCTTCAGGGAGGGGGAGGGGAAACCTTTAATCTGACACCCGAAAAACACTCTTTCATCAAAAAGGACCAAATTTTTCGGCCTCTTATTTCAAACAAAAATAAAAATACCAAGACTACCTGTGATATTGTAAGGCCCCGATAGTGATCTTCAGGTATAGATGGTAAGGTACTATAGGTACAAAGGCACGGCCTCGTCAGTGCATATTAATGTGGTAATGTCAGAAAGTGTTGGCCAGGCTCAAAAGACGCCGACATTGCTTCTCCCAGGTAAGCTAAGTATAGGAAGTACCATGGTGCATCGAGCGGAATTTCTGGGTCCACATTTTTCAATGGGTTTATTGTTTTGAAGAATATGCAGGTCTGAAAAAAGATAGCTGCCCCTTAATCGAATGTGAAGTTTACAAATTTTTAAGGTGTGTCGTTTTGCCAGTTTTTTCTGCAATATTCAGGTTTTTTTGGACCTAGTTTTTTGCACTCGTTACCATAAAGTACCCTTTTATAGATTTTACTTTACTGTTAAAAAGAAAAATACATTTGCTATTTGTTCTACATTTCATCAGTATTCTGAAATATAAGTAATATGTCTTTTTAACGTCATTACTCATAAGGCTATGTTGTGATTTCACGATCGAGTGATTTTTGTCACCATTAAAAATGGTCCAAAATTAACCGATCGTAAAATCACATCATGAGTAATGACGAAAAAGACATATTATATTTCAGAATATTTAAATATCGAATAGTTTTCTCATAAAGTTTGAAGTCCAAACGTAAAAAAATTGCGAATTTTGCTTCTTTAGTCAAAGATAATAATGAAAAAAAAAACTTCTCAGTAGATTGTATCGGGAACCGGGTCCTATTGACAAAAGCACCACGGCCAAAAGTTCAACATTGATTAAGCAGGACGAAAATGAAATCACACGGAGTCCCAATGAAGACTAAAAATGGCTTTTACTATTCTTGATCAATGTTAAATAATTAAGGCGTCAAACAACACGTGGCTTTTCCGTCAGCAGTACAACGCTAATTATAGGATGCCAAAAATAAATTGAGAAGGGGAGTTGTTTCACTTGTTTCTCCGAGTGTCCAAAAAACCGCCATGGGTCGTGATTGAAGATGACGATGAGAGGTTGTATCGTTAAGGGTAAAAAAACGTGGCACTAGAATAAGGTTTTTTTCCGCTTTTTTTGAGAAAACGGGGGGATGTTTATTTGTTCTGAAATATAATAGGTGTGTCATTTTAGACAGTTGTCACTCTCTATAACAAGATTCTCTCTATAACAACGAATGTTACCCTGAAATCCTCTCTTTGAACTCCTTTTATATAGCGAACAAATTTACACGGTCCCCTGAGGGTCCTTACTTTTGACTACTGTTAAATTTCTGATGTTAAAAAGACATATTATATATCAGAATCAGAAGAAATTCCCTCAGAAACACGTCATTAAAAAAGCGCCAGAAAACAGCATAGAATATTCAGTCTTAAGATTAAAATAATAAATAATACGATTTGTCAAGGGAACAAGGGGCTTCGAGAACCGGTCTCCAAGAGAGTACATAAGATATAACCATGAAAAGTTGTTGGACGAACAACAACAACTACAGCGCTTGCTCTTGATTGGACCATGTTTCAGTCTTGAGGCTGGATATACATTTATTAATTGCATCTGCCTGTTTTACTTCAAAACTTCAATAGGGCCAATCAGTTCTGACTTCAACCGGGGTCCAACCGGGCCTCTTCTACAGTTCCCAATTATAGATATTAGAAGCGAGAAAGTTTATTCCAATAGAAGAATAAGTGCCTCTCAGTGGCCGAGCGGTTAAGGGGTCTGACTTGTGTCCTGATAGGTCTGGGTTCGAATCCCGGGGGGAGCAAAAATTCTGCTTCAGAACTCCTAATCTGGCTTTTATATTTACATTCGGCTTCGGCCCACGCCTCTTCGGCTTTAGCTTCAGGGATACTTCTACCCTGCAGATGCTAAGGCTGAATATACATTCGCTATTTTTTTTTTACGTTCCGACTTCAAACTTTGTGAGAAAACTATTGGATATTTTAATATTATGAAATAACTTCACGAGGCTATGTTGTGATTTTATGATCGAGTGATTTTTGTCACCAAAAAAAAAAATGCCCAAAATTAACCGATCGTGAAATCACAACACGACGTTAAAAAGACATATTATATTTCAGAATATTTAAATATCCAATAGTTTTCTCACAAAGTTTGAAGTCCAAACGTAAAAAAATAGCGAATGTATATTCAGCCTTAAGGGTCACCACACAATCTTGTCTGTTTACGTTTTTTCTTCCAACTGTGTCCTCAAAAAATCGGAAGAAAAATAATTCTGCTGCCACGTGTGACAGGATTGTGTGGACCATCTTAATGCTTAAGGTAGTGTATATAGGTACCGATAGGGCAGAAGGCATCAAAATTGGATAATGGCCACGGAGTTTTTCCCGGCCTCAAACACGTTGGGCAAGTTCGGACGCTGGAGTCCAGCGGCGCGAGCACTTGCTATACTCACTGCTCCACGGAGTTCGAATGGAGACCCAGGGATTCAATTCTGATGCTAATCAAACCTCCTCCCGAGTCAAGTCTCCTAAAAAGGACATGTTGTAATCATACCACTCATTTAACAACTCTCCAGCATTTTTTCTTAGTTGGCTGGAAAAGACATTGAGATCTGGCTGTCTCCCTGCGAAAGAGAATTTAAGAAAAACTTCCGGAAAAAAATTGGAGAATTTTTTTTTGTCCAGAAACGCTAGACAGACGAAGTCTTTTAGGATCTAAGCCAAAACCCATCCCGGAGCCTAAAAACTTTGAGATGAACCTACAGAAAGGACAAGCACTGAGTGTACCTGAGATGACTACGGGATTTTGATGTCAAGGAATAACTATAAAGTCCCTGAAAGGTAGCCAAAGGATTTCTAAGACGCATTCATACCTACTGGTCGAGGTTACGGAGGAGAGGTCAACCATTGTACCTATTGGTACCGATACCTACAACATACGAGATCCCTACAATGGTCCAGCTAACGGTCATTGGCCTCGTACAGGCATCAAGTCAACAACGGCGCTTTAAGATCCCCGTCCACCTAGCCTAGCCCGGGTAATTTTTAACTCTGCTTCCTGAATGGGTAAAAAAAAACGTCATGTATTTGGTAAACCAACAGAGAGTCCTAACTAATTTAGAAACCCTCTTTATAGCGAACCTCCTTTCGTTCAAGTAGTCGTCCGACTTTAGGGTAGGTATAAGGTACAATGCTTTTAAAATTGAAATAAATTTTTCTATACGTAAATTTACAGGAAAACCAGGCAACTTCAGCGCCA
This sequence comes from Mesopsocus fuscifrons, assembly GCA_950004255.1. Taxonomy (NCBI): domain Eukaryota; kingdom Metazoa; phylum Arthropoda; class Insecta; order Psocodea; family Mesopsocidae; genus Mesopsocus; species Mesopsocus fuscifrons. Next base: position 3,091,942 of record OX465377.1, read on the forward strand.
TCTTTTTTAGGACGGGTAACATTAAAAAAATAATAATAATAAAAGTCTGCCAGATGTCTAGTCTGTGACACCTCTGACAATCCGTGTTGTCACGAGTCACGTACGTACCGACTTTTTACACCGGAATGTAAAAGATAGGTCTATACCGTTATAATCGTGGAAAACAAAGTAGGTACGACAGGCATGTTGCGCAGAAAAATAATGGCCGTTGCATCGCAAGCAATGGATATTGCAGGGAGCAGAGGTCAGGCCTAAGGTGCAATAGGTGAGCCTTGCAATTCTCTGATAGAAACTGAACCTGTACCTACGGCGTATACATCTACCATACATCTACCCAATAAATCTTCAGTGCAATCTCACCAGTCTATCCGAGCTTTCCTTCCCAGAGACCTTCGTAAACTTGTCTTTTTTTTTGCAACTTTTTATTGGTATTGAATATGGAGGAAGAGTGTTCCGTACTAAGTGTTTGATAATCTTCGGTTAGGTATCAGTTAGCCTATCAGGGGGTTACGTCCGTTAAGTTTACACACCGGACGAACCTTCAGTTAAATACAGCCCTCCTTGTTGTGATTTCATTGGAAAATGTTTGACGAATATCACTCGTTTTTAAAGTCGTAAAACATAGGTATTATTAAACTATAGTTTAAGTTAAGAAAAACACCCTTCGTTCTTAACATAAAATGTAAACCTGCGTGCAACAAACGTCATGTGGCCGATTACTGAATGCCAAATGATAGCTTAGAAGAAACAACTTGATTATCTCCGCAGAACACGAAACGATGAAAGCGAAAAAAGGCCAATTTTGAAAATGCGTTGGTGCCTGAAGGGCTTGGAGGTCCGCACGTTATCCAGGCACACCACGCAGTCCTATAGGCACTCAATATTCCACCTAAGCAAAAGTTCATTGAAATAAAAATAAACAGCCAGCCACAGACTGCTGTGGTTCTATTTTTCAAAAATCTTTCGAACATGCAGTTCGATCTTGTTCTTGGTATACCAGGTTAGGTTAAAAACCTCAAGTGTAGCTCAGTGGTAGGTAGCTGTACTCGTATGAGCCTGGACACGCAGGTACCACAGATAGGTACCAAACCCCATGATTACCAGTGGCTAACAGGAGGGCGTGGTACTTACCTTGTGGCTACCTATAGAGCTGTACCTACCTACATACCTACGACCTATCTTGTTCCCCAGTCATGTACTGCTTACTCATGGACTCCGGATTTATTAACCTGCAGTTAACCCAGTGGGTGTACCTGTGATTGCCACAAATTACTGGAATTTCAGGCTCTTTTATTACTCGAGTTCACGAACATGTAGTGAGAAAAATACCAGGTATAAGATGGATCGTTGTGATCGTTTGAGGGCTTGCTTTCCTGTTTACAAGCCGAATGTTTTCTTGAGATGTAAACACAGTGCTTAGGTACCTTATCACCGGATGTCACCTGTTCTTAAAATCTACTATAGTAATGAAGTTCTGAAATATAATTATGTATTTTGAAGTTCAGAAATTAACTATGTGGTGATTTTTGTAATTTTTGACAATTTTTTTGGGTAAAAAATCACTCGATCGTAAAATAACCACATAGTCAGTTTCGAGGGGGTAACCACTCCAGAGATTCCTTGAGATTCCACTGAGATTCCATAAAGATTTTCAAAGATTCCCAACGATATTCATATAGAAAGATGAACCCCGAAGGGGTAACCACCCCAAAAAATTCCAAGATTCCCTGAGATTTCATAAAGATTTCCAATGATTCCCAACGAGTGGTTAACCCCTCGGCGAATGTATAAGTAATCAGTCTTCATGCGCAAAAATTGTCCAGAACCAACATATGGGTATGTATCAGTTTAAAAAAATAATTTCCTTGTTGCGACGGAGTGGGACTACAAATTATATTACCAGATCCAATCCAGTTAGACACAAAATTATTCTTGTTATCCTTATCAATAATTATAAAAACAGACATCGCAACTGACCCCGTCGCAACTGATAACTTGGGATAACCATATGTTCTTATACGACTCGTTAAAGTTATAATGAGTTTTTTTTTTTGCAAAGACTTGACACGAAATGACCCGGAAAGCCTTTGCAAACTCACAAGTGGTCCCACAGCTGTCGCAAGCAAAGGGTTCGACAATGGTTGGAACTGACTTTTTCGCAAGTTGGTTATGAAGATATTCATACCCAGTTTCAAGCTACCCAGGGGAAAGCTCGACTGTGGGTCATGATTCTGGCGAAATCATCCCGTTCTCTATATAGAACAGAAAAGCAGGTCGGACATTTTTGAATTACGACTACAGCAATGAAAGAGTGCCTTAGTGTTTAAAAATAAAATACCCAAAAAATACAGAAAAGGATGAAATAGCCACGACAGAGCATAGAAAGAGTTGGGTTTGGCTCCAGGAGAGCAGGCAAGAGAAGGTTAAGCTGCTCCACACTCCGTGCTACAGATGTGTGTTAATGAGCAGTGTCATTTTCGCTGGTTACTTGTTTCGAAAAAAAAAAAAAAAAAAAAAAATTAAAACAAAGGTTTAACAGAACTGTAAGAAGCTCAGTAGGTATTTTTTTCAACCTGCCGCTTCCAGAAAAGTAGGGCTATGGTATAAAACACCGGGCAGTCCAGTGTAGCACATATTAATGTAAAATTTATCTGGAATATAAAAAGCGTTTTAGAATAAAAAAGAAGCAGAGCTAGCCATGGGTTTTCTAAGTTCCGAGCTCTCATGGTCAGCACTTCTACCAACCTACCATGCTCTGTTCCACCGCAGTTTTGTGAAACCAAGAGACCCAGCAAAAATGTAAGAACTGCTCATTTAAATATGTTCCCACTTCCCACGGATAAATTTCAGCTTTTTTTTCTATCGTAGAAACAAAAAAAAGACTCGGTGTTTTTTGTATCCCGGTGTGGAAGGGTTAGAGCTGATGAGGGGGGCAACGTGCGTTCCCCCTTTTCAAAATTCATTTGGCACAGCACAAGGGAAACTTCTCAAATACCATTATGCTAAATTCGATCAGATTTGATTTCAGACGGTGTATTTTCAATGGCACATTCCTTGATGGGAACGAATGAATGCCTAAATTGGCCCCTATGCTAATCGTAGTAAATTCCCACATTGCTAAATAGCCACGAGCGAACCCTTATACATTTCTTCTGAAATATGATATGCCCTTTTAACTTTATTACTTACTTAGCTAGTTAAAGGTTCTGCTATACCTGATACTGCTTTTCTGTTTTTTTTCGGTCGTTTTTTGAGGACACTGTTGCAATTTAAATGGTCTGATATATAACTATATAAGAATATCAGAATTCGTCTGAAATTAACCGATCGTTAAATCACTATACATAATCAGTTAAGAGCGACCACACAATCGTGTTTGTTTACGTTTTTTTTATGCAACTTTATGAGGAAACTATTGAATATGTTCTAAAATATAATATGTCTTTTTAACGTCATAAATTAAGAGGCTATGTTGTGATTTTACGATCTGCAAGAAAATTGTCCGAAATTAACCGATCCTGAAATCACAACATATCCCTCATGATAATTTATGACTTTAAAAAGACATATTATACTTCATTTAAATATCCAATAGTTTCCTTATATAGTGTGCATAAAAAAACGTGAATGATATTATTATCCAATTAGGTATATCTTTGACATAAACGTGAACCGCCACATAAAAAAAGTGACTTTCCGTCATTTTGATTGGTTGATCGTTTGACCAATCAATAATTCAAAAAGTCAGTTACTATAATGCAACATAACTATGTTGGTTTCGAGCCAGTTTTGAATCAGTAGAGCATGAGCTAAACTGCCAGTACATATTATCATCAGATCATTTGATTGAAAATCAACAAGTCTGAATGCATTTCCAGTTCATTAGCTGCTTGTTGGGACCGTCAAAAGTTGCCAATTTCATCAAATTTATGTTGCAAATTAAAATTATTTTTTCAATTACTGATACTGCCAAGCAAAAACCACGTAGAAAACGGAATATTGGATTTAAACTACATATTTGATTTCTGTCAATAAAAAATTACTAAGTACTTCAAGCCCTACTCCGAAGTTACAGGGCGAGTGGAAAGTGTTTATAGGGGAATGTAAACCTGAGACTCTTTGTCGTGAGGTAGTGTTGTATTTTTGCATGAAATGGAGTAATAAGCCCACAGGAGCGATTTTAAACAGTCAACTACCAGTCCACATGTTTTTTGACAGATCGCGAAAACACAACACTACCTCACGCGAAATATTTTTTTGTAACGATTCGGACTAAAACAGTATGATTTTATCGTCACATTTAGTAGAAAAGCTTGATAAATGTTTGTACTATTTACCGTAGCCATGTTGCATTTTGGCAATTTTTATTTCACTTACGGAAGTGGGTAATTTCAACAGCATTTCTCTACTTTTCTCCTGTAAAAGCTAAACATAGTGTCCTACTTTTACTCGTTAGTTTCGCGTTCAAATAGCACATTATGTTTAGCTTTTAGAGTAGACACAATCAATACGATATTTCGATTACCAGTCTCCGGTTGTACTAAAATGTAAACATTAGTTTTGTCGAATATTTACTTTCGCACAGTGGTTTTGGCGGAGTTCGTCGAGAATGTATGGTGGCCGTTAAACTACATATTTGATTTCTGTCAATAAAAAATTGGTCCAAAATTACTCAATCGTAAAACCACAGCTTAGCCAACTGGGTTCTGACATGAAAAAAAAAAAAAAAAAAAAATCGTCGAAAGCTAACTTATTTTTCTGCCTTAAGAGGAAATATACGTACTTGGTTTGCAATGCTACGTACCTCAAGTCCTTCTCCGAAGTTACAGGGCTAGTCAAAGGTGTTTATTGGGGGATACAAACTTGAGACCCTTTGTCGTGAGGTAGTGTTGTATTTTTGCATGAAATGGAGTAATAAGCCCACAGGCGCGGTTTTAAACAGTCCACAGACATGTTTTTTTCACAGATCGCGAAAACCCCACGCTACCTCACGCGGAATAATGTTTTTTAACTTTCGGGCTAAAACATGTAGATTCTAATACGGAATATTATTAGTTTTGTCGAATATTTACTTTCGCACAGTGGTTTTGGTGGAGCTCGTCGAGAATGTATAGTAGCCCTTAAGTATAATGTACAAAAAAGGTCACACGTTGTGAAAAGAGCCGCCATTATTTTCCACGCTGCAGTTTCACTCCTAGCTACCTGTATGCAATACTGCTATAGAAAAAAATACTTCCACGACACCAAGGTTACCGATTACCCATTACAATCAGCTAGTTAATTAATAGAAAATATATTAACTTCACCTTAAGAAAAATGGCGGCCTTGGCCAATGGGTACCAGTGCGCCCACGCTTGGCACTTGGCACAGAATCTGTAGGCGCAGTGCCAAGGGAAAGATGGATGGCATGCACCTTGGTAAAGAGTGCACGTCACATTGACTGCTTATATATGCACATTAATGCATATATGCGATCCGTGCAGGTTCGAAGGCTGAGGTGTCTATGTTACGATAACGGCATATTAATGTATCACAATGTCATTCTGTCAAAGTCATATTAATATCATTCATCATTCAACCTAAGTTAACCAGGTGTGCTTTATATAGGTACCTGACGATGCATTTTTTGCCGCCCATAAGATTAACATTGCGAGCGGCGATTCATTTTCGAGGTTTACCCTTGGTTGGAAAGACACAAAGTTTTGCCTGTATCTAGCCCTAACAATGTTGTAGATCGTCATCTAAGCAGATTTCCCAATTTCTCACTGGTTTCTTTTATTGCAAATGTTTTGCAAATGCTAGCATCGCATACCTCAATTTTTTAAGGGGAAAAGTGCTGTATCGCAAAAACCAGTGATAATAGAGAAGTAATAATGAGAAGAGCGACCACACAATCGTGTTTGCTTGCGTTTTTTCTGCACCTTATGAGGAAACTATTGGATATTTATATGTTCTGAAATATAATATGACTTTTTTACATCCTAAATTAACCGGCTATGTTGTGATTTTACGGTCGAGTGATTTTTGTCCACAAAAAAACTGTTCAAAATTAACCGATCGAGATACCCTCCTAATTTCGGCCGTTAGAAAGACATATTATACAGTGCAACCTTAATATAACGTACCTCAATATAACGACTTCCTCGATTTAACAAATTCTTCGTAATCCCCTTGAATTGTCCATAAGAGTCAATATAAAATATACCTTTACATTGCGAACATTCTTTGCGTACAACCTCTTTATAACGAATTTTCAACTATCAAGAAAAAGTATTCATACCTCAAAAAGGGAGGTTTGAGTGACGATGTAGTGAAATCCATCACGAAATTAGATTGCGCTTTGGATGTCATAACTCATACCGGTGGTAAACAGACAACTATCAATGACTTTTTTTCTAATCAATGAACAAAATTGAGATTAAGCTACTATATAACCAAAGAACCACCTAACCACCTATATAACTATTCTTTTACCTCTTTATAACGAATTTTAGACCAATCTAACCTCAACATAACAAACCTCAGTTCAACGAATTACTTGATATTACGAATATTTTCTTGTTCCCCTCCGATTTGTTATATATCGAGGTTGCACTGTATATCAGAACATTTAAATTATCCGATAGTTTCTTCATAAAGTATGCAGAAAAAACGTAAACAAACGTAGACACCCACAGGTTCGGGCGTGTGGTGACTCTTAATATTGGGTGGCAGAAATGCATTAGTCGCTGTTGCAAGACCTTAAATACGTCCTCAATATCGTGGTCTTCAAATAGAAGAAACACATGCATGTGTTCTTCAGGCCAGACCTGATCGGTATAACGAACAAGAAAAAGACGCATCGTCATGGGGGCCTGGAGGAGGGCCGCTGGAGTCTCCAGAGGGCGTGGGTTGGTCATTCAAAACCTTTGTACCTGTGCCTGGTTCTAAAGGTACCTATTCCTTCTGCCCACTCTAAAATCTCTGCTGCCATACATACATGCTAATTGCGTTAGTACCACATTGCTCCTTTTTATGTCTTATATAAAAGAACCTTCTTTCACTGACAGGTTCATCGTTCTTTATTTTTTGGAGGTTATGACCTTAATGCAAGCTGAAATGCTGCTTTACTGCCCCTCTAATGATAGAATAGTGACCTAACTGTACAGAGAACAGTAGATATGTCTTCGGAGTTCGAAGAGTTTGGTGCTGCTACTGCTGGTCGTATAAAAGCTACCCCATAATACGCCGAGAGAGGTTTAAGAGGACGCTATACCTGACGGTGCATTTTTTGCCGCCCATAAGATTAACATTGCGAGCGGCGATTCATTTTCAAAGTTTACCCTTGGTTGGAAAGACACAAAATTTTGCCTGTACCTAGCCCTAACAATGTTCTAGGAAGTGTTCGAAGCAGTTTACCCAATTTCTCACTGGTTTCTTTTATTGCAACTGTTTTGCAAATGCTAGCATCGCATACCTCAAGAAAAGTGCTGTATCTCGAAAACCAGTAAAAAAAATGGGAAATCTGCTTCGAACACTCCCTAGAACATTGTTAGGGCTAGGTACAGGCAAAATTTTGTGTCTTTCCAACCAAGGGTAAACCTTGAAAATGAATCGCCGCTCGCAATGTTAATCTTATGGGCGGTAAAAAATGCACCGTCGGGTATAGCGGACCCTTAAGGCTGAATATTGTTTTTTCGGTACACTTTATGAATACACTATCAAATATTTAAATGTTCTGAAATATATATATATTTTTTTTAACGGACGAAATTAACAGGCTGTATTGTGATTTTACTATCGGTCAATTTCGGACAAATTATTTGTTGACAAAAGCACTCAGGCTGAATTTCACCACTTTCCGAGAGGATTTAAAGAACGGATTTACGTTATCGTATGTTTAGCTTACGACAAGTGCGATCGCAGAGAAACAAGTGCTAGCGCAAGGTATTTGTCACATACGATAACGTAAATCCGTTCATTAAATCCTCTCGTTAAACACTATCGGGAAGTGGTGAAATTCAGCCTCAATCGTAAAAGCACCATTACAGCCTGTTAATTTCGGCCGTTAAAAAGACGTATTAAATTTCAGAACATTTAAATATCCAATAGTATCATGATAAAGTGCGCAGAAAAAACGTTAACATACAGCGAATGTATCAACTGAGCAATAATAGATGTTATAGAGCGTCTATCAGTCACTTCCCGTCTCACTCCTCAAAATAATAAGAACAAGCAATAGGATGCCAAGTATTATTTGCAAAGTCTACTTTTTTTTGCGCAAGAATAATTCAATAATCAATTCAAAGAAAACGAGTACGGCTGTCAACTAACGCTGGATCTAGTTAGGCATATAAATGAATAAAAAAAAAAAAAAAAAAAAAAATCACACAAATAAATCGTTTTTTTGTTTTTACTCGCTAGGGGTCGGCAGTGCTTTGTCTAAAAAAGCTGCATGCGTCCCGCAACCCTTTTAATTTTTTCTAATTTTTTTAGGCGCGTTTATATTGTTTAATTGAGAAAAAATTGATTTGAATATCGCGTGGTTTTCTATGGTGCAGCAGGGCAGCTGTCATCTAAAAAAATGATATGAGCCCGAAAGGGGCGTTGGAGTTGGAGGTGTGAACGCAGCTTTACACGTGAGAGGCTATAGCCAGTCCTCAATCATCACCTCGTTGTTTGGTGATGTCACCTCCACCCTATTAAACATCTGTCAGAGTTATGACAACGTAGTGAAAAGAAAAAGTGGTCTTGGATTCGAACCCCGGCCCAGCAATTTTTTCAGTTCGTCTTGTTTGTTTACGTTTTTTCTGCACACTTTATGAGGACACTATTGGACATTTAAGTGTTCTGAAATATAATATGTCTTTATAACGGCCGAAATTTGTGGTGATTTCACAACCGGACAAATTTTTTGCTGACAAAAATTACCTGATCCTAAAATCACAACATAAACTTTTATTTTGGTCCGTTAAAATATCGTTGAAATGTCCAACAGTTTCCTCATAAAGTGTACAGTGCAACTACAAATAAATGGACTTGTCTGTTGAAAATGCAGATGAACTGCTCGTAAAACTCGAGAAAAAAATTTGTAAATAAAAAATTCGTATCTAGAGAGCTCATGAAGATAAACAAAAATGCAAATCATAAAATAAAAATCAATTTAAAAATAATAACTTCAGGTAGCAATCGGCAATTTGCAGGAGTTTGCATATTATCCAGTCGTAAAGATAGTTATTAGAATTATGAAATAAAGATAATAAAGATATAATCTTAAATTATAACTATAATCTACCCCGACCCGTTTCTTCATTACGGCGTAAATTTGTTTGATCAAGCATTAAATTTTATTATTTATTTTATTAGTGCAAGGTGCGCTTCACCACTTCTTAATGTATACCTACTATAGTGCGATTGCAGTTGTCATAAGCTAAACATACGATTGGATAAATCTTTTCGATAGAAGACTCTATAGTCTACTTTAAGAGGACGCTATACCTGACGATGCATTTTTTGCCGCCCATAAGATTAACATTGCGAGCGGTGATTCGCATTTTCAAGGTTTACCCTTGGTTGGAAAGACACAAAATTTTGCCTGTACCTAGCCCTAACAATGTTCTAGGTCGTGATCGAAGCAGATTTCTCAATTTCTCACAGGTTTCTTTTATTGCAACTGTTTTGCAAATGCTAGCATCGCATACCTCAAGAAAAGTGCTGTACCTATCTCGAAAACCAGTAAAAAAAATGGGAAATCTGCTTCGAACACTCCCTAGAACATTGTTAGGGCTAGGTACAGGCAAAATTTTGTGTCTTTCCAACCAAGGGTAAACCTTGAAAATGAATCGCCGCTCGCAATGTTAATCTTATGGCTTATGGGCGGCAAAAAATGCATCGTCAGGTATAGCGTCCTCTTAAGGAGTGATGACATAATGAATAAAAATACAAGTTGCATACAACTGTGAACGAACCACGTAAATCTGCTCGCTATAAGGAGACTTAGCTATAGAGAGGGTTTCCCAAGGGACCGTTTCCTCGTTATAGAGAGGTTTTCCTTACACAGTGCGATAGTACATATACCAAATTAAAATATCTTCATAGGTGATTTACTTCAAGGCAAAACTTCATTCATATATCGGACTATTACGTCAAACCAGCCGCTAACTACAGGATATACTTCCTGTTTACAAATAAGGTTTTTTGTATAAACACGCTAAAACAAAATTAAGACCATTAGCGAAACCTGAATATAAACAGAAGTGTGACAGTAGTCAGTCACTATTGCTCGTGAAACCACAACCATGCAGTTTGTTTTTGCAGTTACCGTTATCCTCATGGTAGGGGCGTGCTCTGCCGACCAAGAAAAAGTTATGAAGGAGTTGAAAAAAATATTTGAAACTTGCGCTGATGAAAATCAAGTTACCGAAGGTACAGTTGGTACTTTTTCCCTTTTTAGTTTCTATCTTTAGTAAAAACCTCTCTATAACGGACAAAGTCTGACTTGTTGTGAAATCCTCTCTATAGCGAACTCGCTGTGCTATTGAATTACAATTTTGGATGAAAGTAAATTCAAAATTCAGGTATACCAAGGGGAGGATAGACTACAGAAAAATTGTGATCCCATCTTCATAGTTCTACTTCTTGCTCTGAATAATAATTAATTTTGGAAACCTGACTTTCATAGCTCAGCAGCTAAGTCAAAAAAAAAGGGAAACCCTGGCTCGTCCAAGTGGATGGAATATAGGTACAACGAATTTATGTTATTTATTTTTCAGACGATATGAAAGTTATTTTCAAGAACGATACCGCCGAAATACCCCACAATGCCGCGTGCTTTGCAACATGCGCCTTTGAAAAAGTTGGAGGAGAGGTAAGTCACAGTTAAAGGCTAATAATAGGTACGTATGTACATGCAATGTATATGTGGTCCAGGATCGGGTCAGTAAGTATACCTAACAAATGAATTAATCTATATATTTATAGAAAACAAGCGGTACGACACGGTCGGACAAAACTTTACCTGCTTATTTGCGTGATTCCTAGAAATAAACCCTTGGTTAAATGATTAAAGACGGAAAAACTTTTTGACGAAAGGGATGGTCCCAGAATGTTCTCCCGAGTACTTAGAGACCCCACACGACATACTTCGGCAACCACACAAAACTACCCCCTAAAAGGAGGTGGGGTGGATGGGGAAGCTCGGAAAAACGTTTCGACAAAATAAATTGTCTCAGAACGTTTCCCTGAGCATTTTGATACCCCATACAATGTACTTTGGAAAGTATCCAAAACTCCCCCCATAGGGGGGGGGGGGGGGGGGTGCGGCGAAAAATCATTTTGACCATATAAATTGCCTCAGAACGATCTCCCGATCATTTTGAGCCCCCACAACCCATATTTCGCAAACCACTCAAATCTACCCCCCTTAGGGGGTGGGGTGCTTGGATACGTTCAGAAAAACTTTTTGATACAAAAACTTGCTTCACAACGTTCGCCCAAACAGTTTGAGACCCCATAAGCCGCACTTTAAAAGTCACCCAAAATTGCCCCCCCCCCTGGGGGGGGGGGGAGGCTCGAAATAAGCCATATACCATTTGTGACGAGTATGGCCGTTGTCACGTGTCATATCCAGAACTACTCATATACCACAAAAAACTGAATCCACTGATTTCGCCCTTTTACAGGTCCAGGGGGGACTTCCCCCCCTTTTTTAGCGGCCAGGGAGTTATGCGGGGGTAGTGAGTGGTATCATTGGATTCGTAATTATTTGTTCTATAATTGTCTAAAATTTGATCGAAATCGTTAGAGCCGATTTTGAGCAAATATTTTTTTTCTACTTTTTGGGGGTGTTTTAGGGGGGTAACCCCCCTTAATTTTAAAGGGGGGAAACTGGGCTTCTGGATTTTTATTTCTTCTAATTTTAGAAAGATCACTACCGATTTTGAAGAAAATCGGTTGAAAAGTGTGCCGTCCAGGTCAATGCCACATACATAGCTACATACATACATACATAGCTACATACATACATAGCTACATACGTACTGACACGGCGTACCTGACCTCTTCTAAAAATTCCTGGGGGCAAACTTTTCGTCGTATGACAAAAGTGAGTTGGTTTTCATATTCCGAAGGCATGGACGTTTCCGAAATGTATATGCAAGTTCCAATCGCTTTTGAGGTCTGGGAGCAATGACGGTTCAAAGTTGAGGTTTGCCGAAAATTGGCCCGCACGAATACAATACTTTACCTTACGTATACTCCGTCTCCGTATACAGGTAAAGTAAAAATTCAATAGCGGCTGCATTTTTTGACTAATAAAAAATTCCTTGAAAAAGTACGTTGGCCCTGATTTTAGACAGAAGTGCACCAAATTTCATCAAAATCGGAGGGTTCATGGGAAACGTAAATTTTTGAAAATTCGAAATTTTACTTGAAAAGAATGCTTTCTCCCCAGCAAAACACTGGCCATGTTGTAATAAATCATTTGTTTGTCATTTGTTTCACTACTGTGTTACCTCAGATCAACAAATTTTGTAATTTTCAGGTCCGTAATAATAGCCTATCGGTTCCTGTATTCGAATTCGACGAAGCAACCGAAAATGACGAAGATTCTGATGCTGACAAGAATCAGAAGTTTTATAAGAATCTAGAAGAATGCCTTGATGACATTGTATTCGATGACAACAAAGACAAGAAGTGTGCAGTAGGTCATGAAATCAAGAAATGTTTGGTCAAATCAGGCATGTGCTTCGGGAGACTGTTCATCCACCTGCATCCTGAATTAATGCAATCTGAATAAAGCTGAAATAAAGCCCCTTTCACACGATTGAATATTTCATTTATTTCCTCCCATCTCACCCATTTGATTATGATATACAGTGGTCAGTGGGGTCTACATGGAAAACCTCTCTATACCGAACACGTAGGAAGAGTATTGTGGTAAACAAATTAATTCAGACTTCAAACTTGTTTTTTGGACAAAGTTTATTGACAAAAAAAAATCAATCGTGAAATCACAGCATGTAGCCAGTTCATTACTGACGTTAAAAAGCCACATTATATTCCAGAACATTTAAATATCCAACAGTGTTCTCAAACAAACAAGTAATCTAAGGTCGGAATAAATTTTTTGTATCACAAAACTCGTTCTAAGTTCTTCCGCCTTCAGTCATTGTTTATCAGTTTATGGGGGGGGGGGGTTAGGGGGTTAACCCCCCCCCCCCCATGGATACGGCTATGCGTATACACGCTACATACCTACGTATACACGTATACACGCTACGTATACCTGGCAGCCCGGACATCAGGTGTTCGACAGTACCTACTGATAGTGATACCTGAAAGTGGTACATAATCAGAAACGCACTTTCGATAGGAACAAGTACACGTTCCCCTACATTGTTTTCACTGGTTTGAACTCAAGATGTTGAAGTGTTTGTTTTGTATACAATATCCATACTCATATAAAGTTAGCATGGGAACTTTAAATCTAACCTGAACCTATAATACTGAAGATACTTCGGGGGATGATACCTACAAGTGTGCTGAGTTTCAGCTCTATCGTGCTGCTGGAACATGTTAATAATTTGTATAAGTCAGTCAGTCAGTGAGTGACCCTCAAAACAGCTGCGAGTTTGGGATGTCACTGCTCAGGTACGGTTGGTCGTAAAAGTTTTAAATTTAATTTAGGAGTCCCGTGGGACCCTACTACAGGAAAAGGGTACACCCTATTCGAGCCACGCCCCCTTGCCTCCTGTAGAGAGGCACGAAAAGTGGACAACTCTGGTTCCTGTATAACATGCTGGCAGTGCTGGCAGTTTTTATAAACTTGGCTGCATGCACTGCCGTGCATGTTGTTTACATTATCATAGTTGATCTACTTCAAGGCAAAACTTCATTCAAATCAGACCATAACGTCAAACCAACAGTTAAGTAATTATAGGATATACTTCCTGTTTTTTGTATGAAACACGCTAAAACAAAATTAAGACTATTTGCGAAACCTGAATATAAACAGAAGTGTGACAGTAGTTAGTCACTATTGCTCGTGAAATCACAACCATGCAGTTTCTTTTTGCAGTTACCGTTATCCTCATGGTAGGGGCGTGCTCTGCCGACCAAGAAAAAGTTAAGCAGGAGTTGAAAAAAATATTTGAAACTTGCGCTGGTGAAAATCAAGTTACCGAAGGTACAGTTGGTACTTTTTCCCTTTTTAGTTTCTATCTTTAGTAAGAACCTCTCTATAACGGACAAAGTCTGACTTGTTGCGAAATCCCCTCTATAGCGAACTCGCTTTAAAGTGCGTTATCCCGTAACGGTCGTTATGGAGAGATAATACTCTCTATATCGAAAAAACGTACATGGTCCCTGGAAAGCCGTTAAGAGACGAAGTAATAAATATGGGAAAGTGTACGGTGACCGTTGAGGCACGGCGACACTCACTCAGTGCATCTATTCGTTACACTAAAATTACACCCTGGACGAGCAAATTACACTGCTATCTGTTGAATTACAATTTTGGATGAGGATTCAGGTATATCTAGGGGTGGATAGACGACAGGAAAACTGTGACACCATCATCTTAATTCTACTTCTTGTCCTGAATAACATTTAATTTTCGAAATCTGTCTGAGCAGCTGAGGCAAAAAAAAATGGAAACCCTTGGTTCATCCAAAATCCAAGAGTGGGGTGGAATATAGGTACAAATAATTCATGTTCACTATTTTTCAGACGATATGCAACTTATTTTTAAGAACGATACCGCCGAAATACCCCACAATGTTGCGTGCTGTGTAGCATGCATCTTTGAAAAAGTTGGAGGAGAGGTAAGTCATAGTTAAAGCCTTTTAAAAATTTTAAAAAAATTAATGACCTATCTATAAGTATGTACAGTATCGGGAAAATAAGTATACCTAACAAATAAATTAATCAAATATATATTTATTTAAAAAAATGCAATAGCGGCCGCATTTTTTGACTAATCAAAAATTCCTTTAAACGGTACCTCGGCCCTGATTTTAGAAAGACCTGTACCTAATTTCATCAAAAACGGTTGACTGGTGTGACCTCTAGCCGCGCTACAGACAAACGTAAGGACGGACTGACGTACGAAAGACTTTTTCCAGAAACTACTTTTTTGGACTCAGGGGACCCCGAGAATCAGGGGAAACCCAAAATCTCAATTTCGAAATTATGCACGAAAACGATACTTCCTCGCCATACCTATATGGCTAGCGAGAAAGTAAAAAAAGATAAATAATTCTATTGCGATTTCTTTCACTATTGTTGTAGGTACCTCTAAATCGGATCAACGTTTTTTTTTCCAGGTCGGCGAAAAAAAGATATCATTCCGCAAATTCTACCGTGTCAAAGATTCTGATTCTGAGAAGAAACAGAATTTTCATGATACTCTGGAGAATCTAGAAGAATGCCTTGGTGGTATTGAATACAAAGATAAGTGTGAGATAGGCCATAAAATCAAGAAATGTATGGTCAGATCAGGTATGTGCTTTGGGAAATTGTTTATTCACCTGCATCCTGAATTAATGCAATCTGAATAAAGCTGAAATAAAGCCCCTTTCACACGATTGAATATTTTATTTATTTCCTCCCATTCCACCCAAAAGAGAGTAATTGAATTGAATATACTCTCATATACTCTCTATAGGGAAAACCTCTCTATACCTAACGTTACACGAAAAACACGTATAGGAAGAGTTTTGTGGTAAAAAAATAATTCAGACTTCAAACTCGTTTTTTGGACAAAGTTTATTGGCAAAAATCGTTCGATCGTAATAAAACAGCATAGATAGTTAATTACTGACGTTAACAAGCTATATTATATTCCGGAACATTTATTTATCCAACAGTCTCCTCAAACAAACAGGATCTAAGGTCTGACTAAATTTTTTTTTAATCACAAAACTCATTCTAAGTTCTTCCGCCTTCAGTCATTGACACGAAAGGCTCAAAAACCAGGTTTTTTAGAAAACACCTTTGTATTCGGACAGTGAACCTTTTTTGAAAGGACACGTACCTTTGTGGGGCTAGTTTACGGATAGGTATAATTAGCTGGCAGCCCGGACATCAGGTGTCCGACAGGTGGACTACTTCCTTTTGAAAAGGGTCACTCCCTCAAAAAAAGGTCCAAAACGGGTCAAAAAACAAGGTATCGAGCTGAGTACCTTCTTACTACCATTGGTCATTAGGAGAAGATTTTATCAGGGGCTTAATGTGAGCACATATCGAGAGGTTAAGGACTACTGAACGGATCGAGGTTTTTTTATGGTTCGGGTCCATTAGGAATTGTTTATGATAGTCCATAATAAGCCTGACAAGACAGTGGCATAGGCTATCTGGTTAATCATCTATAGGTAAGTATACCTACCTATACCTGCCGGTTCGATTCTTTTAGACAACATTTGTGGGTAAAAAAGATAATAGGTACTTACGTCTTTTTAACGTCAGAAAATTGTTAATTAATTTTGGACATTTTTTTTTGGTGACAAAAATCACTCGATCGTAAAATCACAACATAGCCTCATGAGTAATGACGTTAAAAAGACATAATATTATATTTCAGAATATTTAAATATCCAATAGTTTTCTTACAAAGTTTGAAGTCTGAACGTAAAAAAATAGCGAATGTATATTCTGCCTTAAATAGTCAATTATATTTCAGCTTCTTTATGTAACGACACTCACTATAACGAATAACTCTCTATAACGATCGAGTTCTACAGTCTCTGACAAACCACAGTGTCACCTTCTCTCTATAGCGAACTCTTTTCAGCGAGTGATTTTCCATGGTCGTTATGGTACCATTCACTGTGTAACTGGGGTAGTAAAGTTGAAAATCGAAATTGGATCAAAGGAATGGGAAGGTGATGTTTATCTTGTCAAAAATCTAAGCCACAGTATGATTGTAGGAACTAATACTTTAAAGGCTTTGGGGTCCAAGCTAGATTTTAAGAACTGTTCACTAGAAATCGAAGACGAGTATGGTTCAGAAATTCACAATTTCTGAACCATACTCGTCTTCGATTTCTAGTGAACAGTTCTTAAAATCTAGCTTGGACCCCAAAGCCTTTAAAGTATTAGTTCCTACAATCATACTTAATTTAATTAATTTAATTTAATTAAAAAAAAAAAAAATAAAAAAAAAAAAAAAAAAAAAATAATAAAAAAAAAAATAATAAAATTATGCCGAAATAAAATCCGAAAATCAAAACATTGCGATAACCTACCTAATCGCTTTTAGAATTTTGAAAAGAAAAAAAAACGAAATCCTAAGTAACTTAGCAAGAAGAGTCGATAAGGGGCAGCCACTCCGCAAACAGGGACAGGAACTGGACCGCCACCCTTCCTCATCCTCTTCTTGCTTCGTCCTCAAACTGCGACACTTCGTAGGCCCACCGTTGAGCGCCATTTATAATCGCCTACTCCATTTAGAGGAAAGATCTTGAGGAGGGTTCTCATTTAATAACATGGACTGGGGATACAGTATATACGGGGAAAATTTGGAAATTAGTTCAAAAGAAAGTGCAGGTTCCAAATGCTCCATGCAGCCGCTCGGGGCCTCACCCCATGCCCCTCTTTAAATTAGGCCTTCATTATAATGGGTAATTTCAGGCCCCAAAAAGAAAAAAAACCAGCTTTACGCCATACGATAAATTTTAAAATTAGCAAACAAATAAACAATAATAATCCGAAACTTTAGAACCCCCCACAGTAGCCGGGCAAGGAGTGAGATCCCGAACGACAGGTTTTTAAACCGTTACAAATCACCAACCAATCCTACTACGTCCTCATTGAGAAGACCAAGCACCTCGAGTAACTCCCGCACTTCCAGTAAAAAACTGGCGGCGTCTTCAGCTTTCTTTCCAGAGAAATGCAGATTTCTCTGTCGGGCCATCTGCTGAAACTCCGTGCGTCGATGAAAAACCGACCTCACCTCACCATCGGAAGGTGAACGAACCTTAGCTACAGCTCCAGCAATAACCTGAGTCAACTGATCGAGACTCAGCGGAGGCACAACAGGAGAAGAGAGAACATTCATGTCCGCTGCAGCAGAAATAGGGGAAAGGTCACAATCAGGAAACAACAGTCGTGGCTCATCCTCCGATGAGCAAAAAGGATTCGTCCCCCTTGGAGAAGAACAGTCAAAATCGAGAAATGGTCGTGGATCATCGTCCGTTGATCGAAAAGGATTCGACCCATGCGCCGAAGAACGAGGAAAAAATGTATCCTCCCCCTGCCACATCTTGCGAAGGAACAAAAATGGACAGTACGAAGGACAAAGCACAAAATTGATATTTTACCAACCGTAAAACAACAGAACCGCTGAAGGTGGGGTGAGAGCACACACAGCGACAGAAAAGCAATGGAAACCTGTAGGGTGGGAGGGTGGGGAAAAAGGAAAGTAAACCCAGAGCTGAAATAATGATAAATGAAAATAAATAACTTAAACCATGTCCATAAGTTAATACTTAGAACCACATACATTTAAGATCTTTCAGAAAACCCTCGGACTTACATACTAAGTATCAATCCTGAAAGGAAATCTAAATTAAGACCTACCTCAAAAAAAAAAAAAAAAAAATAACTAAATAAATAAATTTGAACGATTCAGCTCCAGCTTAAAGCGAAAAAAATAATAATAATAATAATAATAATAACTATCCAGAACCCTCAATGATTCACCAATTGTCAGTGGAAAATGATAGAAGCACCTAAGCCTACAGACAGCCACTGACAAAAGATAAAAACAAACCAAAAATGTGTCCAGCGAAGAACAGTAAGGACAGTGCTGCTACTAGACCCCCCGGAACACACGCCACTGGTACCCAAACAAACAGAACGACCAGGCGGTTCCGGGTTGCCTAGCAACAAACACTGCTACCTAAAAAAAATAATAAAATTATGCCAAAATAAAACCCGAAAATCAAAACATTGCGATAGCCTACCTAATCGCTTTTAAAATTTTGAAAAGAGGAAAAAAAACGAAATCCTAAAAAACTTAGCAAGAAGAGTCGATAAGGGGGCAGCCACTCCGCAAACAGGGACAGGAACTGGACCGCCACCCTTCCTCATCCTCTTCTTGCTTCGTCCTCAAACTGCGACACTTCGTAGGCCCACCGTTGAGCGCCATTTATAATCGCCTACTCCATTTACAGGAAAGATCTTGAGGAGGGTTCTCATTTAATAACAAACTGGAGGGATAGTATAGATGCACGGAAATTTAGAAGATGGCCCGACAGAGAAATCTGCATTTCTCTGGAAAGAAAGCTGAAGACGCCGCCAGTTTTTTACTGGAAGTGCGGGAGTTACTCGAGGTGCTTGGTCTTCTCAATGAGGACGTAGTAGGATTGGTTGGTGATTTGTTCCGGGAATCGGCGTTAGTGTGGCTTCGAGTCCACAAACAGACTTTTCAGTCATGGCGTGACCTTGAATGGGCTGTACGGCAGAACTTCGTGCCTAAGGACCACAGTTTGCAACTGGAGAAACGAATTTTACATCAGAAACAAGGTCCAGAGGAAAGAGTTTTGTCCTATATCAGTCATATCCGGTTTCTCAATTCTCAGTTGTTGCAGCCGTATTCGGATCAGCGAATTGTGAGCATTTTGTTGCTCAATTTGCGTGAGGAATTCCGGTTAGCACTGAGTTTGGTTCAGGTTGATTCTTTGGAGCAGTTGGAAGTTTTCTGCCGCCGCATTGAAGATTCCAGGGGCTCAATGACGTCTCCGGTTTTTAAGACAGTTGATGTTCCTGTGGTTGATCCTGATTTGGAAATTGATGCTTTCAATCGTTCTCCTCGGGTCATCACTTGTTTTAAATGTAAGGAAGTAGGTCACATGGCTTCTAAGTGTCGCAAGACTGATTCTGTCCCTAAGGCTGTGTATTCCGAATCTGATGTCAATGCCAAGATCAAGGAATTGGAGTCTTTGTTGGCTCAGTTACAGTTGGATATGAGTGCGTGTCAGGAAAACTGTCGAAGGACACCGCCGAGTCGGGAGTCGGCTGTCCCTCAGCAAGTAGCCCGACCGCTGTTTCATCATCAGCATCCATCCAACATCCCAGTGCCATCCATGAGTACTCTCAACGTCGATCTCCTCGCAGAAGAAGACGAGCCTCTGCAGAAGTAGTGGTTCTTTCTCAAGCCAGTAGTAAGGAGAATTCTAATCGTTTGTTCGTTTCGGTGTTATTAGGTGGTTTGCCAGCGGTCTGTTTAATTGATAGTGGTGCGAATAGATCAGTGATCCGGGCTGATCTGTGGGAGAAATTGCAAGCAACTGGTACTCGGTTGTCTCCTGTTTGTCTTACCGGCCGCCTTGCTAATGGGTCCTTGGCTGATATTCCTGGTATTGCTCATATCAAGATTTCTTTGGGTTCTACCATTTGGAGGGGCAATACCTACTTGATGAAGCAATTGGATTATCCCGCTATCATTGGTTGTGACATTTTAGAAGATTTAGGAGCTGTTGTTGACTTTGGAAAAAAGACGTTAACTTTGTTTAAGGATGGTAACTGTCAAGTGTGTGAGGTTTTGAGTTTTGTTGATCCTCAGGATAGGTTGTTGTTGGCTTCTACTGATATTTGGCATCCTGAGGAGACGGAGTTCCCCGATTTTCCTGATGATTTTCGTGAGACTACCCACGAGGATGAGGTTTTTCACCATTCTGCGATCACCGATGATCAGACCAGCGAGTTAAATGAGTTTCTGCGTGCATGGAAGAAGGATTTTGCTACTGCAAAAGGTGTCACTCCTGTTTCTAAATTGCATCTTCATTTAAAGAAAGATACCGTCCCGGTCAAGCAGCGTTATCATCGCATGTCTCCGCCCAAGCAGGCGATTGCCAAGGCTGAGGTGGAGCGGTTGCTGGAGTTGGGTTATATTGAGCCGTCCATATCTCCTTGGTGCAGTCCTGCGTTTTTGTTAACTAAGAAGAATGGAGAGCCTCGGTTAACGATCGATTATAGGGTACCTAATAAGTCTCTTAAGCCGAATGCTTACCCTCTTCCTCGGATTCAAGACATGGTGGATACTTTGAAATCAGCACGTTACATCTCCACAATTGATCTTAAGTCCGGGTATCATCAATTGCCTCTTACTGACCAGTCAAAAGAAGTGACCGCGTTCAGTGTTCAAGGTGTGGGTCATTTCCAATATACTGTATGTCCGTTTGGTCTTAGTACAGCTCCGGGGGCGTTTCAAAATTTGATGGATGTTATACTTGGTCCCACCTTGTATCAGTTTGCTATGGTTTATTTGGATGACATTATTGTGGCCTCTCCTGATTTTGAGACGCACCTGGAACATCTTACTGAGATTTTCAGACGTTTACGGCAGGCAGAACTTGTGATCAATTTCAAGAAGTGTCGTTTCGCCGCCGAGTACACCACTTTTCTTGGGGTGACAGTCGGTAACGGGGAGATTCGTCCTTCAGCGGACAAGATCGAAAGTGTAGTGCATTTTCCCCGGCCGCGAACGGCTAAGCAGGTCCGATCGTTCTGTAGTTTGGTTTCTTGGTTTAGGCGTTTTATTCCCAATTTGTCTACTATTGCAGCTCCCCTGTTTGATCTCACCAAGCAGAATGTCCGCTTTGTCTGGTCTTCGGCGTGTGAGGAGGCTTTTCAGCAGATGAAGCAGGCTCTTGTTAGTGAACCTATCTTAAGGTGTCCTGATTTCACGAAACCGTACAAGATCCAGACGGACGCATCGGATGTGGGTATTGCAGCTGTCCTTTTGCAAGAGCAGAATGGGGAGGAGGTGGTGATTGCTTACTCCTCTCGTGTGCTGTCTAAGCAGGAGAGAAAATTCACAACGAGTGAGAAGGAGTGCTTAGCTGTGTTGGCTGCGTTAGAAAAATGGAAACATTATATTTTAGGAATGGAGACGCTAGTCATAACGGATCACGCTAGTTTGTTATGGCTGTATGGTATCAAGGATCCGACTGGTAGGTTAGGGCGATGGATCACTCGGATCAGTCAGTTTCAGATCAAGCTGGTTCATCGCAAGGGTTCCCAAATGCAGGTACCTGATGCTTTGTCGCGTGCTCCTTACAACGTTGAGTCGGTGTTTCTCTCTGCTCTTGCCACGGATGGGTGTGATTTTAAAAAAAAAAAAAATAATAATTAATTAATTAATTTTATTATTTTTTTTTTGTTTTTTTAATTAATTAATTTAATTAATTTAATTTATTATTATTGAAAAATATTTTGCCCGGCTAGCTCAGTCGGTAGAGCATGAGACTCTTAATCTCAGGGTCGTGGGTTCGGGCCCCACGTTGGGCGCCAAATTACTATCGTGAAATTTATTAACAAACTGTATACCTAGGGATGATAATGATACAATTGAATTTGGATGCCACAGCTAGCCTAATGATGGTGATGATTTCAGGGACGAAATGAGTTCAGGAAAAAAGGTGATATAGGTGTCCTAAATAAAGAATAAAGTTTGTACAGGCGCCACCACAACTGTCTACATCTATAGGTACGTATTCATACTTACAGAACTGAATCACCACCCGCCGAAACTTAACAACTATTTAGAATACAGAAAAAAACCACCACCAGCCATCAGCGTTATAAAAAAACTGACGCAAAGGGGCTGAATACGCATCCCAATCGTCCTACCCCAACAGCAACAAAAAATCAGCACCCACCCTTCCAGAACAATAAATTACAATCAATGTTGAGCTTAAGGATGATCTGAAGGACTTTCGACCCCTAGACCACCCTTATGTTGGGGTCGCAGAAACGCCCCCTTGCCAACACAGCCATTCTTACTTTCTCGCTGGCCATATATGGCGAGAAAGTATTGTTTTCGTGCTAAATTTCGAAACTGAGATTTTAGGCTTTCCATGATCCTGGGGGTCCCTTTAGTCGAAAAAAGTGGTTTCTGGAAAAAATCAGTCAGTCCGTTTCCTCCTCCACAGCCTATACCATTCACCCTATTTTGATGAAATTTGGTACGGACCTGTCTAAAATCACGGCCGAGAGACGTTTTCAAGGAATTTTTGATTGGTCAAAAATTGCACCGGTCATTGATAAGAAACTGAAAAAAAAGTGACTGATTAGATGGACAGCTGCTAGTTACACCCACTTTTCTTAGTTATTCATCTTCTCATCATCACGGAGTAGGGCAGAGAGCCTGCGGCGCAGCTATATGGACGACCTCCTTAAGACCTTCCTAAATAGTCCCCCCTGATGACTAAAGTATAACGGCAAATGCCGCTGTTTGCCATGCCCTAGTCCCATTTCCGGTTCCCCCCAAACCGCCACCATGCGATTTCCTTTTCTTGTGTTGACAGAACATTAGTGGCGCGTCGATCGCTTAGATTAGGGGAAAGTTAATGTCACCTGCATCTGCGATATCATTGTAAAGATAAGATAAAGATAACATTAGCTGTCCTTAAATTTATTAAAAAAAATTACGCTGGTTTCAACACTAAGGACTTGAAGTAGTAGTATACTATAGTGATATTGCACTTGTCATAAGCTGAACCGCTGAACGTATACGATGAGGACGCTATACCTGACGATGCATTTTTTGCCGCCCATAAGATTGACATTGCGAGCGGCGATTCATTTTCAAGGTTTACCCTTGGTTGGAATTTCCAACTTGGAAAGACACAAAATTTTGCCTGTACCTAGCCCTAACAATGTTCAAGGGAGTGTTCAAAGCAGATTTCCCAATTTCTCACTGATTTCTTTTATTGCAACTGTTTTGCGAACGCTAGCATCGCATACCTCAAGAAAAGTGCTGTATCTCAAAAACCAGTAAAAAAAATGGGAAATCTGCATCGAACACTCCCTAGAACATTGTTAGGGCTAGGTACAGGCAAAATTTTGTGTCTTTCCAACCAAGGGTAAACCTTGAAAATGAATCGCCGCTCGCAATGTTAATCTTATGGGCGGCAAAAAATGCATCCCATCCCCGGACGTATGGTTAGTGGGGAGCGACGACAGTTTTGTGTGGGTACCCGCCATCCCTGAGTTGTCATTCCAGCCCCCCATTCCGGGCCCTCCTTCCAGGACGTATTGTATATGGCCAGCTTTAGTATGGGAAGGGATGGCAAATGTCGTGTCGGTATACCCGACATCCCTGAATGGCCATTCCTACCCCTCCATTCCCGCTTCAGACATGCTTGCGCCTCACACAAACGTGTATCCAGTAAGTGTGAACACTCACCTTCCTGTTTTTTCCATAACCGAAAAAATGGGTTTTAAATTTCCAAATTGGAACGATAGATAATTTTCTCAGGATACTATCCATACTATCCACTGGTGAAAACGTCGTAAGGTAAGCAGGGGAGGTGGACCCCTGTGTCATGCGATATGGCATATCAGGTTAGGTAGAGTGAGCTTTTCGATGGGGCCAGTCTGTGTTACTTAACCTCAGGGTCACCCAAACATGCTCTGTGGTGGCTTCAACATATCCATTTCATTCTGCTTTACAGTGGGTGAGCACGCAAGGGTTCATGTCACACTGTGTGATCGTTTTCACTTGTGACGGTCTTAAGGGGAAAGCATAGTATTTATCATATGAGTTTCTGAGTGACTATAGTTTTTTTTTTTCGGAAATTTAAAAATTCAAATCCCAACGTACTCTAGTGTCCCCTAGTGGCGCGGTAAGGTGGATAGGTACGTAAAATATCCAGGTTTTCCAAAGAAGGTCAAGGTGAAGATAAAAAAAACTCGAATTCGGTCGTAAAACAGTTAAAAAGTGGTTGTATAACTATATTTACGTTGTTGTCGATTTACAGCGTTACGAAAGCGTTAGGGCGTGTGATCGTTAGGCGCTGACAACCAGACGAATTGCCGGCTATTTCCAGGTACAACCACCATCACAGGCTTTACATTCGGTAATATATACTCAGCATGAACACGAATTAATCACTTTTTCGAAATTTCCGTATGTTGGGAGGCGTCTACGCAATCGCGTTTGTTTACATTTTATTCTGTTCTAAAATTTTTTTCTTGGCAAAAATTACAACACAAATATCGATTCGGTCTTAGTTTCGAGACTAATTCCGACCATCTCCGATCACGTTCCAATAAAACTCCAATCAAGACTTGATTGAAGGTTATGAAACTGACGTGCATTTCATAGCGTGGCAGAAGAAAAAGACCCCCGTGATGTTGAAACGTTAACGGTAAAATAAAGGGTTATCCTAATGGTAGCATAATTAATAAATAAGTTCCTTTTAGAACTCCTCTATAATATTAAAGAAGGCCCCTAATTGGTGGGTTAGAAATGTTTATTAGTATTACAATTCACGTATCATGCGTCTAATACAATAATTGCATTCATCGCTTTAACAATTTCTTTCTGTGGTCTCGACGAAGAACAGGTTCGATCCCGATCCTCCCAAAAGTTTTTCTGCTCGGCATCCACCTCTGATACATTCAGCATGTCAAGTGAAATGTATATCAAGGCTGTGGTGGTTCGGAACCCACCTAAAACTGTAGGCCCCCGTCGTGTACCAATACAATAGCTGGTATTTAGTATCAGGTATTTACTTTAATATTTATTTCACCGTAGGGCAAGCATCGAAAACCGTTGTTTCCATATTTAAGGTATAGGTATAGGTATTATGGATAGGTCTATTTGCCAATGAATACCGTTAGAACCTATATTGGTTCTTACTAGCTTTCAGTTCAGGTAATAATAAATTTACACCATGTTCAGATTTAAGGTTTCTGTATTCTGGAGGTTGTATCTCGTTTCGTCGTGAAGATTACTTAATAAGGCTGTAACGAATAACGACACTCCCGTCCCGTAACGTTCCATGTGATCAAATACGGCGGCGCAGCGCGGCTACATGGGCGGGAACCTTAACACCTCTACCTACCTATGTAAATTAAATATTCTGACTTCCACAAAATATACTATAGAAGAGCCTAGAGTGACCAACCGTGAAAAACTACAGACATGAATAATAGATATGCATAAAACCGTAGGTACAAAATTAGCCCGGCCGGTGTAAAATTTAAATTTAAATGAACCTGAGTCAGGCATACGGGCATTCAATTTAGCTCCGTTTTAGTTATTATCGATCTCTCTGCTGAAACTGGATATAGAAATAATCGAGGCTTCAATCCTTTGGGGGCCCCTAAGCCAAGTATAGACTATTTAATATTTATGGTTTTAAATAAGTCAGGCATAGGTACATGAGAGATGGGGCGATTACTTGTACGAGTTAATATGATGCCCTGCGTACCTGCTCAGCCGCTTATTAGGACGAAAGTTGGAGAATAAGTTGTCTTTTTGGTTCGTTCAATTTTTTGCGTTGGAAAAAGTTTTTTTTTGTACGGGTTTTGTTAACTTTGCCGCTCCAGAAAACGATGAGAATAAAGTACAGTGTAGTTTCTCTCTCTATAACGGCCGAAAAGGACCATGTAATTTGATCGCTATAGAGAGAGTTCGCTATAGAAAGGGTTTTTAACAAGTCAGAGTTTTCTAAGGGTTTTTTTCACCTTCTGGTGTGTCACAGTGGCCACTCCCTATAACAACGTCACCTTCTCTATAGCGAACTCTCCTTATAACCAGCGAATTTACAAGTTCAAAAGACCACTATTTTATTTTCCATCAGGGAGCCTCCCTGGGAACCAAAATGGCGACTGCTGGTACCTGTTTAAGTATGCAGGGAGGTGCGTATTGCCAGGCCCCTCAGTCCGGTCAGGTAGGTAGGTATGTCCGTCCTCATGCCCAACACGCCAAGCCGTCCCAAGCCTGAACCCCCTCAGGAATGGCTAATCACCTCACCATTCATTATAATATCAATCAATCAATCGCTGACCTGCACATCAAATCAGGTTCGCAATTAGTTAAAAATTTATTTCAATACATAATTTAAGGTACATTTTTTTTTTTATACAATTTTCCAGGCCCATCTAACAGGATCCATCAGTTGGAAGTAATATTTTATATTTTATAGTCTACCTAAGGTAGGTATCCTATGTCTCCTATGTGCCCTAAAAGTTCACTATAGCGTTAGCCTCCCAAAAAGAAATACCGGTGCCTTTCACTATCCTGAAGATAGCGCCCTTTTCCTAACGTTAGCTAGTGGAGTTTTAACGGCAAGACATATATTTCGACTATTATTTTGGAAAGAAAAGGCTCGGAACCCACCTAAAACTGTAGGTTAGGTCCCCATCATGAGGAACTGGTATTTGATAGTGGTCCCTTAAAAACTCAACCATGAGAAAAACAGTCAGGCAGCACTGATTCGAAGAAAGGTTTTAAATAATTTCAGAAAGGTCAAATTTTGGTTTTTAACTTAGCTATGGGAAAGGGCGTGCAACAGTTCCTTCCCACGATAGTTGGCATGTCGGCTGAAATATTTGTATGCAAATTGCAAAAGAGTATTGTGTCAATCGCGTTGCATACAATGCTATAATCTTGCATGGAACATGCATCCGTGGTTATTTCCATGCATAATCAGAGGCCTGGCTCACCCCCAAAAAACACCCAACCCACTTGTCAAGAATTATTTCTCTGAAAGGTCGAAAGGTTGTTAAGACGGAATACATTTGCTAATTGCTTACGTTTTTTCCGAACACACTGTTGAATATTTAAATGTTCTGAAATATAATGTCTTAAGGCTGAGTATAGGTACATTCGCTATTTTTTTACGTTTGGACTTCAAACTTTGTGAGAAAACTATTGGATATTTAAATATTCTGAAATATAATAAGTAGGTATTTTTAAAGTCATTACCTACTCATGAGGCTATTGTCATTTCCCGATCGGTTAATTTTGGTTAATTTTTTTTTTGTGTGACAAAAATCACTTGATCATGAGTAATGACGTTAAAAAGACATAATTATTATATTTCAGAATATTTAAATATCCAATAGTTTTCTCACAAAGTTTGAAATCGGAACGTATAAAAATAGCGAATGTATTGTTGCCCAAACAGGCTATGTTGTGATTTTATGGTGGAACAATTTTTTTCATTGACAAAAAGAGAGAGGTGAGAAGTTTTATTAAAACACACAACACGATTGTGCTAACAACCTTAATCTGTGTTCCTTGTGCCCCCCAACAATTCTCCCGTAAAATGATACCTTTAAATGCGAGTAAGCCTTACAACTATTTGAGCGAAGCCTTATCACTGACACTAAAGTTCCGATTACACGCTTATAATTTGGATTAAATTTTTTATCAATTGAAATTGTATCAAATATATAAAGAGCGACCACACAATTGTTTATACAGTATAGTACCTAATATGTCTCCAAAAAATTTGTCCAAAATTAAACAATTGTAAAATCACCACACAGCCTGTTAATTTCTGCCGTTAAAAGACACATAATATTTCAGACCATTTAAATATCCAATAGTGTCCTTACAAAGTGTGCAGAGGCAATGCACGTTCGGCCTTAAGGCTGAATATACATTCGCTATTTTTTTACGTTCCGATTTCAAACTTTTTGAGAAAAATATTGGATATTTAAATATTCTGAAATATACTTGACATGTCTTTTTAACGCCACTAATCATGAGGCTTTGTTGTGATTTTACGAACGAGTGATTTTTGTCCAAAATTAACCGATCGTGAAATCACAACATAGCCTCATGAGTAATGACATTAAAAAGACATATTATATTTCAGAATATTTAAATATCCAAAAGTTTTCTCACAAAGTTTGAAATCGGAACGTAAAAAAATAGCAAATGTATATTCAGCCTTAACAAACAGTTTCCCATACGGAGTGGGTTTGTATTTTGAGGCATCCTATAGCTACACGGATTCTGGGTGGTGATTATCCTCCAGTTAGTCAATACATACAATTTGGAATAAATTATCATTATTCCGTAGAAAAATGGGATGAACCCTGAGGGAACTGGGTTTGTGAAGTAATGCCAGTAGTGCTATTCCACGAATTGGCCTTAACGGTACAATTAGGATAATTAAAAAACCATTAACGTTCATTTACTATAATTGGAGCAGTTTAAAGGGGCTAGCGCCACTTTAGCTGCACTTTTAGTCTCCTGTTTGGGACCCTTAAGGGCCACCATACATTCGGTGTTTTTTTACGTTCCGATTTCAAACTTTGTGAGAAAACTATTGGATATTTAAATATTCTGAAATATAATATGTCTTTTTAACGTCATTACTCATGAGTCATGAGGCTATGTTGCACGTGATTTCGCGATCAGTTAAGAGGACGCTATACCTGACGATGCATTTTTTGCCGCCCATAAGGTTAACATTGCGAGCGGCGATTCATTTTCAAGGTTTACCCTTGGTTGGAAAGACACAAAATTTTGCCTGTACCTAGCCCTAACAATGTTCTAGGGAGTGTTCGAAGCAGATTTCCCAATTTCTCACTGGTTTCTTTTATTGCAACTGTTTTGCAAATGCTAGCATCGCATACCTCAAGAAAAGTGCTGTTCGAAAACCAGTAAAAAAAATGGGAAATCTGCTTCGAACACTCCCTAGAACATTGTTAGGGCTAGGTACAGGCAAAATTTTGTGTCTTTCCAACCAAGGGTAAACCTTGAAAATGAATCGGTGCTCGCAATGTTAATCTTATGGGCGGCAAAAAATGCACCGTCAGGTATAGCGGACCCTTAATTATAGTTCATTACAGACAACCATACGTACGTCTAGAGAGTAGGTAATAGGGTAACTTGTATACCAACAGGTAAAGTTTCCATAATAATATTGATTACCTACACCTTACGGCCATAAGTACGAACATTCTATGCAGATTTGTTGATAGGCCATTTAAATATAATTGCAAGAATTGAAGTTATTATTTGTAGCTATATTCTCAGCTATAATAAACGTACTCTCTATACATTCTTATACTTAGCTTATGTAGTCTCTCTATAACGAGGATATACATTGGTCGCTATGAAGAGAGAGAAGGTTCTCGTTATAGAGAGGAGAGTGTCTCTGAACTGACACAAGGATTTACTACGTTTTTTTTTGCACTATAAGTTTAGTACCTATACGAAAATTATTATATACTATATTTCAGAACATTTAAATATCCCATAGTTTCCTTGTATTTTCTCTGCACTGCACTTTTATCACCATCTTTATCTTGAACTTTAACATACCGATAAAATGATGGTACGTGCTTAGGCAACCAATCAATACAATACAGCAATTAACTAGGTTTATATAAATTACCTTGTAATTGTACCTATATCAGTCGCCATTCACGGCCATTAAGTTTATAATTGACAGGTAAGCTAAGCACGACTATGGTTTTCGAAAACGACCTGAGCTTGATGACGCCAATTATCCGTCGACAACAATGTCACGTTTAGAGCTGTATTGTATACCTATAAGAAAGAAACGTACAGCTCATTGGTAAAACGTTAAAAACAAAATAAACTGCATCCATATAGAAGAGCCAGGGCCTATAGTGGTGGTGCCACCTTTTGAGGGCTGTACACAAGGGGATGATT